>CM022298.1:307108672-307708672 GCA_011799875.1 Thinopyrum elongatum | reverse complement strand
AGAAACGAAAGTACCTGATAATTTAATTGGCGTGCGCGAGCTCTAGTAATTGGTCCAGTATGTATAGCAGCAGGGGCTGTGGGTGTAACAATGGTATTGATGTCCTCATCACAATTCCACTAACATCACATTCAAGCTCAAAAGTCTTATTAAAATCAGGAAGTTGGAGTAAAGGAGCATGTGTTAACTTATCTTTCAACACCGTGAAGGCTTCTTCCTGTGCGATACCCCAAACAAAAGGCACATCCTTCTTTGTAAGCTCGTTGAGAGGTGCAGCAATGGTACTGAAATCTCTCACAAAACGCCTATAGAAACCAGCGAGGCCAAGGAAACTCCTCACTTGTGTGACCGTTTTGGGCAGCGGCCAACTCTCAATAGCTTCAATCTTGGCTTTATCAACTTCAATTCCCTGTGGAGTAACAACATAGCCAAGAAAAGATACTCGGTCGGTGCAAAAGGTGCACTTCCCAAGGTTACCAAACAAACGTGCGTCACGTAGAGCAATAAAAACAGCACGTAAATGTTCCAAATGTTCCTCCAAAGATCTGCTATAAATCAATATATCATCAAAGTAAACTACCACAAATCGTCCAATGAAAGCACGTAAAACTTCGTTCATTAATCTCATGAAAGTACTAGGTGCATTAGTTAACCCAAAAGGCATGACTAACCGAACTTAGTTTTAAATGCTGTTTTCCATTCATCTCCCAATTTCATACGAATTTGATGGTATCCACTACGCCACTCAATTCATCAAGCATATCATCTAGCCTAGGAATAGGATGACGATAATGAATAGTAATATTATTAATGCCTCTACAATCAACACACATACGCGACATACCATCCTTTTTTGGCACTAGTATAATAGGAACAGCACAAGGACTAAGAGATTCGTGTATATAACCTTTGTCGAGCAGCTCCTGTACTTGACGCATAATCTCCTTCGTCTCCTCTGGATTGGTACGGTATGGCGCACGGTTTGGCAACGAAGCACCGGGAATTAAGTCAATCTGATGCTCAATCCCGCGAATAGGTGGTAATCCCGGTGGCACATCTTGTGGAAAGACATCAGCGAACTCCTGCAAAATGTTAGTGACAGCAGGAGGCAAAGAGGAAGGCACGTCCTCGAATGAAAATAATGCCTCTTTGCACACAAAAGCATAGCAAACAGATTTGCTTAAATCTAGCTCATAAATATCAGATTTGGTGGCAAGTAAACACGCATTTTTCTATTTAATTTCAGAAGAAACACTAGATGGTTTATTATTAGGCTTCATTTGTTGCTCAAATTCTTTTGCCACAATCTGATTTTCACTCTTATTTTTCTCCTGTTTTGCTTTACTAGCTCTATTAATATCATCTTTCAAAATAGAATCGGGAGTCATAGGAAGCAAAGGAATATGTTTATCCTTATGAATAAGAGTATACTGATTGTTTCTACCATGGTGTACAGATTTTTTATCAAATTGCCATGGTCTACCAAGTAATAAGGAACATGCTTGCATGGGTACCACATCAGAATCACCATAATCAGCATATGTAGAGATACTAAAATGCACATGAACAGTACGTGTTACCTTAACCTTGCCGCTGTTGTTGAACCATTGGATATAGTAAGGATGTGGATGTGGTCTTGTGGTGAGAGAGAGCTTCTCCACCATCTCCATGCTAGCCAAGTTGTTGCAGCTCCCTCCATCTATGATGACGCGAACAGAACGTTCCTTCACAACTCCCTTTGTATGGAACAAATTATGCCTCTGATTTTGCTCAGCTTGTGTGACCTGCACACTCAAAACACGTTGAGCAACTAAACATTCATACCTGTCAGCGTCTTCAGGAGCCATGAATTGCGTCTTATGATCAGAATCATCTCCACTGTGTTCTTCACTTGTAATAAGAGCCAAAGTCTCCTCATCATAGTCACTAGCGGACTCATACCCACCATCCTCAGTAGCAATCATAACACACGGAGATTGGCATTCTCTCGCATAATGACCTCTTCCCTTACAACGACGACAGATAATCTCATGTGTGTGCCCTGTTGATGCCATAGATGAAGAAAAACTCTGGGCAGGCCCAGAAGGTGTACTCTTGGCAGATGGTGGTGGTGGTGCCTGTTTTCTTGTATCTCGATTGGAATTGGCGGCTGAAGTCAGTGGTGCTGCAGTAGGACGTGTGGGAGTAGAGGAGGCACGCGGTGTCCGTGATGAAGATCGACCTGCAGAAAAATTAGTTCGCGCCAATGCCTGTCGATCCTGCACTTCACGTTCAGCTTTACAAGCAAGATGGAATAAACGAGTGATATTATTATACTCCTTATACTCTAGAATGGTCTGAATCTCTCTATTTAATCCACCCATGAAACGTGCAAGCATAGCTTCATTCTCCTCAACAATACCACATCTAATCATGCCAGTTTGTAATTCCTGATAATATTCTTCTACAGAATTTTTTCCTTGTCTTAAGCGCTGCAATTTTTGAAGTAATTCACGTTGATAATATGGTGGAACCCAACGAGTACGCATAGCAGTTTTCAAAGTAGCCCAAGTAGCTGGAATAGGATATAATCTACAATGTTCAGACCACCATACACATGCAAAACTAGTAAAAGCACAAACAGCAGCAGCAACACGTCTCTCCTCGGGATATTGTAAACATGTAAAACGTTGTTCAGTTTCTAACTCCCAAGTAAGATATATATCAGGAACATATCTACCCTCAAATGGTGGAATATTCAATTTAAGTTTAGGAAGATGGTCATGCTCTCGTACCTGAGCTGGTAATGCAGCCCTACCATTGCGATTATTGGCATGTGGATGACATGGTGCTGGTACGTAGTTCTGATTTTGATCAACCTCATCCTCGTAATCGCCCGCATAATCGTCCTCCTCAGCGGCAGCATGAGCCATAGAAGCATCAACAGTAGGTGCAGCGGCACCAGAAGTTTGACCAGGCTCAAGGGGAACGCGCTGTGCTCGTCCCACTTGATTTGGAAGGCGACGTTGTTGTTGTTGTAGAGGTGCGACAGGTGCAGCCGGCGGTGGTTGTGGAAGACGCGCGAGCATTTCATTAAACTTGTTATCGAGCTTTGTTTCGAACGTCTTCTCAATTCCATCTATCTTCTCCATGGCCTCTTCAAATCTGTTTAGCACATCTTGCACCTGTCCACTCATCATTTGCTGAAATTTATCATGTAGCTGTTTGTTCTTCATGTTCTCCCAATCAGTCTCATCGGCTTGTGATCCTGCCATGGTTAGCAGCAATAGAAACACACAAGAATATGATCCTACAGACTACTAGGAAGTGGTCGTGGTGGTGTATCACAAATCCGTCAAGCGAATCTCAAATGCTTACCAGTTCTTACCCAGCAGCAGGTGGTGATCGGCCACCGTTGTAGTCAAAACTCTAAAAGATTGGACAGAGCGATTGCCAGGTGGTGTCAAACGCACGACGTAGATGTATGTGGAGCTGGGAAGGCTTATGATATGGTAGCAAAAATGTCAGCAATAATCAATTCAGAGATGCAAAGTTGAATAAACGCTCAACGACGGTACTGTGCTGGTCCTAGGCTAGACCGTACTAGAGACGCGAGCCTAGAACACTAACAAAATCACGGCGCGGCACGTAAACAAGGGAAGAGCACACTATAAAAAAAATTGTTTTTTTTTTTGCGCTCCTCTTTTTTTTTTTGCAAAAAATCACTATAATGGAGAGTGTCTCAAAACTCTTCCCAAGTCTAACTAACAGGATTGGTACGAAATTTTTTTTGACAATTTTTTTTTCGGAAATCAGGGCAGCGATGACAAAAAAGTGCGACAAAAAATCACTATGATGGCGAGTGTCTCAAAACGCTCCCTGGGACCTAAAAATAGGATAGGGAAAAAATATTTTTGACTGCCAAAATTTTGCGCTCCTCTTTTTTTTTCCGAAACCTACTCAGGCAAGGAAACACGAATCGGAAACTAGATGGATCTCGAAAACAAACCTAATATGAAAAGAACTCGGATTGGTGGTGTATATATGGTTGTGGATATATGGTGGTGGTATATGGCAGCGGTGGTGGTATATGGTAGCGGTGGTGGTATATGGATACGGATCGGTGGTGGTATATGGATACAGATCGGTGATGGTATATGGATTCAGAGCGGTGGCGGATAAGCGGTGGTGGTAGATGGCAGGGGCGATGATGATGGTGCGGCGGCGGCGTGACAACTTATGACCAGAACTCGAAACTCTAAAGGACTAGACGCTAAGACCAGCAACTAGACACGACGATGCAACCGCAAATTCAACAAAGCAAAAACCCTAAAAAGATTATGCAAAGGCTCAGATTGGTTCGGATATGATGAACTAACCCATATTTTTTTTTGGCTTTTTCGTGGACTGTAGGTATGAAGAACAGACTCGATCTAAACTACGAAAAACTGTAAAATCTCACCGAGCAACCTGAAAATCTGATACCACTTGATAGAGGCAGAGGTGTCCCGTCTATCGATGAGATGGTGGCTATCGTATTTGGTGGAGTAGACTTTGACGATCCGACTACGAACGTGCGAGGACGTCGCGCCTTAGCAATTGCTAAACCAACTCCGAGAGGTTATTGACCACGCCGGAGCACGATCAACCTGACCACGACGGTCTATTTCCTGCAAGCAAATGAAGAACAAGCTAGAAACTAAGATTTGCAATCTGGATATTGCGAATATAAGATGAAAGCTTTATTGATCAAGGTGGGGTTCTGTGACGTCTTGGTCTGGTTGTTGAACACAAACGAAGTACGCGAAGTTGCAGCTATGGCGAACTTTTAATCTAAACAAAACCCCAAAGTCTAAACGGTGCCCTAAGGGCTGTATATATGGAGGAAGAGGGGGGGATTTCGTGGCCCTTGAAGGAGGGGTCCGAAACCAACCCTATCTCTTGTTTCCCCACACATACGGACTCTAAAAACAGCCTATACTCAAGTATTTCGAAATTACATGGGCCTGGCCCAATAATAAGGTGACGCAGCACCTATAATAGCCTCTGGATGAAATTTATGAAGTGGCATCTTGTATATTTCGTCCAAGGCTTCCTGCACTCATTATGGTGGCTTCAAAGTCCTGAAATCATCACTTGTAACTCCGTTCTTGTTCCCCTTGCGCATGCCATCATCTCCATGCTTGAACTTGCTCCAAGGTTCCTCTTTCTTGTCCAAGCTAGGCCCTTCATTTGTAAGCAAAACAAATGTATCCAATTTAGGCAGCATCATATTCTCGTGAACATTAGAATCATTACCAAGAAACGAAAGTACCTGATAATTTAATTGGCGTGCGCGAGCTCTAGTAATTGGTCCAGTATGTATAGCAGCAGGGGCTGTGGGTGTAACAATGGTATTGATGTCCTCATCATAGGTGGGACCCAGAAACTAGGTGCCAATGTAATCAGTCAACAAAGTGCCACATCGACTATGTGGCCATTCAGCAGGGTGCAATACTGTGCTCTATTGTGAGCTAGTGACCATATAATCACTGCAAAACTATATAGTGACCGTAATTAGCATAGTATGAAGTCCAGCGCCGTATTGTTACCAATACATTGACCACCAGTGAGTTGTCTCGTTTTAAATTAAGCCATATTAACCGGAAAGGACGCAGACTACTAATTTGATGTGTCCCGTCAACTCGCAGAACGAGGAGAAGCTTGCTTACTATGCCCTCTCCCTCGCCCACGCGCGCAGTGGCTCACAGGATGATAGAGGCGAGGGTGTCCCGATCTTTCGATGAGATGATATCTATCGTTTTTGGTGGAGTAGACTTTGACGATCCGACTACGAACGTGCGAGGACGTCGCGCCTTAGCAATCGCTAAACCAACTCCGAGAGGTTATTGACCACGCCGGAGCACAATCAACCTGACGCCGAGGGTCTATCTCCTGCAAGCAAACGAAGAACAAGCAAGAAACTAAGATTTGCAATCTGGATATTGCGAATATAAGATGAAAGCTTTATTGATCGAGGTGGGGTTCTGTGACGTCTTGGTCTGGTCGTTGAACACAAACGAAGTATGCGAAGTTGCAGCTATGGCGAACTTTTAATCTAAACAAAACCCACAGTCTAAACGGTGCCCTAAGGGCTGTATATATGGAGGAAGAGGGGGGGGGGATTTCGTGGCCCTTGAAGGAGGGGTCCGAAACCAACCCTATCTCTTGTTTCCCCACACATACGGACTCTAAAAATAGCCTATACTCAAGTATTTCGAAATTACATGGGCTTGGCCCAATAATAAGGTGACGCAGCACCTATAATAGCCTCTGGACGAAATTTATGACGTGGTATCTTGTATATTTCGTCCAAGGCTTCCTGCACTCCTTATGGTGGCTTCAAAGTCCTGAAATCATCACTTGTAACTCCGTTCTTGTTCCCCTTGCGCATGCCATCATCTCCATGCTTGAACTTGCTCCAAGGTTCCTCTTTCTTGTCCAAGCTAGGCCCTTCATTTGTAAGCAAAACAAATGTATCCAATTTAGGCAGCATCATATTCTCATGAACATTAGAATCATTACCAAGAAACGAAAGTACCTGATAATTTAATTGGCGTGCGCGAGCTCTAGTAATTGGTCCAGTATGTATAGCAGCAGGGGCTATGGGTGTAACAATGGTATTGATGTCCTCATCATCCTCCCCTTCTTGAAATGAAGTCGTCCTCGATGGAAGCTCATCTTCCTCACCCAAATAAGGCTTCAAATCTGCAATGTTAAAAGTGGACTAACCCCAAAATCTGCAGGCAGCTCAAGTTTATATGCATTATCATTTATTTTCTCTAACACCTTAAAAGGACCATCAGCACGTGGCATTAGCTTTGATTTGCGCAAATCAGGAAATCTATCCTTACGCAAATGTAACCAAACAAGATCTCCAGGTGCAAACACAACATGTTTTCTACCCTTATCTCCAACAAGTTTATATTTAGCATTCATACGCTCAATGTTCTCCTTAGTTAACTCATGCATTTTTACGATCAATTCAGCACGTTGTTTAGCATCAAAATTAACCTTCTCCGAAGATGGAAGAGGCAACAAATCAATAGGTGCACGAGGTAGGAAACCATATACAATTTCAAAAGGGCACATCTTAGTAGTAGAATGCAACGAACGATTATAAGCAAATTCAATATGAGGCAAGCATTCTTCCCACATTTTCTTGTTATTCTTCAAAACAACCCTAAGCATAGTAGACAAAGTTCTATTGACTACTTCAGTTTGTCCATCAGTTCGGGGGTGACAAGTAGTACTAAAAAGCAGTTTAGTCCCCAACTTAGCCCATAAACATCTCCAAAAGTGGCTTAGAAATTTGGTATCACGATCTGAAACAATAGTATTTGGCACACCATGCAAGCGAATAATTTCACGAAAGAACAAATCAGCAACATTAGCAGCATCATCGCTTTTATGACATGGTATAAAGTGTGCCATTTTCGAGAACCTATCCACGACAACAAATATGCTATCCCTCCCCTTCTTTGTTCGAGGTAAACCCAAAACAAAGTCCATAGATATATCCTCCCATGGAACACTAGGTACAGGCAAAGGCATATATAAACCATGAGGATTGAGTCGTGACTTAGCTTTTTGACATGTAGTGCAGCGAGCAACAAAGCGCTCAACATCCCGTCTCATCTTTGGCCAAAAGAAATGTGTAGCAAGTACATCCTCCGTCTTCTTTACGCAAAAGTGTCCCATTAATCCTCCTCCATGCGCCTCCTGCAACAACAAAAGACGAACGGAGCTAGCTGGAATGCATAGATTGTTAGCACGAAACACAAATCCATCGTTAACGACGAACTTGTTCCATGTTCTCCCTTCTTTACAATTCTGCAATACATCTTTAAATTCAGCATCATGCACATATTGATCTTTGATGGTCTCCAAACCAAATATTTTAAAGTCAAGTTGTGAAAGCATAGTATAACTACGAGACAATGCATCAGCAATAACATTTTCTTTACCCTTCTTGTGTTTAATGACATAAGGGAAAGTCTCAATGAATTCAACCCATTTAGCATGTCTACGGTTCAGTTTGGCTTGACTTTTAATATGTTTCAAAGATTCATGATCAGAATGACTAACAAATTCTTTGGGCCATAAATAATGTTGCCATGTTTCCAAAGTCCGAACAAGAGCATATAATTCCTTATCATAAGTAGAGTAATTCAGACTAGGCCCACTCAATTTTTCAGAAAAGTATGCAACAGGTTTGCCATCTTGTAATAACACACCTCCTAATCCAATTCCACTAGCATCACATTCAAGCTCAAAAGTCTTATTAAATCAGGAAGTTGGAGTAAAGGAGCATGTGTTAACTTATCTTTCAACACCGTGAAGGCTTCTTCCTGTGCGGTACCCCAAACAAAAGGCACATCCTTCTTTGTAAGCTCGTTGAGAGGTGCAGCAATGGTACTGAAATCTCTCACAAAACGCCTATAGAAACCAGCGAGGCCAAGGAAACTCCTCACTTGTGTGACCGTTTTGGGTTGCCGCCAACTCTCAATAGCTTCAATCTTGGCTTTATCAACTTCAATTCCCTGTGGAGTAACAACATAGCCAAGAAAAGATACTCGGTCGGTGCAAAAGGTGCACTTCCCAAGGTTACCAAACAAACGTGCATCACGTAGAGCAATAAAAACAACACGTAAATGTTCCAAATGTTCCTCCAAAGATCTGCTATAAATCAATATATCATCAAAGTAAACTACCACAAATCGTCCAATGAAAGCACGTAAAACTTCGTTCATTAATCTCATGAAAGTACTAGGTGCATTAGTTAACCCAAAAGGCATGACTAACCACTCATATAAACTGAACTTAGTTTTAAATGCTGTTTTCCATTCATCTCCCAATTTCATACGAATTTGATGGTATCCACTACGCAAATCAACTTTGGAGAATATTGTAGAGCCACTCAATTCATCAAGCATATCATCTAGCCTAGGAATAGGATGACGATAACGAATAGTAATATTATTAACGCCTCTACAATCAACACACATACGCGACGTACCATCCTTTTTTGGCACTAGTATAATAGGAACAGCACAAGGACTAAGAGATTCGCGTATATAACCTTTGTCGAGCAGCTCCTGTACTTGACGCATAATCTCCTTCGTCTCCTCTGGATTGGTACGGTATGGCGCACGGTTTGGCAACGAAGCACCGGAAATTAAGTCAATCTGATGCTCAATCCCGCGAATAGGTGGTAATCCCGGTGGCACGTCTTGTGGAAAGACGTCAGCGAACTCCTGCAAAATGTTAGTGACCGCAGGAGGCAAAGAGGAAGGCACGTCCTCGAATGAAAATAACGCCTCTTTGCACACAAAAGCATAGCAAACAGAATTGCTGAAATCTAGCTCATCAATATCAGATTTGGTGGCAAGTAAGCATGCACTTTTCAATTTAATTTCAGAAGCAACACTAGATGGTTTATTATTAGGCTTTATTTGTTGCTCAAATTCTTTTGCCACAATCTGATTTTCACTCTTATTTTTCTCCTGTTTTGCTTTACTAGCTCTATTAATATCATCTTTCAAAATAGAATCAGGAGTCATAGGAAGCAAAGTAATATGTTTATCCTTATGAACAAGAGTATACTGATTGTTTCTACCATGGTGTACAGAATTTTTATCAAATTGCCATGGTCTACCAAGTAATAATGATCATGCTTGCATGGGTACCTCATCACAATCAACATAATCAGCATATGTAGAGATACTAAAATGCACACGAACTGATAGAGGCGAGGGTGTCCCGATCTTTCGATGAGATGATAGCTATCGTTTTTGGTGGAGTAGACTTTGACGATCCGACTACGAACGTGCGAGAACGTCGCGCCTTAGCAATCGCTAAACCAACTCCGAGAGGTTATTGACCACGCCGGAGCACAATCAACCTGACCACGAGGGTCTATCTCCTGCAAGCAAACGAAGAACAAGCAAGAAACTAAGATTTGCAATCTGGTTATTGCGAATATAAGATGAAAGCTTTATTGATCAAGGTGGGGTTCTGTGACGTCTTGGTCTGGTCGTTGAACACAAACGAAGTACGCGAAGTTGCAGCTATGGCGAACTTTTAATCTAAACAAAACCCAAAGTCTAAACGGTGCCCTAAGGGCTGTATATATGGAGGAAGAGGAGGGGATTTCGTGGCCCTTGAAGGAGGGGTCCGAGACCAACCCTATCTCTTGTTTCCCCACACATACGGACTCTAAAAACAGCCTATACTCAAGTATTTCGAAATTACATGGGCCTGGCCCAATAATAAGGTGACGCAGCACCTATAATAGCCTCTGGACGAAATTTATGAAGTGACATCTTGTATATTTCGTCCAAGGCTTCCTGCACTCATTATGGTGGCTTCAAAGTCCTGAAATCATCACTTGTAACTCCGTTCTTGTTCCCCTTGTGCATGCCATCATCTCCATGCTTGAACTTGCTCCAAGGTTCCTCTTTCTTGTCCAAGCTAGGCCCTTCATTTGTAAGCAAAACAAATGTATCCAATTTAGGCAGCATCATATTCTCATGAACTTTAGAATCATTACCAAGAAACGAAAGTACCTGATATTTTAATTGGCGTGCGCGAGCTCTAGTAATTGGTCCAGTATGTATAGAAGCAGGGGCTGTGGGTGTAACAATGGTATTGATGTCCTCATCATTAGGGCTATAAGTGATGCAAGGAATACAAGTCTGTCAACAAGGATTTCATTACCATGGCTTACACTAGAAGTTTGTCATTTGTATCCAGGAGTTTGAATGACTAGTGGGGAGGGCATATCAAAAAATGACATGTTGTGCAAGCTACATAGCTTTCAGAAATGAAGGAGTTAGATGCTCTAGCATCAAATAGAACTGATGCTGGATGGCAATTGACAAGGAGTGTACCAAGAACGACATCCGGATCATCATGAGCTTCAACAGCTGGGTGGGAGCTGGCTTGGCACTGATCATCTTGCCTGATGGCTTACCACGGCTAATAGACTTCTCAAACTAGGGTGGAGCATAACTGGCCTAAGAGCAGTCACGTGCATAGTGTCCTGGCTCTCCACATGTGACGCAAGTACATGAAATAGGATGTGGACCCACATTGGCAGGCGGTCCACCAATAGGCCTGGGTGGAGCATACGGCTGAACTGGACGAGGCACCACATAGGATGGCCTCGGTGCATATCCTGGTGGAAGAGCAGAGTTCGGAACACAAATCCAGCATGATGAGGACATCAATACCATTGTTACACCCACAACCCCTGCTTCTATACATACTGGACCAATTACTAGAGCTCGCGCACGCCAATTAAAATATCAGGTACTTTCGTTTCTTGGTAATGATTCTAAAGTTCATGAGAATATGATGCTGCCTAAATTGGATACATTTGTTTTGCTTACAAATGAAGGGCCTAGCTTGGACAAGAAAGAGGAACCTTGGAGCAAGTTCAAGAATGGAGATGATGGCATGCACAAGGGGAACAAGAACGGAGTTACAAGTGATGATTTCAGGACTTTGAAGCCACCATAATGAGTGCAGGAAGCCTTGGACGAAATATACAAGATGTCACTTCATAAATTTCGTCCAGAGGCTATTATAGGTGCTGCGTCACCTTATTATTGGGCCAGGCCCATGTAATTTCGAAATACTTGAGTATAGGCTGTTTTTAGAGTCCGTATGTGTGGGGAAACAAGAGATAGGGTTGGTTTCGGACCCCTCCTTCAAGGGCCACGAAATCCCCTCCTCTTCCTCCATATATACAGCCCTTAGGGCACCGTTTAGACTTTGGGATTTGTTTAGTTAAAAGTTAGCCATTGCAACTTCGTGTACTTTGTTTGTGTCCAACGGCCAGACCAAGACCGCTTTCGGATCCCCACCATTATCAATACTTCATCTATATTCGCAATATTCAGATTGCATTATCATATTCTTGCTTGTTCTTCGATTGCGTGCAGGAATAGACCTTCGTGGTCAGGTTGATCGTGCTTCCAGCATCGTCAGTAACCTCAGGAGATTGGTTTAGCGATTGCTAAGGCGCAACGTCGTGCACGTTTGTAGTCGGATCGTCAAAGTCGGCTCCACCAAATCGATAGTTACCATCTCATCGAAAGATCGGGACACCCTCGCCTCTATCAGACGTCAGCGAACTCCTGCAAAATGTTAGTGACCGCAGGAGGCAAAGAGGAAGGCACGTCCTCGAATGAAAATAACGCCTCTTTGCACACAAAAGCATAGCAAACAGAATTGCTGAAATCTAGATCATCAATATCAGATTTGGTGGCAAGTAAGCATGCACTTTTCAATTTAATTTCAGAAGCAACACTAGATGGTTTATTATTAGGCTTCATTTGTTGCTCAAATTCTTTTGCCACAATCTGATTTTCACTCTTATTTTTCTCCTGTTTTGCTTTACTAGCTCTATTAATATCATCTTTCAAAATAGAATCAGGGGTCATAGGAAGCAAAGTAATATGTTTATCCTTATGAACAAGAGTATACTGATTGTTTCTACCATGGTGTACAGAATTTTTATCAAATTGCCATGGTCTACCAAGTAATAATGAACATGCTTGCATGGGTACCACATCACAATCAACATAATCAGCATATGTAGAGATACTAAAATGCACACGAACAGTACGTGTTACCTTAACCTTGCCGCTGTTGTTGAACCATTGGATATAGTAAGGATGTGGATGTGGTCTTGTGGTGAGAGATAGCTTCTCCACCATCTCCATGCTAGCCAAGTTGTTGCAGCTCCCTCCATCTATGATGACGCGAACAGAACGTTCCTTCACAACTCCCTTTGTATGGAACAAATTATGCCTCTGATTTTGCTCAGCCTGTGTGACCTGCACACTCAAAACACGTTGAGCAACTAAACATTCATACCTGGCAGCGTCTTCAGGAGCCATGTATTGCGTCTCATGATCAGAATCATCTCCACCGTGTTCTTCACTTGTAATAACAGCCAAAGTCTCCTCATCATAATCACTAGCGGACTCATACCCACCATCCTCAGTAGCAATCATAACACGCGGAGATTGGCATTCTCTCGCATAATGACCTCTTCCCTTACAACGACGACAAATAATATCATGTGTGTGCCCTGTTGATGCCATAGATGAAGAAGAGCTCTGGGCAGGCCCAGAAGGTGTACTCTTGGCAGATGGTTGTGGTGGTGCCTGTTTTCTTGTATCTCGGTTGGAATTGGCGGCTGAAGTCAGTGGTGCCGCAGTAGGACGTGTGGGAGTAGAGGAGGCACGTGGTGTCCATGATGAAGATCGACCTGCAGAAAAATTAGTTCACGCCAATGCCTGTCGATCCTGCACTTCACGTTCAGCTTTACAAGCAAGATGGAATAAACGAGTGATATTATTATACTCCTTATACTCTAGAATGGTCTGAATCTCTCTATTTAATCCACCCATGAAACGTGCAAGCATAGCTTCATTCTCCTCAACAATACCACATCTAATCATGCCAGTTTGTAATTCCTGATAATATTCTTCTACAGAATTTTTTCCTTGTCTTAAGCGCTGCAATTTTTGAAGTAATTCACGTTGATAATATGGTGGAACCCAACGAGTACGCATAGCAGTTTTCAAAGCAGCCCACGTAGCTGGAATATGATATAATCTACAATGTTCAGACCACCATACACATGCAAAACTAGTGAAAGCACAAACAGCAGCAGCAACACGTCGTTCCTCGAGATATTGTAAACATGTAAAACGTTGTTCAGTTTCTAACTCCCAAGTAAGATATATATCAGGAACATATCTACCCTCGAATGGTGGAATATTCAATTTTAATTTAGGAAGATGGTCATGATCTCGTACCTGAAGTGGTGGTGCAGGCCTACCATTGCGATTATTTGCATGTGGACGACCTGGTGCTGGTGGTTGCACGTAGTTATGATTTTGATCAAACTCATCCTCATAATCGCCCGCGTAATCATCCTCCTCCTCGGCACCAGCAGCAGCAGGAGCAGGAGCCAAAGAAGCATCAATAGTAGGTACAGCAGCACCAGAAGTTTGGCCATCCTCAAGAGGAACACGCTTCGCTCGTCCGAACTGATTTGGAAGGGGGCGTTGTTGTTGTCGTTGCAGAGGTGCGACAGGTGCAGCCGGTGGTGGTTGGGGAAGACGCGTGAGCAATTCATTAAACTTGTTATCCAGCTTTGTCTCGAACGACTTCTCCATGCCATCTATCTTCTCCATGGCCTCTTCAAATCTGTTTAGCACATCTCCCACCTGGCCACTCATCATTTGCTGAAATTTATCATGTAACTCCTTGTTCGTCATGTTCTCCCAGTCAATCTCGTCGGCTTGTGATCCTGCCATGGTTAGCAGCAATAGAAACACACAAGAATATGATCCTACAGACTACTAGAAAGTGGTGGTGGTGTGGTGTGGTGTCACAAATTCGTCAAGCAAATCTCAAATTCTTACCAGTTCTTACCCAGCAGCAGGTGGTGATCGGCAACCTTTGTAGTCAAAACTCTCAGAGCTTGGACAGAGCGATTGCTAGGTGGTGTCAAACACACGATGTAGATGTATGTGGAGCTGGGAAGGCTTATGATATGGTAGCAAAAAGGGTCAGCAATAATCAATTCAGAGATGCAATGTTGAATAAACTCTCAATGACGGTACTGTGCTGGTCCTAGGCTAAACCGTGCTAGAGACGCGAGCCTAGAACACTAACAAAAATCACGGCGCTGCACGTAAACAAGCGAGGAGCACACTCTGAAAAAAAAAATTTATACTTTTTTTCCTCTTTTTTTTTTTGAAACTGGAACTATTTTTCTTCTGCGGGTAGCACGAAAATTGGGGAATCCGACTTGTTCACGACTCGTAGTATCGCGTGATCTGGAACTCTAAAATAAAGGAATAAATACTGGACTCGGACTAGGACTGGTGGCAGAGATGAATCTGGCGGAACTCGGACTGGTGATGGTATATGACGGTAGTATATGTGGGCTCGGATTGGTGGTGGTATATGGACTCGGATCGGTGGTGGTATATGGACTCAGATCGGTGGTGGTATATGGACTCAGAGAAATAGCAGATAAGCTGTGGTGGTATATGGTAGGGGCGATGATGATGGTGCGGCGGCGGCGTGACAACTTGTGAACAGAACTCGACACTCTAAAGAACTAGACGCTAAGACCAGCAACTTGACACGACGATGCAACCACAAATTCAACAAAGCAAAAACCCTAAAAAGATTATGCAAAGGCTCAGATTGGTTCGGATATGATGAACTAATCCTAAATTTTTTTTTGGCTTTTTCCTGGACTGTAGGTATGAAGAACAGACTCGATCTAAACTACGAAAAACTGTAAATCTCACCGAGCAACCTGGGAATCTGATACCACTTGATAGAGGCGAGGGTGTCCCGATCTTTCGATGAGATGATATCTATCATTTTTGGTGGAGTAGACTTTGACGATCCGACTACGAACGTGCGAGGACGTCGCGCCTTAGCAATCGCTAAACCAACTCCGAGAGGTTATTGACCACGCCGGAGCACAATCAACCTGACCCCGAGGGTCTATCTCCTGCAAGGAAACGAAGAACAAGCAAGAAACTAAGATTTGCAATCTGGATATTGCGAATATAAGATGAAAGCTTTATTGATCGAGGTGGGGTTCTGTGACGTCTTGGTCTGGTCGTTGAACACAAACGAAGTACGCGAAGTTGCAGCTATGGCGAACTTTTAATCTAAACAAAACCCACAGTCTAAACGGTGCCCTAAGGGCTGTATATATGGAGGAAGAGGGGGGGGGGGATTTCGTGGCCCTTGAAGGAGGGGTTCGAAACCAACCATATCTCTTGTTTCCCCACACATACGGACTCTAAAAATAGCCTATACTCAAGTATTTCGAAATTACATGGGCCTGGCCCAATAATAAGGTGACGCAGCACCTATAATAGCCTCTGGACGAAATTTATGACGTGGCATCTTGTATATTTCGTCCAAGGCTTCCTGCACTCCTTATGGTGGCTTCAAAGTCCTGATATCATCACTTGTAACTCCGTTCTTGTTCCCCTTGCGCATGCCATCATCTCCATGCTTGAACTTGCTCCAAGGTTCCTCTTTCTTGTCCAAGCTAGGCCCTTCATTTGTAAGCAAAACAAATGTTTCCAATTTAGGCAGCATCATATTCTCATGAACATTAGAATCATTACCAAGAAACGAAAGTACCTGATAATTTAATTGGCGTGCGCGAGCTCTAGTAATTGGTCCAGTATGTATAGCAGCAGGGGCTGTGGGTGTAACAATGGTATTGATGTCCTCATCACAGGATGAGGAGAAGCTTGCTTACTACGTATGCCTACGCCCTCTCCCTCGCACACGCCCATGGTGGCTCGCAGGACGAGGAGAGTGTTTTTACTACAGCGCACTCTCCCTCGCCCTCGCGGTGGACGTGCAACAGTTCATTCGGTGTCAGATTGCCAGAAGATTATTGTACTGTAGTATCATCATTGTTGGACCTCTCGAAGAGGCGAAGAGCCAAGCGCCAGGTTTATAGGAGTACGAATTGTTGGACCTCCGGAAGAGGCGAAGAGCCAAGCGTAAGGTTTATAGGAGTACGAGTTGTCGTCATAATACTACTACTATAGCGAACAACCGCTACTATATAATGCCACCATGTCACCTATAGCCAAAGCTTTTCCACCTTTTTTTCTCATAGAGAGTGTTGGGGCCCGTGCAACAGCCACACAAGTTGCACGTAGACATAACACATTTACTAGTAATAAATTCTAAAGGACAAATGCCAACATGCCACACAAGTTTATCTCCTCTTCATGTGATAAATTTGTGCACGACTACTCCACATATATTTACAATGGTACCTTTCACAATTATCATACTCCACTTACATGTTATAGATGGGCTCCATGTCATCCTCCAGGTTCCAATCCTAGGTGTTCTTCATAGATGGCACAATCCATAGCGGTGGGCAACGGGAATTATTGTCGCAGTTTTCAAGTTTGGTTCCACACGATGGAGACTCGTCCAAGCTGAAGCGGCATAAATCAGGGATAGTGTGTCCCAGCATGTCGTTCATCCGGCGGTGCGCACTGAAGACACAACCATGCTTCATGAACGGCAGGCCTTCAGTGTCGTGCACGGAAGGTGGCATCTGCTTCACAATGGGGTAGCTGTCCCCAATGAAAAGCGAGTACTCTCCAAGAGTGTTCCTCGGCTCCCACATAGCATCACGGGGGTCAAACTTGGCGCCGTTCATCTGGTACACGCGTCATCTCAGATCTGGACACATGGTGACATACATGGTCAAGGTCCATGCATTATAATGTTGTGCTCAAATATGGCGCTTAGTAATTTTGTGCAGCAAGTAGTACTACTATAATACTACTCCAGTATAGAGGAAGTACAATAACGGGCTTATTATATATAGCCACTCTTGGCTACATGGATGAGATAGTAAGACATGGAAAAACAAAAATGGTGGGAGCTAGTGGGTTGAAGTCTTCAAGAGCCTAGCTATACTAGTAAAAAGTACTACTCTCGACAATCCATGCAACATACTAGTAGTAGTACTAGTAGTACTGCAATGAAAGAGAAGGCGAGAGGGTTAAAAAATCTAATACTAAATTGTACTAGTAGTAAACATGTCCCAGTCAAGAAAAGAAAAGAACTAACAAGTACTACTACTCTAACATGTAGCAATGAGAAAATGGAATACTTGGGTAGATGGTGACGGTCCGATCGTGGTATATTGTGTGACCTTGTTGCACATCAACGGTACCATGGGTAACGACTACTAAGATAGTAGATCCCAATCTGCCAAAGTCAGCTACAAGGTTCCAGGTTAGACCGAATCGCGGATGCAAATGCACATCCAGGAACAGCGATATTATTTTGATCGGGGGATGCCTGGTCCCTACAAATTAATGGAGTATCGTTAGGGATTCAAATGATGGTTTGTGCATTCCATTTGTTATCTCCCGTACCGTAGGATGGCATCCAGATGAAACAAGCCCACTGGCTTGTCACCGCGAAGATGCGGCCTACATGGCACACGACATCTTCGAACGTGTAGGGGTACAAATCTGCCGCGACCAACATGTGCCAGCCTTTGGCGTCATAGCCATTTGTATTGATGGCAATCCTTATGTCAAACACCACGGTGAGATAGTAATCGTCGTAGCTGTGGTGCTTTGTTGGCGGGTCCGCAATTGTTATCTTCTTCAATCTCATGTAGGCAGCATCATACGTATTCAAGGCCAGCAAGTCCGGAAGGCCGATCCCAATGGTGAAGGGATCTACGGGAACGGTCGCACTGCTGTGGATGTTGTGCAAAATGATGGTGGTATCCGGCCGAAGGTATGCAAGCCAATCTCCGTTGGCACCAACCCAAACCTGTATATGCGACGGTGGGCAGCGAAGAGATTACGGGATGGAATAACTAAGTACTATTTATAGAATATACACTAAATGGTCAAACTCCATGACTGACCTGCTCATCGGACAAAATCCAACTACCTCTCAACGTCGACAACTCTAGCGGAGTCCACATGCAACCACGTCCACGTTGCGGTGGACTATTCAATGGATTGTCCCATTTAATAACCTTCTCCTCGAGGATGCATGGAAGACCAACAAGCATGGCCTTCTCCTAAGCCTGTTTACGCACCGTCTTAAAAAAGTTGGTGCAGGAACCACCGTGTCTTGTGGTGGTGAGGGAGTCGGAGCGGCGTGTGATTTCTCACAAAGGATCGTCGTCCAAGGTCTCCCAGCCCCGACGAGGAGGAGAACCACCTGGCGAATCCATGGCAGTAGCGACGAACTGCCTTGGTCTCTTCGGGGGGAGGGGAACTGGCGAGGAGGAGATAAGAGTGTAACCGTAGGGCCTCGTCCCTTCGTTAAGGAAGTTATGCGGGCACGCATAGTGGTAGTGCAATGGTGCGGTTATTCTTTACTAGTACTGTAGTAGTACTAGTACTTTCTCTATATACTTCTATACCGCACCAGTTTTGAACTTTTGAATCTCAAGGCCAAGGAGCTATAGTTGCAAGTGGAGGGTATTACTGTTCTCAAGAACCATTGTTGTACTATCAATGCAGGGAAACACCTGCGTACTCTCCCTGCTCTATTCAAGCGCGTAGCTGGCCTACTCAGCTGCTCCTCTCACGCACACACTAGCGGCCTGTTTATCAACGATGGTTACTGCGGGGGCAGAACATTTGAGTTCTTTGATACAGCGAGACTAGGCTTTTTCTTTTCCATTTGTGGAGGTGTAATGGATCTCGTTGAACTTTGTTTGTTGGTCCTTCCTTCTTTATTAATGAGATGAGGCAAAGCTTTTGCCTCTGTTTCAAAACAGAAAACAATCGCGCCAGGAGGATTTTTTATTAGAGTTTAGAGCCGATAAAGGAGCGAAGTCCATGCTTGCAATGCCACAAGCTATAGAGTAGTACATAATTTACGTCCAAAGCAATATTGCACGGTTCCCAATGTGGTGCCAGGCTTTTCCGGCTCCTCAGGCTTAATTGGGAGGCGCTAGTTTAAAGGGGGTAGTTGAGGAAGCAGCAAGCGAGGTGTGGCTAGGGCGAGCACGCAGGCGAGAAACATTGCTGTGAATTGATATACTTCCTACATCCGCGAATAAGTGTACTTCTACCTTTTGTCCTAAGTCAAAATTTTAAAATTTGACAAACTTCATAGAACAGAGTAGTAGCTTATATGACATCAAATGTGTATATTATGAAACTACATTTCAAAATGAATCCAATGATAATAATTTAGTGTCATAAGTGTTGCTACTTTTTCCTATAAAGTAGGTCAAAGTTTTAAAACTTTGACTTAGGACAAAAGCTAGATGTACACTTATTCGCGGACGGAGGGAGTATGGGAGTACTATACGTAAGTAGTACATACTACTATTCTAGTACGCGAGCCACGAGATGATGGGAGGGAAAACCCATGCACGTGGCTGGGCTATCCAGTGCACCCAGATTGTGGTGCAACACGTCCATCGGACTTCATAAGTCAAACTAACAGTGTACAATATTGGCTCGCAGCGAGGTTAATATTTTAAAAAAATGCCGCCATGCGTTTGGCCAGGATCGAACCCACAAAACGAGCTATACACTCCCGCGACCACTAGTTGTACAACGCAACCTAGAATCGCTTTTTGTTGCTAGTACATTGTTCATTATACATATTGCAGTATTTAACAAAAAAAACTACCACTTTCCAACCAGCCCTACCAAGAAACCACTACTCTACAAAAATTAGCAAAAACATACCAAAAATTTCTTAATTTGTCGCAGTAAACTACCAAGTGCCGTTATACGCATGTTTAAACCCATGTCGCCCCTTAAGTCAACACCGTCTATTTGACTGACAAGTTAGGCGTTATGACTTGTGGGACCTACATGTCAGTCTGGACAAAAATCATCGAGTCACCTCCTACCTCCAGCCCGTCCACCTAGTCATCCTCGGCCATGGGAGGCAGCTACCGCCGCCGGTAGAAGGCGTGGTCAAAAGCGCTGGCAGCGCAGAGCCCATCTTGCGGCAGCTCGGATGCCAGCTCCGTGCGGCGCTCGCGGCCGCTAGCTAGCCAAGCTAACACACACCCTGTTGGAATCATCCAGCTACTTGTCTGCAACGTTTGCTAGCTAGGTTGGCACGACGGTGTGGCTGGTTTCTCGCGCGTGTCGCGCTAAGGCAAGCCATCTGGCTCGAGCGAAGGCCAGCACAATGGCTTGCTCGCGCATGAGCCGCGCTCGGGCCAGCCAGCCAAGCCGTGCAGAGGCCAGCGCGGCGTCCGGCCCGTCCGGCAGAGTGGCGGCCAGCTCGCTCATTACTGGCACCAGCGACGAACACGCATATGTACTATTTGAAGTAATGTTTATGAAAAATAATTATTAGAGGACGAAGAAGAGGATAGATACTCAGATGTGTGTCCCACCTGTCGTAACTGTCAACACAATGGTCAAACAAATGGTGTTGATTTAAGGTGCCTGGTCAGCACGGACGTGTGGGCCAACCCTGTCATAAACAGGTTTAAACGAGCCTAATTGGCACTAGGTAGTAGTTTTTTGGCGTGGATTAAGAAATTTTGGGAATATTTTTGCTATTTTTTGTATAGTAGTTTCTTCCTAGGGCTGGTTGAAAGTGGTAATTTTTTGTTAAATACTCTACATACTGTAAGTAGGAGTGAAAGTTAAGCTTTGGAAGCCAATAAGCACGGCTAGTTACATAGTACCTATGTGTACGTAATTCAAACTAAATATCAACCATGAGTGACTAATATCTTGATGGAAAACTCGAAACTATGGAAATACTAGTAATGTGCCCGTGTGTTGCAATGGATCCAAGAATGATGCTTATTCACAAACTTGATAGAAAACACTCTAATTTTGATATACATATATCACTAAAAATATATTATGTTTCACTCAGAATATATTCCTCGGGCTATTTTGATGAGGTGAGGGAGGAATGTGGTTGGTTTTAAGATACTAAGGGGTTTTCTTCAAATTGGAGTAGAGAAGTGGAATGTTGTTGCGAAAAGGCCTCAACTTACCTCACAGTCGTTAGATGTAGATCTAATGGTCAGAAATGACGGACGGCAGACACACCATCATCACCAACTAAGTCTTTTATATATAGGAGTATAAGTATGGAAATACAAACGTATTATTGATACTTGTTTCCATAAACTTGGATCCACGTTCTATTCAACGGTTGAGCATGTGGGGCCTTAGCACGATGGCTTCCCGACTGTGTAAAATAAGGTTTTCCCGTCGCTGATAAGGAGGGGGGTGACGGTGGCACGCTTTCGGCTCGCTCTAGTCCTCGTAGTTATAGTAGGTGGTCTACGGAGGTGTAGATGTATTCTTTTTCATTTCTCGTGTTCGTCGTACTGCCACGACCGTTGATGAATAGATGGTAAGTTATTCGCGAGAAAACCTTGGTTGAGCGTGTGTGCGAGAGAGAGATAGCGCATGTGTGTGATATGGAGAGACTGAGGCAATGATAAGAGATTCTTTGTGTGTGGAGGATAGAGAGAGACATGTGCATGGGGATTTGTGTTGTGTAACATGGAGACACATAGACATAATCAGAGAGTGAGTGTGTGAGATACACATGCGGACATAGGGAGAGATGTGTGAGTTAGAGAGACAGAGAATTTTGGTGTGCATGTGAGTTAGAGAGAGAGGGATATATATATACCTAGACCTGTAGAGAATATGCAAGGGTGTGTGTCTTAAAAGAAGGATCCAGATAGATGGGGTGTTATGCGTGTCTGTGTGTGTTTGTGCGCGCGCGTGTGTGTGAGAGGGAGTGTGTGTATGTGGAGAAGAGAGACCACTAATGATGTAAACCTAGTAGGGAAGTGGGAATGGTCTGACATGTGTGCCTAAGAGAGAGAAAGGCATGTCTAGTAGTGGGATAGCATGGGTGCGGGCGGGGAGCAGACTATTTGGAAGAGACATCGAGTGTGTGTGAGAGAGGGGTGCGAGAGAGAGAGAGAGCGAGCGAGGGAGAGAGAGAGAGGAAGAGAGGGGTTGCTTGTGTGCGGAACTGGCGTATAGATAGGGAGACAAGGTTGATGTTGTTCGAAAGTGGCCTATGTACGGAGGCGCAAGGAAAGCGAGTCATCGTGTGCATGATAGAGACTTCATGAGAGATCGAGAATAGATGGTGTAGAAAACAACGTGCTAGATTGAGATCGATGATACGCTAGGGAGCTATGGAAAGAGTCACGACATATATGTATGTAGGGTCCGCATGTGGGAGAGATAGAAAGAGGGGAGTGGTGCACAAGGAGACAGAGGGGGCTTGTGTGTAATGGGGGTGGTGAGTTATGTGTGTATCAATTAATGTGAGAGAGAGATAGATAGATGGTGGAGAGTGTGCCAAAACCACATAATTAGGGAGATAGACGTTGGGGGCAGCGTTTTGTGTGGATGGGAACGATACACTGCTATATAATGTGTGTGTGCTTGGGAAAGAGAGATGCGGGGAGACCTAGAGAGTTGGGGAAGAGATGTGTGCATGCCCAACAGACAAAGTGACGGAGACCTATATTGGGTTTCAGACTTAGAAGAGAGAGAGGGTTTAATGTGTTCCCGTGTTTATGTCCAGGGGAGAGAAATGCTTGTGTGGGGGGGGGGGAAGTGGGGACGAGGTGGTGGGCTTCAGATAAAGAGTGAGGTGTCTATATCTGAGAGACATAAACGTAATTGAGATATATATGGTTAAGAGTGTGTGCACTCATGCTTGATCAAGTTGTTTTATAGTTTGGACTATGAGACGATACTTTTGAACATGCCTGGAATACTTTGAAGTACCAGAATTACAAACCTAAGATTGCAAATTTGGAATTCGACTCCATTATTAGCTTTTGTAATTCATTTAAACAGGGGTGCATTTTTTAACCCAGGATTTCATGATTTCAAATTCATATATCAAACCTAGAGATATACACATACAATCATGTTCAAACCTTATAATCATCCACTTTATTCATACACATACACATTTTTTTTGTCATCATATTTAGGATATACACATTTGGGAATTCATTTGAATTGGAGCATATGATGTTATTTGCGTCCACTGGCTCAATGATCCATATTTGAATTGAATGGACAATCTAAGTTTCGAGTTGGAGACATTGATTTTCGAAACTTGCACTTTTTTGCATGCACAACAAATAAATTCTCGGCCATGATATTATAGTCGGCCGTATAAGAGGAGAACACTTAATTTTAGCCGCCAAAAGCATTGAAACTTCCCGCTCACATCGAAATATCTCGCGCCCGAAAGTTTAGCCCTGCGATATTCCTCTTTTACCCCTGCCACATGAACGGAGAAGGGTTGCTTTGGTAACTCCATTGTTTTTCCGTCTTTGCCCCCAACATTCTTCCCCAGAACCCCTCCCCTTTCCCTCCCCGCCTCCGCCTCCAAACCCCCCAAGCCACTGAATCTAGTCCTCCACCGCAGCGGTAGACCTCACACCCTGCCGGATCTACCTTCCGCACCTTGGAACCCCCATCTGCCAACCCACCACTGCATCGGAGCCGCTTCAGCGACTGGCTTGTCCACCGCTCTAGATCTCCTAGACCGCCATCATGGTCCACCGCACCGGATCTGCTTCACCGGTGCCCTCATCCACCATAGTGTAGGCCCTTCACCGACTCCCTCGTCTGCCACATCGCTCGTCCTTCATACAAGCGCTCGTCCGCCGTAATAGATTCGCCTCACCAAAAGCACTATACACTACACCGGAAGTGCTTCATCGACGCCTTCGTCCACTACACCGGACCCGCTCCACTGACGCCATATTCAACTCCACCGGCCCTACTTTACTGACGTTGCAGCCTCATCAGGTTATTTCGATTTGTACTCCTTCGGTTTTTCTCTTCTTTATTGTCGAACTGTTCACTTACCATAGATCAGTTCTTGTATGTCGACAGGAGCCGCAACCGAAGCACCGGAGCCGCTTCAGCAACGGCGACAGCCGGCCCAAACTCAACCACAACACGAGCACCATCGACTATACTGAGCTTTCACGTATGACAACGATGCCCATACACCGCCGAGAAACAGGTACTATTCTCCAACGGCCGGTGCCTATGTTCACTTTCTTAGCATAAGCACCGCACCTTCGAATTTCTTCAGGGCATCATTCAATTTTTCATGAGACGCGTTATTCTGCTTGCACCTGTAGGTCCATACGTGTGGCAGTGAACAGGTTACATGTGCTAAATTACAAATCAGTGCACATATAGTTACAAGGCTTTTCTTGTCTCCTAAGTATTATTGTACTTCCTAGATATCACTGCCTACTATTTTACTTCTTGCATGCTATATTTATGATAACAGTGTTGTTCTGATGCCACATGTTGGTTACAATTATTGTACTAGACTACTTATATGTTCTCTATGCTTAATTACACATCAGCAAACTAGCTTGTGGTTCCGCTGCTTTTGGTTCGTTTTAATCTAATTTTCCGATGCTAGCTATTATAGCACTGCTCCGAGCCTCTGTTCATTACTTTTTTGTGCGTTCTTGATCTTCCCAAGTTGCATGACTAATTTGATGCTTCTATTCATTATGGAGCTGCCAACCCCATCAAGCAAAATACTTTTTCTTTTGGGGCTGGCACCTCGAACAAGCATAAAAATAGAGTGAAGCACATATATTGTCGTGTAAGCACACACCCTTCTTTCATTAGTTTAGATGAACCATTGATGATCAATTCGAACCAGTGCATGTGATTAAAATTAGTTTTACCTAAATAGAGGGGGAAGAATAAACTACAACGACTAGATTTGCAACCACGGGATGCTAACGACATCTTCAAAGAACTTTGCAACAGCAGCCAGGCTTCACAGCAACATATGGTAAGCCAGTGTGTTTTAGTACATGTGAAATGGCATGCGTGTGGGCTGCTTTCTTGGCTTGTGCCCTGAACCTGTAATCTTACAAAATTACAAATAGTTCAGTTGCCTAGTTTGTTGTATTGCTTGATTCGAATGCTTGTTTGTTACTTGTTAGGCTATACTTGAGTTGGCCAATGTGTTAGCAGTGCCTGTTGTACTATCGTAAAGAAATGCATGCCTAACTCATTTGACTTCTTAACTTTTCCTATGAACTTCACCATAAGATTGTCTTCGTAGTTTATATGAGGCCACACTGTTTAAGTGCTTTCTCAGATTATTTCACTTCTTATATGCCTGGGCAACTTAAATATAGTGGGTGGTACATTGCCTTTCATCTTACCATTTTAATTTGTTTTTGGCTGATGCAACTTCTAACCATTTAAATATAGCTTGCAATGCTCGGCAATAATTCTTATGTCGTTTACCATGTAAGCTTACTGCCTGGATCATGCGATAACTATCTCTTACTTATGTCTAGCAGAAACCTTTCAGGATGAAGCTCACACTAGGACACAATGTACAGCCCCAGGATCTATTTGTGGAAGCAGTGTGCCATCCCTGTTACCAGATGGTAGCAGTTCAGAGGCAACACCGTTGGAGAGCAGTAAGAGCCCATATATTATAGTTCTTAAGGCTCTAATAGAGGCTGAAAGAGATGGTGTGGCTGCCATGAATGAGGTAATCTTGATCTTGAGGCTGGAAATTATGCAATTAGTTGCACGCATTATGCAAGCAAACCAAGAATTGGAGGAAGTAAGAATGTGGCATTTGAAGAGGGAGGAGGTCCTGCTGCTTCTGCTATTTGAAGCCCAGGGTAATCCCAGTTCTTCTTTAGATACCAGTTGAAATTGTCATTAGATTAGTATACTTGCATGTTGTGTCATGTATGTGAATGGATTATGTTGTAAGTCCCCATATTTGTTGTCCATGTGTTGTAATGATCTAATTTTTTAGGCGAGGTAATCCTCAGTACTTGTATGAATGGACATAAGGTGAACTATTTTTCGTGTGAGCAGATTGTATTGGATGAAATAACTGTTTGACTCAAAGTGTATCCAACCTACTGAATTCAAAGATCACGACATTTCTAAATCATATTCATATATAAAGGTGGAATAAATCTTTGTTGTGGTTTTGAAGATATATATAATAAAAGGTAGAATGATGTATGGATATTTGTAATCGAATACAAATTGGATTTCAATTTAGTTGCCAGGGCCCAGGGTAGACGTGAATGCTAGTTCTCGCAAATATTGAACGAAGCGGCAAAACACCCACTCTCTTTTGTTGGTTGCCCGAAGCCAGTGTTTGCGAGATGGAAATTACTGTCTACCCTTGACACTTTGTATCCTATCGGCCCAATTTCCATTGCTGTCAATAGGGGAAGGTTAGTAACTTCAATCAGACATGACACGACCGCCTCTCACCCCATACAGACACGATGGGCGCCAAACATGGGCGGCAAACACACATTTGATTCTAACTCGTCCGAAAGACCTCTCTCTCCCTCCATTTTCTCATTCATACACGTGGGCGGCAAAACAATCTCTCCTCAGCCGAAATTGATGTAGGAAAATATTTTAAATAGGGGCAGATGTGTAACTTCACTCAGACATGGCACAACCGCCCTACCTGTCAGCCCCGTTCATACACCGTGGGCGCCAACCGTGGGCGGCAAAACACTCTTTCCTCGCCCCAAATCGCTCTCGGCAAATATTGGGGAGATGCGAGATTACCGTCCTATCCCCAACTGACGAGAAGTCCAAAATTTTAAACGGGGGCTAAGTCATAACTTTCCCACATTTCAGACAAGCGCGTCCCAAAGTTTGAGATCCCCTCCCCATCCCCCTCCATTTCCCCATTCATACACCGTCGGCGCCAAAACACCCTTGATACGTCTCCAACGTATCTATAATTTATGAAGTATTCATGACATGTTTACAACAATTCTATATGGTTTTGTTATGATTTGCATGCAACTAACCCGGACTGACGCTGTTTTTAGAAGAACTACCGTGGTGTTGTTTTTTGTGCAGAAATAAAAGTTCTCGGAATTGGACGAAACTTTTTGATGATTTTTTTGGAAGAAAAGAAAAATACTGGAGCACAGAACCACTGGAGGGGGCCCCCTGCTGCCCACAAGGCACCAGGGCGCGCCACCCCCCTGGCATGCCCTGGTGGGTAGTGGGCCCCCTGAGGCCATCTTCGCGTGAAACCGACGCCAAAAAATCCTATATATTCAGAAACCTCCGAAAGTTAACCTAGCTTAGAAGTTACACCGCCGCAAGCCTCTGTAGCCATGAAAAACCAATCTAGAACCTGTTTCGGCACCCTGCCAGAGGGGGAAATCATCACCGGTGGCCATCTTCATCATCCTGGCGGGCACCATGATGATGAGGGAGTAGTCCACCCTCGGGGGCTGAGGGTTTGTACTAGTACCTATGTGTTTGATCTCTCTCTCTCTCTCTCTCTCGTGTTCTTGATTTGGCAGGATCTTGATGTATCGTGAGCTTTGTTAATGTAGTTGGATCATATGGTATTTCCCCCTATCTATCTTGTTGTGATGAATTGATTTTTCCCTTTGAGATTTTGTTCTTATCGGATTGAGTAATTCTATGGATTTGAGAGCACTTGATGTATGTCTTGCTATGAATGCCCGTAGTGACAATAGGGTATCATATTGCTTCACTTGATATATATTTTGGCACTAAACTCGCGGATTCCCGAGATGACATTGGGGTAATCTATGCATAGGGGTTGATGCACGTTTTCGTCCTTGTTTCTCTGGTAAAAATCTTGGGGCACCCTTTGAGGTTCTTTGTGTTGGATTGAGTATTATGAATCTGAAATTGTTTGATGCATATCGTATAATGAAATCATGGATACTCGCGGTGACATTGAAGTATCTAGGTGACATTAGAGTTGGTTGATGTGTATCATATGGTGTTATTTTAGTACGAACTCTTAGATAGATCGGTCGGAAAGGATAACTTGGTGTTATTTTAGTACAAACTCTTGGATAGATCGATCGGAAAGGATAACTTTGAGGTGGTTTCGTACCCTACAAACAATTTCTTCTTATGTTCTCCGCTAGATAAGAACTTTGGAGTGATTCTTCGTCGCACGTTGAGGGATGGTTATGTGATCCAATTATATTAGCATTGTTGAGAGATTGCACTAGTGAAAGTATGAACCCTAGGCCACATTTTCAAGCATTGCAATACCGTTTGTGCTCACATTTGTTGCTTGCTACCTTGCTGTTTTTTATTGTTTCTATTACAAAAATCAATATCTACTATCATTACTACACTTGTATCACCATCTCTTTGTCGAACTAGTGCACCTATACAATTTACCATTGTATTTGGTGTGTTGGGGACACAAGAGACTCTTTATTATCTGGTTGCAGGGTTGTTTGAGAGAGACCATCTTCATCCTACGCCCCCCAAGGATTGATAAACCTTAGGTCATCCACTTGAGGGAAAATTGCTACTGTCCTACAAAACTCTGCGCTTGGAGGCCCAACACGAGTCTACAAGAATAAGTTGTGTAGTAGACATCAAGCTCTTTTCTGGCGCCGTTGCCGGGGAGATGAGTGCTTGAAGGTATATCTTTAGATCTTGCAATTGAATCTTTTAGTTTATTTTTTTATCACTAGTTTGGTTTATAAAAGAAAACAAAAAATGGAATTGAGGTTCCCTCATATGATTCGTCTTTATCATGTCTTTCTTGGAAATGATGGAAAGGAAAATTGTGCTCAATTGATAGAAGAAGAATTCAATAAAATATTTGGCATAAAATCTTTGTATGATGAGCATGATTGCAATGTTGCTATTATGAATTCTTTGAATATCCATGATGTTAATGATATGCAAAGCCATAAGTTTGGGGATGCTATGTTTGAGGAATATGATATTTTTAGTCCCACAAGTTTTGATGAGAATATTTACTATGATGAAAGCATGCCTCCTATTGATGATGATTATATTGATGAAAGTGGGTTTGGAAGAGTGTCAACTTTAGATAATAATTATCCCACTATTTTGGAGGGTGTTGAATTTTATTATAATGATAAAAGTGGATTTGGAGAGGTCATGACTTTATTTAATGATGATTCCACTATCTTGCAAGAGGTTTCAATTGATTTTGACAATGAAGTTCCTATCTATGATGATTATTTTGATGACATGTATGCTATAAAGAATAATGATAACCATGAAACTTGTCATCAGGATTTTAATTTTCAATTGGACTATGCCAATCAAGTATCTCATGATAGTTATTTTGTTGAGTTTGCTCCCACTACTATTCATGAGAATAATTTTGCTTATGTGGAGAGTAATAAATTTTTTATGTATGTGGATCATTAAAAGAATGATTTATGTCATAGTTATATTGTTGAATTCATTCATGATGCTACTGAAAATTATTATGAGAGGGGAAGATATTCTCATATATATTTGAACAACATCAAGTTTCCTCTCTATGTGTTGAAAATCTTGAAGTTTTGCTTGTTTTGCCTTCCTATGCTAGTTGATTCTTGCTCTCATAAGTTGTTTGCTCACAAAATCCCTATGCATAGGAAGTGGGTTAGGCTTAAATGTGCTAGTCATATGCTTCATGATGCTCTCTTTGTGTTTCAATGCTTATCTTTTATGTGAGCATCATTGAAATCATCATGCCTAGCTAAAAAGGCATTAAAGAAAAGCGATTGTTGGGAGACAACCCAATAGTTATACCTATTGTTTTTGTGTGTTCACATGACTAGGCTACTGTAGTAATCATGCTTTATAGCTTTTGTTTCAATAAAGTGCCAAGTAAAGCCTTTGGGATAGTGTGGATGATAGTTGACTTGATTCTGTGCAAAAACAGAAACTTTTGCACACAGTAACAGAATTGTTAAAAATCACTGGGGCGTCTAAAATTTCTGAATGTTTTACATTTGATGGGTATACGAATTTTCTACGTTGTCCGAAATTTTCAGAATTTTTGGAGTTACAAAAGTATGACAATAATTCAGATCTTTACAGACTGTTCTATTTTTGACAGATTCTGTTTGCAATGCATAGTTTGCTTGTTTTATGGTTTCTATGGCTTATATTGCTTATTATAAATTAAAAAAATTGTAGAGTACAGTAGGCATTATGTGGAAACAATTATGAATCTTATATTTACAGTGGCAAAGTGAATGATTTGTCTTTATCATACTAACCCATCTCATGAAGTTCCGTTAAGTTTTGTGTGATTGAAGTTTTTGAGTTTTGGGTGAGATATCGATATGTGGAGAATAAGGATTGACAAGACCCTAATCTTGGGGATGCCCAAGGCACCCCAAGGTAATATCCTAGGAAGATCCAAGCAACTAAGCTTGGGGATGCCCCGGAAGGCATCCCCTCTTTCGTCTCCAACATTATCGGCAACCTTACTTGGGGCTATATTTTTATTCATCACATGATATGTGGTTTGCTTGGAGCATAATTTTATTTTATTAGGATTTGCTTGCTATTATTTAGAATAATGTTTTGTATCTTTTACTTCAATAAAATTTCAGGTATTGCGTTTGCTATGCTTATTTTGCAAGTCTATATGTGGTTGTTTGAAAACAGAAAGTTGCACGCTAGTGCGTGAATTCTTGAGAAAAGTAAGAATGTGATAGAATGTTGAATTGTTTTTCACAATAAGCTATGATAAATTTTATACAGTTTGGTAAATTTTTAGAATTTTTGGGGTTAGGGAAGTGTGAGTATAATTGCACTCTTTACAGACTGTCCTGCTTAGACAGATTGCTGTTATGTTTGCATTGTTTGCATATTTTTGCTTGTTTAGTGATTCTATTTGAGGATAGGAGTATTAAATATGCAGAGGCATTTAGTATGCAATTTTAAATAATAATTTTAGTGATTTTCTATAGTATAGAATGATAAGGTTATGCATTGATTTATACTAACTTATCTCACGAGTTCTTGTTGAGTTTTGTGCGGATGAAGTTTTTTGAGATTTAGGGAAACCGTGATACAAAAGGAATTATGGAGACAGAAAAGCTCAAGCTTGGGGATTCCGAAGGCATTCCAAGATAATATTTCAAGAAGTCTCAAGCATCTAAGCTTGGGGATGCCCCGGTAGGTATCCCACCTTTCTTCATCAACAATTATCGGTTAGCCTCGGTTGAGCCTAAGTTTTTGCTTCTTCACGTGAGTTGTGCTATTCCTGGAATGTCATTTAATTTTAATTTTGCTTGATATTTTAATAAAATACTTAGATCTGAAAGTTTTTAAATAAGAGAGAGTCCTCAAATAGCTACCCATTTACTTAACTACTCGCTTGAACTTCACTTATAGGTGCACTAGTTCGGCGAAGAGATGGTGATACAAGCGTAGTAATGATAGTAGTATTCCCATCAAGCTAAAAACAAAATCTCAAAGGGAAAACTCAATTCATCACAACAAGATAGAGAGGGGAAAACACCATACGATCCAACTATATTAACAAAGCCCGCGATACATCAAGATCGTGCCATCTCAAGAACACGAGAGAGAGAGAGAGATTAAACACATAGCTACTGGTACAAACCCTCAGCCCCGAGGGTGGACTACTCCCTCCTCATCATGGTGGCCGCCGGGATGATGAAGATGGCCACCGATGATGATTTCCCCCTCCGACGGAGTGCCGGAAAGGGGTCTAGATTGGTTTTTCATGGCTACAGAGGCTTGCGGCGGCGGAACTTCTGATCTAGGGTTACCCCGAGGGTTTTTGGAATATTTGGGAATTTATAGGGCGAAGAGGCGGTGCGGGAGGCCACCGAGGTGGGCACAACCCACCTGGGCACGCCTGGGCCCCCAGGCGCGCCCTGGTGGGTTGTGCTCCCCTCGAAGCTCCCCTCTGGTACTTCTTTGGCCCACCGGATGTCTTCTGGTCCAGAAAAAATCTCCAAAAAGTTTCGCTGCTTTTGGACTCCGTTTGTATTGATTTTCTACGATGTAAAAAACAAGCAAAAAACATCAACTGGCACTGGGCACTATGTCAATAGGTTAGTCCCAAAAAATGATATAAAGTTGCTATAAAATGATTGTAAAACATCCAAGATTGATAATATAATAGCACGAACAATCAAAAATTATAGATACGTTGGAGACGTATCATTGTTCATCTTTATTATGTCTTTCTTGAAAATGATGGCAAGGAAAATTATGCTCAATTAATAGAAGAAGAATTCAATAAAATGTTTGGCATGAATGATGAGCTTGATTGCAATGTTGTTAGTATGAATTCTATAAATATCCAAAATGCTAATGATGATTGCACTAGTCATGAAAAAAAATGTTTCTTATAAGCATGTCAATTTTTGTGGAGTGGAAAGACTTTGTGAAGACATGCCTTATAGGCATGATAGATTTTGCAAGAAGCATAAACATGATTGATAGAGGCGAAGGTGTCCCGATGTTTCGATGAGATGGTGGCTATCATTTTCTGTGGGAGTCGACCTTGACGATCCGACTACGAACGTGCGAGACGTCGCGCCTTAGCAATCGCTATACCAACTTCCAAGGGGTTATTGACCATGCCGGAGCACGATCAACCTGACCACGAGGGTCTGTTTCCTGCGAGCAAAGGAAGAACAAGGAAGAAACTGATATTGCAATCTGGATATTGCGAATATAAGAGAAAAGCTTTATTAATGAAGGTGGGGTTCTGTGACGCCTTTGTCTGGTCGTTGAACACAAATGAAGTATGCGAAGTTGCAGCTATGGCGAACTTTTAATCTAAACAAAACCCAAAGTCTAAACGGTGCCCTTAGGCTGTATATATGGAGGAAGAGGGGGGGGGTTTCGTGGCCCTTGAAGGAGGGGTCCGAAACCAACCCTATCTCTTGTTTCCCTAGACATACGGACTCTAAAAACAGCCTATACTCAAGTATTTCGAAATTACATGGGCCTGGCCCAATAATAAGGTGACGCAGCACCTATAATAGCCTCTGGACGAAATTTATGAAGTGGCATCTTGTATATTTCGTCCAAGGCTTCCTGCACTCATTATGGTGGCTTCAAAGTCCTGAAACCATCACTTGTAACTCCGTTCTTGTTCCCCTTGTACATGCCATCATCTCCATGCTTGAACTTGCTCCAAGGTTCCTCTTTCTTGTCCAAGCTAGGCCCTTCATTTGTAAGCAAAACAAATGTATCCGATTTAGGCAGCATCATATTCTCATGAACATTAGAATCATTACCAAGAAACGAAAGTACCTGATAATTTAATTGGCGTGCGCGAGCTCTAGTAATTGGTCCAGTATGTATAGCAGCAGGGGCTGTGGGTGTAACAATGGTATTGATGTCCTCATCATCCTCCCCTTCTTGAAATGAAGTCGTCCTCGACGGAAGCTCATCTTCCTCACCCAAATAAGGCTTCAAATCTGCAATGTTAAAAGTGGGACTAACCCCAAAATCTGCAGGCAGCTCAAGTTTATATGCATTATCATTTATTTTCTCTAACACCTTAAAAGGACCATCAGCACGTGGCATTAGCTTTGATTTGCGCAAATCAGGAAATCTATCCTTACGCAAATGTAACCAAAATGATCTCCAGGTGCAAACACAACATGCTTTCTACCCTTATCTCCAGCAATTTTATATTTAGCATTCATACGCTCAATGTTCTCCTTAGTTAACTCATGCATTTTTAAGATCAATTCAGCACGTTGTTTAGCATCAAAATTAACCTTCTCCGAAGAAGGAAGAGGCAACAAATCAATAGGTGCACGAGGTAGGAAACCATATACAATTTCAAAAGGGCACATCTTAGTAGTAGAATGCAACGAACGATTATAAGCAAATTCAATATGAGGCAAGCATTCTTCCCATATTTTCTTGTTATTCTTCAAAACAGCCCTAAGCATAGTAGACAATCTTCTATTGACTACTTCAGTTTGTCCATCAGTTTGGGGGTGACAAGTAGTACTAAAAAGCAGTTTAGTCCCCAACTTAGCCCATAAACATCTCCAAAAGTGGCTAAGAAATTTGGTATCACGATCTAAAACAATAGTATTTGGCACACCATGCAAGCGAATAATTTCACGAAAGAACAAATCAACAACATTAGCAGCATCATCGATTTGATGACATGGTATAAAGTGTGCCATTTTCGAGAACCTATCCACGACAACAAATATGCTATCCCGCCCCTTCTTTGTTCGAGGTAAACCCAAAACAAAGTCCATAGATATATCCTCCCATGGAACACTAGGTACAGGCAAAGGCATATATAAACCATGAGGATTGAGTCGTGACTTAGCTTTTTGACATGTAGTGCAGCGAGCAACAAAGCGCTCAACATCCCGTCTCATCTTTGGCCAAAAGAAATGTGTAGCAAGTACATCCTCCGTCTTCTTTACGCCAAAGTGTCCCATTAATCCTCCTCCATGCGCCTCCTGCAACAACAAAAGACGAACGGAGCTAGCTGGAATGCATAGCTTGTTAGCACCAAACACAAATCCATCGTTAACAACGAACTTGTTCCATGTTCTCCCTTCTTTACAATTCTGCAATACATCTTTAAATTCAGGATCATGCACATATTGATCTTTGATGGTCTCCAAACCAAATATTTTAAAGTCAAGTTGTGAAAGCATAGTATAACGGCGAGACAATGCATCAGCAATAACATTTTCTTTACCCTTCTTGTGCTTATTGACATAAGGGAAAGTCTCAATGAATTCTACCCATTTAGCATGTCTACGGTTCAGTTTGGCTTGACTTTTAATGTGTTTCAAAGATTCATGATCAGAATGTATAACAAATTCTTTGGGCCATAAATAATGTTGCCATGTTTCTAAGGTCCGAACAAGAGCATATAATTCTTTATCATAAGTAGAATAGTTCAGACTAGGCCCACTCAATTTTTCAGAAAAGTATGCAACAGGTTTGCCATCTTGTAATAACACACCTCCTAATCCAATTCCACTAGCATCACATTCAAGCTCAAAAGTCTTATTAAAATCAGGAAGTTGGAGTAAAGGAGCATGTGTCAACTTATCTTTCAATACCGTGAAGGCTTCTTCCTGTGCGGTACCCCAAACAAAAGGCACATCCTTCTTTGGAAGCTCATTGAGAGGTGCAGCAATGGTGCTAAAATCTCTCACAAAACGCCTATAGAAACCAGCGAGGCCAAGGAAACTCCTCACTTGTGTGACCGTTTTGGGCTGCGGCCCACTCTCAATAGCTTCAATCTTGGCTTTATCAACTTCAATTCCCTGTGGAGTAACAACATAGCCAAGAAAAGATACTTGGTCGGTGCAAAAGGTGCACTTCCCAAGGTTACCAAACAAACGTGCATCACGTAGAGCATTAAAAACAACACGTAAATGTTCCAAATGTTCCTCCAAAGATCTGCTATAAATCAATATATCATCAAAGTAAACTACCACAAATCATCCAATGAAAGCACGTAAAACTTCGTTCATTAATCTCATGAAAGTACTAGGTGCATTAGTTAACCCAAAAGGCATGACTAACCACTCATATAAACTGAACTTAATTTTAAATGTTGTTTTCCATTCATCTCCCAATTTCATACGAATTTGATGGTATCCACTACGCAAATCAACTTTGGAGAATATTGTAGAGCCACTCAATTCATCAAGCATATCATCTAGCCTAGGAATAGGGTGACGATAACGAATAGTAATATTATTAATGCCTCTACAATCAACACACATACGCGACGTACCATCCTTTTTTGGCACTAGTATAATAGGAACAGCACAAGGACTAAGAGATTCGCGTATATAACCTTTGTCGAGCAGCTCCTGTACTTGACGCATAATCTCCTTCGTCTCCTCTGGATTGGTACGGTATGGCGCACGGTTTGGCAACGAAGCACCGGGAATGAAGTCAATCTGATGCTCAATCCCGCGAATAGGTGGTAATCCCGGTGACACGTCTTGTGGAAAGACGTCAGTGAACTCCTGCAAAATATTAGTGACAGGAGGAGGCAAAGAGGAAGGCACATCCTCGAATGAAAATAATACCTCTTTGCACACAAAAGCATAGCAAACAGATTTGCTTAAATCTAGCTCATCAATATCAGATTTGGTGGCAAGTAAACACGCATTTTTCAATTTAATTTCAGAAGCAACACTAGATGGTTTATTATTAGGCTTCATTTGTTGCTCAAATTCTTTTGCCACAATCTGATTTTCACTCTTATTTTTCTCCTGTTTTGCTTTACTAGCTCTATTAATATCATCTTTCAAAATAGAATCAGGAGTCATAGGAAGCAAAGTAATATGTTTATCCTTATGAACAAGAGTATACTGATTGTTTCTACCATGGTGTACAGAATTTTTATCAAATTGCCATGGTCTACCAAGTAATAAGGAACATGTTTGCATGGGTACCACATCACAATCAACATAATCAGCATATGTAGTGATACTAAAATGCACACGAACAGTACGTGTTACCTTAACCTTGCCGCTGTTGTTGAACCATTGGATATAGTAAGGATGTGGATGTGGTCTTGTGGTGAGAGATAGCTTCTCCACCATCTCCATGCTAGCCAAGTTGTTGCAGCTCCCTCCATCTATGATGACGTGAATAGAACGTTCCTTCACAACTCCCTTTGTGTGGAACAAATAATGCCTCTGATTTTGCTCAGCTTGTGTGACCTGCACACTCAAAACACGTTGAGCAACTAAACATTCATACCTGTCAGCGTCTTCAGGAGCCATGTATTGCGTCTCATGATCAGAATCGTCTCCACCGTGTTCTTCACTTGTAATAAGAGCCAAAGTCTCCTCATCATAGTCACTAGAGGAATCATACCCACCATCCTCAGTAGCAATCATAACACGCGGAGATTGGCATTCTCTCGCATAATGACCTCTTCCCTTACAACGACGACAAATAATATCATGTGTGTGCCCTGTTGATGCCATAGATGAAGAAGAGCTCTGGCCAGGCCCAGAAGGTGTACTCTTGGCAGAGGGTGGTGGTGGTGCCTGTTTTCTTGTATCTCGGTTGGAATTGGTGGCTGAAGTCAGTGGTGCTGCAGTAGGACGTGTGGGAGTAGAGGAGGCACGCGGTGTCCATGATGAAGATCGACCTGCAGAAAAATTAGTTCGCGCCAATGCCTGTCGATCCTGCACTTCACGTTCAGCTTTACAAGCAAGATGGAATAAACGAGTGATATTATTATACTCCTTATACTCTAGAATAGTCTGAATCTCTCCATTTAATCCAACCATGAAACATGCAAGCATAGCTTCATTCTCCTCAACAATACCACATCTAATCATGCCAGTTTGTAATTCCTGATAATATTCTTCTACAGAATTTTTTCCTTGTCTTAAGCGCTGCATTTTTTGAAGTAATTCACGTTGATAATATGGTTGATGAGGACATGACTACCTTGGATACGACCAAAAATATTGCATACATGTATATTTGTGAGGTGATTTCTAATGCAAACTATGCAATAATTTATTTGTGTCATCCACGACAAAAATACTTCACAAACTTTTGTGCCATGTCTAATTGCAGGTGTATGGGATATTTGTACAATTCACATATGAAGATAAGGGAAAAAGAGAAGTTTAGGTGCTGTTCAAAAAGTCCTCTCACGTCACTTTTGGGCCAAGAGAAGATAGAGTCCAAGTCTCTCACGTTCTGGATTCAGATTCGGACTGCACAGACATACCTGACTCAAAATGCCAAGAACTTTTTCGTACGAACTCCGAATTGGGTGATTCTTTTTTTGTTGGAAAGTAGATTTCGTGCCCTTTCCAACCCAATTTGATTCACCTTAAAATTCGTCCGGAGGGTTGAGTTATCGATGAAACAATCTGACGCTGCAGCAGAATCCGAGTCAAACTACAAGTCCAAAGGTGTTGCATCACCTCCACTTGGGCCCATTGGCCTTGTACGACCTAGGGTTAGTTTTAGGCTGCCTTGGGACGTCCTCCCACCTCCTTGGCCGCCACCCCTTGCTCCTATGTAAGTAGATCCATCTAGTAGCTTTTTGCTTGGGTTATGTTTAGATTAAAAGTTCGCCATAGCTGCAACTTCGCGTACTTCGTTTGTGTTCAACGACCAGACCAAGATGTCACAGAACCCCACCTCGATCAATAAAGCTTTCATCTTATATTCGCAATATCCAGATTGCAAATCTTAGTTTCTTGCTTGTTCTTCGTTTGCTTGCAGGAGATAGACCCTCGGGGTCAGGTTGATTGTGCTCCAACGTGGTCAATAACCTCTCGGAGTTGGTTTAGCGATTGCTAAGGCGCGACGTCCTCGCACGTTCGTAGTCGGATCGTCAAAGTCTACTCCACCAAAAACGATAGATATCTTTCGTGCAACCACCAGCACCAGGTCATCCACATGCAAATAATCGCAATGGTAGGCCTGCACCACCACTTCAGGTACGACTTGATAGAGGCGAGGGTGTCCCGATCTTTCGATGAGATGATATCTATCGTTTTTGGTGGAGTAGACTTTGACGATCCGACTACGAACGTGCGAGGACGTCGCGCCTTAGCAATCGCTAAACCAACTCCGAGAGGTTATTGACCACGCCGGAGCACAATCAACCTGACCCCGAGGGTCTATCTCCTGCAAGCAAACGAAGAACAAGCAAGAAACTAAGATTTGCAATCTGGATATTGCGAATATAAGATGAAAGCTTTATTGATCGAGGTGGGGTTCTGTGACGTCTTGGTCTGGTCGTTGAACACAAACGAAGTACGCGAAGTTGCAGCTATGGCAAACTTTTAATCTAAACAAAACCCAAAGTCTAAACGGTGCCCTAAGGGCTGTATATATGGAGGAAGAGGAGGGGATTTCGTGGCCCTTGAAGGAGGGGTCCGAAACCAACCCTATCTCTTGTTTCCCCACACATACGGACTCTAAAAACAGCCTATACTCAATTATTTCGAAATTACATGGGCCTGGCCCAATAATAAGGTGACGCAGCACCTATAATAGCCTCTGGACGAAATTTATGAAGTGACATCTTGTATATTTCGTCCAAGGCTTCCTGCACTCATTATGGTGGCTTCAAAGTCCTGAAATCATCACTTGTAACTCCGTTCTTGTTCCCCTTGTGCATGCCATCATCTCCATGCTTGAACTTGCTCCAAGGTTCCTCTTTCTTGTCCAAGCTAGGCCCTTCATTTGTAAGCAAAACAAATGTATCCAATTTAGGCAGCATCATATTCTCATGAACTTTAGAATCATTACCAAGAAACGAAAGTACCTGATATTTTAATTGGCGTGCGCGAGCTCTAGTAATTGGTCTAGTATGTATAGAAGCAGGGGTTGTGGGTGTAACAATGGTATTGATGTCCTCATCATCCTCCCCTTCTTGAAATGAAGTCGTCCTCGACGGAAGCTCATCTTCCTCACCCAAATAAGGCTTCAGATCTGCAATGTTAAAAGTGGGACTAACCCCAAAATCTGCAGGCAGCTCAAGTTTATATGCATTATCATTTATTTTCTCTAACACCTTAAAAGGACCATCAGCACGTGGCATTAGCTTTGATTTGCGCAAATCAGGAAATCTATCCTTACGCAAATGTAACCAAACAAGATCTCCAGGTGCAAACACAACATGTTTTCTACCCTTATCTCCAGCAAGTTTATATTTAGCATTCATACGCTCAATGTTCTCCTTAGTTAACTCATGCATTTTTAAGATCAATTCAGCACGTTTTTTAGCATCAAAATTAACCTTCTCCGAAGATGGAAGAGGCAACAAATCAATTGCTGCACGAGGAAGGAAACCACACACAATTTCAAAAGGACACATCTTAGTAGTAGAATGCAATGAACGATTATAAGCAAATTCAATATGAGGCAAGCATTCTTCCCACATTTTCTTGTTATTCTTCAAAACAGCCCTAAGCATAGTAGACAATATTCTATTGACTACTTCTGTTTGTCCATCAGTTTGGGGGTGACATGTAGTACTAAAAAGCAGTTTAGTCCCCAACTGATAGAGGCGAGGGTGTCCCGATCTTTCGATGAGATGATAGCTATCGTTTTTGGTGGAGTAGACTTTGACGATCCGACTACGAACGTGCGAGGACGTCGCGCCTTAGCAATCGTTAAACCAACTCCGAGAGGTTATTGACCACGCCGGAGCACAATCAACCTGACCACGAGGGTCTATCTCCTGCAAGCAAACGAAGAACAAGCAAGAAACTAAGATTTGCAATCTGGATATTGCGAATATAAGATGAAAGCTTTATTGATCAAGGTGGGGTTCTGTGACGTCTTGGTCTGGTCGTTGAACACAAACGAAGTACGCGAAGTTGCAACTATGGCGAACTTTTAATCTAAACAAAACCCAAAGTCTAAACGGTGCCCTAAGGGCTGTATATATGGAGGAAGAGGGGGGGGGGGGATTTCGTGGCCCTTGAAGGAGGGGTCCGAAACCAACCCTATCTCTTGTTTCCCCACACATACGGACTCTAAAAATAGCCTATACTCAAGTATTTCGAAATTACATGGGCCTGGCCCAATAATAAGGTGACGCAGCACCTATAATAGCCTCTGGACGAAATTTATGAAGTGGCATCTTGTATATTTCGTCCAAGGCTTCCTGCACTCCTTATGGTGGCTTCAATGTCCTGAAATCATCACTTGTAACTCCGTTCTTGTTCCCCTTGCGCATGCCATCATCTCCATGCTTGAACTTGCTCTAAGGTTCCTCTTTCTTGTCCAAGCTAGGCCCTTCATTTGTAAGCAAAACAAATGTATCCAATTTAGGCAGCATCATATTCTCATGAACATTAGAATCATTACCAAGAAACGAAAGTACCTGATAATTTAATTGGCGTGCGCGAGCTCTAGTAATTGGTCCAGTATGTATAGCAGCAGGGGCTGTGGGTGTAACAATGGTATTGATGTCCTCATCACAGCGCACTTTGACAGATGATCAGCGATGCTGTTTTCCGCACGGGGTACATGCTCTGTTTGCAATCCATCAAAGTGCTCCTCCAACTTTCTCACTTCCTCAATGTATGCCTCCATCAATGGACTTTGGTAATCCTTGTTGACTTGTCTCACCACAAGTTGTGAATCTCCGCGGATGATCAGCTTCTTGATCCCCAGTTCTGTTGCAATTCTAAGCCCGGCAAGGAGCCCTTCATACTCTAATGTATTGTTGGTAGCCTCCTCCCGGGGAAAATGCATCTAGACGATGTACTTCAGGTGCTCTCCGGTGAGAGCAATGAGAAGCACGCCAGCCCCTGCACCTTGTAGGGAGAAGGCACCATCGAAATACATGATCCATTCTTGGGGCGCTTCCTTGCCGGGGATAACTGTCTCCAATACCTCTTCATCAGGAGTGGGCGTCCATTCTGCAATAAACTCTGCCAATGCTCTGCTCTGAATGGTTGATGTGCTCTCAAACTTCAAACCAAAGATGGATAACTACAAAGCCCACTCCACTATCCTGCCAGTGGCCTCAGGGTTTTGGAGTATCCGATGCAAAGGGAAACGGGTGACAACTGTGATCTCATGGGCTTGGAAGTAGTGGCTCAGTTTCTTGAGGCCATGACAAGGCCAAAGATCAATTTTCGCATGCCAGAGTACCTAGATCTAGCCCCCTGCAACAGGGAGCTGACGAAGTACACTGGGCGCTCTACCACTTTCTTCTTTGCCGTGACCAGAGAACTGCTTCCGCTGCTTTGCTCTTCTCTACCTTGATCTGCATCTGACCTTGTCGGGGTGTGTTTGCTTTCCTCCCCGGAAGGAACACCAGCTGCGTCTGCTGCTCCATCCACTTCCCTCTGCGCCACCAGTGCTGCGCTAACCACCAGATTAGTTGCCGCCAAGTATAGCAGCAACGGCTCTTGAGGTTTTGGAGCAACCAAAGTGGGCACAGAGGAAAGGTAGGCCTTCAAATCTTGTAGTGCGGCGTCTGCCTCAGGGGTCCACTCCAAGGGGCCTGCCTTTTTCAAAACCTTGAATAACGGCAAGGCACGCTTAGCAGACTTGGAAATGAACCTACTAAGTGCGGCAACACATCCAGTCAAACACCTCATGTCCTTGACTGTCTTGGGTGCTTGAATCTGCTCGATAGCCTTGATCTTGTCGGGGTTGGCCTCTATCCCCTGGTGGGACAGAAAGAAGCCAAGTAGCTCACCGGAAGGAAAGCCAAACACACACTTCTCCGGATTTAGCTTCAAGTTGATATTGCGCAGATTAGCAAATGTCTTATCCAAATCCTGAATGAGGGTTGATCTATCTTTGGTCTTGATCACAATATCATCCATGTAAGTCTCAATGTTCCTGTGCAACTGTGACTCAAAACCAATCTGGACTGCTCTTGCGAAAGTAGACCCGACGCTCTTCAACCCGAAAGGCATCCGCATGAAGCAGTATGTGCCACATGGGGTGATGAACATGGTCTTCTCTTCATCTTCCTTCTACGGGAGGAGCTGCAAGTCACTGGGCGGCCCTGGTTCTTGATGGCCGCCCGTGAAGGCGCCAACAAACTCATGGCACAGGTCAGCCCAGGTCGAAATGGAGTTCTCCGGCAGGTGCATCAGCCAAGACCTCACATTTAGCTTGAGTGCCAAAGGGAAGTAGTTGGCGAATACCTTCTCATCTCTACCCCCGACAGCTTGAACAATGATGGTGTAGATGATCAAGAACTCTGGCGGGTTCAGTCTTCCATCATACTTCTCTGGTATCTCTGGCTTGAACGTGCGAGTGGACGGCCAACGGACTTGCCGCAGCTCGCGGGTGAAGGCAGGGCACCCAGCCTCAAAAGGCAGGTACCCGCCGTCAGCGAGTGTGGGCTCATCGATGTCGGCGCCATCACGCCTGTCGGACTGGTGGTGGGTGTCACGGTGTCGCTCGGTGTTGGCACGCGCGCCTTCCCTCCGCCTATCCTCCAGCACTCGCCGTGGGCCTTGTCGCGCTCGAGGGCCGGACGAAGCCATCGAGACATCGTCAGGTTCTTGGTCCCGCGGCTCCCGCGCCGGCTGCCGCGGAGGGGACTGCACCCTAGGAGTGGCCCCATCTGCACGGCCGGCAGTGTGGGTTGTTGCCACTGCCTGTGGAGGCCATGGCAGGCCAGCCCGCTGTGATCCTCCCGCCTCAGCGAAGCCAATCAGATTCTGAATGGTGGCTCTCAACTCATCCATTTGATCGGCTGCCGATGGAAATTTCAATAGTAGCTGAGCCCGCGCCATGGCCTACGAAGCGGTGCTTGGCATGGACGTCGATGAAGACCGTAACGTCGCCCGGCTCCTGACGGTGCCGGTAGTGGTCGCGCCGTGCTCTCGTCATCGTGAGCCAGCCGCCTGGATGGCGTGTGGACAAGGTGGGGGCGCTTGAGGGCCACCGGCTCCGTTTGGCGTAGCGGCTGGGTTGGCTCGTTCTGGGGGTGACGCATGTTCTACGGCCGCTCCCACGGCGGGAGCGGTCGGGGAGATGCGATTCCCCCCAGAGCGAGTACCCCCGCTATGGCTGTGCCCCTCGGCCAGTCAAGGAGGTGCATATGGAATGATTTCTCCTCCCATACCTCATGGGGTGTGGCCACTGGAATGTAGTTGGTGCTGTCCTTCTCTGGTGCCTCCTGCTCCTGCTTCGGCCGCAGGGGAGGTGGTAACGACGCCGCCCGCGCCGACAATGTCCCCCACCATGTCCGCACTTCCAGGCGTCCCCGCAGCCCCCACGGCGCCAGCAGGCGCGTGCGGCGGGGCTTCGAGGTGGATGGATGAGCTACAGTGCCGGGCTTCTTCTTGGGCACCATGGACGATGGAGCTATTGATGAACAAGATGGCGGTGAATATGACGTGCTTCGTACACTTCTCGGGTTCGCGCAAACGCAGCCCCCTACCTGGCGCTCCAAAGATGTCGTGCAAAACCATGCCTACCTATGGGGCCAAGGGCCCCTTTTGGTTCGGCAGGGGGACTAGGCACATTGCACAAAGAGCAGAGGAGCGCAGCGTAGCACGACAGAGATCACACGGGCAGTTTTTACCCAGGTTCGGGCCGCCGGGAGGCGTAAAACCCTACTCCTGCTTTGGTGGATTGATGGTGGATGGTGGTGGAAACGCAGCGCTCTTTCCCGGTAGGGTTGCCTCGGGGCGAGAGCAGCTACGCGCGTATGAGTGTACAGGGGTCCGAATCCTTTCTATGGTTGCCATGGGCCTCCTTTTATAGATCAAGGGGTCACCACAGTGGCAAATCAGTCATTGTGTACTGATTAGATAGCGAACAGTGCTATCATATCTACTCTGCAGACAGAGCAGTATGCATTAAATGCGCCGCTCAGTGTCACATCATGGCTTGCCCGGCACGCCTTGCCGGGCTGTTTGGCCACCTTCTCTTCTGTCTACGTGACACGTCGCAGGACGGGTGTCATATGGAGGTGATTCCTGTAGGAAATTGCTGCCATGTGGCAAAAGGCAGCCACTTAGTCATCTTGGGGCTTGACACCGCACCGATCGGTGACTTGCGTCGCTGTGATGTGGGGCGGTGAAGCCTTGGTGGGGTGTTTTGCCTTCACATGCCCCGGCAGGCCTGCCGGGGCGGTCCTGAGGCTTGCTTCTGGGGCAACCGTGCCCTCGCCAGGCTCTCCTGCCCGGCAAGGGAGGTTTTCCCTTCACGGTGTCTTGTTTCTTGGCTTGACTTGGTCTTCTCAACTTGCCCCTTTGATTCGTCAAAGAGCCTATCTCTTCATCTTGGTCTTGTCTTGGATGTTGCAATCTTGATCTTGGGCCTGTGCACGGTCTGGGCAGCAGACCCAGGGTTTGTTGCACCGACACCAGGCCCTTGTAATTTCGAAATACTTGAGTATAGGCAGTTTTTAGAGTCCGTATGTGTGGGGAAACAAGAGTTAGGGTTGGTTTCGGACCCCTCCTCCAAGGGCCACGAAATTCCCCCCTCATCCTGTCACATCCCTAGTTCTGGCTAGGCCAGTTTCATGTGTGCATCATGTTTAATTTCAAATGAAGTTGAAATGGGGATGACAGAAACCCCCAGCACCACTTAAACCAATTAGGGTTTACTAAAATCCTTTTCAATGAACCTGAAATGCCCTTCTAAAATGTTCATCATCTTTGCCTTGGTCTAGAACCTCTGACAAAAATGGTGCACAATTTTCTAGGACATCATTGGGTCACTGAATTAAATCTTATGTTATTTGCATTTGGACATTTAAATGCTATTAAATATTTTAAATGTCCAAATAATCCCAAACTGAAATGTTCCATGTTGGATATACTCTATACAGTGGGCATGAGCAGTTTGGTGATTTTTGGAAATGCTCTGGCATTTTTAATAAAGCCAAACACAACTACAGAAAATAGAAAAAAAACAGAAATAAAAGAGAGAGAGAGAGTTACCTGGCTGGCCCAGGTCCTGTGCAGCCCAGCTGGCGGCCCAGCCCACCTGGCCACCTCCTCCTGTCGTCTTCCTCCTTGCCAGGAGGACGAGCGTGTGCCCGACGCGCGCGCACCGCCGTGCGGCCACTTCCTCCCTCCCTGCCTGCCTGGCTCCTCCTCGACGCGACTGACGACACCACGTACATCGCCCCGACCTCCTGGATTTCTCTCACTCTCCCTGGACCTCTTCCCCCTCCTCTGCTCTCTCTCCCGCGCAGCCCGAGCAGAGCTCGTCGCCACCGCTCGCCGTTGCCGCACCCAGAGCCTCCCCCTCAGCTGCTCGACGTGCTCCAGAGCTCCGCCACGACCTCTTCTTCGTCCCCATCCAACTACACGTCGCCGGCCGCCCTGCCTCGCCATCACCACCGTCTTCTTCCTCCTCGGGTCGCCGAGATCGCCATCGCCTATTCGTCATCGCCAGCGCTTCCCTGAGCCACCCAGCTGCACCAGAAGAACCGCCGTGAGCACCTGCGCCTTTCCCCTCTCTCCCCGCAGTCTAACTTGCCCTCTAGCGCTAGCGCTGCCGCGCCCGAGAGCTCGCGGCCGCCGTCCATGGCGCCGCCGTGGCCACAGCTGCTGCCACCCGCGTCCGAGCTCATCAGCATGTTCGTTGCGGCCCCAGGAGCCGAACGCGCCCACCAGCTCGCCCTCCCGTGCACCGTAGCACCAACCCTGCAAACACCGAACCCCGGCCGCCGCCTCTGAGCTCGTCGTCATCATTTTCGGCGACCCCGAGGCCTCCCGATCACTTCTCTAGACGCGGTCGAGCGCGAGCTATCTTCTGGTGGTCTTCGCGCGTCCAGCCGCCGCCCGTAGCGCGTTCCCGAGCGTCGCCGCCACGTTTGCGTGCTCGCCAGCGTTCAACTCTGGCGTGCTGACGTGGCAACGTCATTAGTGGCTAATGACCCACTAACTAACCCCCTGGCTCACTGACATGTGGGCCCCACTGCCTAACTAACCATCTAACAAAAATAGTATAAGTTTAATCTAAACACAGTGGCCCCACACGTCGGCGTTGACCTCGCTGATGTGGCCGTTGACCGGACCCACCTGTCTGTGACGCTAAATGTCACTGTGTCACTGACCAGTGGGTCCCACTGGTCAGGTTTGACCTGGACCGTCTCTGTTGACCCTGCTGGCATCACAGTGACGTAATGCTGACGCAGTAAATCATTTTCTGGATTTAAAATAATCCAAAAATTCCAGAAAATGTCCAAAACTTCTAAAATTCATAGAAAATAAACTATAGCTCAGAATGAAATAATTTATATATGAAAAATGATCAGAAAAATCTAAAGAATCTGAATATGGCATTTTCATGCATGTTTGAACAAGTTAACCTCACTGAATAGGACAATTCATGATTATGGAATAAATAGTAATTAGTTTTGGAGTTGGAATTTGCTATAGGTTTGAATTCCACTTCAATGAATATGACTAACTGTTGCACTAGGTCAATTTAGTACCTTAATATGACATATCATTCATATGAATGTGCATTGCATTGATTGTGGTTCCTCTTGTGTTTGGCGGTGGTTGCTCCCTCTCAGTAGACGTGGTTCCGACGACGTGTTCGATGACACCGATGAAGAACTATATTATCTTCAGAAGTTCCAGGCAAGCAAAACCCCCTTGTTCATTCTGATACAATCCCACTCTCTCGCTCCTGCTCTCTTGTACTGCATTAGGACAACATCCATTCAACTGTTACATGCTGCGGTAGCTGAACCCCTTTTCCTCTGCATGACCTGTCATTGCCACAGTAAATAGATGAAACCCACTAGCATGAGTAGGAGTTGTTTGAGCCCTGATGTGCCTACTCATTCATGCCTGTTTGTTATGCCTGCTACTGCTTAGAGTTGAGTCGGGTCTGATTCATCAGGGATGATTCAGAGGTGATGAACATGTCCTACTGTATGTGAGCTAAGTGTGTGAACACGATTTGGTAAAGGTAGCGGTGAGAGGCCATGTAGGAGTACATGGTGGGTTGTCTCATTGAAACCGTCCTCAGGAACTGAGTTCTGTGTTTGTGATCCATGAACAGCTACTACCACATGTTGGGCCCTGAAATATGACCCCGCTCGACTTATTAACCGCCCCTATCCTCTATCCAGGAGTTGCAACTAGTTTCTGGTGTTTGTAGGATATGTGTTGGAGGCCGTGCGTAGCGCTGACCCTAGGGGTGGGCTATGTTGCGGTAGATACACCGTGGACCGGTGTACCGAGCGCCCGTTTGGTGTCTCGGGAACCCTGCACACATCGTTTGGGGCTATGAGCGAAACCCCGGCCGGATCTCCTCGCGGATGGAACCCGAATAGGCGATAAACCTGGACTAGAGACTTGTGTGGTTAGTTAGGTCGTGGTCTACACCCACGTCGGCTTTCGCTTGAAGTCTGCCGAGCACATGTCGTGTGCAGACGCTAAGTGGTGGAAACATGTGTGAAGAAGTACACCCCTGCATGGTTAATATGATCTATTCGAATAGCCGTGTCCGCGGTAAAGGACTTCTGGGTTGCCTGTACAGTTCATAGACAAGTGAAAGTGGATACTCTAAAACTCGCAAGATAAGCGTGAGTGCCGTGGATGGCGTTCTCGTAGGGAGACGGGAGCGGATCCATAGTGGTGTATTGATATGGTGAATATGTGGACTCGTGTGCACCACCTCAAAAGAGTTACTTGCTGTCGTAGTTTAGGTTAGCCACTGAGTCAAAGCTGGCCTGCTGCAGTTAAACTCCACCACCCCCTTTGTTGATACCGATGCATATGTAGTTAGTTCTGATGTAAGTCTTGTTGGGTACATTTGTACTCACGTTTGCTTAATTTATGTTTTTGCAGAGAGACTCAGTCTCGCTAGTAGTTCCGCGTGGACTTCGACGTTTAGCTTGTTACCTCAGCTACGATCTTGTGCCCTCGGCAGGATCTGGTAGATAGTCAGGCTTCTTAGCCTTTTTCATTTGTAGATGTCTGTACTCAGACATGTTAAGCTTCCGCATGTGCTTTGACTTGTATGCTCTGAATGTTGGGTCATGAGACCCATGTTTGTAATACTTGGCTCCTCGGAGCCTAATGAATAAATACTCTGAGTCGTAGAGTCTTGTTGTGATGCCATGTTGTATTTGCCCATATCCAGCATATTGTGTGTATGATTGAAATGCTTGGTATGTGTGGGATCCGACAACCTAGTTGTTTATCCTTGGTAGCCTCTCTTATGGGGAAATGTAGTCTGGTGCTTCCACTGAGCCTTGGTAGTCCGCTACAGCCCGGTTTACCGGAGTCCTGTTAGCTTGCTACTGCTCCGGAACACATAGACTGGCCGGCATGTGTCCTTCCTCGATCCTGTGTCTGTCCCTTCGGGGAAACGTCACGCGGTGTCTTTCGGAGTCCTGTTAGCCTGCTACAGCCCGGATTTCCGGAGTCCTGCTAGCCTAGTTGCTACAGCCCGAATTCACTCGCTGAAAACCGACACGTTCGTTGCTGGGTCATGTATGCCTGTCCCCGTAAGTTAGTGCCACTTTGGGTTCACGACTAGTCATGTCGGCCCGGGTTCTCTATCATATGGATGCTAGCGACACTATCATATACGTGAGCCAAAAGGCGCAAACGGTCCCGGGCCATGGTAAGGCGACACCCGTGGGAATACCGTGCGTGAGGCCGCAAAGTGATATGAGGTGTTACCGGCTAGATCGATGTGACTTGGAATCGGGGTCCTGACAGCGTTGGTATCAGAGCCTGACTGCCTGTAGGATTACCAAGCCAAACTGGTCAAAGTTGAGTCTAGAAATGCTTTAGTTGTATAAGGGAATTGATTGTGGAAGGGAACGTAAGGCTCTTTTTACTCCTTTACCTTATGCCTTTCTGATCTGAGTCAACTTCTTCTTTGCTACGGGGTTTAAGAACTAGGCTTCTCATCTTTCTATCAGGATCACATGTTACTAATCCGTAGCAACTTATAGGATTGTTGGTTTCAAGCCTCTGTTCTGTTCCTACTACTTTTGTGTGTTGCTAGTTGATCTCAGAACCTTGATATTGTGTTGCTAAGTGGTTATGCCACCAATTGCAGGATGTCTCAAATCTTTTGAGCATTTACAGCCGTTATGCTGTCCGAGTCATCCCAGGTTTCCAAACAATCTGATGCATTTGCAAAATCCTTTCCCTCTGTTTCCGCGTCCCTTTGGGCCAGATTAAGCACACTAACGGTCTGTTGAGGTACTCCATTGCCTTGACATATGTGTTGGAGCTAGTATTATGACCCTAGGCATCCTAGAGAACCACCAAGTAATCTAGTAATGCTTTATATTCCTAGTGTGATGATTCTGGCCGTCATTCTCGAAAGCATCCGTGATGCCATTTAGTTAGTAGGCATTCTATTTCCGGGTTCTTGAGCCCAAGATTCACTCTACTTTCTTCCTGTTGTTAGTGTTCGCTAGTTCCTTTAGGATATTAGTAACCTTGCGACAGTCCTCGAGGTCCGTGGTATTTCCTTCTTCCAAATACCATGAACCATTAAGGCAGAAGTTCTTTGAACCAAAAGATCACAACCAGAGTGCTCTTGATGAGTTCTCCATTCTACATTGTGAATCTGCCAGTCCTACCTTTCTGCATGGATTATCTGGAAGAAATATGTTGAACTTGTTTGACATACTAAATCTATGCATCCGCAACTCAGAAAACTATATGTTCCTTTGAGTTGTCTCTCTTTAGTTGTATTCTAACCTCTGTCTATCAATTGATAGTCAGGACTAATTGTGCATTCGTGTTATCAATGCTTATTATTCCTTTGGTCCGTCAAGCCGTTCTATTCCGGAATGACTAGGAGAAACAAACTCCAGTACCTCATCCATATTCGGATTGGGTCAAAATAGTTGTGCTCCGCAGATCAAAATGCCAATCCAGCTTTTGATTTTGTTCTACCCGGAAGTATTACCGTCTTATGTCAAGAATGTCATGAAACTTGCACAACCTCTTATGAATTCTTGACGAAGTGATACTTCTCGCCATAGTTCTTCATTCCTCGGTCTCCGTGTTGTTGCAACCGGAATACCGACAAGGGAATCATGATGTGTGAAATAAACACTCCCAGCAACCCCGTTGCTTGGTAGTTAATGGACAATAATCTCATTATTAGCGTGTTGATTGTTGAATCATCACCCTAAGGTTGATCGTGCCACCTAGTCCATATTTCTGGTGCACCCTTCGATCAATGAGTTAGGATTATGTCAATCCCTTGCTTATTTGATCACATCGTCTTGCCCTAAAAAGCAAGATTGTTCTCGAGCTTAGTTACATATCGGTGGTTCGTGACTTTCCGAATATCTTCTAGGAAGTGCTACCAGGTTGTCACCTGACTGCTATGTTGAGTTCTTGATCAAGTTGGTTTCTTGTAAACCACCCTTTCTCCAAGAATCTGTGTCGGATACCCTGATGCTAGTTGGTTAAGCTAAACAACAACTTGGAGAGTTGGAAGATGAGAGCTTGTCTGACTCAGTTCATTCCTAAGGGATATCCTCATGTGTGTGTGTTGAAGAAAGATGATACTTTCATTGATTGATCCTTGTGATCAATTGTTGGACCTATTATCTTATCCAAACTTTGATTTGAGTATGGGCTATCATCAAATCAAATCAGAACCAATGATGTTCGTAATGTTGTCTTATCCGTGGTTGTTTCCTCGGGCATACACCATTATATCTTTTGGTCTGACCCATGCTATCATCTTGTTCACATAATCATGTAACCCCATCTTATGGGAATCTTGATAAATTATTGTTGAGCCCATCGACAACATCCTTATCTTGTCCATGATTCATGTTGAACATTTAAGTTAGTATTGGAAACTTTTGTGAGCATTTCTTCATGCTAGCTCATGGAGCATATGTTTGGATGAAAGAAGTGACTTCCTCTAATTCATGTGCATTCGATGCAAGTTGCCACCGTGAATTCGAGAGAGTTTGTTTTGCTTCCTTTGGAATCATCCCAAGTTAGTCATGCACGTGCGAAGTGCCCTATGGTTTGATAGGTTGGCCGCCTCCACTCCATATGTGTTCCTAGCACACCAAGCCACTGATTGACTTGTTCAAGGAGAAGAAGTTCCTTCTTAAGAGCATGCCTTATGCAAGGACTTCGATATCCTCATTGATGGTCCCCAACCAGAACTCGGTAGTGTTTTATTGTAAAACTATCCTGTGGCCATGCTTGTCTGGGACAGCGTGTTCACATGTTTGTAGCAGAACCCGCTCATGTTTTGGAGCTTGCTACCAAAGTTCATCTCCCGAGAATCTCGCAACACCATCTCGTCGGTTTGTGTTGCAAACTTCCCTTTTCCGGACATGCTGTCTGAAATATCCTGTTACCAACCAGATCTGAATCTCAGGCAGATATGATGGTTGGAACGTCTCCCAAGAGCTATAATATTGGTCTCTGTAACATGGTAAGTGGATGTCGTGGCCAACACACCCAGCCGGAAGACCTATTATTGTAGTATCCTGATTGATAAAGTTGGCCACCTCCCCATAAGGATTCCGTAGGATTTACTTCCGTAGTTATTCATTATGGATTCTTACGCTCCCGAAGTCCGACCTTCTACTTGATGTTCAAGATGTCAAACCATATCAAATGGGTTACGCTAGTACATCAAGGAGAACATTAGAAGCGGAGTGCTAAATGTCTCTCGGTCGATCATCTAGATTTTGTTTCCTTGGCCTCGCTAGGGTGAAATCTGAGTAGATGTTATCTTCCTTTGCATCTGCATTATCCATCACTATTCATCATGGTAGTATGTTGGGTTGCCAGGATCCTCAACACGGATGTTGGTAAGACCTTGATGAATATGAAAATGCTCAAGTTCTTGAGAGCATGTGCAAACATTGGGTTTATCGTTGGCATTAATTGGGATTTGCTCCCAGTTTTCTTCGGTTATGCTATAACCATTCCAACAGTGGAATCACTCTCTACTGTTGAGCTTCTCCCCAGTTACTAAGAATCATTCCCAGCATTTGCATTTTGTTCCAGCTTGCACCGCCATTATACCATCCTACTATGGACTACCCTTCTCGGCAATTACTGATCAGGATCATCTTCAAGGTAGTTCTACCACGGATTCCACCCATTCCCGATGATAAGCAAAATCATCCCTTGTGTTGTCTTCAACAAGGTAATCCACATCATCCATACTAGTCCAAGTATGCCATTCTACCGAACTCCTCCAAACGATCGCTCGAGATTTGCCTTAGGCTGGTATAGAGAGTCTCAATGATCTCTATATCAAAAGTAATTCTTTTTGCCACTTAAGGTAATAAGTCTACGAGTCATTTTTCCTGAGGTGTCTCGTTATGGTATCATGGCAACTCAAATCCTCGCTACGTTGACAACCATTCACCACCTTCTTAAGTGTGGAATTGTTGTCTACCTAGTGAACCTCCGTCCTCTGTTTCACCCCATCCCTCTAGATGTATGCTTCGTGTCTCAGCTCGAGAGATGTTGCTATGTCTCATTCCGTGATTTGATCCTGAGTTGTTTGATCTTCGAGGAGATCGATCCTTCTAGAGTTTTTTTCCTTTCCTCTCGTTGTCATGTTGGTTGGAGTTCTCGGAGCAAGACATCGAGACAAAGATGGTGATCGAATCAACGTTCTTATGAGATGCAACCTGGATCGTGAAGATTGTGTTAGTCTGCTTCCCCCCCGTCATCTTACCCTACGCTTGAATCTCGGGATGAGATTCTTTTGAGTGGGGGTGAGTTGTCACATCCCTAGTTCTGGCTAGGCCAGTTTCATGTGTGCATCATGTTTAATTTCAAATGAAGTTGAAATGGGGATGACAGAAACCCCCAGCACCACTTAAACCAATTAGGGTTTACTAAAATCCTTTTCAATGAACCTGAAATGCCCTTCTAAAATGTTCATCATCTTTGCCTTGGTCTAGAACCTCTGACAAAAATGGTGCACAATTTTCTAGGACATCATTGGGTTACTGAATTAAATCTTATGTTATATGCATTTGGACATTTAAATGCTATTAAATATTTTAAATGTCCAAATAATCCCAAACTGAAATGTTCCATGTTGGATATACTCTATACAGTGGGCATGAGCAGTTTGGTGATTTTTGGAAATGCTCTGGCATTTTTAATAAAGCCAAACACAACTACAGAAAATAGAAAAAAACAGAAATAAAAGAGAGAGAGAGTTACCTGGCCTTACCTGGCTGGCCCAAGTCCTGTGCAGCCCAGCTGGCGGCCCAGCCCACCTGGCCACCTCCTCCTGTCGTCTTCCTCCTTGCCAGGAGGATGGGCGCGTGCCCAACGCGCGCGCACCGCCGTGCGGCCACCTCCTCCCTCGCTGCCTGCCTGGCTCCTCCCCGATGCGGCTGACGACGCCACCTACATCGCCCCAACCCCCTGGATTTCTCTCACTCTCCCTGGACCTCTTCCCCCTCCTCTGCTCTCTCTCCCGCGCAGCCCGAGCGAAGCTCGTCGCCACCGCTCGCCGTTGCCGCACCCAGAGCCTCCCCCTCGGCCGCTCGACGTGCTCCAGAGCTCCGCCACGACCTCTTCTTCGTCCCCATCCAGCTACACGTCGCCGGCCGCCCTGCCTCGCCATCACCATCGTCTTCTACCTCCTCGGGTCGCCGAGATCGCCATCGCCTGTTCATCGTCGCCAGTGCTTCCCTGAGCCACCCAGCTGCACCAGAAGAACCGCCGTGAGCCCCTGCGCCTTTCCCCTCTCTCCCCGCAGTCTAACTCGTCCTCTAGCGCTAGCTCTGCCGCGCTCGAGAGCTCGCTGCCGCCGTCCATGGCGCCGCCACGGCCACAGCTACTGCCACCCGCGTCCGAGCTCATCAGCGCGTTCGTTGCAGCCCCAGGAGCCGAACGCGCCCACCAGCTCGCCCTCCCGTGCACCGTAGCACCAACCCCGCAAACAACGAACCCCGGCCGCCGCCTCTGAGCTCGCCGTCGTCATTTTCGGCGACCCCGAGGCCTCCCGATCGCTTCTCTAGATGCGGTCGAGCGCGGGCTATCTTCTGGTGGTCTTCGCGCGTCCAGCCGCCGCTCGTAGCGCGTTCCCGAGCGTCGCCGCCGCGTTTGCGTGCTCGCCGGCGTTCAACTCCGGCGTGCTGACATGGCAATGTCATTAGTGGCTAATGACCCACTAACTAACCCCCTGGCTCGCTGACATGCGGGCCCCACTGCCTAACTAACCATCTAACAAAAATAGTTTAAGTTTAATCTAAACACAGTGGCCCCACGCGTCGGCATTGACCTCGCTGACGTGGCCGTTGACCGGACCCACCTGTCTGTGACACTAAATGTCACTGTGTCACTGACCAGTGGGTCCCACTGGTCAGGTTTAACCTGGACCATCTCTGTTGACCCTGCATTACGTCACAGTGACGTAATGCTGACGCAGTAAATCATTTTCTGGATTTAAAATAATCAGAAAATTCCAGAAAATGTCCAAAACTTCTAAAATTCATAGAAAATAAACTATAGCTCAGAATGAAATAATTTATATATGAAAAATGATCAGAAAAATGCAAAGAAGCTGAATATGGCATTTTCATGCATGTTTGAACAAGTTAACCTCACTGAATAGGACAATTCATGATTATGGAATAAATAGTAATTAGTTTTGTAGTTGGAATTTGCTATAGGTTTGAATTCCACTTCAATGAATATGACTAACTGTTGCACTAGGTTAATTCAGTACCTTAATATGACATATCATTCATATGAATGTGCATTGCATTGATTGTGGTTCCTCTTGTGTTTGCCGGTGGTTGCTCCCTCTCAGTAGACGTGGTTCCGACGACGAGTTCGATGACACCGATGAAGAACTATATTATCTTCAGAAGTGCCAGGCAAGCAAAACCCCCTTGTTCATTCCGATACAATCCCACTCTCTCGCTCCTGCTCTCTTGTACTGCATTAGGACAACATCGATTCAACTGTTACATGCTGTGGTAGCTGAACCCCTTTTCCTCTGCATGACCTGTCATTGCCACAGTAAATAGATGAAATCCACTAGCATGAGTAGGAGTTGTTTGAGCCCTGATGTGCCTACTCATTCATGCCTGTTTGTTATGCCTGCTACTGCTTAGAGTTGAGTCGGGTCTGATTCATCGGGGATTATTCAGAGGTGATGAACATGTCCTACTGTGTGTGAGCTAAGTGTGTGAACACGATTTGGTAAAGGTAGCGGTGAGAGGCCATGTAGGAGTACATGGTGGGTTGTCTCATTGAAACCATCCTCAGGAACTGAGTTCTGTGTTTGTGATCCATGAACAGCTACTACCACACGTTGGGCCCTGAAATATGACCCTGCTCGACTTATTAACCGCCCCTGTCCTCTGTCCAGGAGTTGCAACTAGTTTCTGGTGTTTGTAGGATATGTGTTGGAGGCCGTGCGTAGCGCTGACCCTAGGGGTGGGCCATGTTGCGGTAGATACACCGTGGCCCGGTGTACCGAGCGCCCTTTTGGTGTCTCGGGAACCCTGCACACATCGTTTGGGGCTGTGAGCGAAACCCCGGCCGGATCTCCTCGCGGATGGAACCCGAATAGGCGATAAACCTGGACTAGAGACTTGTGTGGTTAGTTAGGTCATGGTCTACTCCCATGTCGGCTTTCGCTTGAAGTCTGCCGAGCACATGTCATGTGCAGACGCTAAGTGGTGGAAACATGTGTGAAGAAGTACACCCCTGCAGGGTTAATATGATCTATTCGAATAGCCGTGTCCGCGGTAAAGGACTTCTGGGTTGCCTGTACAGTTCATAGACAAGTGAAAGTGGATACTCTAAAACTCGCAAGATAAGTGTGAGTGCCATGGATGGCGTTCTTGTACGGAGACGGGAGCGGATCCATAGTGGTGTATTGATATGGTGAATATGTGGACTCGTGTGCACCACCTCAAAAGAGTTACTTGCTGTCGTAGTTCAGGTTAGCCACTGAGTCAAAGCTGGCCTGCTGCAGTTAAACTCCACCACCCCCTTTGTTGATACAGATGCATATGTAGTTAGTTCTGATGTAAGTCTTGCTGGGTACATTTGTACTCATGTTTGCTTAATTTATGTTTTTGCAGAGAGACTCAGTCTCGCTAGTAGTTCCACGTGGACTTCGACGTTTAGCTTGTTACCTCAGCTACGATCTTGTGCCCTCGGCAGGATCTGGTAGATAGTCAGGCTTCTCAGCCTTCTTCATTGGTAGATGTCTGTACTCAGACATGTTAAGCTTCCGCATGTGCTTTGACTTGTATGCTCTGAATGTTGGGTCATGAGACCCATGTTTGTAATACTTGGCTCCTCGGAGCCTAATGAATAAATACTCTGAGTCGTAGAGTCTTGTTGTGATGCCATGTTGTATTTGCCCATATCCAGCATATTGTGTGTATGATTGAAATGCTTGGTATGTGTGGGATCCGACAACCTAGTTGTTTATCCTTGGTAGCCTCTCTTATGGGGAAATGTAGTCTGGTGCTTCCACTGAGCCTTGGTAGTCCGCTACAGCCCGATTTACCGGAGTCCTGTTAGCTTGCTACTGCTCCGGAACACTTAGACTGGCCGGCATGTGTCCTTCCTCAATCCTGTGTCTGTCCCTTCGGGGAAACGTCACGCGGTGTCTTTCGGAGTCCTGTTAGCCTGCTACAGCCCGGATTTCTGGAGTCCTGCTAGCCCAGTTGCTACAGCCCGAATTCACTCGCTGATGACCGACACGTTCGTTGCTGGGTCATGTATGCCTGTCCCCGTAAGTTAGTGCCACTTTGGGTTCACGACTAGTCATGTCGGCCCGGGTTCTCTGCCATATGGATGCTAGCGACACTATCATATACGTGAGCCAAAAGGCGCAAACGGTCCCGGGCCATGGTAAGGCGACACCCGTGGGAATACCGTGCGTGAGGCCGCAAAGTGATATGAGGTGTTACCGGCTAGATCGATGTGACTTGGAATCGGGGTCTTGACACTTCCTCCATATATACAGCCCTTAGGGCACCGTTTAGACTTTGGGTTTTGTTTACATTAAAGTTCGCCATAGCTGCAACTTCGCGTACTTCGTTTGTATTCAACGACCAGACCAAGACATCACAGAAACCCACCTTGATCAATAAAGCTTTCATCTTATATTCGCAATATCCAGATTACAATCTTAGTTTCTTATTTGTTCATCATTTGCTTGCAGGAAATAAACCTTCGTGGTAAGGTTGATCATGCTCCGGCGTGGTCAATAACCTCTCAAAGTTGGTTTAGTGATTGCTAAGGCGCGACGTCCTCGCACGTTCGTAGTCGGATCGTCAAATTCTACTCCTCCGAAATGATAATCACCATCTCATCGAAAGACAGGACACCTTTGCCTCTATCAAGTGGTGTCAGATTTCCAGGTTGCTCGGTGAGATTTTATAGTTTTTCATAGTTTATATCGAGTCTGTTCTTCATACCTACAGTGCACGAAAAAGCCAGAAAAAATATTAGGATTAGTTCATCATATCCAAATGAGTCTGAGCCATTGCATAGTCTTTTCTATATTTGCTTTGTTGAATTTGCGGTTGCATCAGCGTGTCAAGTTGCTGGTCTTATCGTCTAGTTCTTTAGAGTTTCGAGTTCTATTCACAAGTTGTCGCGCCGCCGCCGCACCATCACCACCGATCCGAGTCCATATACCATCACCGCCCCGAGTCCATATACCACTCCGAGTCCATATACCACCACCGATCCGAGTCCATATACCACCACCAATTCGAGTCCACATATACCACTGTCATATACCATCACCAGTCCGAGTTCCACCAGATTCATCTCCGCCACAGTCCTAGTCCGAGTCCAGTATTTGTTCCTTTATTTTCAAGGTCTAGATCACGCGATACTATGAGTCGTGAACAAGTCGGATTCCCCAACTTCCGTGCTACCCGTACAAGAAAAATAGTTCCAGTTAAAAAAAACTAAGTCTGGAAAATTCTGGCTAGGCAGTTTGTAGACCATTTGTAGACTTTTTCAAAAAAAATTGTTGTGGAGCAAAAAAAAGAGGAAAAAAGTGCAAAAAAAGAAGTGAAAAAAAGAGAAAAAAATTTCAGAGTGTGCTCCTCCCTTGTTTACGTGCAGCGCCATGATTTTGTTAGTGTGCTAGGCTCGCGTCTCGAGCACGGTCTAGCCTAGGACCAACACAGTACCATCGTTGAGCGTTTATTCAACTTTGCATCTCTGAATTGATTATTGCTGACCCTTTTTGCTACCATATTATATGCCTTCCCAGCTCCACATACATCTACGCCGTGCGTTTGACTCTCCCTGGTAATCACTCTATCCAAGCTTTGAGAGTTACAACGGTTGCCGATCACCACCTGCTGCTTGGTAAGAACTGGTAAGAATTTGAGATTCACTTGACAGATTTGTCACTTTCCACGACACCACCACCACTTCCTAGTAGTCTATAGGATCATATTCTTGTGTTTTTCTCTTGCTGGTAACCAAGCCAGGATCACAAGCGGATGAGCTGGACTGGGAGAACATGACGAACAAGGAGCTCCATGATGAATTCTAGGAAATGTTGGGTCAACAGGTGGAAGACATGATGGCCAGTTTTGGCAAGGCATTAGCGAAGATTGATGACATTGAGAAGACAATTGACAACAAGTTGGATGCCAAGTTTGCTGAAGTGCTTGCGTGTCTACCTCCATCTACTGCTGCTGCTGCACCATTGCAACAACTACAACAACAACCACCTCCACGTCGCGAAACAGCCCTCCGCCGAGTGAGTCGTGTTCCTCTTGAGCCTGGCCAAACTTCTGGTGCCGCTGCTACTAATGTTGATGCTTCTGTGGCTCCTACTGCTGAGGAGGAGGATGATTACACGGGCGATTATGAGGATGAGGTGATCAAAATCAGAACTACGTGCAACCACCAGCACCACCACCACCAGGTCGTCCACATGCAAATAATTGCAATGGTAGGCCTGCACCACCACCTCAGGTACGAGATCATGACCATCTTCCTAAACTAAAATTGAATATTCCACCATTTGAGGGTAGATATGTTCCTGATATATATCTTACTTGGGAGTTAGAAACTGAGCAACGTTTTACATGTTTACAATATCCCGAGGAAAGACGTGTTGCTGCTGTTGTTTGTGCTTTCACTAGTTTTGCATGTGTTTGGTGGTCTGAACATCGTAGATTATATCCTATTCTAGCTACTTGGGCTACTTTGAAAATTGCTATGCGTACTTGTTGGGTTCCACCATATTATCAACATGAATTACTTCAGAAATTGCAGCGTTTAAGACAAGGAAAAAATTCTGTAGAGGAATATTATCAGGAATTACAAACTGGCATGATTAGATGTGGTATTGTTGAGGACAACGAAGCTATGCTTGCACGTTTGATGGGTGGATTAAATAGAGAGATTAAAGACCATTTTAGAGTATAAGGAGTATAATAATATCACTCATTTATTCCATCTTTCTTGCAAAGCTCAATGTGAAGTGCAGGATCGACAGACATTGGCGCGAACTAACTTTTCTGCAAGTCGACCTTCATCATGGACACCATGTGCATCCTCTACTTCCACATATTCTGCTGCAGCGGCACCTCCGTCAGCTGCCACCCCCAGTCGTGATACAAGAAAGCAGGCACAACCACCACTATCTGCCAAGAGCACACCTGTCGGGCCTACACAGAGCTCTTCTTCATCCATGGCATCAACAGGGCACACACATGATATTATTTGTCGTCGTTGTAAGGGTTGAGGTCATTTTGTGAGAGAATGCAAATCTCCGCGTGTTATGATTGCTACGGAGGATGGTGGGTATGAGTCCGCTAGTGACTATGATGAGGAGACTTTGGCTCTTATTACAAGTGAAGAACACGGTGGAGATGATTCTGATCATGAGACGCAATACATGGCAGCTGAAGATGCTGACAGGTATGAAAGTTTAGTTGCTCAATGTGTTTTGAGTGTGTAGGTCACACAAGCTGAGCAAAATCAGAGGCATAATTTGTTCCATACAAAGGGAGTTGTGAAGGACCGTTCTGCTCGCGTCATCATAGATAAAGGGAGCTGCAAGAACTTGGCTAGCATGGAGATTGTGGATAAGCTATCTCTCACCACAACACCACATCCACATCCTTACTACACTCAATGGTTCAACAATAGTGGCAAGGTTAAGGTAACACGTACTGTTCGTGTGCATTTTAGTATCTCTACATATGATGATTATGTTGATTGTGATGTGGTACCCATGCAAGCATGTTCCTTAATACTTGGTAGACCATGGCAAAATGATAAAAATTCACTACACCACGGTAGAAACAATCAGTATACTCTTGTTCATAAGGATAAACATATTACTTTGCCTCCTATGTCTCCTGATTCCATTTTGAAAGATGATATTAATAGAGCTAATAAAGCAAAACAGGAGAAAAATAAGAGTGAAAATCAGATTGTGGCAAAAGAATTTGAGCAACAAATGAAGCCTAATAATATACCATCTAGTGTTGCTTCTGAAATTAAATTGAAAATGCATGTTTACTTGCCACCAAATCTGATCTTGATGATATAGATTTTAGCAATTATGTCTGCTATGCTTTTGTGTGCAAAGAGGCATTATTTTCATTCGAGAACATGCCTTCCTCTTTGCCTCCTGCTATCATTAACATTTTGCAGGAGTTCGCTGACGTCTTTCCATAAGACGTGCCACCGGGATTGCCACCTATTCGCGGGATTGAGTATCAAATTGACTTAATTCCCGGTGCATCGCTACCCAACCGTGCACCATACCGTACCAATCCAGAGGAGACGAAGAAGATTATGCATCAAGTACAGGAGCTGCTCGATAAAAGGTTATATACGCGAATCCCTTAGTCATTGTGCTATTCCTATTATACTAGTGCCGAAAAAGGATGGTACATCACGTATGTGTGTTGATTGTAGAGGCATTAATAATATCATTATCTATTCGTAGGCTAGATGGTATGCTTGATGAATTGAGTGGCTCTACAATATTCTCGAAAGTTGATTTGCGTAGTGGATACCATCAAATTCGTATGAAATTGGGAAATGAATGGAAAACAACATTTAAAACTAAGTTTGGGTTATATGAGTGGTTAGTCATGCCTTTTGGGTTAACTAATGCACCTAGTACTTTCATGAGATTAATGAATGAAGTTTTACGTGCTTTCATTGGATGATTTGTGGTTGTTTACTTTGATGATATGCTGATTTATAGCAGATCTTTGGAGGAATATTTGGAACATTTACATGCTGTTTTTATTGCTCTACGTGATGCACGTTTATTTGGTAACCTTGGGAAGTGCACCTTTTGCATCAATCGAGTATCTTTTCTTGGCTATGTTGTTACTCCACAGGGAATTGAAGTTGATAAAGCCAAGATTGAAGCTATTGAGAGTTGGACGCAGCCCAAAATGGTCACACAAGTGAGGAGTTTCCTTGGCCTCGCTGGTTTCTATAGGCGATTTGTGAGAGATTTCAGCACCATTGTTGCACCTCTCAATGAGCTTACAAAGAAGGATGCGCCTTTTGTTTGGGGTACCGCACAGGAAGACGCCTTCACGGTATTGAAAGATAAGTTGACACATGCTCCATTACTCCAACTTCCTGATTTTAATAAGACTTTTGAGCTTGAATGTGATGCTAGTGGAATTGGATTAGGAGGTGTGTTATTACAAGATGGCAAACCTGTTGCATATTTTTCTGAAAAAATTAGTGGGCCTACTCTGAGTTATTCTACTTATGATAAGGAATTATATGCTCTTGTTCGGACTTTGGAAACATGGCAACATTATTTATGGCCCCAAGAATTTGTTATTCATTCTGATCATGAATCTTTGAAACATATTAAAAGTCAAGGAAAACTGAATCGTAGACATGCTAAATGGGTTGAAATCATTGAGACTTTCCCTTATGTCATTAAACACAAGAAGGGTAAAGAAAATGTTATTGCTGATGCATTGTCTCGTCGTTATACTATGCTTTCACAACTTGACTTTCAAATATTTGGTTTGGAGACCATCAAAGATCAATATGTGCATGATGCTGAATTTAAAGATGTATTGCAGAATTGTAAAGAAGGGAGAACATGGAACAAGTTCGTCGTTAATGATGGATTTGTGTTTCGTGCTAACAAGCTATGCATTCCAGCTAGCTCCGTTCATCTTTTGTTGTTGCAGGAGGCGCATGGAGGAGTATTAATGGGGCACTTTGGCGTGAAGAAGACAGAGGATGTACTTGCTACACATTTATTTTGGCTAAAGATGAGATGGGATGTTGAGCGTTTTGTTGCCCGCTGCACTACATGTCAAAAAGCTAAGTCACGACTCAATCCTCATGGTTTATATATGCCTTTGCCTGTACCTAGTGTTCCATGGGAGGATATATCTATGGACTTTGTTTTGGGTTTACCTCGAACAAAGAAGGGGAGGGATAGCATATTTGTTGTTGTGGATAGATTCTCGAAAATGGCACACTTTATACCATATCATAAAAGCGATGATGCTGCTAATGTTGCTGATTTGTTCTTTCGTGAAGTTATTCACTTGCATGGTGTGCCAAATACAATTGTTTCAGATCGTGATACTAAGTTTCTTAGCCACTTTTGGAGATGTTTATGGGCTAAGTTGGTGTCGGGGACGAATCCGCGATCACCTATGGGACCCAGGGAAGGACCCCTTTACGTTTGGCAGGGAGAGACGGTCGCACGAAGAGCAAATCTAGCGAAGAACACGACAGTGCACGAGAGAGATTTACCCAGGTTCGGGCCGCACGGATGCGTAAAACCCTACTCCTGCTTTTTGGTTTATTATCTATATGATTGTTCTAGCTCCAGGAGCGCTACAGTACAGAGTAGCTGCGTACAACACTGGAGTTCTCCCTTTTTCCGTTCCTCCCCTTTCACGTTGCCTATGGGCCTCCTTTTATACGCACAAAGGGGTCTCCAACAGGTGGCAAACAGTAAAGGTAGAGGTGGAAAGTTGCTACAGTAAGGCCACTATTACCAGGGTGACATGTCCTACCTACCACTGACGGCAGGGGACAAGGGCATTAAATGCCCATGCCTTTGCTGTCCAGATACATGTACCCGGACGTCGTGGACGTGGGAAAAGCCTATCCCACCTGCTGCTGCACCGCTATCTACAGTGCACCGCCGTCTACACAGTGCCCTGCCACGCACGCTTGGAAGGACCCAGAGCGCCACGCTGGCAGAGGCACCAGAGCAGCACAGTAGCACAGTGGTACAGTAACGCTTGCCGTGGCAAGACCTTGCCGCACCTGACAGCTTGGCGCAACCCATAGTTTGCCGTGCAAGGTAACTTGCCGGGGCAAGTACCTTGCTGCAGCCGCTATCTTGCCGCAGCCAATACCTTGCCGCAGCCAATGACTTGCCGGGGCAAGTACATTGCCGCGGCAAGTACTCTGCTTCAGCAATGCCCAGGTTGGGCCTCAGCTGTCCCTCCCGGCAAGCTCCTCTTGCCGGGGCCTTAACTCTTGCTTTGTATACTTTGTCCTTGAATGGCTTAATAATCTTGAGCTTCTCTCTGGCCGTCCTCCCGCAAGCCTGGCCGCGGGATGCTACTACTGCCCGTGCACAAGTACGGGGTACTAGGGTACCCCTATTCTAGTACACCGACAGGAGCCCCCGGGCCTGGGCCACACACGGTGCCGGGCGTTGTTGGGCCAGGCCCAAACAGTGCACGGGCACGCGTGGCTGGGATAAGCCGAAACGTCTCTATGCTGTTTAATTGCACGCTCTCCCACGCATCGCGCGTTGAATGCGGAGCGTGGGAAGCGTGCGCAGTTATCTCGAATGACGAAGGGGCGGATGGTTCCGCATCTTTCCCCATAAAAGGAGGGACCTGCAGAAGCATTCACACACCCCTCTCACCATTCTCGATCTCCAAATCTCCGCCTTCTTCTTCCTCCGCTCCAAAACAAAGCGGTTTCCCAATCCTCCGCCACCGCGCGCGTCCGCATCTCCCTCGGTCCTCAGCTCCGCCTTCGCCATGCCTCCCAAAGGAGAAAAGGGGAAGACGGGGAAGTCCTCAAGGACGGAGACCCAGGCGCAGATGAAAAGGCAGAAGTACGCGCTCTTCGCTCCGACGCTCACGGGGGCGGATCTGAAGGCCAAGTTCCAAGGCATGTGGGCCGCGAGGACCAAGGCGCATCCGGCCACCCGCGTTCGCCCAGCCACCCACGAGAGCGAAGTGAGCAAGTACCCCTTCTTCGCTTGCTACTTTTGGTGCGGGCTCTGCCCACCGTACTCGGATTTCTTCAGCGACGTCATGTACACCTTCAACCTCCGGCTGCTGGATCTCACACCGAATGCCGTATCTACCATGGCAATATTTGCGCATCTGTGCGAGAACTTCATCGGCGTCGCACCCAACACCACGCTGTTCAGGCATTACTTCACTCCCCGTGCTGAAAAGGGGGAGCCTCTCACTGTTGGCGTCTCGTTCGTTTCAAGATTGGGCGCCAAGGAGCATTATCTGAAGGGGGATCTCCGCCCAAGATGGGGAGAAATCCGGTCTGAATGGTGTTGGATCATTAACGACGAGCCGCCACCATACTGTGAGCTTCGCAAGACCCCAGCAGCGCGTGGCACAGACTGGAGCGATCTGGATCCCCAGGACAAAAAGCTGGAGATTGCCGCTGCCAGGATCATACGGCTCAAGGAGGCCGGGCTCACCATAGGGATGGTTGGCGCAGACTTCCTCCGCCGCCGCATTGCTCCTCTGCAGCAGAGAGGAAGGCCGGCCTCTGATTGGAAGAACCCAGCCGATATCATGCGGCTGCGCCCTGGACTGATCAACAACTTCACAGTTCTGCAGCACGACTTTTTCATGCGAGAACTGTTCAAGCAAGAGACAGATCCAGAAAAGCGCGACAAGGCGTTCACGCTGCCGAAGCACATCGTGCCCCTTTGCAACAACTCCGCATTGAGTGCAATCATCGCTATGATGCCGCTCTGCAATGCGCACAGCGTTGAAGCAACTTGGGACGTGCCGCTCGAAGAAGACGTGCGGCGATTCTTTGACTCCACGGTCGAAAAGCAGGTCCGGGTGGAAGAGTGGCTCGTCCGCAACACCACTGCGCAAGAAATAGAATTCATTGCTCGAAGAGTGGAGGAGGACAGGCTCGCCAGGGAAGCTGGCGATTTTGGTTATACTTTGGCAGAGCTCGACGAGGCACAAAAGGAGAGCCTTGCCGAGCAGGGGATGCTTGCCGGGAAGGGCGGGCTCGCCGCACCCGGCAAGGATGTCGGGCCAAGCCAGCCTGCCGACGAGTCAGGCAGCTCGGAGGATGAGGGCTCCTTTTCCGAGGAGGGCACCGAAAGCCCACCGCAGTCAGAGCCCCCAGCCCCTCTGAGGAGGAAACGCCTTCGCAGGCTTGGCAAAGTGGCTGAGCGGCAAGAAGTTCAACAACCGCCGGAGCACCGTTCGACGCGCTCGACCGCGGCAGGGGCTGGTGCTGCGGGAGTGTCTCACACGGCCCCGGCAACTCGAGCAGGGTCATCAAAGACCGCTGCTACTACCCCCGCCAAGCGGCCAAGGAGCACAGCTCCCCCTGCTCCCCTTCCTCACACGGAGGCGGACTTTGATTTTTCCGCCCTCAGCGAAGAGGACGACGAGGAAGAGTAAGTTCCCTTGCCGCGACACTCAATCTTTGTAAGGTTTTGTTTCTGTCCTCACTTGTCGCGCTCCGGCCTTGCTTCCGCAGGGAGGAAACTTTGGCGGAGAGGACAAGGAAGAGAGCTAAGGTCTCGACGAGCAAGACCGTGGTGGTCGTCGAAGATGAGCCCACGGCAACCACCGGGAGAGCGTCTGAGACCGTCCCGACCAGCTCGGAGCCCAGCCCTCGTTGCAGCCCCCAGCGCAGCCCCCAGCGTAAGTATTTCAACTACCTTTCGCTGGCGGTCGCTGAGGAACAAGCATTTTGTTACTGACATCTTTGGGCGTGTAGGAGAGGAGCAGCAAGTGGAGCCATCTGAAGGTGCTCCAGAAATACCACCCCCCTCGACCACAGCGCCAAGGAGAGGATCTCCGGTAAGGGCTCCCACTAGCGAGCCGAACCACGAAGAGGAGCCGGCAAGCGCCGAAGTGCCAAGCACCAGCGCTGGCGACCCCACCCCAATGACAAACGTTGACGGGGGAGGGGAGCCCACCGCTCTTGAGCTCAACACGGGTAAACCCACTTGCTGCAAAACTCTTTCTGCTTTCTTTCTTTTGTCTTCTTGAATTTCTTCCTGAAGCTCTTTTTGCCTTACTTCTCGGGTTGGCAGAGCCCTCCTCGGTGGAGCCAATGAACATTGACTCTTCTGCCGAGGAGAACACCACAGGGGCCGTCGACGATGAGGCCACCAAGGCCGCCGCTGCCAAGGCCGACAAGCTGGCAGCCGACAAGCTTGCCGACGAAGAAACTGCCAATGCTGCCGAAGAGGCCGGCAAGGCCGCCGAGGATAATACCACCAAGGCGCCCACCGATGAAGCCGCCAAGGCTGCTGAAGCTGAGGCCGCCCAGAAGGCTGCTGAGGAGGCCGGCGAGGGAGCCGGTGGTCGTACTGACGGCCCTGAGGCCACAGGAGCGCCAGGCGCTACTCCGACCACGGGTCCTTCAACCACTGACGAGGCGGCAGCGCCCAACTCGCCTCCGCCAAGTAAATACGTCCGGGTCGGCGAGAACGTCTACGTCAGCCTCCCCTGGATGGTGGGCTCCAGAGCGCCAACCGAGGAGGATGTTGTGGATGAGGAGATCCTTGCCGCTGCCGGGCTCCAGCTTGTGGATGCGCCAGGCGCCAGCAGTAGCAGCAAGTCTGAAGAGGAGCAACTGCTTCAAAAGCTGCTGAATCTTCATCGCGCCCGACGGGAGAAGCTAGCTTCCAGGGAGGCGCTCATCGAGAAGGCCGAAGCTGACATGTTGAGGCGCGCGGAGATCTTGGCGGATGTCCGCGCGCGATCTCTTAATGCGTTAGAGGCCAAGCGGGCACAGCTGGCCGAAGAACGGCAGGCCCTCCTCCTGATGAAGCAAGACATTGAACAAAAACAGGAGGAGACCGCCAAGGAGTTGTCTGCTCGGGCCGGTGATCTGAACCAGCGGAAAGTGGACCTTGACGCCCACGAGGAAGAACTTGCCGAGCGCAAGAGGAAGCTTGCCGAAACCCTCCGACAGAAAGACGAGGAGGTGGCAAGACTTGTCGCAGAGCGGACCCAGGGGCAGGCACAAAAACACCAGAAGGAAATCGAAGCCTTGGCCCAAGAGTACGCCAGCAAGTTGGTGGAGGCCACCAACGCTGTCGCTGCTGCAGAAGTGAACAGGAAAGAAACGGAGGAGAAAGTGGCAAGACTAGAGGCCGCCCTCAAGGCAAACGGTGACAAGCTCGCAACGCTCGAAAGTGAGAGGGCAAAGGTGACCCACACTTTGGCTAAGATGCAAGTTACCATAGCCAAGAAGAACAATCTGCTTGCCGCCGCCAATGACTCCAGAGCAGACCTGAAGCTGAAACTGACCACGCTGAAGGAGACGCTCGACACCACCAGAAAGCGCGAAGGGCTTCTAATGGCAGAGCTCCAGAAGGAAAAGGGCCTGCTTCAAGACGCTATTGCAACCCACAAAAAGTTCAGGGATAACGTGGGCATCTTCACAGACAAGCTTGCCAGCGCAGCCGAGGACATCGACAAGGAGCTGACTGCCCTGAAGGTGCCGGACTTCGGGTACTCCACCGACAAGAACACGCAAACTAGCGTCAAGCTAGCCGAGTTCTTCGACGGAGTAGTAGAAGCACTCCAACAGCTCCAAGTCAATCACAAGGCTCAACTGGCCGACGAGTCACGCAGGCTTTGCCGGGGAGTTCTCCGGAGGTTGTTGGTGAAGATAGCATACAGAAACCCGGGCATCGACTTCAGCAACATCTTCAAAAGCTTGCCGAAGGGATACGACCCCGCGCCAATAGAGGCCCTTGTCGCGCCCATCGTGGAGAGGGTGGACCAAATCCAGAGAGTCAAAGGCGAGCACCGCAATTAGAGAGCCCATTCTTCTCCCTCCTTGCCGCCGCTAGACATGTTAAAGAACAATCTGTTTAAGCCGCGGCAACTTATCTTGTAATATAACATGCAATATTTTGAAGTTAATGCATGTCATCTCCCTTAAGCAATTTCTTTCTTTGTGTGTACTTGCCCTACGCTTATAGGAAACTTGCCGGTGCGCGCACCATCGCCGCGAGCGCTGGGTGCGGGACTCCAGCAGCCTGCTGGCGGTGCCGCTGCCGGCAAGCAACCTTGTCGCGCTCAGTGCGGCCACTTAGGTTGTTGAGCGGACTCGAAACAAGGTAAGGGCGCGACCGATTACGCTTAGGTTCCGTCGCGCACAGGTTTTCCATACAAAGAGTAGTATCGTTCAAGGAAAATAACCTTGAAAATAAAAAAGAATTTGGTTATTCAAACTTTGGCACTTAGCTTTGTCGCTGATCTCTCCGCGGCAAGGTCTTGTCACTGCTTGCCGCTGCCTTCTACCCGGCAAGGCAAAGTTTCTTTGAACGACGCCTGGTCCATATCATTATCCCATCCCCCCCGGCAAACTTGTGCGCGAGGGAAGCTTCTGTCTTTTTGAGAAAAAGAAAGAAGAGAAAATAAAGATATAGGAGCTTGGCGGCTTGTTAATGCTTACCGGGGAGGCTGTACTGCACAGTATGTCAGATAATCATGCAAAATAAAAGTAAACATGAAATCGTCAAAAACTGCGAAATACAAAAACTTTATTTATGCACAGGGTCTGCGCCTGGCTTTGTACAAAGGATTACATGCAACAGCGGCAAGACTTGTACAAAAGGTGGTTGCCGGGGAAGGGCCCGGCAACCGCGCCTTATGGAAAAAACTTACGGAGATGCTCAATGTTCCAGGAATTGATCACTGGAATGCCATCCCCGGTCTCCAGGCGGACAGCGCCGGGCCTGGTGACTCGTTTCACCCGATAAGGGCCTTCCCACTTCGGCGTCAACTTGTTTCAATTCTTGGCCGACTGAACGCGCCGAAGAACAAGGTCGCCTTCCTCGAGACTTCTGGCATTAACTTTGCGGCTATGGTAGCGACGCAAAGCTTGCTGGTAGCGAGCAGCTCTCATAGCAGCCTGAAGACGATCCTCCTCGAGGAGCACAGCGTCATCTTGCCGCAGTTGCTCTTGCTCAAGCTCATCATAAGCGAGCACTCGAGGTGACCCGTATACGAGTTCCGTGGGGAGAACTGCCTCTGCTCCATAAACTAGAGCAAAAGGCGTCTGGCCAGTAGCTCGATTTGGCGTCGTCCTGATCGACCAAAGAACCACTGGCAGCTCCTCGATCCAGTTTTTGCCGCACTTGCGCAGCCTGTCGAAAGTTCTCGTCTTGAGCCCACGCAGCACTTCAGCATTTGCCCTTTCAGCTTGACCGTTGCTTCGGGGGTGAGCAACAGAAGCGAAACAGACCTTGGCGCCAAGGTCTTCGACATACTGCATGAAGGCGTGGCTCGTGAACTGGGTACCGTTGTCGGTGATGATCCTGTTAGGAACACCAAAGCGACAAACAATTCCCTTGAAGAACTTGATGGTTGATTGTGCTGTCACCTTCCTCACTGCTTCCACTTCTGGCCACTTCGTAAACTTGTCGATGGCCACATACAAGTACTCGAAGCCCCCGGTGGCACGGGGAAAGGGGCCGAGGATGTCGAGCCCCCAGGCCGAAAATGGCCAGGAGAGAGGGATTGTCTGGAGAGCTTGAGCTGGCTGATGAATCTGCTTGGAATGAAACTGGCACGCTTCACACTTGGTTACTAGTGCAGTTGCATCCTGGAGGGCGGTGGGCCAAAAGAAACCTTGCCGGAAAGCCTTTCCAACAAGGGCTCTTGACCCTATGTGGTGACCACATATGCCTCCATGAATCTCTGCCAACAGCTCCTGTCCTTCTTCCCGGGGAATACACATCAATTTCACACCGTTTGGTCTTTTTCTGCACAGCATGTCATCGACAAATTGATACATATTGGACCGTCGGGCTACTTTCTCCGCTTCTTCCTGCTCTTCGGGAAGTTCTCCTGTCTGAAGGAAATGGACGATCTGCTGCACCCACGCTGGAGCCTGTGGCTCGACAACGAGGACTAAAGGCATTTCTTCTGCTGCGGGAACATTAGGCCCTACGGGAAGAGCTCGTCGCTCTACCAGAGCCTGCCGTTCCCCGACGAGCTTGGCGGGAACAGCCGCCTCAACGACAAGAGCCTGGGGCCCTGCTGGAGCGTGCTGTCCTTCAACAAGCTTGTCGGGAGCAGTTGCTTCAACGACGGAAGCCCAAGGCCTCGTCGGAGCATCTTGCTCCTCAGCGCTTCGATCAGGAGCGCCTGCTTCAACGACAAGGACCTGAAGTCTTGTCAGAGCAAGTTGCCCCTTTGCCTCTAGCCTAGGAGCACCCGCTTCAACGACAAGAGCGTGAGGCCTTGTCGGAGCAAGTTGCCCCTCTGAATCTTTGGCGCTGGCTTTGGCAGCCTTCTTGCTGGCGGCTTCGGGGAGCTATGCCGGGAAGTAGTCGCCAGAAGCCAACTTCCTCTTCCTGCCTTGCCCTACTGATGGTGTCACGGATGGCTGAGTTAGTTGGAGCACAAAAGTGCCTGGCTCCACAGGCAATTTGAGTGCGGCGCGCTTTGACAAACCATCGGCAATGTCATTCTCAGCACGTGGGACGTGCTCCATTTGTAGGCCGTCAAAGCGTTCTTCCAACTTCCTCACCTCATCTACATAAGCTTCCATCAATGGGCATTGGTAGTTCTTGTTCACTTGCCTGACGACAAGCTGCGAATCTCCCCTGACAATAAGCTTCTTGATCCCAAGGTCTGCCGCGATCCTGAGACCGGCAAGCAACCCCTCATATTCTGCAGTATTGTTCGTCGCCTGTTCCTTGGGAAAGTGCATTTGGACCACGTACTTGAGGTGCTCTCCGGTGGGTGCGACAAGCAGTACGCCAGCACCGGCGCCTTGCAGCGAAAAGGCACCATCAAAGTACATAAGCCACTCTTTGCTTGTCTCCTTGCCGGGGAGAGTCATCTCTGGGATTTCTTCGTCTGGCGTTGGTGTCCATTCTGTGACAAACTCTGCCAAAACTCGGCTCTGTATGGTTGATGTACTCTCAAACTTGAGGCCAAAGCTCGACAACTCCAACGCCCACTCGACAATCCTGCCCGTCGCTTCTGGATTTTGCAAAATCCTTTTCAGCGGGAATCGAGTGATGACGTTAACTTCATGTGCTTGAAAGTAATGGCGCAGCTTTCTCGAGGCCATGAGAAGGCCGAAAAGCAGCTTCTGCACACCAGAATACCTTGACCTAGCTCCCTGCAGAAGAGAGCTCACAAAGTAGACCGGGCGCTGCACCATTTTCTTCTTTTGTATCACTTCGCCTGACTGCGCAGACGAATCCTTGTTGGCAGCAAAACTTGTTGCCCCCAGCTTGTCGCTGGTCGTGCTTGCCGCAGTTACTGCCTCCTCGTCCACCTCTCTCTCTCCGCTACCAGCGCAGCACTAACCACTTGATTGGTTGCCGCTAGATACAGCAACAACTTCTCTTGTGGTTTAGGTGCGACAAGTATTGGAGGAGAGGAGAGGTATCTCTTCAAGTCTTGCAGCGCCGCCTCCGCCTCCGGAGTCCATTTCAATGGACCTGCCATTTTTAAGATTTTGAAAAATGGCAGGGCGCGCTCAGCTGACTTGGAGATAAACCTACTGAGGGTAGCAACACAGCCGGCAAGTCGTCGTACATCCTTGATGCGCTTCGGTGCTTCAATTTGCTCAATGGCATTGATCTTGTCAGGATTGGCTTCAATTCCACGTTGAGACACAAAGAACCCGAGAAGCTTGCCAGAGGGAACTCCAAACACGCACTTCTCGGGGTTGACCTTCAGGTTGATCTTGCGCAGATTTACAAAAGTTTCTTCTAGATCTTGAACCAAAGTAGCCCTGTCTTTGCTTTTGACCACTATATCATCCATATAGGCTTCCACATTTCTGTGCAGCTGAGGCTCAAAAGCAATCTGGACGGCTCTAGCAAATGTCGAACCAGCATTTTTCAAACCAAATGGCATACGTACGAAACAGTATGTGCCACAGGGTGTGATAAATGCGGTCTTTTCCTCATCTTCCTCAGCCATGAAGATTTGATGATACCCTGAATATGCGTCAAGAAATGAAAGCAAATCACCTCCTGCCGTGGAGCCAACAATCTGGTCTATGCGGGGCAAAGGAAATGGGTCTTTGGGACAAGCTTTATTGACATCAGTGAAATCAATACAAAGCCTCCATTTTCCATTCGCTTTGCGCACGACAACCGGATTGGCCAACCACGTAGGATGGAGCACTCCTCTAACGGGGCCTGCTGCTTCCAACTTCTTGATTTCTTCCGCAATAAACTCTTCCCGCTCCACAGCTTGCTTTCTGGCTTTCTGTTTGACGGGCCTCGCGTGGGGACAAACGGCAAGGTGGTGCTCAATTACTTTCCTGGGAACACCGGGGATGTCGGACGGTTGCCATGCAAATACGTCGACATTCGCCCGCAGGAAAGCAACGAGCGCGTTTTCCTATTTGTTGTCAAGTGTGGCACTGATGGTGAAGGAACCACCAGTGCCATCCTCCTTGGCGGGCACCTTCTTTGTCGCCGGCGGAGCGGCTTTGTTCTTCTTACACTTGCCGGTGGAGCTCTCTGGTGCGTCCTCGACGGCAGCGCAGCACTCCGAAGAGGTGCGCTTGCCGGAGTGGGCACAGGAGCTCTTGCCAGACTTCCTCTTGTTCTCCCGCCCGAGAGCTTCAGCGGCAAGTGCCTTGGCGGCAGTTGCGGCAGCTGCTTCCCGGTAGATCTTGTCGGCGCAAATAAGCGCATCCTTCTTGTCGCAGGGAACTGTGATAACACCTACTGGACCTGGCATCTTCAACACGTTGTAGGCATAATGAGAGACTGCCATGAAATTGGCGAGCGCTGGACGACCAAGTATCCCATTATAAGGCAATGGAATATCGGCAACATCAAAGGTGACCTTCTCGGTCCGGTAGTTCAGCTCGCCGCCAAATGTCACTGGCAGCGTGATCTTCCCTTTCGGCTTGCTCCTTCCTGGATTGACTCCTTGGAAAGTACCAGTTTCCTCAAGCTCGCCGTCAGAGATTTGAAGTTTCCAGAGCACAGCGGGCGAAATCAGATTCAAGCCGGCCCCACCGTCAACTAACATCTTCGTGACCTTGAGGTTGCGGATCGTTGGTGAAACCAACATCGGCAAGCACCCGACCGCCGTTGTGCGGTCAGGGTGGTCCTCAATGTCAAAGACGATAGGCGTGTCGGACCACTTCAGAAGCTTTCTGGCGTCAACAGATGGTTCCGCCGCATTGATCTCTCGCGCCCTCTGTTTAAGTTGGCGGTGAGAAAAATGCAACGAAGCACCACCGTCAACACACAAGACTTCTGCGGCTTTCTGAAATTCGTGTTCACTGGATTCTTCATCATCTAGATCATCATCATCATCATCTTTGTCGCGGCCACGAGGAGGCCTGTCTCTCTGCTGCTGCTTGGCCTTGCCGCGACGCCCTCCTCGGGCAGTGCGCTTCTTGCCGGACCCACCAGCACCTTCTGGGGCCTTCTCCTTGTCGCGCCTCTCATACTCAGCTTTTTGCTGTTCGACAAGCTGCTCGACTCGTTGACAGTTCTGGAGATCGTGCCCCTTGGTGCGGTGGATCTTGCAATATTGCTTGTCGGAGCCGTCCTGCTTGTCGGCAGCCGCCAAGGCCTGACAGTTGGCGCACGCAGCAATCTCCTTGCCGGAGCCCTCGACTTTGGCCTTGTCGGCGCTGCCGTTGCCGCTGGACTGCTCGACGGCAAGCACAGCTTTGCCCTTTTTCTTCCTGTTGTTCCGCCGCCGGCCCTTCTTTGCCGGGGCGGTACCTTCGCTGTCAGAGCTCCCCCCTGCGCCAACACCTTCACCGGGAAGTTTCCTTCCCTCTTCAGCGCGCGCACACTTGTCGGCGAGAGCATATAACTGGCCAATGTCTCTGACCTTGGTCATCGCCATTTCCTCCAGCATCTTGCGGTTACGCACGTTCTGATGGAACGCGCTAATAACCACAGCGGGGTGAACATCTGGGATGTTGTACTGTACGCGGCTGAACCTTTGAATGTATTTGCGCAGGGGCTCTCCTTCCTTCTGGGGGATGAGATGAAGATCACTCTCCTGGCCGTGAGGTTGATGACCGCCAGTAAAGGCACCAACAAACTGATGGCACAGGTCCGCCCATGAAGAAATGGAGTTCTCCGGCAAGTGCATGAGCCATGAGACGACGTTGCGCTTTAACACGAGCGGGAAGTAGTTAGCAAGAATCTTGTCGTCTCGTCCCCCGGCAGCTTGCACCGCAATGGTGTAAATGCTGAGGAACTCCGACGGGTGTGTCTTGCCATCATACTTCTCCGGCACGTCAGGCTTGAAAGCCTTGCGATTGGGCCACTGGACCTGCCGTAGCTCACGGGTGAACGCTGGACAACTTACCGCGTACGGCAAGTCGCCAGGATCCCCTGGCGCATGCATGTCAACAGCGGGCCCTGCGCGTCTGTCAGACTGACGATGCGCTTCTCTCCTTCGCTCGATAGTGGTACGAGCGTCTTCTCCTCTGCGTTCCTGAAGAACGAGGCGCTGGTCACGACGAGCTCGCGGGCCAGACGACGCCGTGGAATCATCGCCACGGGCGTCGTTTCGACGTGTCGGCGACCGAGGCCGTCTGGGTGGGGAGTGTACGGTTGTTGCCCCCTCGCCGTTCTTGTTGGTGACAGCATCGTCACCAGTTCTCTTGTCGGCCGCGCGCACTGGCTCGGCATCAGCGAAGCTGAGAAGGCTCTGAATGGTTGCCCTCCACTCGTCAAGCTTATCTGCTGGTGGAGGGAAGTTCAGGAGCAGCTGCGCACGCGCCAACGCTTCTGCTGGTGAGGGAGGTATCGAGTGGCGTGAGGACTGTGGGATGCTCTTACTCCTAACGGTGTTAGAAGGAGCATCTCCACGCCCAGGCGACCGCGCCTCGACCCCGCCAACGTGTTGTTGCGTATGGTGACCCCGCGCATCTCGAGATTGATGCGCAAGTTCATTATCCAGGGAGCGCCTGGCACCTGGGGCGTCAGGACGCTGCCTGTCACGGGCTTCTTGCGAAGGCCGGGGCGTCTGAACCGGCGCAGGCGTTCCAGAACGCGCAGCACCGTTTCTGGAGCTTGCAGGGCCAGCAGCAGCGAGCAGCGCTGCGTTCCCAGACCCAGCAGCGCCAAGATTGGCGTTGCTGGCCCGGTTTTGGACAGGTGGAGGTAATAGGAGCTCTCGCTCTCGAGTCCCCCCAGCAGCCGCAATCACGTCGGCTGTAGCGACCCGACCCGAATGGATCGAATCTCTGTGTTCAAGTGTCATCCCTGGATCGGTAATGCTGACACACACAGTACTTGAGGGATTTATAACAGAGTAGCAATCACACACTTATTACATCGAATGTCTCAAAAGAGAACTGATTACAATAAATATGGCTTAAGGCCATCTAAATAAGATAACAGCGGAAGGCTTGGAAGATAAGGTGAGTCCATCAACTCCAACGGCAAAGCTGAGTGCACGACAACGACCTAGCACACCTTACTCTTCGTCTGAAAAGTCTGCAACATGATACGTTGCAGCCCGAAACGGGTCAGCACATGGAATATGCTGGCAATATAACACAGTAGAGCAATGAACAGAATAAATGCTAATACTACATGCATATTTGGCCGGTGGAAAAGCTCTAGGGTTATACTGTTTTGCGAAAAGCCAATTTTTCCCTACAACAAAGGAATATATTTTATTTAGCTATCATGGTGGTTGTTGAACATTGAGAAGGTAAAACCCCCTCTCAATCCCAATTAAAAGTAATCATTAATCCCAACAAATTAATTTAGAGTGATGGGATTCAATATGATAATCCAAGAACCAGATACTCAAGATGTCCATAACCGGGGACACGGCTAATCATGATTAGTTTGTACACTCTGCAGAGGTTTGTGCACTTTTCCCCACAAGACTCGATCTCCTCCATTGGATTTCTCGCACTACATGGTGTTTGAGAAAAACGGATGACCGAGACACAGTCTTTCAGAAACATTTACTCTTTACTCTGGGTAGACAGTTACACCTACTTTCCCCTACATCTGCTAGCCTACCACTGAAAGAGGTCATGTAACATACTCAACTATGCTAGAGCCCATAATAGCTTGTGGCTGCACACGGAAGTTTCTAGCATGAATAATCTTATGATCCCTTTGAGCCTGGGTGGCGGACCGTAGGAGGATCACACGGTATATCCCCGGGATCTCCTAGGACAACACTGGTATATCCCCAGGTGCCCAAACAAGCAATCCACCCAGATGTGTATTAAAGTTGCCACCTTAAGTTGAACCATTAAAAAAAATCTCACATCTGTCATGGATACACTCAAAACCCAATCCACGTCTACGAGCATAGCATGGCAACATAAGCATAGCGTAGAAGTAACTCCCAAGGGTTTGTTATTAAAAAAAGGCAATAGGTTATACCTCATCATCTACTTCCCAGTACCCACACGTTAATCACATCCTAATCATGCAATATTTGAGGGTCGAAACTAATGCATAAAAACTGGGTAACGAAGAAGTATGATCAATGTGTTACTTGCCTTGCTGACGATCCGCAAAACCTAGGGACTCGTAGAAGCACGCTTCGCACTCCGGAAACTCTATCGCAAACAAACAATAGCATACATAAGCAATCAAGCGAAGATGCACGGGTAAAACCTAGATAAGAAGATCTAACCAGAAAGTTCAACTGAAGAACTCCGGTTTGCAAAAAGAATCAAATCAAACAAAGCAACGAAACTCAAACTGCGAAAGAAACAAGCTTTGATTACTAATCTGGACTAAAGTCAAATTTTACAGTAGCAAAAACTTGTTTAAGTTGGTTAAACAGAAAGAGGGCTTCGAGACGAAGATCTAGGCGCTTGAATCGCCTGATTCCGACAAACGAGCGAAAAGTTATACTAAAACGAAAATCGGATCAGGAATCGCGATCGAAAATAATCGCGGAAAAATCCGAGAAAAAGAAAAACTAACGAACAGGCTAACGAACGAACGTTCGCTGTCTGTGGTTAAACGGTGAAAACCGTTCGTTAAAACGAACGTACGAACGGGCGTTCGCTAAATAACTAAACCGACGGAAAACCGATCTAAAAAGAATAAACCGGAATTTAAAAAAAAACCGAATCTAGATCTAGGGTTTACCAAAAAAACCGAACGGTTAACCGAAAAAAAAAACAACGAACGGCGGCAGCGGCTACTACCTCCGGCGAGGCTCCGGCGGGACGGCGGGGTGCGGCGCGAGCGGCGAGGCGACGGGGTGGGGCGCGCGGGCGACGGCGAGCGCGCGAGGCGGCGCGGCAAGCGGCGGCGGGGTGCAGCGGCTGGCGCGGGCTGCGGCTGCTGCTGCGAGGGCAGGCGGCGGCGGCGGCTTGGGGCTCCAGGGGGGCCCCGGGTCGGCTTTTAAAGAGGGGGAGGGGGTGGCGGCTTGGGGAAGGGGCGACGGGGCGGAGGCGGCGTCGGCTCGGACTCCCTGGAGGAGTCCGGCTCGGGGACGAGGACGAAGGCGGCCCGGCGAGGGCGTTGCCGGGCCGGCTGGGCTTCGGCCCAGTTCGGTCCGGCGGATTTTTTTTTTTAAAATAAATCCTGACGCAGAAAAACAACGAAAAGAAATACTAAACGGACTCCAAAAATCCTGAAATAAATTTTCCCCGTCCTCTAAAAATATAGCGGACAAGATGAACATTTATTTGGGCCTAAAAATGCAATTTTGAAAAACGCGTATTTTTCCTAATTCAAATAAAATAGCGATAAAATCCAAATAAAATTCTTATTTGATTTTAATATATTTTCCTCCAGTATTCCATTTATTTTGGAGAAGTCATATTATCTCCTCTCATATATTTTTAATATGAAATACTTTCAGAGAGAAAAATAATCAAACGAAATTGATCCTTGTTTCAATATTTGAGAAAATTCAAATATGAAAATGGTGAAATCCCCAACTCTCTCTGTGGTCCTTGAGTTGCTCAGGATTTCGAGGATCGCAAAACGAAATGCAATAAAATATGATATGCATGGATGACCTATGTATAACATTCCAAATTGAAAATTTGGGATGTTACAAACCTACCCCCCTTAAAATGAATCTCGCCCTCGAGATTCGGGTTGGCTAGAAAACAGGTGTGGGTGGTCCTTCCGGAGGTCTTCTTCGCGCTCCCAGGTAGCTTCCTCCTCGGTATGATGACTCCACTGAACTTTGCAAAACTTGATAACTTTGTTGCGTGTAACTCGGCTGGCAAACTCGAGAATCTTGACGGGTTTCTCCTCGTAGGTTAGGTCACTTTCCAACTGAATTGCCTCCAGGGGCACTGTATCTCTTAGAGAAATATCAGCCATCTCCGCATGGCACTTCTTTAACTGGGAAACATGAAACACATCATGAACTCCTGACAGACCTTCGGGCAATTCCAACTTGTAGGCAACTTCTCCCATCCGTTCCACAACACGATACGGTCCTACAAACCTCGGGACTAACTTTCCTTTAACTCCAAAACGTTTCACTCCTCGTAAGGGTGATACTCATAGATATGCTCTGTCTCCAATTTCATAGGTTACCTCCTTACGTTTTGAATCTGCATAACTCTTCTGTCTGGACTGGGCTACTTTCAGTCTATCTCGAATCAGCTTAACCTTCTCTTCGGATTCCTTAATCAAATCCGGTCCAAACAACTGACGGTCTCCAACTTCATCCCACATCAACGGTGTTCTGCACCTCCTTCCATACAAAGCCTCGAAAGGTGCCATCTTCAAACTGGCTTGGTAGCTGTTGTTGTATGAGAACTCCGCGTAGGGCAGATTGTCATCCCAACTAGATCCATAATCTAGCGCACAAGCTCTTAACATGTCCTCCAGGATCTGATTGACTCTCTCGGTCTGTCCATCTGTCTGCGGATGAAAAGCTGTACTAAACTCTAGCCAGGTACCCAGAGTCTGGTGCAGCTGGCGCCAAAACTTTGAAGTAAACTGGGTTCCTCTATCTGATACGATGGTCCTCGGAACTCCGTGCAGACATACGATCCTGGTCATATATATCTTGGCCAACTTCGCACTCGTATATGTGGTTTTCACTAGAATAAAGTGAGCTACTTTGGTCAAACGATCCACTACTACCCAGATAGAATCATATCCTGATCGGGTCCTGGGTAATCCGGTGATGAAATCCATGCCAAGTTTATCCCACTTCCATTCGGGTAATGGCATAGGCTGTAGCAATCCTGCGGGCTTCTGATGCTCTGCCTTCACTCTCTGACATACATCACATACGGCTACATACTCAGCAATATCCCTCTTCATACCCGTCCACCAGAAACGCTCTTTTAAATCCAAATACATCTTGGTGTTTCCGGGGTGTATCGAGTATGGCGAGTCATGAGCCTCCTGTAGTATCAACTTCCTGATCTCGGCATTATTGGGTACATACACACGGTCCTCAAACCATAAGGTGTCGTGCTCATCTTCACGAAAACCTTTGGCTTTTCCTTTGCGCATTCTATCCTTTATCTCGGCAATTTCTTTGTCATCTTTCTGAGCTTCTCGAATCCTTCCCAATAATGTTGACTCAACTTCCATAACTGCGAGAAAACCTCTAGGGACTATCCCCAAACGAAACTCCCTGAGATCTTCGGATAACCCCTTTGGTAAACCTCCGCTTTTGAGGGTATTGACATAACTCTTCCGGCTCAAAGCGTCTGCTACGACATTGGCCTTTCCTGGATGATAATGCAACTTCATATCATAATCCTTTATAAGTTCCAACCATCTCCTCTGCCTGAGGTTCAGCTCCTTCTGAGTGAAAATATACTTCAAGCTCTTGTGATCCGTGTACACATCACAACGGTTCCCAATAAGAAAATGTCTCCAAGTCTTAAGTGCATGAACTACAGCTGCCAACTCCAAGTCATGCGTGGCATAATTCAACTCATGCGGCCGAAGCTGACGTGAGGCATATGAAACAACTCTTCCTTCCTGCATAAGTACTCCTCCCAGTCCTAAGCGAGAAGCGTCGCAATACACTTGGAAATCCTTGCGTATATCTGGCAGAATCAGAACTGGGGCTGTAACCAAACATTTCTTCAGTTCCTGAAAACTTGCCTCACATTCATCTGTCCATTTGAACTTAGTGTCCTTCTTCAGTAACTCCGTCATAGGCTTCGCAATCTTAGAAAAATTCTCGATAAATCTCCGATAATATCCTGCAAGTCCAAGAAAACTGCGGATCTCCCCCACTGAGGTGGGTGCCAACCACTCAGTGACAGACTGAACCTTAGTGGGGTCTACTGCTATACCTTCGCCCGATATAACATGTCCAAGAAATCCAACTTCCTTCAACCAAAACTCACATTTGCTAAACTTGGCATACAACTGATGTTCCCTGAGCTTCTCGAGAACTAAACGCAGATGCTCCTTGTGCTCCTCTTCATTCTTTGAGTATACCAAGATATCATCAATGAACACCACGACAAACTTATCCAAGAACTCCATGAACACCTTGTTCATCATACTCATGAAATAGGCTGGGGCATTAGTCAATCCAAATGACATAACTGTGTACTCATATAGCCCATACCGGGTGGTGAAGGCTGTCTTAGGTATATCCTGTTCTCGGATCTTCAGCTGGTGATACCCTAATCTCAGATCGATCTTGGAGAACACTTTAGCTCCTTGCAACTGATCAAACAAATCATTAATCATTGGCAGTGGGTACTTGTTCTTAATCGTCACTTCATTCAATGCGTGATAATCAACAACCATTCTCAAGGATCCATCCTTCTTCTCAACTAAGAGCACTGGGGCTCCCCACGGTGATGAACTTCGTCGAATGTAACCTTTCTCCAATAATTCCTTGATCTGCTTCTTAATCTCCTCCAGATCATTTGCGGGCATCCGGTATGGTCTCTTTGATATTGGTCCGGTGCCTGGCAACAACTCTATCAAGAATTCAATGTCTCGATCCGGCGGCATGCCTGGTAACTCCTCTGGAAATACATCTGGGTAATCCTTCACAATAGGCACCTCCTCCTGAACAACTCCCGTGAGAGAATTTACTTAGCTCCTTCTAGGCACATGCCTAGATACATACTTGATCCTTTTTCCCTCCGGGGTGGTAAGCAAAATCGACTTACTCGCACAATCGATGCTTCCTCCATACATCGATAGCCAATCCATGCCTAGTATCACATCCAATCCTTGTGACTTCAAAACTATCAGGTCTGAGGGGAAAACATGACTTCCAATGATCAATGGCATCTGAAAACATCCTTGTCTTGCCATATACTCCGCACCGGGTGATCTTACTAACATGGGTGTCCTAAGTACCTTAGTGGGCAACTTATACTTATCCACGAATCCCCTTGATATGTATGAATGCGATGCACCAGTATCGAAAAGAACAATTGCAATAAAAGACTTAACCAAAAACTTACCGATAACTGCATCAGGCTGCTCCTCAACCTCCTCCACGTTCACGTGGTTCACTTGTCCTCGGTTGAATGGATTGGGCTTCTTCCCAGCGCTTCCATTACCATTGCCGTTCTTCAATTCTGGACATTCGTTGGCATAATGTCCAGTCTTCCCGCACTTGAAACAGGTAATGTGGCTTTGATCCTTCTTGGCGGGTGTGGCTGGGTTAGAGCGGTTCTGATTGCTGCCTGCTCCATTTCCATTTCCATTCTTGTGGCCATTATGGTTGTGCGAACTTCCTCCATTGTGGTTATGACCTCCATGGTTATGAACAAGCCCTCCCGAGTTCGGGGTGAACTGGGGCTTCTGCTGAGCTCCTGAGTTGAACTTCCCTTGTCCAGACTTCCTCTTGCGGCTATCAATCTGCTGCTGCTTCCCTTCAATCATAAGAGCTTTGTCTACCAACTCCTGGTAGTTGTTGAATGTTGCCACCATCAACTGCATACTCAGCTCATCATTCAACCCTTCCATAAACTTCTCCTGCTTCGCGGCATCAGTGGCCACATCATCCGGGGCATAGCGAGCTAATTTACTGAACTCATCCACGTACTGCCCCACGGTACGGTTTCCCTGGCGTAAGTTGCGAAACTCACGCTTCTTCATGCTCATAGCTCCTGCTGAGACATGTGCAGTGCGGAAAGCTTGCTGAAACTGATCCCAAGTGACATTGGCTATAGGGAATGTGGCTGTGTAATTCTCCCACCATGAGGCTGCGGGTCCATCCAATTGATGTGCGGCAAAACGCACCTTCTCAGCGTCTGTGCATCCTGCGGTGGTCAACTCCCTTCCAATCCTGCGTAGCCAGTCATCCGCAACTATTGGCTCGGTGCTACTGGAAAACACCGGCGGCTGCAACCTCAGAAAACAGGCTAAGTTGTCAACTGGTGGTGGTGGCGGTGGGTTGTTGTTGTTGTTGCCTTGGTTCTGAACTAGTAGCTGCATCAGGGTATTCTGCTGTTGAATCAACTGAGTGAGCTCCGGTGGGAAAACAAATCCGGTGTCGCATCTCGGAGGCATCTGATGGGTTTAGAGGGAAGAGATTAGAATAGAGTAAGGTCTAGTGAGAAGGCACTACCCATATGCACATGAGACAAACACATTCATAACACACCACTCAATTCAAGCAAGAGCATACAATCGATCTAACTACCGTTACAAAAGTGCTCGGACTATTACTATTTACATGGGGAAAATACTAATGATAATATGGTGGTCATCTAGAAATTTTGATCGGTGGAAGACTCCATGATATCCGCTCCAGCTTCGTCTTCATAATCATCATCACTACTGTCGGGGTCGGAGTCGGTGTCGTCGATGATGATGTAGTCTTCAGATCGAATTTCCTCAGGTTCGTCGTCTTCTTCTCCGGGCGCAGGGTCTCCCATGAATACTCCTAGCTTCCTTGTCAGGTCGTCATTCTTCTCCACTAGTATTGCGATTTCCTCCTCGTATCCATCGCGTGTAGACTTGAGTTCCTCTTCTAGCTCCATGTTCCTGGTCATCACCTTCTTCAAATCTATCATGCTTGCACACATCTGGTTCTCCTGTCGACGAATGTGCTGGTTTAACTCCTGGATGAAAGCTGCAATGGACCTGTCCCTCCGGGTGCTGATCATCTCCCATTGCTCATCTCGGCGCCCACATAACTGGTAGATTGTGTCCTTAAGATCCTTGTGATACACTTCGCCGATGCGTCCCATGGCGATGTGGGCTGCCATGCTCTTTCCTAGACTCCAGGTTGGTGCATCAAAGGAAAACTCTATGGGCTCCGTAACTGGTGTGAATGTCCTTCCTAGAATTTGAACTCGAATCATCCAACGCTCCCCTTCTGGTACAGTGGTGGTGTAGGTCCCGGTGAAGCTTGGTATTCCGATGTTCAGGTACCTAGTGACTTCCTTCAAGTGTCGTCCAAAAGGTGTGTCTTCATCCGGTTGTGTAAACTTGTTCCTTGAGTCCGCCATCCTAGAGAATAGAAGATGGAGAGAAGTCAGAAATGAGTAGAGAAGAGTGACCTATGGCTTTTCTTAGTGGTCGTCTCCTACAGTCAGCGTGTGCTCTGATACCATCTTTGTAGCGACCCGACCCGAATGGATCGAATCTCTGTGTTCAAGTGTCATCCCTGGATCGGTAATGCTGACACACACAGTACTTGAGGGATTTATAACAAAGTAGCAATCACACACTTATTACATCGAATGTCTCAAAAGAGAACTGATTAAAATAAATATGGCTTAAGGCCATCTAAATAAGATAACAGCGGAAGGCTTGGAAGATAAGGTGAGTCCATCAACTCCAACGGCATAGCTGAGTGCACGACAACGACCTAGCACACCTTACTCTTCGTCTGAAAAGTCTGCAACATGATACGTTGCAGCCCGAAACGGGTCAGCACATGGAATATGCTGGCAATATAACACAGTAGAGCAATGAACAGAATAAATGCTAATACTACATGCATATTTGGCCGGTGGAAAAGCTCTAGGGTTATACTGTTTTGCGAAAAGCCAATTTTTCCCTACAACAAAGGAATATATTTTATTTAGCTATCATGGTGGTTGTTGAACATTGAGAAGGTAAAACCCCCTCTCAATCCCAATTAAAAGTAATCATTAATCCCAACAAATTAATTTAGAGTGATGGGATTCAATATGATAATCCAAGAACCGGATACTCAAGATGTCCATAGCCGGGGACACGGCTAATCATGATTAGTTTGTACACTCTGCAGAGGTTTGTGCACTTTTCCCCACAAGACTCGATCTCCTCCATTGGATTTCTCACACTACATGGTGTTTGAGAAACGGATGACCGAGACACAGTCTTTCAGAAACATTTACTCTTTACTCTGGGTAGACAGTTACACCTACTTTCCCCTACATCTGCTAGCCTACCACTGAAAGAGGTCATGTAACATACTCAACTATGCTAGAGCCCATAATAGCTTGTGGCTGCACACGGAAGTTTCTAGCATGAATAATCTTATGATCCCTTTGAGCCTGGGTGGCGGACCGTAGGAGGATCACACGGTATATCCCCGGGATCTCCTAGGACAACACTGGTATATCCCCAGGTGCCCAAACAAGCAATCCACCCAGATGTGTATTAAAGTTGCCACCTTAAGTTGAACCATTAAAAAAATCTCACATCTGTCATGGATACACTCAAAACCCAATCCACGTCTACGAGCATAGCATGGCAACATAAGCATAGCGTAGAAGTAACTCCCAAGGGTTTGTTATTAAAAAAAGGCAATAGGTTCTACCTCATCATCTACTTCCCAGTACCCACAAGTTAATCACATCCTAATCATGCAATATTTGAGGGTCGAAACTAATGCATAAAAACTGGGTAACGAAGATGTATGATCAATGTGTTACTTGCCTTGCTGACGATCCGCAAAACCTAGGGACTCGTAGAAGCACGCTTCGCACTCCGGAAACTCTATCGCAAACAAACAATAGCATACATAAGCAATCAAGCGAAGATGCACGGGTAAAACCTAGATAAGAAGATCTAACCAGAAAGTTCAACTGAAGAACTCCGGTTTGCAAAAAGAATCAAATCAAACAAAGCAACGAAACTCAAACTGCGAAAGAAACAAGCTTTGATTACTAATCTGGACTAAAGTCAAATTTTACAGTAGCAAAAACTTGTTTAAGTTGGTTAAACAGAAAGAGGGCTTCGAGACGAAGATCTAGGCGCTTGAATCGCCTGATTCCGACAAATGAGCGAAAAGTTATACTAAAACGAAAATCGGATCAGGAATCGAGATCGAAAATAATCGCGGAAAAATCCGAGAAAAAGAAAAACTAACGAACAGGCTAACGAACGAACGTTCGCTGTCTGTGGTTAAACGGTGAAAACCGTTCGTTAAAACGAACGTACGAACGGGCGTTCGCTAAATAACTAAACCGACGGAAAACCGATCTAAAAAGAATAAACCGAATTAAAAAAAAAAAAACCGAATCTAGATCTAGGGTTTACCAAAAAAACCGAACGGTTAACCGAAAAAAAAAACGACGAACGCGGCAGCGGCTACTACCTCCGGCGAGGCTCCGGCGGGACGGCGGGGTGCGGCGCGGCGGCGCGAGCGGCGAGGTGAAGGGGTGGGCGCGCGGGCGACGGCGAGGCGCTCAGGGGCGGCCGCGGCAAGCGGGGCGGTGTGCGGCGGCTCGGCGGCGGCTGGCGCGGGCTGCGGCTGCTGCTGCGAGGGCAGGCGGTGGCGGCGGCTTGGGGCTCCAGGGGGGGGCCCGGGTCGGCTTTTAAAGAGGGGGAGGGGGTGGCGGCTTGGGGAAGGGGCGACGGGGCGGAGGCGGCGTCGGCTCGGACTCCCTGGAGGAGTCCGGCTCGGGGACGAGGACGAAGGCGGCGCGGCGAGGGCGTTGCCGGGCCGGCTGGGCTTCGGCCCAGTTCGGTCCGGCGGATTTTTTTTTTTAAAATAAATCCTGACGCAGAAAAACAAAGAAAAGAAATACTAAACAGACTCCAAAAATCCTGAAATAAATTTTCCCCGTCCTCTAAAAATATAGCGGACAAGATGAACATTTATTTGGGCCTAAAAATGCAATTTTGAAAAACGCGTATTTTTCCTAATTCAAATAAAATAGCGATAAAATCCAAATAAAATTCTTATTTGATTTTAATATATTTTCCTCCAGTATTCCATTTATTTTGGAGAAGTCATATTATCTCCTCTCATATATTTTTAATATGAAATACTTTCAGAGAGAAAAATAATGAAACCAAATTGATCCTTGTTTCAATATTTGAGAAAATTCAAATATGAAAATGGTGAAATCCCCAACTCTCTCTGTGGTCCTTGAGTTGCTCAGGATTTCGAGGATCGCAAAACGAAATGCAATAAAATATGATATGCATGGATGACCTATGTATAACATTTCAAATTGAAAATTTGGGATGTTACATCGGCACCCTCCTGCACGGGAGCAGGCGGGTTGGACGTGGACGCACCGATGGCTGAAGTCTTCTTTATGCCCATCTTTGCGCACCATGCTTTGACCTCTTTGACCGTGAAGTTTGTCACGTTGTCTGTTATTAGACTGTGGGTGTTACCTTAACGGTGTACTACCCCCGAGATGAACTCAATTTATTGGGACTGCTCCGGCCAAGGTAACTGGTTTTACATCGATCCATTTGGTAAACTTATCTACCATGACAAGTAAATATTTTTTTTTCATGACCCATCGTTGAGTGGGTCAACCATGTCCAGCCCCCAGACCGCGAAAGGCCAAGTGATCGAGATAGTGCGGAGGGCTATGGGGGGCATGTTGATAGAGGCAAAGGTGTACCGTCTTTCGATGAGATGGTGATTATCGTTTCGGAGGAGTAGACTTTGACGATCCAACTACGAACGTGCAACAACATCGCGCCTTAGCAATCGCTAAACCAACTCCGAGAGGTTATTAACCACGCCGGAGCACGATCAACCTCACCACGAAGGTCTATTTCCTGCAAGCAAACAAAGAACAAGCAAGAAACTAAGATTGCAATCTGGATATTGCGAATATAAGATGAAAGCTTTATTGATCAAGGTGGAGTTCTGTGATGTCTTGGTCTGGTCGTTAAACACAAACGAAGTACACAAAGTTGCAGCTATGGCGAATTTTAATCTAAACAAAAATCAAAGTCTAAACGGTGCCCTAAGGGCTGTATATATGGAGGAAGAGGGGGGAATTTCATGGCCCTTGGAGGAGGGGTCCGAAACCAACCATAACTCTTGTTTCCCCACACATACGGACTCTAAAAACAGCCTATACTCAAGTATTTCGAAATTACATGGGCCTGGCCCAAAAATAAGGTGATGCAGCACCTATAATAGCCTCTGGACGAAATTTAGGAAGTGGCATCTTGTATATTTCGTCCAAGCCTTCATACACTCATTAGGGTGGCTTCAATGTCCTGAAATCATCACTTGAAACTCCAGTGTTGTTCCCCTTGCGCATGCCATCATCACCATGCTTGATCTTGCTCCAGTGTTCATCCCTCTTGTCGATGCTAGGCCCTTCATTTGTAATCAAAACAAATGTATCCAATTTAGGCAGCATCATATTCTCATGAACATCAGAATCGTTACCAAGAAACGAAAGTACCTGGTAATTTAATTGGCATGCGCGAGCTCTAGTAATTGGTCCATTATGTATAGCAGCAGGGGCTGTGGGTGTAACAATGGTATTGATGTCCTCATCATCCTCCCCTTCTTGAAGTGAAGTCGTCCTCGACGGAAGCTCATCTTCCTCACCAAAATAAGGCTTCAAATCTGCAATGTTAAAGTGGGACTAATCCCAAAATCTGCAAACAACTCAAGTTTATATGCATTATTATTTATTTTCTCTAACACCTTAAAAGGACCATCAGCACATGGCATTAGCTTTGATTTCGCAAATTAGGAAACCTATCCTTACGCAAATGTAACCAAACAAGATCTCCAGGTGCAAAGACAACATGTTTTCTACCTTTATCTCCAGCAAGTTTATATTTAGCATTCATACGCTCAATGTTTTCCTTAGTTAACTCATGCATTTTTAAGAACAATTCAGCACGTTGTTTAGCATCAAAATTAACCTTCTCCGAAGATGGAAGAGGCAGCAAATCAATAGGTGCATGAGGTAGAAAATCATACACAATCTCAAAAGGGCACATCTTAGTAGTAGAATGCAGCGAACGATTTTAAGCAAATTCAATATGAGGCAAGCATTCTTCACACATTTTCTTGTTATTCTTCAAAACAGCCCTAAGCATAGTAGACAAAGTTCTATTGACTACTTCAGTTTGTCCATCAGTTTGGGGATGACATGTAGTACTAAAAAGCAGTTTAGTCCCCAACTGTCGGTGTACTAGAATAGGGGTACCCTAGTACCCCGTACTTGTGCACGGGCAGTAGTAGCATCCCGCGGCCAGGCTTGCGGGAGGACGGCCAGAGAGAAGCTCAAGATTATTAAGCCATTCAAGGACAAAGTATACAAAGCAAGAGTTAAGGCCCCGGCAAGAGGAGCTTGCCGGGAGGGACAGCTGAGGCCCAGCCTGGGCATTGCTGAAGCAGAGTACTTGCCGCGGCAAGGTACTTGCCCCGGCAAGTCATTGGCTGCGGCAAGGTATTGGCTGCGGCAAGATAGCGGCTGCAGCAAGGTACTTGCCCCGGCAAGTTACCTTGCACGGCAAACTATGGGTTGCGCCAAGCTGTCAGGTGCGGCAAGGTCTTGCCGCGGCAAGCATTACTGTACCACTGTGCTACTGTGCTGCTCCGGTGCCTCTGCCAGCGTGGCGCTCTGGGTCCTTCCAAGCGTGCGTGGCAGGGCACTGTGTAGACGGCGGTGCACTGTAGATAGCGGTGCAGCAGCAGGTGGGATAGGCTTTTCCCACGTCCACGACGTCCAGATACATGTACCCGGACGTCGTGGATGTGGGAAAAGCCTATCCCACCTGCTACAGGGGAGGAGAACTTCTGGCCCATTCTGCATGCGTAGCTGCCCTTTGAACGTACTGCTTATTGCGAGCGCTCCTGAAGGCTGGGCTCAAGAACATCAATAAGAACACAAAGCAGGAGTAGGGTTTTACGCTGATCATCGGCCCGAACCTGGGTAAAAACTTTCCGCGTCGATCACTGGTTCTGCTCTTTGCGTATACCTCTCCCCACGCCGAATCGTAAAGGGGTCTCTCGGGATCCCATAGGTGTCGTACCCCGACATCTTTGGCGCGCCAGGTAGGGGTCTTGAAGGTTGCGTGAACCTGATCTAGTGCTCGGCGCCCTAGTTTCTTCATCATCTTCATCATCATGCCACCCAAGAAGAAGAGCGCTGCAACAGCGCAACCGTCCGCGTCCGTTTTGCCTGCACCTTCGCGTACTGGCGACGGCGTGGATGCAGAAGGAAGAGGACTAGAACCCCCGCGGCGTTCTGGTGATCCAAGCCAAGCGAGCGGTATCGTTCGCAGTGGCAGTGGTAACTTGCACGCCGCTGAATCTAGAGATGGCGCTGTGTTGCCTACGGGTGGCACAACGAACTCGAGAGAGCGAAGGGCGCCTGCTGGAGCTCCCGCGCCGGCGCAAACCTCGTGACCTACTCAGGTCGTGCAGGATGAGCGACGTCATGGCACTGGTGGTTCGGGGCGTCCCCAGGAAAAGGTTTCTGTGCATCGATCCCGAGATGCCCGGGGCCAGCATGCACACCAAGCTACCGGCGGAGGTGGAGCACGGTCGCGTGACCGTGGTGGTGCTCCTTCTAACATGGTTAGGAGTCAGAGCACCTCATGTACCTCGCACTTATCGCCGCCACCTACGCCGGCGGAAGCCTTGGCACGTGCACAGCTGCTCCTCGATTTTCCTCCCGCCCCGGAGAAGATGGAGGAGTGGCGAGCTACTATCCAGAGCCTTATCGGCTTCGCCAACAAGGATGGACCGCAAGAGGCAGGGCCCTCGCAGCGGAGGCCCATAGATCCGGCGCGAGCCGATGTAGAGAAAACTGGAGGTGGTGCTACCACAGTGCACTCCCCTCCGCGGCACCAGCGGCGGCCGACAACTCAGCAAGTCGACCGCCATGAAGAAGTTTCCACGGCATCGTCCGATCCACGGATGCGCCGCGATCAGCGTCAAGTTCTCCAGGAATGAGGCAAGGAGGACGCTCGAACTACCATCGAGCGGCGACGGGAAGCGCGCTATCAGTCTGATAAGCGCGCGGGGCCGGCTATTGACGAGCCTGCGACAGGGGACGTAGGAGACCTGCCTTATGAGGTAGGGACTCCGGCGTTTACTCGTGAGCTGCGGCAAGTCCGGTGGCCCAATTCCTGAACCTTTAAGCCAGATGTCCCGGAGAAGTATGACGGAAAAACCCATCCCTCGGAGTTCCTGAGCATCTACACCATTGCGGTGCAGGCTGCCGAGGGCCGAGATGACAAGATACTTGCCAACTACTTTCCATTGGTGCTCAAGCCCAATGTCAGGTCGTGGTTGATGCATCTGCCGGAGAATTCTATTTCTTCCTGGTCAGATTTGTGCCATCAGTTTATTGGCGCCTTCGTTGGAGGCCACCAAGCTCCTAGCCAAGAAAGCGATTTGCACATCATCCCTCAGATGGAGGGCGAGTCCCTGCGCAAGTTTATGCAGAGGTTCAGCCGAGTGCAGTGCAACATTCCCGACGTTCATCCTGCTGCTGTCATTAGCGTGTTCCACCAGAACGTACGTAACCGCAGATGAACAAGGTCTGGAGTATTGCCGAGCTTTACGCTCTGGCCGACAAGTGCGCTCGAGCTGAAGAGGGGAGGAAACTCCCTGGTGAGGCTGTTGGCGCGGCAGGTGACTCCGAAGATGAAGACGCCGCCGCCCCGTCAAAGAAAGGTCGGCGGTGGAACAGGAAGCGCGGAGGCAAGGCCGTGCTTGCTGTCGAGGAATCCGACAACCCCGGCGCCGTCAAGAAGGCCAAGGTTAGTGACCCCAGCAAGGATCTTGCCGGGTGCACTTCCTGTCAGGCCTTGGCGGCCGCTGACAAGTCGGAGAACTCCGGCAAGCAGTATTGCAAGATCCATCGCACCAAGGGCCACGATCTCCAGAATTGCTGGCAAGTTGAGCAGCTTGCCGAGAAGCAGAGGGCCGAATACGAGAGGTGAGACAAGGAGAAGGCCCAAGATGGTGCTGAGGGGTCCGGCAAGAAACGCGGTGGCCGAGGGGGTCACCGCGGGAAGGCCAAGCAGCAGAAGGATCGGCTCGCTCGGGGCCGAGATAAAGAAGGAGATGATGATGAGGAAGATGATGAATCCAGTGAGCAAGAATTCCAGAAGGCTACGGAGGCCATGTGCATCGATGGGGGTGCCTTGCTGCATTCCTCCCACCGCCAGCTCAAACAGTGGGTGCGGGAGGTCAATGCGGCAGAGCCGTCCCCAGAAGCATGTAGGCCCCTGAAGTGGTCCAGCACGCCTATCATCTTTGACGCCGAGGATCACCCTGATCGCACAACTGCGGTCGGGTGTTTGCCATTGTTGGTCTCGCCAACAATTCGCAACCTCAAGGTGACGAAGATGTTAGTTGATGGTGGGGCCGGCCTAAACTTAATCTCACCAGATGTGCTCAGAAAGCTTCAGATTCCCGACGAGGACCTCGAGGAAACGGGTACGTTTCAAGGGGTCAATCCGGGAAGAACCCAGCCTAAGGGCAAGATTATGCTGCCAGAAACATTTGGCAGCAAGCTTAACTTCAGGACCGAGAAGGTGGTGTTTGATGTTGCCAAGATCCCCATGTCATACAATGGGATCCTTGGTCGGCCAGCGCTGGCCAAGTTTATGGCGGCATCACACTACGCGTTCAACGTTTTGAAAATGCCTGGGCCGTTGGGCGTCATCACTATCCATTCCGATAAGAGGGATGCGCTCATCTGTGCCGACCAACTTTACCGGGAGGCAGTTGTAGCACCTGCCATCAAGGTACCTGCTCCTGCCGCTGGAACTCCCGGAGAGAAGAAGAAGACCGGCAGGAACCTTGGCGCGAACTCCGGCAAGCGCACCTCCTCGGAGTGCTGCGCTTCCGTCGAGGACGTACCATAGAGTTCCACCGGCAAGAACAAGAAGTCCAAGGCTGCTCCGCCGGAAACCAAGAAGGTGCCTGTCAGAGAGGATAGAACGGGGGGAACTTTCACCATAAGTTCCACCCTAGATGACAAATAGGAAAGCGCGCTTGTTGCTTTCCTGCGGGCGAATGTCGACGTGTTTGCATGGCAACCATCTGACATCCCCGGTGTTCCCAGGAAGGTAATTGAGCACCACCTTGCTGTCTGCCCTCATGCGCAGCCCGTCAAAGCAAAGGGTGAGGAAGCAGGCCTTGGAGCGGCAAGAATTCATTGCCGAAGAGATTAAAAAGCTGGAGGCGGCAGGACTGGTCAAAGGGGTACTTCATCCAACCTGGTTGGCTAATTCGGTCGTAGTGCGGAAAGCGAATGGGAAATGGAGGCTTTGTATCGATTATACAGATATCAATAAAGCTTGTCCAAAAGACCCTTTTCCCTTGCCGCGCATTGACCAGATTGTGGATGCCACCGCTGGTTGCGACCTCCTGTCCTTCCTTGATGCCTATTCAGGGTATCATCAGATTTTTATGGCAAAAGAAGATGAAGAGAAGACCGCCTTTATCACCCCATGTGGTACGTATTGTTTTATACGAATGCCTTTCGGGTTGAAAAGTGCTGGTTCAACATTTGCCAGAGCAATCCAGATTGGTTTTGAACCACAACTCCATAGAAATATGGAGGCATATATGGATGATATAGTGGTCAAAACCAAGGATAAAGCAACGCTTATTCCAGATTTAGAAGAAACATTTGCAAACTTGCGCAAGATCAACTTGAAGCTCAATCCTGAGAAGTGCGTGTTCGGTGTTCCTTCCGGCAAGCTCCTCAGATTCTTTGTATCTTGCCGGGGAATCGAAGCAAACCCCGACAAGATCAAGGCTATTGAGCAAATTGAAGCGCCGAAACGCGTCAAGGATGTGCGTCGTCTTGCCGGCTGTGTTGCTGCTCTAAGCAGGTTTATTCCAAATCTGCTGAGCGCGCCCTGCCCTTTTTCAAAATTTTGAAGAAGGCAGGTCCAATGAAATGGACTCCGGAAGCAGAGGCTGCGCTGCAAGATTTGAAGAAATACCTTTCCTCTCCGCCGACGCTAGTCGCGCCTAAACCACAAGAACCGTTGCTGCTGTATCTGGCAGCAACAAATCAAGTGGTTAGTGCTGTGCTAGTGGCGCAGAGAGAAGCTGATGAGGAAGCAACACCAGTGGCAGGACCGCCGGATGACGCGGCAAGATCTTCCCCGGCAAGGGTCGATCCCGGCAAGACAGGATCTGCGCAAACAAAAGAACCCATGCAGAAGAAGAAGGTGGTGCAGCGCCTAGTTTATTTTGTTAGCTCTCTTTTACAAGGGGCTAGGTCAAGATATTCTGGTGTGCAGAAGTTGCTTTTCGGCCTCCTTATGGCCTCGAGGAAGCTGCGCCATTATTTCCAAGCACATGAGATCACCGTCGTCACTCGCTTCCCGTTGCAACGGATTTTGCAAAATCCGGAAGCAACCGGCAGGATCGTCGAGAGGGCGTTGGAATTGTCGAGCTTTGGCCTTAAGTTTGAAAGCACTTCGACAATTCAGAGCAGAGCCTTGGCAGAGTTCATTGCAGAATGGACCCCGACGTCAGACGAAGAAGTTCAAGAAACAACTCTCCCCGGCAAGGAAATCGATCAGCAGTGGGTTATGTACTTTGACGGGGCTTTCTCGTTGCAAGGCGCCGGTGCTGGCGTGCTGCTTGCTGCACCCACCGGAGAGCACCTCAAGTACGTAGTCCAAATGCACTTTCCCCGGGAGAGTTCGACCAACAACACTACAGAATACGAGGGTTTGCTTGCCGGTCTCAGGATCGCGGCAGACCTTGGTATCAAAAAGCTCGTCATCAAAGGCGATTCACAGCTTGTCGTTAGGCAAGTTAACAAGAGCTATCAAAGTCCATTGATGCAGGCCTACGTAGATGAAGTGAGGAAATTGGAAGAGCGCTTTGACGGTCTCCAAATGGAGCACGTTCCTCGTGCCGAGAACAATATTGCTCACGACCTGTCAAAGCGTGCTGCCCTCAAGTTGCCTGTGGAACCAGGAACTTTTGTGCTCCAATTGACTCAACCATCCATGGCGCCATCGATGCGGCAAGAAAAGAGAAGGAAGTTGAACTCTGGCCAGTACTTCCCGGCAGAGCTGCCGGCAAGGAAGTTCCCGGGATCGACATGCCTGCCAGGGAACAACAGGCTCCTACAGGGCCTCAGGCCCTCGTTGTCGAGACAAACATTTCCCCGGCAGAGGAGATGCCTTTAGTCCTAGTTGTCGAGCCTCAGGCTCCAGCATGGGCGCATCACATTGTCCATTTCCTTCAGACAGGTGAACTCCCTGACGAACAAGAAGAAGCGGAGAGAGTAGCCCGTCGGTCTGTTATGTACAAGTTCGTCGATGACGTCCTGTACAGAAAGAGACCAAACGGTGTGAAATTGAAGTGCATTTCTCGGGAAGATGGACTACAGCTGTTGGCAGAGATACATGGGGGCATATGTGGTTCTCACATAGGGTCAAAAGCGCTTGCCGGGAAAGCACTCCGGCAAGGTTTCGTTTGGCCTACCGCCCTCCAGGATGCGACTGCACTAGTAACCAAGTGTGAAGCGTGCCAGTTTCATTCGAAGAAATTACATCAGCCAGCTCAAGCTCTTCAAACAATCCCTCTCTCCTGGCCATTTTCGGTCTGGGGGCTCGACATACTGGGCCCTTTCCCCCGTGCTACCGGGGGCTTTGAGTACTTGTACGTTGCTATCGACAAGTTCACAAAGTGGCCGGAGGTGGAAGCAGTGAGGAAGGTGACAGCGCAATCAGCTGTCAAGTTCTTCAAAGGAATTGTTTGCCGTTTCGGTGTGCCTAACAGGATCATCACCGACAACGGCACGCAGTTCACAAGTTGCACCTTCATGCAGTACGTCCAAGACCTTGGCGGCAAGATTTGTTTTGCCTCTGTTGCTCATCCGAGAAGCAACGGCCAAGCGGAGAGGGCCAATGCTGAAGTGCTGCGCGCTCTCAGGACTAGAACTTTTGACAGGCTGAAAAAGTGCGAAAGACGCTGGATTGATGAGTTGCCGGCGGTTCTTTGGTCAATCAGAACGACACCAAATCGAGCCACCGGCCAGACGCCCTTTGCTCTGGTCTACGGAGCGGAAGCAGTTCTCCCCACGGAACTCATATATAGATCTCCTCGAGTGCTCGCCTATGATGAGCTCGAGCAAGAGCAACTGCGGCAAGATGACGCTGTGCTCCTTGAGGGGAATCGTCTTCAGGCTGCTGTGCGAGCTGCACGCTACCAGCAAGCTTTGCGCCGCTATCATAGCTGCAAAGTTCATGCCCGAAGCCTTGAGGAAGGCGACCTTGTTCTTCGACGGATTCAGTCCGCCAAGAATTCAAACAAGTTGACGCCAAAGTGGGAAGGCCCTTATCGGGTAGTACGAGTCACCAGGCCCGGTGCTGTCCGCCTGGAGACCGAAGATGGCGTTCCAGTGAGCAATTCCTGGAATATCGAACATCTTCGCAAGTTCTATCCATAAGGCGCGGTTGCAGGGGGCTCCCAACAACCACCCTTTTGTACAAGTCTTGCCGGCAAGGCATGTGATCCTTTGTACAAAGCCAGGCGCAGACCCTGAGCACAGATGAATAAATTTAAGTGTTGTACATTCCCTTATTGATTCCCATGTTCATATTTATATATGCATGTTTGTCTAAGATGTTGTATGACACCTAATCCCGGTAAGTTCTAACGAACCGCCAAGGTCTCATCCCTTTATTTTCTCTTCTTTCTTTTTCTCAAAAGACAGAAGGATTCCTCGCGTGCACATTTGCCGGGGGGGGGGGGAAGGGAGATATGAATACCAGTTGGTGACGTTCGGAATCGACGCTTGCCGGAGGAAGAATAAAGCCAGGAAGCTAAGTCCTAAAAACTCAGAACAAGTTTTTCTTTTATTACCAAGTTATTTCCTTGGACGATTCCGACTCTTGTATGGAAAATCTGCACGCGAAGGAACCCTTATTGTAATTAGTTGCGCCCTTATTTTGTTTCGAGTCCGCTCAACGATTTAAGTGGCTGCACTGAGAACGCCAAGGAGTCTTGCCGGCCGCTGCGCCTCTAGAAGGCTGCTGAAGTCCCGCACCCAGCGCTCATGGCAGGTTGCACGTCGGCAAGTTTTTCAATAAGCGTAGGACGAACTCCATACATAAAGGAATCAGATAAGGAAAGTAACGAGCATAAACCTAAACATAGGCAAATTGTATTACATCCATGAGTTGCCGCAGTTCTAACTTGAGACTTAATTGTCTTTTACATGAGATGATGGCGGCAAGAATAAAAGGGAAGCACTCAATCCCTGCGCTGGCCTTCAATCCTTTTGATGGAGTCCACCTTCTCAAGGATTGGCGCGATGCACTCTTCAAGCGCCTCAACATTCGCATCCTTTGGCAGATGGCCGAGCGCGCTGGAGAGGTCGATGCCGGGATTGCTGTGCACCACCTTGATGAGCACCTTGCGGAGGACGGCCCGGCAAAGCCGGCAAGTCTCGTTCGCCAGTTGGGTCGCCCGGCTGGACTGGAGCGCCCCCAACGCGGTGATGATGCTTTCAAAGAACATCGTCAACCTGGCACTTGGAGATATCCTTTCCTCGCAAGAATATCTGAAGTTTGACAAGCCCATGGTTGACAGTTCTGCGGTAAGCTTCTCCGCGGTGGCGATGAGGCATCCGGTCCAGATCTCCACTCCCTTCTCGTATTCGTTTTGGGCAGCGGCGGTGCTCTTGAGCAGGTTCCTTTCTCCTTGGAGATCCTTGAGTAGAGCCTTCTCACGGGCCTTGCCGGCCTCGAGAGACTTCTGCAGCATGGTCAGCTTCAGCTCCAGAACCGAAATACTATCAGCCGCAGAGGAGAGCTGCTTGGTCTTGTCGGACAGGGCAACTTGCATCTCCGCCAAGGAGTGGAGGTTTTTTTCCCTGTCCCCCTTGAGCCTCGAGAGCTCCTTGCCGTGCTCTTCGAGATCTGTTTCCAGCCTCTTCACTTTGTCGCTCAGCTCGTTCTTGGCGGCCTCCGCAGCTTCGGCAGCATCGACGGCCTCCTTGAGCTTGCCGGCGTGACTTGCAGTCAGAGCTTCGAGTGCCTCCTTATGTTCTTGCTCCAGCTCCTGGGTCCGCCGCGCGACAAGATTTTCGATATCTTCATCCTTGCTACGAAGCTTGGCGGCGAGCGCCTGCTCACGTGCGGTGAGATCTTCTTTGTGAGCATCAAGAGCAACGCGGCGCCCCGTCAGGAGAGCATCTTCGGCAGCAATCCTTTGAACAGCTTCATCATGTGCCTTCTCCATATCTGATTGCTTCAGGAGGATCTCATTCCATTGCTGGCTCACTTGTTCTCAGACGGCAACTAGCTCTTGAAGGGCCTCGGCGTGCCAGATTTGCATTTGTGCGACGCGCCTTTGAAAATCCGCTTCGGCTGCCTCGACAACTGCCATTCGGGAGTCCGCTTTCTCTTTTCGGGCGCGATGGAGAGCCTGGAGTTTGCGGAAATTCTCACCCATGGCCTGAAGGAGTTGATCCTCTTCAGACTTGCCGCTGCTAGTGCTGGGATCGTCAACAACTTCGAGCCCGGCAGCGGCAATAATTTCCTCGAATATTTCTCCTTCGGCTGGTGCCTCAGTGCTTGCCGTCCCCGGCAAGTTGATGAACAGGTTCTCGCCAACCTTGAGATACTTGCTAGATGAGGGGCCTTCAGATGTCGATGGCTGGTCTTCAGTGGCCGCCTCACCAGTGACATGGGGCTCTGTGGCCGGTGCAGCGCCTGGCGCTCCTGCGGCAGGAATGCTATCAGTGTGGTCCTCAGCCTCCCTGTCGCCCTCTTCAGCAGGTTATTCGGCGATTTCCTATTGTGCTGTCTTGGCGGCCTCCCCGTCAAGAGTATCACCAGCCCCGGCAACGTCATCCTTGGTGGCCTCGCTAGCAGCGATCCTGTCCGCTTCAGCGGTGGCATCCCTGGCGGTCTCCTCGATGACGACGTCGACGTCCATGTGTTCCATCACAGGGAACTCTGAAGGGCGAAGGAGGAAGACAGAATAAGATTGAGGTTTGGAGTTTGAAGTGACTAAAGATAAAGAGATAAGAGAAAAAGGATAACAAGCACTCTGAGGCAATCGAGTACCTGTGTCGGGCTGTCGAGAGGTGGCTTCACCTCTCCCGGCAACTCCGGTTGCCGGGGCATGTCGCTGGAGTCCGAGCTTGCTGGCTCCCCCTCAGTTAGGACGGGCTCGCCGGCAGGATCTCTTGCCGGGGATGTGCTTGTGGGCGGAGCGGTCGATGAAGGAGGCACAAAGGGAATGTCTTCTCCTTGGTGCCGTTCTTCTCCTGCGAAACCAAAGATATCAGCGGCAAGAATAAAAGCCTCGGCACCAGTCAGCGGAAAAAGGACAGTGAACTTACGCTGGGGGCTGCGCTGGGGGCTGCGTTGAGGACTGGACTCCGGGCTGAAAACGACCGTTTCTGGCACACTCGTGGAGCCTGCCGGGGGCTCGTCGCCCGTAGAAGTCCTTGACCTCTTCGCCATCCTCTCCAGCAAGGTTTCTGTGTCACTGCAGAAACAATACAAGCAAGTCAGTAAGATTGATGCAAAATTGGAAGGTGAAAGCTGTGGCAAGTACTCACTCTTCTTCCTCTTGCTCTGGACTAAAGCCGAAAATGTCGAAGTCGACCTTCGTTGCGGTGTCTGATTGGGGAGGCGGAGGAGGAGTCCTAGGCCGCTTGGCGGTGGCAGGCGCCGGGGCAGCTTCCGGTGTGGTAGTACGAGACCCGCCTGCCGCCCCAGCAGTGGTCGCTGGTGTGGGTCTCGCGTGCCGCGCGGGCTGTTGACGAGCCCCCTGCCGCGGTCCAGTCTTGCCGGCCACTTTCTTGCCGGGGGCTTCGCCGCTCGAAGTAGGCTGGCTTGCCGGGATGCCTGATGCGGCCTTCCGAAGAACATGCTTGGCCATCTTCGGAGGTGAGGGCTCTTCTCGCGTCCCCTCTTCGGCCGTGTCTTCGCCAGACGAGCTCTCAGCGGCTGCGCTGTCTTCTTCCCCAGCAACATTGTCCTCCTCGGCAGACTTTGCCTCCACTACCACCACTGCCTCGCTGGCTTCCCACTCTGTGAAGCCAACATTGCCGGCCTCCGCGGCAAGATTCGCCTCCTCCACTCTGGTAGCGATGTAGGCTACCTCCTGATCAGTGGTGGCTCGGATAAGATCTGACTCTTGTCGGACCGGCTTCTCCGTCAAATTGTCAAAGAATTTCTGCGCTTCCTCCTCGCTTGGCTCGACCCAGGTCGGGTCAAGGCCGTGGGCATTAAACATCGGCATGAAGGCAATGATTGACCCCAAAGCAGAATTGTTGCACAAGGGGACAATCCTTGCCGGCAGCCGGTGCTTGTCTTCACGCTGGAATAATCTTTGACGGAGAGCTCCAAGCTGCATAGCGGTCAGATTGTTGTTTAGCCCGGGGCGCAGTCTCATGACATCTGCCACGTTCTTGTACTCCCAAGCTGGCCTTCCCCTATTCTGCAGAGGGGCGATGCGGCAGCGGAGAAAGTCAAAGCCGATCATCTCCATCGTCAGTCCGGCAGCCTTCAGCCGAAGGATCCTGGTAGTGGCGATTGTGAGCCTCTCGTCCTCCGCTGCGGGGTCACTCCAATCCTTGCCGCGGACAACCTTCTATTGCCGTGGATGACAAAAAGGATGGGGATCTGCTTCCTGGATCCAGCACCATTCAGCCTGCCACTCGTCCCACTTTTCGCGGTATACTCCCTCTGGGTAAATTTCTTTGTTCCAAGCCCTTGGAATCCAGGCAATAGAACCAGAGAGAGCCTCTCCTTTTTGGATACGAGGGTAGAAATAATGGTGAAAAAGAGCGGAATTGGGGATCACACCAACGAAATTCTCACAGAGATGAGCAAAGATTGACATGCAAAGTACTGCATTCGGCGTGAAATCAAGAAGATGGAAGCCATATGTGTACATGATGTCATTGAAGAAGTCAGAAAAAGGGGGACAGAGCCCGCAATAGAAGTATGCAGTGAAGAAAGGGTATCTGTCCGATCCACCTTTGGAGCAAGCACCTGGGATTACGCGTGTGGCGGGGTGAGCTTGCGTTCCCTTCGCCCACATGCATTGGTATCGCCCCGTCAAAGCTTCGGCGTCGAGCGTTGGAGGGAAGACGACGAGCCTCTTCCGCATCTTCACCAGTTCGCTCTCCGGAACATCAGCTTTCGCCTCCTTCCCCTTGCCCTTGCTGGCCTTGGGCGCCATGGCGACGGCGGGAGTGGAAGCTGGGGGTGGAGCGAGCGCGGAGGCAGCGGGCGGAAGAAGAAACGGTTTCGCACTGAGCTCGAGAGTAGGAGGGCGATGGCGATGGCTAGATTGAAAGAAGAATGGGATAAATAGGTTCGTGCCTCTGCAACTTCTCCTTTTTTTGGGAAAGGAGCGGGGCCGCCTCTTTTATTCCCCAATTTGAATGCGCCTCTATAGGCGCCAAACAGTTGCAGCCTTTTTGGCACGCTTCCCACGTCGCGCGCTCCGTGCGCGCAGTGGGGGGCACAGTAAAACAGGATATTTACGAGCAGTTAATTCCCTGCCACGCGTGCCCGTGCACTGTTTGGGCCTAGCCCAACAACGCCTCACACTCGTGTATGGCCTAGGCCCGGGGCTCCTGTCGGTGTACTAAGTATTGGGCCACTAGTACCCCGTACTTGTGCACGGGCAGTTGTAGCCATCCTCGCGGCAAGGCTTGCCGGGATCGGCTCGAGGTCGATTCAAGTCATCAAGGGAATCATCAAGTCAGAGATCTGAGGATCAGCAGATAAGCAGAGCTGGAATCCAAAGGCCAGCTTCCCCCGGCAAGATCCTTGTCGGGATGGCCTTTGGGGCCCAGCAAGACTTGGCGCCCGGCAAGGCTTGGCGTCCGGCAAGGCTTGGCGCCAGGCAAGATTCGGCGTCTGGCGAGATTCTACCACTGTGCCACCGCTTCGGCACAGTAACATGCCTGACATTCTGGGTCCTTCTCTGGATGCGTGGCGACGCGCCAGTGGAGGAGAGCTTAAGCGGTGCTGATGGGATGGCCCCTTTTTCCATCCCCAAGAAAGTGAGGACACCTAAACGGACACCTCACGCTGCATTAAATGCGCTTGTCCTAATCCGTCAGGGGTTAGGTATGATACCCTGTAGCTACTTTACACCTCAATGTATGTACATTTTGCCACTGTGGAGGCCCCTTTGAGCATATAAAAGGAGGCCCGAGGCAACTGCTACAGGGGAGGAGAACTTCTGGCCCATTCTGCATGCGTAGCTGCCCTTTGAACGTACTGTTTATTGCGAGCGCTCCTGAAGGCTGGGCTCAAGAACATCAATAAGAACACAAAGCAGGAGTAGGGTTTTACGTTGATCAGCGGCCCGAACCTGGGTAAAAACTTTCCGCGTCGATCACTGGTTCTGCTCTTTGCGTATACCTCTCCCCCCGCCGAATCGTATAGGGGTCTCTCGGGATCCCATAGGTGTCGTACCCCGACAGCTCCCACCGCGGGAGCGGCCATAGTACATGCGCCATCCCCGGAATGAGCCAACCCAGCCGCTACGCCAAACGGAGCCACTGGCCCTCGAGCGCCTCCACCTTGTCCACATGCCATCTAGGCGGCTGGCTCACGACAACGTGAGCACGGCACGACCGCTACCGGCACCATCAGGAGCCGGGCGACATTACGATCTTCATCGACATCCATGCCAAGCACCGCTTCGGAGGCCATGGCGTGGGCTCAGCTATTGTTGAAATTTTCGCTGGCAGCCGATCAGATGGATGAGTGGAGAGCCACCATTCAGAGTCTGATTGGCTTCGCCGAGGCGGGAAGATCGCAGCGGGCTGGCCAGCCATGGCCTCCCCAGGCAGTGACAATGGCCCATGTTGCTAGCCGTGCGGATGGGGCCACTCCTACGGTGCAGTCCGCTCCATGGCAGCCAGCGCGGGAGCTGCGCAACCAAAAACCTGACGACGTCTCAATGGCTTCGTCCGACCGTCGAGCACGTCAAGGCCCTCGGCAAGTCCTGGAGGACAGGCAGAGGGAAGGCGCGCGTGTCGACACCGAGCGACGCTGCGACGCCTGCCGCCAGTCCGACAGGCACGATGGCCCCGACGTCGACGAGCCCGCACTCGCTAACGGCGGTTACCTGCCTTTCGAGGCTGGGTGCCCTGCCTTCACCCGTGAGCTGCGGCAAGTCCGTTGGCCGTCCACTCGCACGTTCAAGCCAGAGATACCAGAGAAGTATGACGGAAGACTGAACCTGGCAGAGTTCTTGAGCGTCTACACCATCGCTGTTCAAGCTGCTGGGTGAAGAGATGAGAAGGTATTCGCCAACTACTTCCCTTTGGCACTCAAGCCAAATGTGAGGTCTTGGCTGATGCACCTGCCGGAGAACTCCATTTCGACCTGGGCTGACCTGTGCCATGAGTTCGTTGGCGCCTTCATAGGCGGCCATCAAGAACCAGGGCAGCCCAGCGACTTGCAGCTTCTTCCGTAGAAAGAAGGCAAGAGTCTGCGGAAATACATGTAGAGATTTAGCAGAGTACACAGGAATATTCCAGACATCCACCCGGTAGCTGTGATAGTTGCGTTCCAGTCCAACGTGCGCAACCGTCGGATATGTTCCAAGATGAACGTTCGATTGCCCAAGACTGTGAAGGAGCTTTACACTCTGGTGAATAAGTGTGCTTGAATAGAGGAGGGAAGGAAGATCCACGGAGAAGAGGATGGCGTCGACATCGATTCAGTGGATGATGATGAGGCCACCAGTCAAAAGAAGAAGAACAAGAAGCACAACAAAAGGTGCAAGGATAAGGCAGTGATTACCGTTGAGGGATCGGGCTTGTCTAGTACCAGCAAGAAAGCCAAGGCTGAGATACCCGGCAAGGAGGTTGCCGCGTGCACTGACTGCCGGGAAGCCGCGACTGCCGAGAAGGCTGGGAAAGCCGATGGCCCGTATTGCAAGATCCATCGGACCAAGGGCCACGTTCTCCAGGAGTGTCATCAGGTTGAGCAGCTTGTCAAGAAGCAGAGGACTGGATATGAGAAGCGAGATAAAGAGAAAGGTCAGAATGGCAATAGCGGAAAGGGCCGGGGTGGCGGAGCAAGCCGCCCCGGCAAGGCTCCTCAGAATCAAAGGAAACACGCCAGAGGCCGTGAGAAGGAGGATTGCAACGATGAGAGCGATGGAGGAGATGAAGAGGAAACCAGCGAGCAGGAGTTCCAGAAAGCCACTGACGCCCTGGGCATTGACGAGGGTGCATCTTTGCACTCCTCCCACCGCCAACTTAAACGGTGGGCGCGTGAAGTCAATGCCGTGGAGCCAGCAGCAGACTCTTGAAGGCCGCTCAAGTGGTCTCGCACGCCCATCATCTTCGACAAAGAGGACCACCCTGACCGCACCACTGCAGTAGGGTGCTTGCCGCTGTTGGTATCACCAACAATCCACAACCTCAAGGTCACAAAGATGTTGGTTGACGGCGGGGCCGGGTTGAATCTAATTTCTTCAAAGGTCATCAGCAAACTCCAGATAGCAGAAGAAGAGCTCAAAATTACTGGTATGTTTCAAGGGATCAACCCCGGCAGGAGTCATCCTAAGGGGAAAATCACGTTGCCGGTGACATTTGGGGGAGAGTTGAACTACCGGACTGAGAAGATCGTGTTTGATGTGGCTGACCTCCCCCTGCCATACAATGGAATCCTTGGTCGCCCAGCTTTGGCCAAGTTCATGGCGGCATCCCACTATGCCTACAATACCTTAAAGATGCCAGGGCCGGTGGGCGTCATTTCCATTCCATCAGATGAGAAGGACGCAATTATTTGCATGGACAAGATGTACCGAGATGCAGTCGCGGCAGAGGTCGCTGAAGCTGCAATCCCCTCCAAGGAAAATAATGGAAAGGAGAAGGCTAACAGGGACGCCGGCAAGGAATCCGGGTATGCTGCGCCTGTTGATGACTCGCCGGAGAGTTCCAATAGTAAGAGATCCAAGGCTTCTGCACCCGCTGTGAAACAAGTCCCGGCAGGGCTGGCTGACGCTGGTGGTACTTTCACTATCAGCGCCACCCTCGATGACAAATAGGAAAGCGCGCTCCTTGCCTTCCTGCGGGCGAATGTCAATGTGTTTGCCTGGCAACCATCTGACATCCCCGGTGTTCCCAGGTAGGTAATCGAGCACCACCTTGCTGTCTGCCCACATGCCCGACCCGTCAAGCAGAAGTTCTGGAAGCAAGCTTTGGAGCGGCAGCAGTTTATTGCCGAGGAGAGCAAGAAACTTGAGGCAGCTGGTCTGGTTAGAGGAGTGTTGCATCCAACGTGGTTAGCAAATCCAGTGGTGGTACGCAAAGCCAATGGGAAGTGGAGGCGGTGCATAGATTTCACAGATCTGAACAAGGCATGCCCGAAGGACCCATTTCCCTTGCCGCGCATCGACTAGATTGTAGATTCCACCTCCGGATGTGACCTGCTTTCCTTCCTGGATGCCTACTCTGGATATCATCAGATCTTCATGTCATGGGAAGACGAAGAGAAGACCATGTTCATCACCCCATGTGGCACAAACTGCTTCATGCGGATGCCTTTCGGGTTGAAGAGCGCCAGGTCTACTTTCGCAAGAGCAGTCCAGAATGGTTTTGAGTCACAGTTGCACACGAACATTGAGGCTTACATGGATGATATTGTGGTCAAGACCAAGGACAGATCAACCCTCATTCAGGATTCGGAAGAGACGTTTGCTAATCTGCGCAAGATCAACTTGAAGCTAAATCCGGAGAAGTGTGTGTTTGGCGTTCCTTCCGGCAAGCTACTTGGCTTCTTTGTGTCTCACCAGGGGATAGAGGCCAACCCTGACAAGATCAAGGCTATCGAGTAGATTCAAGCACCCAAGACAGTCAATGACGTGAGGCGTTTGACTGGATGTGTTGCCGCGCTTAATAGATTCATTTCCAAGTCTGCCGAGCATGCCTTGCCGTTCTTCAAGGTTTTGAAAAAGACAAGGCCCATGGAGTGGACCCCAGAGGCAGATGCCGCACTACAAGATTTGAAGGCCTACCTTTTCTCTGTGCCCACTTTGGTTGCTCCAAAACCTCAAGAGTCGTTGCTGCTATACTTGGCGGCAACTAATTAGGTGGTTAGCGCAGCACTGGTGGCACAGAGGGAAGTGGATGGAGCAGCAGACGCAGCTGGTGTCCCTTCCGACGAGGAAAGCGAACACACCCCGGCAAGGTCAGATGCAGATCAAGGTAGAGAAGAGCAAAGCAATGGAAGCAGTTCTCTCGTCACGGCAAAGAAGAAAGTGGTGCAGTGCCCAGTATACTTCGTCAGCTCCCTATTGCAGGGGGATAGATCCAGGTACTCTGGCGTGCAAAAATTGATCTTTGGCCTTGTCCTGGCCTCAAGGAAACTGTGCCACTACTTCCAAGCCCATGAGATCACAGTTGTCACCCGTTTCCCTTTGCAACGGATACTCCGAAACCCTGAGGCCACCGGCAGGATAGTGGAGTGGGCTTTGGAGTTATCCAGCTTTGGTTTGAAGTTTGAGGGCACATCAACCATTCAGAGCAGAGCATTGGCAGAGTTTATTGCAGAATGGACGCCATCTCCTGATGAAGAGGTATTGGAGACAGTTATCCCCGGCAATGAAGCGCCCCAAGAATGGATCATGTATTTTGATGGTGCCTTCTCCCTACAAGGTGCAGGGGCTGGCGTGCTTCTCGTTGCTCCCACCGGAGAGCACCTGAAGTATGTCGTCTAGATGCATTTTCCCCGGGAGGAGGCTACCAACAATACATCAGAGTACGAAGGGCTCCTTGTCGGGCTCAGAGTTGCAACAGAACTGGGGATCAAGAAGCTGATCATCCGCGGAGATTCATAACTTGTGGTGAGACAAGTCAACAAGGATTACCAAAGTCCATTGATGGAGGCATACATTGAGGAAGTGAGAAAGTTGGAGGAGCACTTTAACGGATTGCAAATAGAGCACGTACCCCGTGCGGAAAATAGCATGGCTGATCATCTGTCGAAGTACGCTGCGCAAAAGCTCCCTGTGGAACCAGGAACTTTTGTTCTCCATCTAACTCAGCCCTCCGTATCCCCAACAACAATGGCCAGAAAGAGGAGGAAACTGGACTCTGGCAAGCCTCTCCCGGTAGAACCTCTCGAGGATCCCGGCAGAGAACTTGTCGGGCACAACTCCACTTCTGTCGCTGAGCTGCATCGTCCCGCCCGGCCACCAGTCCCCGCGGTCGAGGATTGCACTCTCACGAATGAGGAGGTGCCGTTAGTCCTCGTTGCTAAGCCACAGGCTCTACCTTGGGCACGGCACATAGTCCATTTCCTCCAAACTGGAGAACTTCCCGAAGAGCAAGAAGAAGCTGAAAGAGTAGCCCGGAGGGCCAGTATGTATCAGTTCATTGATGACACACTACACAGAAGGAGGCCCAATGGTGTGAAATTGAAGTGCATTTGTCGGGAAGGAGGAAAGGAACTGCTGGCAGAGATACACAAGGGTATGTGCGGCTCCCACATTGGATCAAGGGCGTTGGTTGGGAAAGCTTTCTGGCAGAGAATTCTACTGGCCCACAACCCTCCAAGATGCGGTCGAGCTTGTCACCAAGTGTGAAGCCTGCCAGTTCCATTCCAAGAACATCCACCTGTCTACCCAAGCTCTTCAGACAATCCCTTTGTCATGGCCGTTTTCAGTCTGGGGGCTCGATATCCTCGACCCTTTCCCCCGTGCTGCTGGGGGCTTTGAACTCTTGTTTGTTGCAATCGACAAGTTTACAAAGTGGCCGGAAGTAGAGCCCGTGAGGAAGGTGACTGCTCAGTCAGCTATCAAGTTCTTGAAAGGATTGGTGTGCCGCTTCGGAGTTCCTGCCCGGATCATCACTGACAACGGCACCCAGTTCACGAGTCGCGCCTTCATGCAATACGTTCATGCCCTCGAAAGCAAAATCTCGTTCGCCTGTGTGGCCCATCCAAGGAGCAACGGGCAAGCTGAGAGGGCGAACGCTGAAGTGTTGTGAGGACTCGAGACGAGAACTTTTGATAGGCTGCAGAAGTGTGGCAGGCGGTGGATCGATGAGCTGCCGGTGGTTCTTTGGTCCCTCAGAACGACACCAAATTGAGCTACCGGGCAGACTCCCTTCTCCCTAGTCTATGGGGCAGAAGCAGTTATCCCCACGGAACTCATTTACGGGTCAGCTCGAGTGCTTGCCTATGATGAAGTAGCGCAAGATCAGCACCGGCGTGACGACACTGTGCTACTTGAGGAGAACCGTCTCCGAGCTGCTACGCGTGCCGCACGCTATCAGCAAGCCCTGTGTCGCTATCACATCCATAGGATTCATGCCTGGTGTTTTGAGGAAGGCGACCTTGTCCTTAGGCACGTTCAGTCCGCCAAGGGTGCAAACAAGTTGACGCCAAAGTGGGAAGGCCCTTACCGGGTAGTACGAGTCACCAGACCTGGCGCAGTCCATCTGGAGATCGGAGATGGCATTCAGTTGCAAAACTCATGGAACATTGAGCATCTCCGTAAGTTCTACCCGTAAGGCGCGGCTATCGGGCCCTGCCCGGCAGCCACCCTTTTGTACAGGCCTTGCCTCTGTTGCATGTAACCCCTTGTACAAAGCCAGGCGCAGACCCTAAGCAACAGAGAAATAAATGAAGCGCTGGGGACCCCCGACAAATTGCATGCATGCATAAGCATATCATGAGCATTGCATGTTCATGTAGATAAGATCGCATGAGGCATCATTTTCATCTGCATCAAACTGCAGGCTCCTACCGTGGATCCAGTCCAAAAAAATAAAAAAGGAGAAGAGAAGACAAGCCTACATATCCCCGACAAGCCCAAACAGATAAGTTCTCTCTCTTATCCTTACGCATTCTGTAAGTAGAAACTTGTGCATAGGAAAACCTCGCCGCTTTCAAAACTTAGGTGCTCCTGTCCCTTGACTCGAACGTTGCTTCGGTCAGGGAGGTTGTAGTGGCCTTTGGCGAGAAAGTTGGTGGGGGGCTGGTCCCTCTTCACGATTTGTGCCCGGCAGGCCTAGCCCCGCGGCAACAACTTGAGGGTACCGGCAGGATAGCCTACCAGGGAAAAACTTGTTTACTTGAGCGTATAGAGGCATTCTCCCTCTGCATGGACATATTACATGCACAAGTTCCCAGCAAGGTTTATCTTTTTCATTAATATGCTGATCAACAAGTACAGACCTTACAGAACACAAACATGGATAAAAGAGATTACATAATTTGAGCTAAAGTTTGGCAAGTGCCTACATATTTTAGATTGAAAAAAGATAAGTGCCTCCTGATGCCCTTTCTTGCCCCTCTCCTTCTAGGCACCACCGCAGGAGGTGAAGAGGGCAAAAGGAGCGCCTAGGCAGAAGCTCAGCCTGGCCTCGTCGGGTCCCCTGACGAAGAGCCTGGCGAGAGCGGGAGGGCGCGGGCGAAGGTGATGGTGAAGAAATTGGCGGAGATGACCCGCCAACCGCCACCACAAGGGCCAGCAGGACGCGGCAGGGCGAACGAAGCTGCAGCCCACGAGGAAGCCTGTCGGGGCCCAGCTGGGAGGCCGCTGGAGGAGCCAAGGGTGCCACCCCACCTCTGCATCCAACTCCCCGGCAAATCACCTTGCCGGGGAGGAGATGCAGGTGCAGATGATGGTGCCGCCGCCTGACGGTGACGGTGCGGCTGGTGCTCAGCCGGAGTCAGAGTCGTCGCCCTCTCGGCCGACGCCGTCGTCATCGTCGTCACTGTCCTCCTCGTCGTCACTGTCCTCCTCGTCGCTATCGCTCGAGGAGGAGCTTTCGTCGTCGGTCAAGCTCTTCGTGCATCACCCTAAAGGAGCACCCGAGCTCCCGAAAACCTTGACAGAAAGGAAATCGGCCTCCATTAACTTAAATTGGAGGACGTGCCCTTCCGACAGGCTATGGGTGCGGGCAAAGGTCTTCCAGCCACGGCGAAGATACATAACATGAGGGGCGGGAAAATCCACATCCACCCGTATGCTGCCATTCCCGCAGCCCCTCATGTGTAGTCTCAACGCGCGCGGCTGTTCGAGCTCCATCGCCCTTGCGAATGGGGTGGGGAGGCGAAGGCGGCCATGCGGAGGCTTACACAGCCTGATGACGAACTCCAGAGGCCGGTCTCTAACGTGGCCTTCCATTGGGGGAGGGGCGGCCGGCAGGGGTGCAATCAGAGCACTGCCCCGTCCTCCTCGGCCCTGTGCGCCACGGCGGCCTCAACCTCGCCCTCTCCCAGCTCCCCTCGGGCTCCATCCCCGCATCTTCGGAGGGAAGAGGGAGACGCTGTTGAGCAGAAGTTCTCGTCGCCACTCGGGGAGGACCGGACCCCCGACCTCTCACCATGACAGACATGGGCAACAGCAGAAATGGAGAAGGAAGGAGGTTTGGAGGAACGTCTCGCACCACGCCCCCTTTTTATAGGCGGGCGTGGTAGGGGGACTGGGTTTTCTTCATGGAGGTGGCCGCCCCACTCAGCTAGTCCGGCTCCTCCTTGCCATTAACGGCTCGAAGAATCAAGGCCGACCCCCTGCGCCAATCCACGTCCCCTAGCTTTCTGCCATGGCACTCATTCCCGCACCCTCCGCATCCGCCACCAACCTTGCGCAATGCATGCAATACACATGGCAGAAGCACTTCGAGCGGGGAGGGATAGTGGGATGGCAGTTACCGCCCCGTGAACAAGGGATGTGGGTAACTCCACGCATCATGGCCCATTATCTCCACCACCACAATTGGCGTTACGCGATGGGCGGAAGAACCGGGAACTGACCTGGGTCCAGGTTAATGAAGAAGCAAAGAAGATCCAAAGCGCAAGCAGCTATTTCCCCCTCACCTGTGCATAATTTAGGGCCTACCCCGACGAGCCAGGCAGCTCGTTCGGGCCAGGCCCGGGGGCTCCTGTCGGTGCAACAAACCCTGGGTCTGTTGCCCAGACCATGCACAGGCCCGAAATCAAGATTGCAACATCCAAGACAAGGCCAAGATAAAGAGATAGGCTCTTTGAGGGATCAAAGGGCAAGTTGAGAAGACCAAGTCAAGCCAAGAAGCAAGACACCACTAAGGGAAAACCTCCCTTGCCGGGCAGGAGAGCCTGGCGAGGTCAAGGCTGCCCCGGAAGCAAGCCTCAAGACCGCCCCGGCAGGCCTGCCGGGGCATACGAAGGCACAACACCCTGCCAAGGCTTCACCGCCCCACCTCACAGCAATGCAAGTCATCGATCGGTGCGGTGTCAAGCCCCAAGATGGCTAAGTGGCTGCCTTTTGCCACATGGCAGCCATTTCCTACAGGAATCACCTCCAAATGACACCCGTCCTGCGACGTGTCATGCAGACAGGAGAGAAGGTTGCCAAACAGCCCGGCAAGGCGTGCCGGGCAGGCCATGATGCGACACTGAGCGACGCATTTAATGCGTACTGCTCTGTCTGCAGAGTAGATATGATAGCACTGTTCGCTATCTAATCAGTACACAATGACTGATTTGCCACTGTGGTGACCCCTTGATCTATAAAAGGAAGCCCATGGCAACCATAGAAAGGATTCGGACCCCTGTACACTCATACGCGCGTAGCTGCTCTCGCCCCGCGGCAACCCTGCCAGGCAAAAGCGCTGCGTTTTCACCACCATCTACCATCAATCCACCAAAGCAGGAGTAGGGTTTTATGCCTCGCGGTGGCTCGAACCTGGGTAAAACTGCCCGCGTGATCTCTGCCGTGCTACGCCGTGCTCGTCCGCTCTTTGTGCAACGTGCTCAGTCCCCCTGCCGAACCAAAAGGGGCCCTTGGCCCCATAGGTGGCCATGGTTTCCCACGAGACGCACCTCGGGTACGCATGTATGAGGAGTGGGAGGCCGATCTGTATCAGCAGGACGTCTCGGACGCCCTTGAAGAGGAACGCAATGTTGCTCGGGCACGTTCTGCGATTTATCGGTAGCAAGCAAGGCGCTACCATAGTCGAGAGGTCCACGCGAAGGAATTCAACATAGGAGATCTGGTCATGAGGCTCCACCCGGAGATGAAGAAGCATAAACTCTCGCCTAAATGGGATGGGCCATTTATCATCGATCAGATCCTCATCAGAGGCGCCTATCAAATCCGGGATCTGACGAACAGGCGTTTAGAGCCTAACCCCTGGAATGCCGCTCTGCTCTGACGTTTCTACGGCTAACAACCGAGCACCTTCTTCCTATGTACATACTTCTTCTCCCCTTCTTTACATTTAGAATTACTTTGTGTTTTTGGCCACCTCGGGGACATCTTTCATATGTCTTCCCTTGGGGGCTAGAATGAAATATAGCATGTTCTTTTACAAACGTGCGTCAATTCCATCTCTCATACCCTATCGTCCTTAAAGCCAAAATATACATCAATTTGACTTAAGATTTAGCGAAGATGGGTTGCCCGACTCTTGTGCTTGCCCCTTATGTTCTCGATTATTCGGCTAAGGAGCAAAGGGAGCACCGTTGTGGTCATTACTCCCGTGTAATCCGGAGCAGTACCTCAGACGGATAAAGCCGAAAGCTAGCATTCTTAAACGTACAAATTGGTCGGCCACCACATAGGAATATAGTGGAGGGGGTCTTTCAAACCCCGACTAGGGGCTTTACCCCCGAGGTCACCCATCTTCGGACAAAAGTGCTCAACACAATCACCCGAGAAAAGGAACTGTTGGAAGAACTATTTTTCTCGGGAGATGTTTCTTACGTTAAAAAATAATATAACATAACTCTCTGCCCCATTGTTGTCTTTCAAACCACATAGCCGGATTGCCTTGTCGCCCGAAGTACCTGGTCCGACTACCTCGGCCAGTAGTAAGGGACACTCCTCGGCCACTAGACGAGGAGGGAGAAGCCGATGGCTAGATGACAGAGTTTGGACATGCAGATTGATTAATGACGTAAAGTACATTGATACATAGAGTCATACACAAGCACTTAATTACACTATTTGGTCTAGCCCATCTATTAAGGTATCTAGGGTGCAGTCTTTCCGCGAAAAGTGAGCGGCAGGCATGACATCTTCGTACACAAGGCTCGTGGGTATTTCTACCCCGTTAGGCCCCATGGGCCCTACCTCAGCTAGGTGTGCTGTATCCATGCTGGTGTACCACATCTTGACCATGGCCCAAGCCTCCCTCGTTCCCTCACGGCAGGCCGATATCTTCCAGGCTTGAATCTGGCGCCGAGCTCTCCTAAGATGCTCGGTAAGGACCGCCATGTCTTCAGGCACGTGTTCATCCTCAAGCCATAAAGCCTTAAAAACCTCCTTCATCGACTTCAATGCGCTTTCATGCACCACGGACAGATGGGCCACCATGTCTTCGGGCAGCGGGCCAGGGGCCTCTAGGGGCTGATCAGTCAGGAAAGCTGCCAGGAGACACATATTAGCCTGCTGGTAACACCAACAATGCTATAACCAAGAAATCATCTTAAAATAAAAATGAAAAATTACCAAATATTGTTTCACTCATTTGATGATTCTTTGCCTCGACGGCTCGTCGAGCTTTCAGATCCTCGATCTCCTGAGCCTGTCAAGCATTTTCCGCCTTGAGCGCATTTGCATCATCCCTCATTGGGTTAACACATGCTGGCTAGCCTGACGCTACGACTCTGGATAGAGCAGGTCTTCGTGGGCCTGTTTAAACTCCCTTTCAAGGTGACCTAGGGCTTCCATTGCTACAATACATCATGTTGTCACATAACTCAAGGATCTCCATAAAAGAATACCATGTGGAACAGAGGCACTTACCGTGCACTTCTCTGATGAACTTTTTTACGTGCTCCACCTCGAATAAAGTAGCGTTCAACCTCCCTTTCATGTGGGAAAGCACCTTGGCGAGCTGATCATTTTTCTCCCAAGCGCCCTGTCAAAGGCGTCATTTTTATTAACATTACAAGCCTAGATACGGGCACAAGCGCCCATATCAAGACTTAGGGGCTACTGCTGTGGTTGGTAGTTTCGATTGCCTTTAAGCAAGCAAATTATGACAAGCTCAAGTGATCTCCGAAATAATATGAACTCAGGTGGAGTCTTACTTGTAGGCCCTGTGATAAAACACCGACAGCCTACACAAAGACAGACCGGGTCGCCCTGAGGTACACATCCACCGAACTAAGGGCGTTAAATTCTTAACCAGGGAAGGCCAAATTCCTTAGGGAAGCCTTTCGGCGTCCGTGGTTCATGGCGCTCTCGACCTCAGAAGTAATGGCCGAAGAGGTCCTCAAATCCTCTTGCTGCAGAACCTCGGGAGTAGCTCCCGAGGTGGGGCGGGGTCCCGGACCACTACTCGAAGCTGGTACCCCCTCGACCCTGGCATTTGCCGGAGTCGACGGAGGAGCGGGCTGTCTGCAAATGGATTAAAAGAATCAAATTTTGAGTTGTTATTCTGAGAATTACAATAACAAGGAAATTATCTGTGAGTCGAGGAAGCACTTTGGTCGGCCTCCACGGTTTCCACGCGTGCCCGAGCTATGTGCATCTCCTGCGGAGGGGTCCCTCAAGGAGACGGTCCTTCATGTGGACGTTTTGAACGTCATCCCTTTGGAGGATAAGTCAGGGGACCAGGGGACTAAGGACAAGGAGCTCGCTTTTGAGTAGAGGTGGAGGCCTTTACCGATGAGGCCGGTCATGTCCCCGGTACGTCGGGAGCAACATCCACCCTTGAGCTGTCAAGGCTCTCCAGATAAAACTTCCCCCCTTCGTATATAAGGGAACACTCTTCATCTTCATGGAAGACGGGGTCCTCCACTCGATGGTACATCTCCAGTTCAGGCGCAGGGCTGCTTAGGGTCTCAACTCAGTGCCTCCATCTCTGTCCGGGTTCAGTAAAAGATCGGTCAGGAGAATTAACCATAAAACAACTCGGATAGACGTGGAAATCCAGGAAAACTTACTATATCAGCAGGGTTGTAGTAGGACAACCCATCCCGGAACTGCCGCCTTGCGAAGTCCTCGACAGACCCCTGGTATATACTGGCGAGTGCGGTCCCAATGGCCATTTTGCCATGAAAGCTTTCCCAAATCGATCGGGAGGCGTCTTCGGTTCCGTTGTATGTATACAACGGGTGCTGGCGTTGCCGAAGTGGTTGGACTCTTCGGTTGATCGTCATGGCCATTACGTCTATGATACTAAGGCCGGTGTTTGATAGCAGCTCCACTTGAGCCACTAGGCGGGTTACATTGGCATCGTCCTCTTGAGTGATGCTCTGCGGTCTGCAGCTGTAGCGCTTCTTCTGGGGCTCCGAGGAATATATTGGGAGCCCGGGCCGCACCAGGTCGAATTACATAACGTCATCAATCTAAAACCACTTAGACGGCCAGATTTTGGTATCCTCTCGAGCGGTGCCTGATGGGTAGTCGGTCCCATCAATTCGGCAGACTTCGGCTGCACCTACTTTGTATAGCTTCCCGGTTGGGGAGCAGGGCACAATGCAAAAATATCTCCGCCATAGCCCGAAGTGTGCCTCGCACCCGAGGTGCGTCTAGTAAAGGGCGACAAACCCAGTGATGTGTAAAATTGAGTTGGGGGTGAGGTGGCAGAGTTGCAACTCGTAGAATTCAAGCAAAACCCGAAGGAAGAGATGAATGGGGAATCCCAGGCCACGTAAGAGGAAGGGAACAAAGCATAACCTCGCGCCCTCACGCGGGGTAGGATAACTCTCGGCGTGCACTTGCTCATTCATGGATGTTAATCCCAGGTGAGTGGAAGCTAGACCTGAATATGGCAAATATCCCTGGGTAGCCAGGCGCTCCAGATGGAGACGTGTGACAGAGCAGCTCCCCTAGTCGTCTTTGATAGTGTCGTGGGGTCACCTCGAAGAGCCTGCGTCGCTCGCCATTGGTGGAAGCTCTCGGGGTTGGACCTAGGAGAAGGGAAGGCTTGCGTGGATTGTCAAGGAAGGGTAAAGATGCACTTTGTCATGAACCCGGGCTGCCTACTTATAAATAAAGGGAAAAGAGACCGACACTTTGATGTCTCGCCATAAAGCGACTCGATTCCCGAGGCGGCACGGTGGCCGAGGATAGGGATTGGAAACCACATGTAGTGGGACCGGACCCTAAGTAAAACCATCGAATAGACCAAAGACTTCTGAGGCCGAGCTAAATGATAATATACGGGAACTCGTCTGTCAAGCCAAAGACTCCGGAGCCAACGTTCAAAGGCGTCGTCTTCGGCATCGAAGACCAGTTCATGGGCTACTGACGGCGTCCTGGACTAGGGGGTACTAACCTAGTCGGCCCATGATCCTTGGGCTAGGCCTATGGGCCCTCATTCTCATTAAGCTGGACTCCGGAAGCTACACACCTGTTCAAGATTGCGCCTGCCGAAGACTTGACGTACATGATATGTCTCCAACGTATATATAATTTTTTATTGTTCGAAGCTATTATAGTATCAATCTTGGATGTTGATTATGCAATTATATATCATTTTTTGGGACTAACCTATTAACCTAGTGCCCAGTGCCAGTTGCTGTTTTTTTTTGCTTGTTTTTGTCTTTTTAGAAAATCAGTACCAAACGGAGTCCAAACGCTACGAAACATTTTGATGATTTATTTGGACCAGAAGGGACACTAGAAGCTTCGGGAGACGACCTGAAGATTCATGAGGGAGTGACAAGCCTGCCAGGCACGCCCCAGGGGGCGCCCCAGGCTTGTGGGGCCCTCGTGGCTCCTCTTGACCTAATTCCAGTTCTATAAATTCCCAAATATTCCCAATACATCGGAGAGCCACCCGAAACACTTTTTTCGCCACTGCAAGTTTCTCTTCTTCCGAGATCCCATCTGGAGGCCTTGATGCGGAGCATCCTTCCATCATCCCCATGGACTCTACACCAAGACATCAAGCACCACGTGGACCCATGACAAGAGCTAGAGCACGCACAATGGAATCCGAGGTGAACACTTTCCTACCCGACATGCATATGGATACAAGTGGAACTTGGTTGTTACCTCACCAAAATGCTCTATGTGTCATTAGGTACGAAGAGGAACATTCTCAAGCAGCTAAGGAGCTTCACCAAGGAGTAAGAGACCCACCCCAAGTCCGCACGGAACAAGAAGGAGCCAAACAGCAGCTGGACAGGAAGTCCCAGGCGACCCCGTGTGCACGGGCCCCCGAGACCCCGTGCGCATGGGCCCCCAAGACCCCGTGCCCACAGGCTACACATGGAGCTACGGCTGTAGCACCCCGAGCGCACGGGCCCAACTTACCGCGTGCGCACGGGCCCTCCAGGATGGGCGGATGAGATTGGGTTTTGGACCTCCACTTCGACCCAAGCCTATATATTCTGTACCTAGGGTTATGTTTAGGGTTAGCAAAGACATATATGAGATATTTGAGAGCTTTGCTCCTTCTACAACCTCCATTGGAGATCAAGGCCTCTTAGGAGAGGATCCACTTGTGGATTTCAAGACCTCCTCTTGGAGAAGACTACCATCATCAAGACCTCATCTCTTAGGAGTGGGAAGAACTCTCCTAGTGCTTGTTTCCTTAGATTGTTCATGTATTCATGTGGATCTATGTGTTTGCTATTCTAATAGATGTGTGATTGGGTTTTGTTGGAGTGAATTCCTCTTTGTGTTCTTGGTGTTCATCCCTTTTCTCCCTCCAAGTATGAAAAGATCCTTCTTAGGGTTTCACCCTACAACATCTTGGTATCATGAGCAAGGTTGATTAACATCTTGGAGTCCCTACCCCCATTTGCTAGCTTGATTTTGTTATTTTTCGTCCTAATCCGAAAATCCCCACCAAAAATAGCCCCAAAATTTTTCTTGCAATTTGTTGGTCCTTGTGAGATTTGGTTGATTTGATCCACGAATTGGGTGTTTGACAAGTGGATCTACCCCCCTACCACCTTCCACCACCTTGCATTGTTCGATTTTGGCCGAAATTCGTGAAATACCGACGGATCAAGAGTTGTTCATCCGCTCGGAGAGTGCTCCGTGTGCACGGGCCATCGGGACCCCGTGCACACGTGCATCACTTACCCTGTGCGCACGGACCATACAGAGCAGTTCGGTCGTTTCCTTTTTCTTCCATTTTTCCTTTCCACCACCACATTTGATCTTCCGCATATACTTCTCGTGAGTGTTGGAGTTTCGGAGTTGTGGTTCTCAAGTGTCCTAAGGTGTTTGGGCTACTTAGGCCCTATTTGTCTTCATCATCACCGCCACTCGTCATCGACTCGGACTCCACGTCGACATCGATCACCCCATCTTCATACCAACTGTAAGCAAGGATGGTAACCTCGATGACACCATTGTCTTACCCTTGACATTACCTTGATAGCCTCGAGCCTCTTTTGCGTAGCTTACCCATCAAGACTAGCAAGTTGAGAATTGTCGGCCCACGCTTTTAGTGCACCTTTAGTGTTACGTCTCTCCTGTGCATATACTACTTGTTACCTCGCATTGTGGCTCACATATCAAGCATAGTGGCATAGTAAAAAAAAACTTTTAAGCAAAAGAAAGAGAAGAGAAGCAAAGAGCTTGTAAGCAATAGCATCGGGCCTCATAGCATAGTTCATCATCTTGGTTCAAACATACATAAGCATAATTGGGATAGAAGGCGATCCGTTTCTCTATTAGGTTGCTGCACTAGCGTATCTAGCCCATTAGAGCAATCGAGCTAGCGTATCTCTAGTATCCGTACAACAAGAGGATTCTCGTGGTTCCACCTCCTAGCGCTCATTCCTTGGTTGTGCGGATCCCATCTATCTTCCGTGTGTGTGTTCCTAGTGATATCCTTGGGTTTGGTCTATTTGCAATTTGTGCATCTTTTCAACTTTTTCAACATCTTGACTAACATTTGTTTGAATTATTTGTGCCACTTCCTAACCGAGCTTCACCATAAGCCATTTACTTGTAGGTGTGAGAAACAAAACCCTGTACCAAATCTCCTATTATAGTATCACATGGGATCATACTTGATACATCCACAATCTTCGGAAAAGGTAACTTTGATTTTGTTCTCTCATGTCGTACTCACCACCACTTCCACATGATGGATAGGCCTTCTTCTTCGGCGAACCCTCTCTTCGAGGATCAAGATGACGAACGTGACTCATCACCAAGAATCACTTCTTCATCGCATAACGAGCTCTACATCAAGAGAGTGAAGCTTTGGGTGATCGCATCGAGCAACTCGCCACCGACCTTCAGCAATCGGAAGCAAGACAAAGGGACTACCTCGACGCCAAGCTCTCCAAACAAATGGAAGAATTTCGCAACATGGTCACGAGCCGCGCGTCTTCCTCAACCTCTTCTCCAAGACGGCTCCACTCAAGTCGCCACTCATCGTCATACTCTTCTTCCGATGCAAGTCCTCCTCCTCGAGCTCATCCTACTCAAGATCGCCAAGCTCAAGAAAATCCCTTGCATGGCAATGGGCTACAAGACCGAGTTCGAACACGTGCGCAAGCAAGACGCCAACAACAAGAACCTATGGAGCACAATCTACCTCCACAACGTCCATGTCAAGCATCTCAAGACGGCGATGCAATCCGGCAAGAGCAACAAAGTCGTGAAGCTCAAGCTCAAGCGGCTCAAGATGCACTCCGAGAGTCCACTCGAGCTGTTGCCCAATGAAGCCGTTAAGTCCGTGAGCAAGAAGAAGAACTTCGTCAAGCACAATAAGAAGAAGCCGCCTGACGTGAAGAACAACAACAAAGGTGAAACCGGGCACATATGCCTCGACCCCCTCCATGTCAAGAGCAACAACAAGCGGATCGAGTACTTGAAGATCCTCCTCCATGCCAAGAGTGAATCACAACCGTCACTATGATGAAGAAATCCGCTACAGCAAGTTCAAGTTCACCATGCCCAAGTTCTCCAGAAGCAATGATCCCAAGGAGTACCTCTCATGGGCATTGAAAGTCGACAAGATATTCCTTCTTCACAACTACGACAAGGAAAAGAAGATCGCCATGGAATCTCTCGAGTGTCAAGACTACGTCCTCATTTGGCAATTGTGTATATGCGGGAACAATCTTGTGGCACATGAGATGATATGATGATACCAAGACAATACCAATATGATATGGTATGTATGCAATGGAAGGGCGGATCGATGATCACTAATGTGCACAAGTAACGTTGCCGGCAATACTCGATGGCTAGTCTCGATAGGCAAGTGACGCAAAATGGGCTAGGGGTTAACAATGCAATGGCAAGGGGAATATACAATGATGCCGTCGAGGTTACCGTCCTTGCTTACGGTAGGGGTGTCAAAATGATGAAGTGGTCAATGTTGATGACGACCTCATGGCGGTGTTGTCGATGTCGAACCGTCCCTAATTAGCCGAAACACCTTAGGAAACGGAAAAACCGCGAACTCAAAATCTCAAAGGCAAATGTCAAATGGTGGTAGCAGAAATGCGGTGATGGTTGCGGAAGTATTGGTGGAAACCCGGTCAAAATGGGTTAAGGTGGCGGAAGGGTATGATGGGCTATACATCGTGTCAGAGTTGAAAGCACGGTCCCTAAGTAGCCGAAACACCTTAGGAGACACAACTCACAACACAAACAAAATTGGGTTAAGTTGGGGTGGCGGAATTGTATGGTGGGCAAGCCTATGCGGAAATTATGGTGGTGGTTGATGAAGAAGCAATCATCCCTAAGTAGCTGAAACACCTTAGGAGACTTGAATCACAACTCAAACAACCACAAATGGAATAGGGGACAAAATGGGTTAGGTTGCGGAAGTCGGTAGTGGTAAAGCGGATGATATGGTAGAAGCCCTAGGCAAAGATGCCAAAGTTCCAAAAAAATGATGGAGTCAAATGAAGGTGGTAGTATTTTTATGGGATGGGGGATGTCAATAGCTTCAAAATGAGCTATAGAACGTCAAAAATGGACTCCAGATGAATTAGTTATGGCCGAAACGGTAAAACACGCGAGGCTCAAATGCCAGGGGCCGGATATCCGGGGTGTGGGGCCGGATTTCCGGGGGTCAGTGTCCAGAACCATGCAGATTTGGCGCTCCAGGAGCCGGATATCCGGCTTGGTGCCCGGATGTCCGGCAGATGGCCGGGATGTCCGGCCGGTGGCCCGGATGTCCGGCTCGAAGATTCCAGATCGGGATTTGGACTTGGAAACTCGATTTGGGGGGGAAATTGATGATTCCAAGGGCAAAATTTGACGGATTTTGTGGATGCAAATGGTGATAAAGATGGGGGAAAGCTAGATCCACTTGAAACCAAGCAAATCCATGGATCAAAATCAACAAAACATCATCAAACCAACAAATCACAAAAAAAAGATTAGGGGCTATTTTTGGTGGGGATTTTTGAATTTAGGACGAAATCAACAAAATTAGACTAGAAAACAAGGATGTAGGGTCTCCAAATTCGTGATCAACCTTGCTTTGATCAAAGATGATGTAGGGTAGAACCCTAGATGCCCGATCTTTCATGATTGGAGCGGATCCCGCGAGGAACACGAAGAACACGAGGGGAAACACAAGAGGATTCACTCAAACCAACAAGATTCGATTACACATGTGCTAGATCCGAAAACACAAAGAGATACACGATACAAAGTCAACAAAGGACAATACAAGTAGCAAGTTCTTCTCCGTGAGGAGGTCTTGAAGGTCTTCCTGTGAGGGGTCTTGAATCCACTTGCGGGATCTTCTCCGTAGAGGTCGTGAACTCCAATGATGAAGGGTATCAAGTGGATGAGCAAAGCTCTATCTCCTAAAATGAGCTAATCCTTTGCTAACCCTAACTAGGAGGAGGTAGGGGAGTATATATAGTCTATGTCCATGAAGGGGTAAGTGGGAGAGAGTTTACATGGGCTCTCGGCCCGCAGCTGCGTAGGGGCGCCGGATGTCTGGGCTGGGGGCCGAATGTCCAGCGGCTCACGAGGAGCCGGATGTCCAGGCCTCTGTCCGGATGTCCGGGCTATGCTTGCCCATTCCTGTGCTCTCTGGATAGGCGAGGCCGGATGTCCGGGCGAAAGGGCCGGATGTCCGGGGCTTCGGGAGGAGCCGGATGTCCGGGGTGATGGTCGGATGGCCGGGCTATGCTGGTCCTTTCCGGTGCTCTCTGGATAGCCGATGCCGGATTTCCGGGGCAGTGGTCGAATGTCTGGCTGGGGCCGGATGTCTGGCTACTGTAGCAGCTGGCTCTTCTTCCTTCCCCTTCCGTCGCTCCCGCGCACACTTGGCCTTGGTCCTTGGGCTCTCCATTGTCTCCTCGGGTGTACCGGAGTATGCACAATGTCCGCGCTTGAGGTAGCATCCATGTCTTACATGCGGAAAGGGAAGATTCAGAAAGGAGCGAGTTCACCTTAGGTCCAATGGCGTATGCTTGAGGTCTCATCGTATGGACACTTGGGGCTTGGGGAGTAGTCGTAGTGTACATGGGGAAGATCGTAGGATGCTCCACATCATTAGCGACTCCGGCACAATTCAAGTGCAGCACACCGTGCATGTTTCTTTCAAGATCGGCGCCTACGAGGACACCATTGAGTGTGATGTGGTTCCTATGTCCGTGTGCCATCTTCTCTTGGGGAGACCTTGGCAATTCGACCGCGGCGTCATTCACAACGAGAGAACAAGCCACTATAGCTTCAAGATCAAGGGAACGGAGTACGTGCTACGACCTATGTCACCAAGCCAAGTGATCGCCGACAAGCAAGCATCCACACATCATGGAGAGACTAGTGAGAGAGTCAACAACCACAACGAGAGTGAGCGCCACAAGCCAAAATTGAGTAACTCTTCGCCAAGAGAGAAATACTTAGTCCTCCTAGCAACAAAAAGAGAGATGAGAGAAGTGTTTGAGAACCCATCGAGTGTCATCCACTATGTCCTAGTGTGCAAAGATGAGGTGGCAAAGACTAACACTCATAACCCTCTTCCTCTAGTGTTGTCTAAATTGTTACAGGAATTCGCGGATGTCTTTCCCGATGAGCTACCTCCCGGTCTTCCTCGTCTACGTAGCATCGAACATCGGATCGACCTGTAACACCCCATGTCATTAGCCACAGTAATCACTTTTGATAATGACAAGTCAGCATGATTAACAGTGCCAAATCATCATTTGCATCATATTGCATTTCAACTCCTAACTCAAAATTCAAATTAAATTAAAGTGGAAAATAAAAGTTGTTAAAGCACAGAAACTAAAATGTTCATTAGGTGACAAATATTCTAGAGACAATGCTAAAATTGCAACCAACATTTAATAAGTTAGTTAGGTGACTCAAACAACCTCAAACAGTAGCAAACAGCTACCTAAAATAACCTTTTATTTAATCTAAATTAAATATGAAATTATGTTTTACCCAAACTAGTTTTTGGTGTTAGGGTGTAATGCACTGCTAATTTTGGGCTAGGTCGCTTATTTTGTAAAACTAATTTTGTGGCCTAACTAATTAGCAAAACAGAGAAGAAAAGAAACAGAAAATAGAAAAGAGAAAAAAAGGGGAAAGCAGCCCACAGCTACTGGGCCTAAGTGGCAACAGTGGCCCAGCCCGCCTGGCCTTTTCCCTCACCTCCCGCACTTCTCTCCCTAGCGCGCTGTCGAACACAGCGCGTGCATGCGCGCGCACAGCCAGGCCCGCCCTCTCCCCTGCACGACTGTGCGTGCCCGCGCCCATGGTGGATAAGGGCCGAGCCCCCTACCTCCCTGGCCACCCCTCGCCTCACTTCCCCCTCTCTCTGACTCGTCCTCGTTCTCCCCACCACAGCAGGGCGCAGCCATGGCCGCCACTGCGCCGTAGCCACGGCCACCGAGCCCTCCTTGCCGCTCTGTCGTGTCCAGCAGCACCGCCTGCGTCGACTACGCCGACTACGAGGACGGGCCCGAGCTCTACGCCACTACATCGTCCCCTACACCATCATCTTCCTCCTTCGGCCGCCTGCGTCGCCGCCATCGAGCCTCCCCCGAGCCCACGTTGCACACCTGCAGGCTCGCTGTAAGCACCGCCCCCTCTCCCCTCTCCTCTCGGTCTCCCATTCGAGCCGTAGGCGCCGCCCCCTTCTTCACCGAACGCGCCGCCGCGTAGCTCATCGCCAGCGTGCTTCCGACGACCATTGGGCCCCGTGCCCGTGTACATCACGCTCGCCGCACCGCATAAGCCACGCCTAGCCTCTTGGCTCGCTCGCAAGCATGCCACAACGCCGTTCGCCACGACACCCGAACACCGCCGTCCGCCATTGCTGCCGTAGTGCTAGTCTCCGGCTGCCCCGCCTTGCGCCAGTGCCGTAGATCGACGCGGCGTCGTCTCCCCGATCGAACGCGACCGAAAACGCCTCGAATGGTGCCCTGTGCGCCGTTTCCGAGCCTCGCCGGAGTTTTGCCGTCGCGGGCGAGCTCGCCGGCGCTGCTCTGGCCGGCGTGCTGACCTGGCGCCGTGGGCCCTGCCCCATGCCACTGACCAGTGGGCCCCCTGGCCCCACTTTGACCCGTTGACTGGGTCAACCCTGCTGACTGGGCAGGCCCAATCACTGACATATGGGCCCCGCCCCGTTAAACGTTTTTAAAAATAATTAAAACTGTTAATTAAATAATTAGTTAATTAACTCACTAGTTAGTCACTGAATACTCGGGCCCACCCACTAATTAACCCAATTAGTTAATTTTAACCCCTCTGTTAAGGCCACTATGTATGACATGTGCGCCCCACATGTCAGGTTTGACCCTGGTCAGCCGGGTTTGACCTGCTGACGTCATGGTGATGTCATCATTCACTATTCTGGATAATTCGAATTTAAATAAATAATTAAATTCAGAAAATGATTAAAACTTTAGAAAATCATATAAATTAAACCGTAACTCCGATGAAAATAATTTATATATGAAAGTTGCTCAGAATTTTGATACGAACCTGAATACACCCTCCGTATTCTTGTCAGATGCCCCTAGCTATATGAACATGGAACTTTCAAACCGATTTCAATAAATGAATAGTGCCCAATTTAATTAAATAAATCCGAATAAATTCCTAAATTAACTAAATCATTTAGTTAGGCAGTAGAACACCTCTGCATAGCATTTAGGCATGTCATACATATTGTTTGCATTATTGCCGTAAAATTTATTATTTCTCTCCCCCTCCTTCTCCCTCGATAGACGCCGAGACCGACGACGTTGCAGCCGGGTATGACTATGCTCCAGACGAGCAGCCCGTTGACGACCCCTCTCTCTTGCCAGAGCAACCAGGCAAGCCCCCCCTTTGAGCATCCAGATATCACCCATTCCATTTCTCCTGCCTGCATTAGATTTTGCAACTGTTAATATTTTGCTCCTATTCTGATGCATAGCCTGCTTTTGTAACCTGTAGTATGTTACCTTACCAGCCTATGTTAAACTGTTTAGTATAGGTTGGTAGTGAACCATCAGTGACCCCACCACCTTACCCTTGTTGCCCCTCCTTGATCATCGACGACTCGATCAGTGTGATCGTCGACCAGAGACCGACACATCACCTCACCCCCCCGCCCCCACTTAGTTGTACGACTCTGCATAGTTACTATCGAGTGCCAAGGGTGATACCTCGTAATGCACTCCTGATGAATACTCTGCAGTGTAGCTGTTCGGTCATGGTCATCGAGGGTGATTCCTCCTTCTCCACTTCCGTTATGACTCTGTCATGCAACCCCTCAGTGTGAACCTCGAGGGTGATGCCTCATACGTTCAACCTGATGTTTTCATCGAGTGGAATCCACCGAGGGTGATTCCTCGGGGTTTCCCCCTTGATGTTATGACCACACGGTTACCTTGACCTTTGTTACAGGCGGGTCGACCCTGGTGGGTACCCGCTGGGGATCTATGTTGTCGGGTGTGCCGGAAGGGCACCCGAGTGTGATATTGTGGTGGAGCATCAGAGACTCTGATTGTCTCCGCGTGATACTAAATGAGCATATTAGATTTGGGTGTGTGATCTGAGAGGGTCGACGTGCCCTTTATGCACTACCACCACACGGGATAATGGTTATGGGGCCCTCTGCGATGTACGTTTCTCCCGAAATCTCATCAGACATCACGATTCACCTTGCGGGCTGATCGTCGGGACTGGGCTGGATACTTCACTGACGAGTTCAATGTCGCGCCTGCACCCCGGCCAGCCATGCAACGCGCAGGGTGCCCAGGGCGATGGCCCAAGACCTCTGGGTGCATAGGTTAGTCCGGCATGCTGACCTCTCTGCTGAGCCTAGGTAGGGCGCTGCTTCGTGTCGATCTCCCGAGGACGTGCATTACCCAACAAGTGTGTCCGGCCATAGGTGATCGAGCGTGTTGGGTAACAGTATGCACCCCTGCAGGGATGAATAATCTATCGATAGTCGGTCCTACGGTAAAGGACGCTCAGTTTGTGTATCCCGATCTACTACTTGAACTGGATACTTGTTACTTAACTGAAGCTTTGGGATCGCTTTCTCGCAGGGAGTCGAGGAAGGATCTCTAGGCTTGCTTCAACAAGTTTGCTTAATAAAATGCTATTCTACTCTCTTCTATTGCTGCAAGATGATGGCTTCGTGAAGATGCTAGTCTTCGATAGGACTAGGCCTTCTCTCTATTCTGGCATTTCTGCAGCCCAGTCCACATATACAGCCTTTCCTCTTTGATAATGTTGCATATGTAGTGTAGATCCTTGCTTGCTGAGTACTTCGGATGAGTACTCATGGTTGCTTTGTTACTTCTTTTTCCCCATACCCCGCTTTGATGATACATCAGACGATGGAGCCCCGGAGCGAGATGCCACCACAGGAGCTTACTACCAAGAGGGTCCAGACGGCACTTACTACTGGATCGAGCCAGCCGGCCAGGAGTAGGATCGGAGGCTCCCAGGCAGGAGGCCTACGCCTTTCAATCTAGAGTCCTTGTTTGTGCTAGCCTTCTTAAGGAAAAACTTGTCTAACTATGTCTGTACTCAGATAATATTTGTATGATTGACTTATGTATTCGGATCCTCATGATCCCTGGTCTGTAATATTGTGGATCTCCATTAATTTGTGTTAGAGTTGTGCTGTGATATCTTCCCGTGAGTCCCTGTGCTTGATCGTGCATGTTCGCGTGTATGATTAGTGCATGATTAAGCCGGGGGCGTCACAAGTTGGTATCAGAGCCGACTGCCTGTAGGTAGCCCCCTTCCAATTCCTTGGCCGAAGTTGAGTCTAGACATCGAAAAACTAATTTACTAACTTGGCTGTGTGGCTTACGGGCCCACGTCGCCAACTGGGATGTATTAGGATCTTTTATTTCTCTTCTATACTCTAGGACTCTAATCTCTCTTCTATTTGGGTTAAATAAATTTTACTAACGCCGACACTTAGGATCTCATAAATCCCGTCTACCCGGAGAGCTGGATATATGTGCGATTTCCCTGTCAATAGTCTGATAATCATTTTCCTTTCCATTGTTTTGTTTAACCTCTCTCCGAGTTGTATTAAACTTCTCATTATCATTTGACAATCCTGAATTTCCTCTATTTCAGATGGATCGTTTGTTTCCACCACACCCTACGACACAGCTTGTCCTTCGCACTTGGGCTCGTGATGCCCCTGGGTTTCTAGCTATCCTGATTGCCCTCCTGACCAGACTTGGCTACCGCTGGTACCCCGAGTACATGGTCTACGAGGATTACCGTGAGTTCAACCAGGAGCAGTACCATGCTGATGTTCGTATCTATGATCGGCAAGATGACTCAGACACTGAGCTGTACCTTTTCCACGGTATCGGCGTGATGATTGAGATGGCAGTACATGATGCCGCCTACTCTGCTGTCGCACGTCTCCGAGGAGAGTTCAGCGATATCCTGGATGACTCTGAGTTCCGATACATTCCTTATGCCCCTGCTGGAGATGCTACTGGATACTACACAGCTATCTGTGCCCCATACGAGCCTCGTCGCTACGACCCGCGCGTTCTGATTCAGTGCACTCAGGCTCTGGATCGCACTGTTCGGGCTCTTGCCGTCGAGTTGGTTGCCACTCGAGCATGTCTCTACGATGCTATGATGCAGTTGCTACCCGTTGTTCGTGCAGGGATACATCCAGAGCACATCCTTTATCCGCGCTGGACTCAGATGTATGCTGGTATTGATTGGCCTGCTGTTGGAGGTCACACACCTACACGTGGACCTCTTCTTATAGCTCTAGACCGGGTTCTGCATCAGAGTGCACATGGAGCGCAGGATCCTGCCGCGACGAACATCCGTCGTCCACACTCGCAGTTACCCCGTTTCAGTGGTTTTCCCCGACGTTGATGTAGCCTTTGCTATGCCTCGTTGTGTACGTCCTTACCACGTGCCTGCGCACCGCCTAGTATGTCTAGTTCTAAATTTGCGCCGTTATGCTGTCTGCATGTACCCGACTCTGTGTATGGATCTGTATGTATTAATTGACTACTGTTATGTATCTGTTACACTGCTTAAATTGTTGTCGAGTTACATCATGCTTGTCGCTAAACACTCGCAATTGCTTTTACTAAACTACCCCTTGTTGATACTTAGCAGGATGGTTAGACCAGGTGGTCGTGGTCGTGGTCATGCCCCTGAACGCCCACCACCACCAGACTATATGGCAGCTATGATGCAATAGTTCGAGCTCAACCTCCAGTTCATGACTGGAATTATGGCTCAGTTTCCGCATCAGAACAACCAGAACCAGAACCCGCCTTCAATAACTCTGCCGGAATTTATGCGACTTAACCCCACTCCGTTCCGCAACTCTGAGAAGCCCCTGGATGCAGATGACTGGCTCCGCGACATCACTCACGAGATGGAGTCTGCTAATGTCGCCCCTGCCAACTTTGCCACCTTCGCGTCCTTTTTCCTAAAGGGTCCCCATGCTCAATGGTGGGACACCCACAAGCGTACACTGCCTGTTGGAACACTCGTTACCTGGTATGAGTTCCAAGCTACTTTCCGTGCCCGTTATATCCCTCAGGCAATTATGGACCGGATGAAGACCTAGTTCCGCAACCTCACTCAGGGCAACAAGGCCGTCGAAGCTTATCAGCGGGAATTTCTTGACCTCTCCCACTATGCTGAAGAACACATCGCCACAGATGCCCGTAGACAAGAGAAGTTCCGTAATGGACTACACCCAGACCTCGAGCTTGCCCTAGCTGCTCAAGACTTCAACGACTTTTCAACTCTTGTGAACAAGGCTATTCTGGTTGAGACCGCTCAGATGAAGCACAAGGACTCACAAAAGCGTTATCGTGATGCTGGCTCATCTTCGGGCTCAGCATAGAAACGTCGAGTCTGGATTCCCAACAACATGTTTCGTCCAAATGCCCCTGCGCCAAAGAACAACTATGCTGCACCACGTCTGCCTCCTCCACCACCGAGGCAGCCAAGAGCTCAAGCTATTCAAAACAATGCTCCTCTTCGTCCTGAAGATGGTATGTGCTTCAAGTGCCGCAAACCAGGCCACCTTGCTAAAGACTGCCGCCAGACTCAGAATCAGTTGGCTTTTCCTCGTACTGGCCGTGGCAATGGTCGTGGCAACAATCAGGCCCGCAACTATAATACTGGGTCTGCTGCACATGGTCGTGGACATGCTTACAACATTGATATTGAAGAAGTCCAGGATCAACCTGCTACTGTGATGGGTACCCTTTTTGTTAACTTAGTACCCGCTTCTGTATTATTTGATTTAGGAGCATTGCATTCATTCATGTCAGAAGCATTTGCATTATCGCATGACATTGCATTTCAAAAGATGAACCTGCCAGTAGTTATCTACACCCCTGGAGGCCAGTGTCAAACCACTATGATGGCACACAATGTTCCCGTTGAAATTAAGGGATTGGAATTCCTTGTTTCTCCCATTATCCTGAAGTCTTCCACCATAGACCTCATACTCGGAATGGATTGGTTGAAATCTCACATTGCTTCGATCAATTGTGCCACTAAAGTTATCCAACTTCTTCACCCCTCCGATGAGATAGTGAACTATACCGCCCGCATTACACGGGATGCTGAAGCTCAAATATAAGTTCTGAATGCTTTGAACGCCTCACCTCTAGAAGGAATCGAGAACGTTCCTGTCGTGAGAGATTTTCTGGACGTCTTTCCAGAAGAACTTCCAGGAATACCCCCGGTTAGAGCTGTCGAGTTCGTCATTGACTTGAAGCCTGGCACTACCCCTATTGTGAAGCGTCCTTATAAGATGCCTCCTCACCACCTTCTCGAACTTAAGGAAGAAATCGACAAGTCACTTAAGAAAGGTTTCATCCGCCCCAGTTCCTCTGCTTGGGGAGCACCTTCACTCTTTGTTAGGAAGAAGGATGGAACTAACCGATTGGTTCAGGATTACCGGCCCATTAACCAAGCCACAATCCATAATAAATACCCACTACCCTGGATCAATGATCTTTATGATCAGCTTGCTGGATCCTCTGTGTTCTCGAAACTCGACTTGAGGTTGGGTTATCATCAGATCCGTGTTCGCGAGGAAGATATTCCGAAGACCGCTTTCGTGACTCGCTATGGCTCATACGAGTACACCGTCATGTCATTTGGCTTAACAAATGCTCCAGCAACCTTCTCCCGGTTGATGAACTATATCTTCATGGATTACCTCGACAAATTCGTCGTGGTTTATCTGGATGATATCCTTATATATTCCAAGCATGAAGAAGAACATGCTGAACATCTTCGGCTTGTATTGGAAAAGCTACGAGAACATTAATTGTATGCTAAATTCTCCAAGTGTGAGTTCTGGTTATCCGAGGTGACCTACCTTGGTCATGTGATTTCCAAGAATGGAATTGATGTTAACCCGGAATGAGTTCAGACTATTCTTGATTGGACTCCCCCGAAGAATGTTAAGCAAGTCAGAAGTTTTCTCGAACTCGCTAGCTATTGCCGTCGATTCGTTGAGAACTTTTCCAAGATTGCAAAACCATTGACGAATCTGCTCCACAAAGGTGTTAAATTTGAGTGGACAGAAAAATTTCAAGAAAGCTTTCAGACGCTGAAAGATAAGTTAACATCTGCCTCAATGCTAGCACCCCCGGATTCCCAAAAGGATTTCGTGATATACTGTGATGCATCTCGTCAAGGACTTGGCTGTGTCCTAATGCAAGAGCGCAAAGTGATTGCTTATGCCTCTCGACAATTGCGTCCTCACGAAGAAAATTATCCAGTGCATGATCTTGAACTTTCTGCAGTTATTTATGCCCTGAAGCTATGGCGACATTACCTTCTTGGTAACCGTTGTGAGATATACACGGATCACCAAAGTTTGAAGTATCTATATACTCAACCAGATCTGAACCTTCGTCAACAAAGATGGCTCAAAACAATTACCGATTATGATATGAATATCTCATACACCCCTGGCAAGGCTAATGTAATGGCCGATGCTTTGAGTCGCAAGGCTTATTGCAGCAACCATATGGTTCAGGAAACACAACCTCTTCTCCATGTTGTTCCACAGGGTTATCTCAATACCCTGGTTGTTGAACCAGATTTAGAACACAGCATTAAGACTATGCAACGGTATGACTCTGAAGTAGAAAGGATTAAGCGATACATCAAAAAAGGAAAGACGTCGGAATTCCATCTTGATGATGATGGGATCCTATTCTTCCAACACCGTCTCTTCGTACCTAAGTTCAAGGATGAGAGGGAACACGTTATGAAAGAAGCTCATGACACTCCTCTGTCTATTCATCCTGGTGGCACAAAGATGTACCGTGACATTTGTCAGAGATACTGGTGGCCTAATATGAAGCGAGACATTGCTCGTTATGTTTCTGAATGTGATGTCTGTTGCCGCATTAAAGCAGAACATCAAAGGCCTACTGGAACTCTGCAACCCCTTGCAATTCCTGAGTGGAAATGGGACAAAGGCCAAATGGATTTCATTACTGGTTTTCCCAGATCTCAGAAGGGTCATGATGCTATTTTTGTCGTCATTGACCGATTCTCAAAGGTTGCTCACTTTCTGCTAGTTAAGGAGATAATCACTGCTAGTCAGTTAGCAGACTTGTATGTTTCCCGAATTGTGTCACTCCACGGTGTTCCCTTGGAGATCAGTTCTGATCATGGCAGCCTCTTCACCTCCAGATTCTGGAATAGTTTCCAAGAAGCTATGGGGACTCATCTGTCTTTCAGCACCGCTTTTCACCCTCAGTCACAGGGTCAAGTTGAACGAGTTAATCAAGTGCTCAAAGATATGCTCTGAGCTTGCGTCATCTCCTTCGGTAAGAAATGGGAGGAATCTCTCCCGTATGTCGAATTCTCTTACAACAACAGCTATCAAGCTAGTCTGAAGATGGCACCGTTTGAAGTTCTATACGGACGTAAGTGTCGAACCCCTCTGAGTTGGTCAGAAACTGGGGGATGCTCACTCGTCGGACCGGACATTATTCAGCAAGCTGAAGAACAGGTCCGCATCGTCCGTGAACATCTGAAAACTGCTCAGTCTCGTCAGAAGAGCAACTATGACCGAAAGCACCAGGAAATGGTCTATCAACCTGGCGAGCAAGCTTACCTTCGCGTCACCCCGTTGAAAGGCACTCATCGGTTCGGAATTAAAGGCAAGTTAGCTCCTCGCTACATTGGCCAGTTCCGTATTCTTGCCCGTCGAGGAGGAGTGGCATATCAGTTGTAATTGCCGCCAAATCTTTCTCAAGTGCATGATGTCTTTCATGTATCCCAACTCCGTCGCTGCTTCAAGGATCCTATTCTAGCTGTGGATCATGAAATGCTTGAATTGCGGGAAGATCTGTCTTATCCAGAATGTCCCATCCGTATTCTTGATCAAGCTGAACGCCGGACTCGCCAAAAGTCAATCAAATTCCTCAAAGTTCAGTGGTCGAATCATTCTGAAGATGAAGCCACTCGGGAACGCGAGGATCGTCTTCGCGAAGAATACCCCGGCTTCTTTCAGTCTTCCTCTTAATTCTCGGGATGAGAATTCTTGATAGATGAGGAGAATTGTAACACCCCATGTCATTAGCCACAGTAATCACTTTTGATAATGACAAGTCAGCATGATTAACAGTGCCAAATCATCATTTGCATCATATTGCATTTCAACTCCTAACTCAAAATTCAAATTAAATTAAAGTGGAAAATAAAAGTTGTTCAAGCACAGAAAATAAAATGTTCATTAGGTGACAAATATTCTAGAGACAATGCTAAAATTGTAACCAACATTTAATAAGTTAGTTAGGTGACTCAAACAACCTCAAACAGTAGCAAACAGCCACCTAAAATAACCTTTTATTTAATCTAAATTAAATATGAAATTATGTTTTGCCCAAACTAGTTTTTGGTGTTAGGGTGTAATGCACTGCTAATTTTGGGCTAGGTCGCTTATTTTGTAAAAGCCATTTTGTGGCCTAACTAATTAGCAAAACAGAGAAGAAAAGAAACAGAAAAAAGAAAATAGAAAAAAGGGGAAAGCAGCCCACAGCTACTGGGCCAAAGTGGCAACAGTGGCCCAGCCCGCCTGGCCTTTTCCCTTACCTCCCGCACTGCTCCCCCTGGCGCGCTGTCGAAAACAGCGCGTGCACGCGCGCGCACAGCCAGGCCCCCCCTCTCCCCTGCACGACAGCGCGGCCGCGCCCGTGGTGGATAAGGGTCGAGCCCCCTGCCTCCCTGGCCTCCCCTCGCCTCACTTCCCCCTCTCTGTGACTCATCCCCGTTCTCCCCACCGCAGCAGGGCGCAGCCATGGCCGCCACCGTGCCGTAGCCACGGCCACCGAGCCCTCCTTGCCGCTCCGCCGTGTCCAGCAGCACCGCCTGCGTCGACTACGCCGACTATGAGGACGGGCCCGAGCTCTACGCCACTGCATCGTCCCCTACGCCGTCATCTTCCTCCTTCGGCCGCCTGCGTCGCCGCCGTCGATTCACCGCAGTCGAGCCTCCCTTGAGCCCACGTTGCACACCTGCAGGCTCGCTGTAAGCACCGCCCCCTCTCCGCTCTCCTCTCGCTCTCCCATTCGAGCCGTAGGCGCCGCCCCCTTCTTCATCGAACACGCCACCGCGTAGCTCATCGCTGGCATGCTTCCGGCAACCATTGGGCCCCGTGCCCATGTACATCACGCTCGCCGCACCGCGTAAGCCACGCCTAGCCTCTTGGCTCACTTGCAAGCACGCCGCAACGCCGTTCGCCACCACACCCGAACACCGCCGTCCGCCATTGCCGCCGTAGTGCTCGTCTCCGGCTGCCCTGCCTCACGCCAGTGCCGTAGATCGATGCGGCGTCATCTCCCCGATCGAACGCGACCGAAAATGCCTCGAATGGTGCCCTGTGCGCTGTTTCCGAGCCTCGCCGGAGTTTCGCCGTCGCGGGCGAGCTCGCCGGCGCTGCTTCGGCCGGCGTGCTGACCTGGCGCCGTGGGTCCCGCCACGTGCCACTGACCAGTGGGCCCCCTGGCCCCACTTTGACCCGTTGACTGGGTCAACCCTGCTGACTGGGCAGGCCCAGTCACTGACATATGGGCCCCGCCCCGTTAAACATTTTTAAAAATAATTGAAACTATTAATTAAATAATTAGTTAATTAACTCACTAGTTAGTCACTGACTACTGGGGCCCACCCACTAATTAACCCAATTAGTTAATTTTGACCCCTTTGTTAAGGCCACTATGTATGACATGTGGGCCCCACATGTCAGGTTTGACCCTGGTCAGCCGGGTTTAACCTGCTGATGTCATGGTGATGTCATGCTGACATCATCATTCACTATTCTGGATAATTCAAATTTAAATAAATAATTAAATTCAGAAAATGATTAAAACTTTAGAAAATCATATAAATTAAACCGTAACTCAGAATTTCGATACAAACCCGAATACGCCCTCCGTATTCCTGTCAGATGCCCCTAGCTATATGAACATAGAACTTTTAGACCAATTTAAATAAATGAATAGTGCCCTACTTTAATTAAATAAATCTGAATAAATTCCTAAATTAACTAAATTATTTAGTTAGGCAGTAGAACACCTCTGCATAGCATTTAGGCATGTCATACATATTGTTTGCATTATTGCCGTGAAATTTATTGTTTCTCTCCCCCTCCTTCTCGCTCGATAGACGCCGAGACCGACGACGTTGCAGCCGGGTACGACTATGCTCCAGACGAGCAGCCCGTTGATGACCTCTCTCTCTTGCCAGAGCAACCAGGCAAGCCCCCCTTTGAGCATCCAGATATCGCCCATTCCATTTCTCCTGCTTGCATTAGATTTTGCTACTATTAATGTTTTGCTCCTATTCTGATGCATAGCCTGCTTTTGTAACCTGTAGTATGTTACCTTACCTGCCTATGTTAAACTGTTTAGTATAGGTTGGTAGTGAACCATCAGTGACCCCACCACCTTACCCTTGTTGCCTCTCCTTGATCATCGACGACTCGATCAGTGTGATCGTCGACCAGAGACCGACACATCACCTCAACCCCCCCCCCTTAGTTGTACGACTCTGCATAGTTACTATCGAGTGCCGAGGGTGATACCTCGTAACGCACTCCTGATGAATACTCTGTAGTGTAGCTGTTCGGTCGTGGTCATCGAGGGTGATTCCTCCTTCTCCACTTCCGTTACGACTCTGTCGTGCAACCCCTCAGTGTGAACCTCGAGGGTGATGACTCATACGTTCAACCTGATGTTTTCATCGAGTGGAATCCACCGAGGGTGATTCCTCGGGGTTTCCCCCTTGATGTTATGACCACACGGTTACCTTGACCTTTGTTACAGGCGGGTCGACCCTGGTGGGTACCCGCTGGGGATCTATGTTGTCGGGTGTGCCGGAAGGGCACTCGAGTGTGATATTGTGGTAGAGCATCAGAGACTCTGATTGTCTCCGCGTGATACTAAATGAGCATATTGGATTTGGGTGTGTGATCTGAGTGGGTCGACGTGCCCTTTATGCACTACCACCACGCGGGATAATGGTATGGGGCCCTCTGCGATGTACGTTTCTCCCGAAAGCTCATCAGACATCACGATTCACCGTGCGGGCTGATCGCCGGGACTGGGCTGGATACTTCGCTGACGAGTTCAATGCCGCGCCTGCACCCCGGCCAGCCACGCAACGCGCAGGGTGCCCAGGGCGATGGCCCAAGACCTTTGGGTGCATAGGTTAGTCTGGCGTGCTGACCTCTTTGCTGAGCCTAGGTAGGGCGCTGCTTCGTGTCGATCTCCCGAGGACGGGCATTACCCAACAAGTGTGTCCGGCCAGAGGTGATCGAGCGTGTTGGGTAACAGTAGTGCACCTCTGCAGGGATGAATAATCTATCGATAGCCGGTCCTACGGTAAAGGACGCTCAGTTTGTGTATCCCGATCTACTACTTGAACTGGATACTTGTTACTTAACTGAAGCTTCGGGATCGCTTTCTCGCAGGGAGTCGAGGACGGATCTCTAGGCTTGCTTCAACATGTTTGCTTAATAAAATGCTATTCTACTCTCTTCTATTGCTGCAAGATGATGACTTCGTGAAGATGCTAGTCTTCGATAGGACTAGGCCTTCTCTCTATTCTGGCATTTCTGTAGCCCAGTCCACATATACAGCCTTTCCTCTTTGATAATGTTGCATATGTAGTGTAGACCCTTGCTTGCTGAGTACTTCGGATGAGTACTCACGGTTGCTTTGTTACTTCTTTCTCCCCATACCCCACTTTGATGATACATCAGACGATGGAGCCCCGGAGCGAGATGCCACCACAGGAGCTTACTACCAGGAGGGTCCAGACGGCACTTACTACTGGATCGAGCCAGCCGACCAGGAGTAGGATCGGAGGCTCCCAGGCAGGAGGCCTACGCCTTTCGATCTAGAGTCGTTGTTTGTGCTAGCCTTCTTAAGTCAAAACTTGTCTAACTATGTCTGTACTCAGATAATATTTGTATGACTGACTTATGTATTCGGATCCTCGTGATCCCTGGTCTGTAATATTGTGGATCTCCGTTAATTTGTGTTAGAGTTGTGTTGTGATATCTTCCCGTGAGTCCCTCTGCTTGATCGTGCATGTTTGCGTATATGATTAGTGCACGATTAAGCCGGGGGCGTCACACGACCTCATCCCCTATGCACCTCTTCCTAACAAGGCACCATACCGCGTCAACCCCGAATAAACCAAAGAAATACAAAGGCAACTCCAACATCTCATAGACCATGGACATGTTCGTGAAAGTTTGAGTCCTTGTGCCATACCAGTCATTCTTGTTCCAAAAAGAGACGGTAGCTTTCGCATGTGTTCCGATTGTAGACCCATCAACGCTATCACAATTTGATATAGGCATCCCATTCCACGCCTTGATGATATGCCAGAAGAGCTTAGCGGTGCCACTATTTTCTCAAAAATTGATCTTAAAAGTGGTTATTATCAAATCTGCATACAAGAAGGGGATGAATGGAAAACCGCTTTCAAAACAAAATTTGGTTTGTATGAGTGGCTATTTATGCCTATGGGGTTATCCTAAGCACCCGATACTTTCATGCATGTTATGCATTATGTGCTTCGTCCTTACATTGGTGTGTTTGTTGTGGTCTACTTTGACGGCATCCTTGTGTTTAGCAAATCCCTCAAAGAGCATGTAAATCATCTTAGAGCCGTTTTGGAAACACTTAGAAAAGAGCGACTTTATGCTAATATGGAAAAATACACATTTGGCGTTGTCAAGATTGTTTTCTTGGGCTTTGTTGTGTCTTCAAAGGGTGTTCATGTAGATGAGTCTAAAATTGAAGCAATTAAAACTTGGCCAGAACCCACTAATTTGCAACAAGTGCGTAGTTTCCTTGGTCTAGCAGGTTTTTATCGTCGCTTTATGAAAGACTTTAGCACTATTGCGGCACCATTACATGCTTTGAGTAAAAAGAATGCACCCTTCGTTTGGGGACCCTTGCAATCTACCGCATTTGATGAGCTCAAATCTTTGCTTACACATGCCCCAATTCTTGCATTGCCTAATTTCAACAAAACTTTTGAAGTTCATTGTGATGCTAGTGGTAAAGGAATTGGTGGAGTTTTGATGCAAGAAAATCGACCCATTACATACTTTAGTGAAAAACTTTCCAGTGCTCAACTTAACTATCCTATATATGACAAAGAATTATATGCTTTAGTGCGAGTATTGCATGTTTGGGAGCATTATCTTCGCCCACATGAATTTGTCATACATACCGATCATGAGACACTTAAATACCTAAAAGGCCAAACCAAGTTGAATAAACGGCATGCTAAATGGAGTGAATTTATTGAATATTTTCCTTATGTGATCAAGTACATTAAGGGTAAAGAAAATGTTGTGGCGGACGCTCTTTCCCGCAAATGCATGTTAGTTACTCAACTTGAATTGAATGTGATAGGCTTTGAGAATGTTAAAGATCTTTATACCAACGATCCTTCCTTTGTGATTCCTTATGCAAAATGTCTTGCTCACACTTGTTGGGAGAAATATTATCTCAAGAATGGCTACCTTATGCGCGCTAACAAACTTTGTATACCTGAGTCTTCTCTTCGTTTGTTACTTTTGCAAGAGGCTCATGGAGGTGGACTTATGGGACATTTTGGATGTGACAAGACCTTTGCCACACTCTCCAACAAGTACATTTTGCCAAAGATGTTTCGCGACGTCGCGCGCTTCACCAACCGATGCTCTACATGCCGCAAAGCTAAGTCAAAAGCTCAATCTCATGGTTTACATATGCCACTTCCAATTCCATATCAACCATGGGAAGATATTAGTATGGATTTTGTCCTTGGTTTGCCTAGGACTCAAAATGGAAAGGATTCCGTATTTGTTGTTGTGGACCGATTCTCAAAAATGGCTAATTTCATCCCATGCAATAAGATAGACGATGCTTCATATGTTGCAAATCTTTTTTGTAGGGAAATCTTGAGGCTACATGGAGTGCCAAGGACCATTGTGTCGGTCGCGATGTCAAGTTGCTAAGCTACTTTTGGAAGACAATATGCGCCAAGCTCGTCATCAAGCTTCTATTCTCCATGGCATATCATCCATAAACGATGGCCAAACCGAAGTTACCAACCGGACACTATCTACTCTCCTCTGTGTGTTGATCAAGAGGAACATCAAGGAGTGGGAGGAGGGCTTACCCATCGCCGAGTACGCCTACAATCGAGCTCGACACTCTACTACCAGCAAGTCCCCCTTTGAGGTTGTCTATGGCTTCAACCCTTTGTCCCCATTGGACATTCTACCTCTTCCACTCCAAGAATGTGCAAACATGGATGCTAGTGCAAGGGCAAGCTTTCTCAAGAAGATGCATGAAGATACAAGGGCAACGATTGAGTGTCAAGTACACCGCATCACCACCAAGCTCAACATCAACAAGATACCAATGGTGTTCCAATCGGACGATCTTGTATGGCTTCATCTTCGCAAGGACCACTTCCCCAACGAGCGCAAGTCAAAGCTACTACCACGCGCCGAGAGACCCTTCAAGGTGCTAGCACGCTACAATGACAATGCTTACAAGATTGACATCCCACGCGACAAGTACAACGTAAGCGACATCTTCAACGTCAAAGACTTGGCCAAGTACCATGGTGATGAAGATCACAATCCGTGGACAGATCTCTCCCAAGGGGGGGAGATGAGGCGGAGCATCCTTCCATCATCCACATGGACTCTACACCAACACATCAAGCACCACATGGACCCATGGCAAGGACTAGAGCACGCGCAATGGAAACCGAGGTGAACTCTTTCCTACTCGACATGCATATGGATACAAGTGGAACTTGGTTGCTACCTCACCAAATGCTCTATGTGTCATTAGGTACGAAGAGGAACATTCTCAAGCAGCTAAGGAGCTTCACCAAGGAGTAAGAGGCCCACCCCAAGTCCTCACGGAACAAGAAGGAGCCAAACAGCAGCTGGGCAGGAAGTCCCAGGCGACCCCGTGCGCACGGGCCCCCGAGACCACGTGCCCACTGGCTACACAGGGAGCTATGGCTGTAGCACCCCGTGCGCACCGACGTGTACCAAGCGCACGGGACCCCCGTGCACACGGGCCCAACTTACCCCGTGCGCACTGGGGCCTCCAGGATGGGCGGCTAAGATTGGGTTTTGGACCTCCACTTCTTCCACTTCGACCCCAAGCCTATATACTCCGCACCTAGGGTTATGTTTAGGGTTAGGAAAGACATATATGAGATATTTGAGAGCTTTGCTCCTTCTACCCCCTCCATTGGAGGTCAAGGCCTCTTAGGAGAGGATCCACTTGTGGATTTCAAGACCTCCTCTTGGAGAAGACTACCATCATTAAGACCTCATCTCTTAGGAGTAGGAAGAACTCTACCTAGTGCTTGCTTCCTTTGATTGTTCATGTATTCATGTGGATCTATGTGTTTGCTATTCTAGTAGATGTGTGATTGGGTTTTGTTGGAGTGAATTCTTCTTTGTGTTCTTGGTGTTCATCCCTTTTCCCCCTCCAAGTGTGAAAAGATCCCTCTTAGGGTTTCACCCTACAACAGGCCTTCTCCGGTACTCTGCCGGAGGGGGAATCGATCACGGAGGGCCTCTACATCATCCTTGATGCCCTTCCAATGATGCATGAGTAGTTCACCACAGACCTATGGGTGCATAGCTAGTTGCTAGATGGCTTCTTCTCTCTCTTTGATCTTCAATACAATGTTGTCCTCAATGTTCTTGGAGATATATTTGATGTAATCCTTTTGTGCGGTGTGTTTGTTGGGATCCGATGAATTGTGGATTTATGATTAGATTATTCATGAATATTATTTGAGTCTTTTGTGAATTCTTATATGCATGATTGTTATAGCTTTGTATTTTTCTCTGATCTATCTGTTTTGTTTGGACAACTAGATTGATTCATCTTGCAATGGGAGAGGTGCTTTGTGATGGGTTTGATCTTGAGGTGCTCAATCCCAGTGATAGATAGGAACATGACACGTATTTGTATCATTGTCATTAAAGATAAAAAGATGGGGTTTATTCGTATTGATTGGGTTTACTTTGTCTACATCATGTCATCTTGCTTAAGGCGTTACTCCGTTCTTTATGAACTTAATACTCTAGATGCATGCTGGATAGCGATCGATGTGTGGAGTAATAGTAGTAGATTCAGGCAGGCGTCGATCTACCTATCTCGGACATGATGCCTATATACATGGTCATTGCCTTGAATATCGTCATGACTATGCGCTTTTGTATCAATTGCATAACAATAATTTGTTTACCCACCATATGTTATGTTCAAGAGAGTCTATCTTTATCATATATTAAAAAGCAAAAATATCTTAATGCAATTTATTTACCATTATTTTATTTTGTGTTTTGTTTATCTATCTACCATTATCAGACTTGATCCTTGCAATTAACCGCCGAGGGGTTTGACAAACCCTTGATCGCGTTGGGTGCAAGTATTTGTTATTTTGAGTGTAGGTGTTGTTCACGAGGTCTCGTGTGGTTCTCCTATTGGATTGATAACCTTGGTTCTTTACTGAGGGAAATACTTAACTCTACTATACTACATCATCCTCTCCGCTTCGAGGAAATCCCAATGCAGCTGACAAGTAGCAGGAAGAATTTCTGTCGCCGTTGCCGGGGAGACATCACCAAAACCTATGAAGTACCATCGCATAAAGTTTCATCTACTTGCATTTACTTTATTTGCCATTTGCCTCTCATTTTCATCTCCCCCACTTCTAAAACGTTTTCACAAAAACACAAAAACATTTTTTGTTTGCCTTTTCTTTGTTTGCTTGCGTTGTCATTATCACTAGTGTCGCTATTCCTCCTTTGTCTCCTAGTTTTGAAGTTCTTTACTTCAAGCAAAAACAAGGAGAAAATTTGAAAGATGCTTGGTATAGGATAATGGAATCTTATCGTGCACTATAAAGGGGGACATAAAAAATTCTTTGAAATTTCTACGTAGGATTAATTATGCCCCATAGACAACTTTTGGATTATGCCGCTAAGGGAAACTTTATTGAGAGTGATGCTAATACTGCCTATGAATTAATAGACGTTATATTGGAAGGGCCACCCCCACAGAAAGGATTTAATTATAGTCAAGAAGGAATCCAAATTTTGGACAAACTAGGTGATGTTGGGAAAATTTTAATTGAGTTGCACAAGTCTAATGAACCCCTTAAAAATATTGGTGGGAACCTCAATCGCATGAATACATTGATTATCCTTTGCAATAAGTGGCTAGATGCCTTAGATATCAAAATTGCTTCATTCTCTGATAATAATAGGAAACATAAAGAACCACCTGGATTTGAGAAAAGCCCTACTAAGATGGTGAAACAAAGGATGACAACACTTCAAACTATGCATTACGCCTAGCATGGGCATTAAACAATAGCGCTTGTTGGGAGGCAACCCAATAGTTATCTTTATTTTCCAGTTTCTTTTTCTATTTTTTTGTGCACACAATTATGCTACTGTTATGGTTGTGTTTTTGTGTTTAAATTAGTGTTTGTGCCAAGTAAAGCCTTTGGGATGATTTGGTTGATAGTTGACTTGATTCTGTGAAAAAACAGAAACTTTTGCGTCCAGTAGCAGAATTTTTTAAGTTCACTGGGAAGTGATAAAATTTTGAATATTTTGTACATGATTTATATACAAATTGCTCATGTTTTCCTAATATTTTAGAATATTTGGAGTTATAGAAGTACTGTGTTTGTCCAGATCATTATAGACAGTTCTGTTTTTGACAGATTCTGTTTTTGTTGCATTATTTGCTTGTTTAAATGAATCCACGGATTGTATCGATGGGTATAAGACATGGTGAAGTTAGAATACAATAGGTAACAGTACCTAAAGTTTATGATTAGCTTGTTATACTAACGGATCTCACGAGTTTTCTGTTGAGTTTTGTGTCTGAAGTTTTCAAGTTTTGAGTGAGATCGCGATGGATGAAGGAATTGAGAGTGGCTAGAGCCCAAGCCTGGGGATGCCCAAGGCACCCCAAGGTAATATTCAAGAAAACCCAAACGTCTAAGCTTGGGGATGCCCCAGATGGCATCCCCTCTGTTGTCTACCGACCATCGAGAAATTACTTGGAGCTATATTTTTATTCATCACATGATATGAGTTTTGCTTGGAGTGTCATGTATTATGTGAGTCTTTGTTTTGTTTGCTTTTTAGTTTGCCACAATCATCTTTGCTGGACACACCATTTGAGAGGGACAGACACTCATTCGTGATTTGTTAGAATACTCTTTGTGCTTCACTTATATCTTTTGAGCTAGGCAGTTGCTCTAGTGCTTCACTTATATTTTTAGAGCACGGCAGTGGTAATATTTTAAAGAAATAGACGTACTCTCATGCTTCACTTATATCATTTTGAGAGTTTGATAAATAGTAATGGCAATCTGCACGGGTTATGAAATTGGTCCTAATATGATAGGTATTCAAGAGGGATATAATAAAAACTATTATGTAGATCGCTGAATATGATAAGTTTGATTTGTTGCAATAGTTTTGCGATATAAAGATGATAATATGTCGGAGGTACTAGTGAATGATTGTGGTTAGTAAGAATATTGGTGTTAAGGTTTGTGATTCCCGAAGCATGCACATATGGTCTCTCGTTATGCTAAGAAGTTGGAGCATGATTTATTATTGATTGTCTTCCGTATGAGTGGAAGCCGGGGATGAGTGATGGCCTTTTCCTATCAATCTATTGCCCTAGGGGCATGCATAGTAATAAACTTTCACAATAAGTATGTGAGTTCTTTATGACTAATGTGAGTCCATAGATTATACACACTCTCACCTTTCCACAATTTGCTAGCCTCTTCGGTACCGTACATTGCCCTTTCTCACCTCGAGATGTGGTGTGCAAACTTCGCTGGTGCATCCAAACACCGTGATATGATACGCTCTATCACACATAAGCCTCCTTATGTCTTCCTCAAAACAGCCACCATACCTACCTATTATGGCATTTCTATAGCCATTCCAAGATATATTGCCATGTAACTTCCACTGTACGTATTTATGACACACATCATGTGGCACCCCGGCTCAGAGAAGACCGGAATGCCTCGTATTCCAGCCCAGAGACAAGTCTTCTGGAATATGGCACTGTTGGCATAGAACAAATCAGCTCTTTATTACTATGGATAAGGTTACAAGGGTACATGGAATACATCGGCACGGCGACACTACGCCTGCCCAGGGTAGCTCTATGCTAACAGCGAAACAACCCAAGGAAGCGGAGTACCCTCGGCAGTGGAACAACGACGACGGTGGTGAACTCCACTCCGCAGGGACTCTAGCTGGAACGCGTATCCTAGCTCGCAAACTTGGAATCCTAGACAAGCAAGCAATCATGGCATGACCTGCAAACTGGCATGACACGCCAGGTGAGTACTTTGAATGTACTCACAAGCTCACAGCAACCAAAGCAGTCAAGACAACCAACAACATGGCACTTACAGGTTAAGCAGGTGTGAACATGATGATGCTAGAACAATATAAGCATGGCATGGCATATATAATAGGATGACACTACATGCAACAGGTTGCAACTTACTCTGTCGTGAGGTTACCCCATAACCATCATCTGTAAGAACTTACCATTGGGTGTGTCACATGATAACCTTGGGACCAACCAAACTTGGTATTACAATACCGTAGTGATAACATGATCACAAGGAGCTTGGTCTTTACCCGAGATCACCACATAACACCAAACCACGATGATCCTCTCGCGGTCATGATCGACCAACATCGGTATGCTCGATACCACGGTGATCCTCTCGCGGTCACGATCGACCAACATCGGTATCCTCGATACCACGGTGATCCTCTCGCGATCACATAAAGATCAACCAGCTTCTTTCTCATCGAGCCGGGTTGTTATAAGCAAGATTATTATACTGTTGACACATAGTGTGTCCTACTACGAACTGTGCCCATAACCGAGGATGCGGCTATCGATAGATCATACACTCTACAGAGGTTAGTACACTGTACCCACACCACGGAACTCATGGCCTCGTGCTCCCATTCGGGTGGACCAACGACGTTCCGACAAAACCCAGTCTATTGCATGGCACTCTCCCGGCCACTCCGACACACTCCCCTTTGGGCTATGTCATGGGTGACCCCCGTGTCCTTTCGACACCTGCCACCGTCGTGGCCAAACAAAACTGTCCCAAACAGGGACCTGAGGTCAATACCAAAACTGGGTTCACAAGGTTATAGCCGCCTACCGGGCCAGGGTAGCATGCACTCATAACCTTCCATATTTGGAGGTACCGGCGAGAGGCATGACAATAGACCGAGTTAGGGCTGCCCCATCCCAGCAAGTGTGGTTGCACTGGTGAGCTCGATTCGATGGCGCACTATGACTCAGCCAACAGGTGTTCAAGTTCGATTAACATCCGGTTAAATTTTAATGATGATGTGCTGAGCCATGATAACAGGATGAACCATAACAACTGATAAAGAAAATGCAGACATGTCATCATCTTAGCATGAACTACTGCCAGTATCCACCATGAGCATAATGCTACCAACTACTACTTGATAACAAGCAAGATGCACATGGACAGAATGTAAAGATCAGCATGAGCATATACAGTATTTTCAGACAGAATAACATGCACACATTAAAAAACTATTCAAGTAGGAAACCATAGCTACTGCAAATCCTTCATGCAAGTGGATGTCGTGGCTTGCCTGGGGATGAAGAAACCACCGAGGAGAAGTGCGGAGAGTCCGCGGAAACGATTGCCGGAAACAGTTCTCTCTCGGAGGGGCTGTTTACGAGCAAGGGCAAAATGGTCATTTTCACTATGTGAACACATTATGAAAATGGTACCAGCATTACGGGCTCGAAGATATGAAGAAGTGGGCTTTGGAATCACCTCAATCGGAGTTACGAGCAAAACGATGTGATGGTTTTTTTCCAGGGACCTATCTGTAATTAAAATTTTCACAAACGGGCCCCCAGCTGAAAAACAGATCGCGCACTCTCAGGAGATGCGCTTTCAGTACAGTGGAGACGTATTTTGCGGAATACGTTTCCACTTAACCCAGTCAGCAGGGCGGGGCCGGGCAATGTGCAGCTGACCGGTGGGGTCCGCGGAAGGTGGGGCCGGCCAGCTGGGTCTTCTTCTACGCCTTCGCTCGCCCGTGCCTGGCCGCGGTAGGACCGGCGCCCGACGGCGACCACCCGTGATCCCGGCCGCCGTTCGAGACGCACGACCTACCAAACTACTCAGGGGGATGGGCCGCTTCGGTGGGTGGGGGTCTCCACCACCGGCGAGCTTGGGGAGAAGCGCGACACCCACCGCGGAGGACGGCGGCTCCGGCCAGAGATGGGCATGGTGCTTCGGTGGCGGGGAGATGGAGAAAATGCTCGGGTGGGCTTCGCCGGGGTTGGGGGTTTTCACTAGAGGAGGAATGAGGGAGGGAGGAGCTCTGCCTTGGCCCAATTTTGGAGGAGGCCGACGGTGGCCGTGGCGGTGATGGGCGGCGAGGAGAGGCTCCGGCGATGGATGGATGGGTCGGCGAGGACCAGTGGCGTGTGGTGAGGCTTGTGGTGAGATGAAGCGAGGCAAGGTGCGGCTTTTATAGCCAGGTGGCGATGCCAGCACCGGATCCTGCCGCGGGGGAAATGCCGGCGTCCACGTTGCGCTGGCAGTCGTGCTGGTGCCCGAGCCGCGTGGGGATGTGACGGGAAAGGCAGGGGAGTTAAGAGCAAGGCGACGGCTCGCCGGGAAGCTGCCAGCCAGCTCACCGCATACGGCCACTATGCTGCCCGTGCGCGCACTTGGCCGTATGCGGCGGCGAGGCTCGCCGAAGTTTGGGGAGGGTTCTGGAGTGGGTACGTGGACGGTGGCAACGAAGTCGGCATGACGGGACAAGGAAGGGCAGTGCGAGGTGGCCGGAATGGTCGTGTCCGACGCGGTCGGCGTGCAGAGCACGAATTTGGCTCGGGCAGACGGGTGGTCACCACGTGCATTGGCGCACGCGGTGCACTCTGGCCCGTCCAGTCATGTCTACACGGTAGTCCCTGCTCCCTAAGGTATCCTGGAAGGAAATATAATCACAAGAAGCCACGACAAGATGTGAGGCTTCACTGGCAGCTTTTTGTAGCAAACTTGACTGCTCATCTGTGATCAACAGGGAGGTGATACAAGCCAAATGTGATGTCTGGGAGATTTAGATTAGGAGGGACTAAAGTCCTGTGAAGTTTGGAAGGATTTGGACAAAATTTGTCATAGTTGCTTCACAACTGCCCAAACTGGTCTAGAAAATGAATCATGAAGTGGCACTCTAATAGATGCTTGGATTGAGATGAAATTTGGTGGATAGGAGTTATTTGGATACACAAACACACTGTAAAAATTTCATACCATTTGGACACACCAAAATGGTACTTCCTTCAAAGTGGTCCTCTCTGGACAGAAACTAAGAGAAATTCTAGAGAAATATTGGATGAATGAAATGAGCCCAAATTTGGTGGAGAGGTGAAATATGGGTAGAAGCATGTTCTAGAAATTATTCATGAATTATGAAGCAATAAAAATTATAGTTGCTTCACAACCCATAATAATTACCAGAAACAAAGATTTGATGTTGTGATCACATAGATGATTGAATGATGCTAAAATTTAGTGGAGAGCTATGATTTGATCATATGAAGATGCTTGTAAAATTTCAACTCATTTGGATATGCCTAGCTTGCACTTCCTTCACAAGGCCTCTGTTTGAACAGAAACTTTGAAAAATTGCTCAGGAATATTCACTAGGCAAATGAGGTTGAAATTTTGCATGTTGCAATGATATGGATAGTAAAGAGTGTCCAAAAAGTATGGGGTCAAACAAGTAAATAGAAATAGCACTTCCTTCACAAAGTGCCATTTAGGGCAGAATAGGAAAAGGATTATTTATGAATTATTCCAGAACATGGCAAGGAAGTATTTGACATATCTGAAGAAGATATGTCCCAAAGGATTTATGAGAATTATTTGGGAATTTTTGGAATGACATATATGTGGGTTGCTTCACAACCCAGGGAAACAGGGTTATTCCTTTAATAGAAAAAAAGAATATTCCCGAGAAAAAGAATATTGGGATTGGTCCAAGATGGAAATGATATGGTCTTGAGATGGTTTTGAGATTGACATGCCACTTGGGAGAGGAATCGAGGGTGATTTCTCCGGGTTTCAAGACCACGAAGCCACAGAAAAGCAAATCCAAACCAAAATCAAAAGAAAAAGAAAATGGGCAAAATCCAGGGTGTTACAAACCTACCCCCCTTAAAGAAATCTCGTCCTCGAGATTTGGTTGCTCAGGGGTCAAGCATGGATATTCCCACTTGAGGAAACCGTTTCCAACTCGGGTTTCCTTTTTCCTTTGTATTATGTCCCCACTGCATATTATCTGACTCACTGCCTAGCTTCGGGGTGGTTTGTTTCACTGGATCCTCCTTCTAACAGATCTTACCTCGTATATTACTCTGACTTTGATCCTTTTATGTCTGCTAACCTGTCTGGGGCAATAAATTATCCTGACTAAACTATGTGCCTTGCTCGTAAGTCTGAGGGTGGTTCCTCATGGACGTGTCGTGACGAGGTCCAATACGAACGACCGTCCATTGAGTTGTGAACATATTCTCTCGATGGACACGGAATCTTTTACTCCTTGCATTGGGCTGCTTCAAATGGATGTGTGTCCTCTAAGTTCAAGATAGTACTGTGGATCATACCGTTCTCCTGATAGAAGCTAACTTCTCGTAATGATTGCTGGAACATCTTGGATATCTCCACTATCTCGAGTATCACATTTATACCAGAGAGTCGACTATCACCTGTCGTGACCAGCATCAAAGTGGATGACCTTTCGATGGTATTGTCTGCGGTCTCGTCTGACGGTGGTCCTAACAGAAAAATCTTGTCCATAGCAGGCTTTTTTTTACTGATTCCCCTAGGTGAGGACACATGCTTCGATATAGTTGTTGGCTTTCTGATCATTCCGTCTGTCGGCACCTTTAAGTGAATAGTAGGCTGTGTAATGCTTTGCCACAGTTGCTGGAATCCAACTACCGAATTGATCTTTTGGCTACCCTAACAAACTTGGATGTCTTCTTCTAACAATTCTGAGCATATCTGGTCGGCTGAGTGGGTTAACTCGATATGGGGCCCTTGCAAATGGAATAGACCTCGTGGGTGTGTATCCATAGTGAGTGGTACCGAACTAGACAGTTTTGAGTATCTGTGCCATGTTGATCTTGCAACCATTATCATAACTGTATGGCCAATCATTCTCCTTCATTATGGTTCTCTTTGCCTGGATCCTTAGCTGAAAGAGCTTGGCTTAAAGTGTTCTTGATTCTCCGGGTGACCATGGGTACTGCCAGGTACACTATTCCGGCAGGTATATTACTTTACAAGTTGTAGCTGTAGGGTAACGATCGTCTGAACCCTTGGATGAAACCAGCAAATAAACCAGTAGCCACCAGAACGGTCTTTGCAACTCAGATCTGGGACATTACTGGAGTAACTCAACCCCGACTCAAGACGGCTGAAAAGCAGCTCAGAACATGAGACGGTGTCGATAAGAAGAAAGTAGCAACTCCCTAAGACGGCCGAAGAACAGCTCAGAGCATAGGGTCATTGCTACGGAAAGAAATTCAGCAGCTGCCCAAGACGGCCGAAAAGCAGCTCAGAACACGGGCCAGTTGCTGACAAGAGAAATAAAAGTCGGCATCCACCCCGGACGGCCGGAAACAGCTCAGAACACAAGCGTGGTGCCGTTACTAAAGAAAGACGGGCAAGGGTTCATCCGCGTCCCATACAGCTTACTACTATGTATACTGGTATGAGCATAATAATTTAAACATGCAAGAATAACACAGAGCAATGCTGTAGGGCATATATCAGATGGTCGGCTTGTTCCATAGGTTGTTGGTCAGCACACTGAAGTGTATAACTGGCGTTCTTCTTCTTCTTATATAGCTCATGCAATGGTCAAATCCTCACCGAGCTGACATCATTGTATGGGTAACTCGTATGACCTTGGCAGCATGTTCACCACATCTATGGAAACATGTGTGGCTGGCCACTTGATTCCTGAGGCAAGCTTGTGTAGAAAGACTGAGTTGCTTATATCTGAAGTTTCCTTGTTGCCATAAGCAGACTGAGTGCATATAATATATATATATATATAATTATATATAATATATAATATATATATATATATATATATATATATATCCCTTAATGTTTCTGCTGTCGGTTACTTTTGTATGCAGAAAGGAAAGTTGTGACTATTCTTCTGTTGGGCACTGAGTTCCTAGCATATGATGGATTGCTCCGGGATATAGCTGGTTCAAATTGTACTCATAGCAGACTCCAACCTTATATATGAACCATACCTTTGACCCGAAGTGTACTGCTGATCATGCACACATCTTTGCCTTCTTGCTGATTTGATTATTACTGCTATGAAGATCGCACATTGATATATATACCTGATGCTAATGATCAATCCAGGATATCATTATAATCAGACCAGATATTCCCCATGCCAGGCAGTTGGCGCCAAATCCCATATTGTTGAGCTGAGCTTCCAAATGCTTGCCCCTTCGCTGATTCTTTGAGTCCAGTGTCGGTGAGCAACTTCCATAAGGGAAAATAAGGTAACACCAAGGGCCCAAAGAAAAAAAACAAAAGAAACGACTAAAATAAAAGCACACAAAGCAACAAGATCACACACAAGCAATATCATATTTTACAGCTATACACAGCAATGTATGCATTCCTACTTAAGCACACAAATCTCGCGGGAACTCCGGTACTATGGTCTAACATGCTGTCACGGTGTGCACGAAAGTGAATCAATGTGTGGAAGGAAGTTGGTATAAACAAGGCTACACCAAACACGGGCTTACACCGGTTGCAGCTGGATGGATACAGATGCAAGGACGGACTTGGTGATAGTGGATCGGAACACAGAAGTCACATCCACACCGTCATCAAGCATACGGAAGAAACCGTACTTGTCCAGGGAATGGATGGCAGGGTGAGATAGCGATGAAAAGAAAGGCTTGCGGGCATTGCCCTTTTCTGATAACTAAGATCAGTAAGGGTTGCCAACGCAGCTAGTGGGACGATAGCAAGATCTGGGATAGAAACATGTCTATCACCGAAACTATAGGGGTGGCTGAAGAGAATATATTGGTGTGGTACCGGTGCATCAATCCAACAAGGGATCGACACCACCTAGCACCTTGGCGTCACTCCACTGGGACGAAGACGACACCACACCAAGGAACAAATATGCAAACTGGAGAGCGCAGGTAGGGAGTCGAAACCGATGCCACCTACACTCACCAGATCCATCATTAGTGATAAGATAAATACTCTATATACATGCTATGCACAAACAAATGCAACAACAAGTGCAGCAAACCGAATAGACTCCATTCTACCGGTTTCTAATGCTCGCGCGGTCTACGGTGTCCTACAGCCAAACCTGGCTCTGATACCAACGCTTGTAGCACCCCGGCTCAGAGAAGACCGGAATGCCTCGTATTCCAGCCCAGAGACAAGTCTTCTGGTATATGGCACTGTTGGCATAGAACAAATCAGCTCTTTATTACTATGGATAAGGTTACAAGGGTACATGGAATACATCGGCACGGTGACACTACGCCTACCCAGGGTAGCTCTATGCTAACAGCAAAACAACCCAAGGAAGCGGAGTACCCTCGGCAGCGGGACAACGACGGCGGTGGTGAACTCCACTCCGCAGGGACTCTGGCTGGAACGCGTATCCTAGCTCGCAAACTCGGAATCCTCGACAAGCAAGCAATCATGGCATGACCTGCAAACTGGCATGACATGCCAGGTGAGAACTTTGAATGTACTCGCAAGCTCACATCAACCAAAGCAGTCAAGACAAGCAACAACATGGCACTTACAGGTTAAGCAAGTGTGAACATGATGATGCTAGAACAATATAAACATGGCATGGCATATATAACAGGATGACACTACATGCAACAGGTTGCAACTTACTCTGTCGTGAGGTTACCCCGTAAGCATCATCTGTAAGAACTTACCATTGGGTGTGCCACATGATAACCTTGGGACCAACCAAACTTGGTATTACAATACCGTAGTGATAACATGATCACAAGGAGCTTGGTCTTTACCCGAGATCACCACATAACACCAAACCACGGTGATCCTCTCGTGGTCACGATCGACCAACATCGGTATCCTTGATACCACGATGATCCTCTCGCGGTCACGATCGACCAACATCGGTATCCTCGATACCACGATGATCCTCTCGCGATCACATAAAGATCAACCACCTTCTTTCTCATTGAACCGGGTTGTTATAAGCAAGATTATTATACTATTGACCCATAGTGTGTCCTACTATGAACTGTGCCCATAACCAAGGACGCGGCTATCGATAGATCATACACTCTGCAGAGGTTAGTACACTGTACCCACACCACGGAACTCATGGCCTCATGCTCCCACTCAGGTGGACCAACGACGTTCCGACAAAACCCAGTCTATTGCATGGCACTCTCCCGGCCACTCCGACACACTCCCCTTTGGGCTATGTCATGGGTGACCCCTGTGTCCTTCCGACACCTACCACCGTCGTGGCCAAATAAAACTGTCCCAAACGGGGACCTGAGCTCAATACCAAAACTGGGTTCACAAGGTTATAGCCGCCTACCGGGCCAGGGTAGCACGCACTCATAACCTTTCCTAGTTGGAGGTACCAGCGAGAGGCATGACAATAGACCGAGTTAGGGCTGCCCCATCCCTGCAAGTGTGGTTGCACTGGTGAGCTCGATTCGGTGGCGCACTATGACTCAGCCAACAGGTGTTCAAGTTCGATTAACATTCGGTTAAATTTGAATGATGATGTGCTGAGCCATGATAACAGGATGAACCATAACAACTGATAAAGAAACATGCAGACATGTCATCATCTTAGCATGAACTACTGCTAGTATCAACCATGAGCATAATGCTACCAACGACTACTTGATAACTAGTAAGATGCACATGGACAGAATGTAAAGGTCGGCATGAGCATATACAGTATTTTCAGATAGAATAACATGCACACATTAAATAACTATTCAAGTAGGAAACCATAGCTACTGCAAATCCATCATGCAAGTGGCTGTCGTGGCTTGCCTGGGGATGAAGAAACCACCGAGGAGAAGTGCGGAGAGTCCGCGGAAATGATTGCCAGAAATAGTTCTCTCTCGAAGGGGCTGTTTACGGGCAAGGGCAAAATGGTCATTTTCACTATGTGAACACATTATGAAAATGGTACCAACATGACGGGTTCGAAGATACGAAGAAGTGGGCTTTGGAATCATCTCAATCGGAGTGACGAGCAAAAAGATGTGATGGTTTTTCTGCCAGGGACCTATTTGTAAATAAAATTTTCACAAACGGGCCCCCAGCTGAAAAACAGATCACGCACTCTCAGGAGATGCGCTTTCAGTACAGTGGAGACGTATTCTGCGGAATACGTTTCCACTTATCCCAGTCAGCAGGGCGGGGCGGGGCTATGTGCAGCTGACCGGTGGGGTCCGCGGAAGGTGGGGCCGGCCAGCTGGGTCTTCTTCTACGCCTTCGCTCGCCCGTGCCTGGCCACGGCAGAACCGGCGCCTGACGGCGACCGCCGGTGATCCCGGCCGCCGTTCAAGACGCACGACCTACCAAACTGCTCAGGGGGACGGGCCGCTTCGGTGGGTGGGGGTCTCCACCACCGGCGACCTTGGGGAGAAGCGCGACACCCACCGCGGCGGACTACGGCTCCGGCCAGAGATGGGCATGGTGCTCCGGTGGTGGGGAGATGGAGAAAAGGCTCGGGTGGGCTTCACCGGGGTTGGGGGTTTTCACTAGAGGAGGAATGAGCGAGGGAGGAGCTCTGCCTTGGCCCAATTTTGGAGGAGGCCGACGGCGGCCGTGGCGGTGATGGGCGGCGAGGAGAGGCTCCGGCGATGGATGGATGGGTCGGTGAGGACCAGTGGGGTGTGGTGAGGCTGGTGGTGAGATGAAGCGAGGCGGGGTGCGGCTTTTATAGCCGGGTGGCGATGCCAGCACCGGATCCCGCCGCTGGGAAAACGCCGGTGTCCGCGTTCCGCTGGCAGTCGCGCTGGTGCCCGAGCCGCATGGGGATGTGACGGGAGAGGCAGGAGAGTTAAGAGCAAGGCGACGGCTCGCCGGGAAGCTGCCAACCAGCTCACCCCATACGGCCACTGTGCTGCCCATGCACGCACTTGGCCGTATGTGGCGGCGAGGCTCGACGGAGTTTGGGGAGGGTTCTGGAGTGGGTACGTGGATGGTAGCAATGAAGTCGGCACGATGGGACAAGGAAGGGCAGCGTGAGGTGGTCGGAATGGTCGTGTCCGACGCGGTCGGCGTGCAGAGCATGACTTTGGCTCGGGCAGACGCGTGGTCACCACATGCATTGGCGCACGCGGTGCGCTCTGGCCCGTCCAGTCATGTCTACATGGTACTCCCTGCTCCCTAAGGTATCCTGGAAGGGAAATATCATCACAAGAAGCCACGACAAGATGTGAGGCTTCACTGGCAGCTTTCTGTAGCAAACTTGATTGCTCATCTGTGATCAACAGGGAGGTGATAAGAGCGAAATGTGGTGTCTGGGAGATTTAGATTAGGAGGGACTAAAGTCCTGTGAAGTTTGGAAAGATTTGGATAAAGATTTGTCATAGTTGCTTCACAACTGCCCAAACTGGTCTAGAAAATGAATCATGAAGTGGCACTCTAATACATGCTTGGATTGAGATGAAATTTGGTAGATAGGAGTTATTTCGATACACAAACACACTGTAAAAATTTTGATACCATTTGGACACACCAAAATGGTACTTCCTTCACAGTGGTCCTCTTTGGACAGAAACTAAGAGAAATTCTAGAGAAATATTGGATGAATGAAATGAGCCCAAATTTGGTGGAGAAGGTAAATATGGGTAGAAGCATGTTCTGGAAATTATTCATGAATTATGGAGCAATAAAAATTATAGTTGCTTCACAACCCATAATAATTACCAGAAACAAAGATTTGATGCTGTGATCACATAGATGATTAAATGATGCTAAAATTTAGTGGAGAGCCATGATTTGATCATATGAAGATGCTTGCAAAATTTCAACTCATTTGGATATGCCTAGCTTGCACTTCCTTCACAAGGCCTCTATTTAAACAGAAACTTTGAAAATTGCTCTGGAATATTCACTAGCCAAATGAGGTTGAAATTTGGCATGTTGTAATGATATGGATAGTTAAGAGTGTCCAAAAAGTATGGGGTCAAACAAGTAAATAGAAATAGCACTTCCTTCACAAAGTGCCATTTAGGGCAGAATAGGAAAAGGATTATTTATGAATTATTTTGGAACATGGCTAGGAAGTATTTAACATATCTGAAGAAGATATGTCCCAAAGGATTTATGAGAATTATTTGGGAATTTTTGGAATGACATAGATGTGGGTTGCTTCACAACCCAGGGCAAACAGGGTTATTCCTTTAATAGAAAAAAAGAATATTCCCGAGAAAAAGAATATTGGGATTGGTCCAAGATGGAAATGATATGGTCTTGAGATGGTTTTGAGATGGACATGCCACTTGGGAGAGGAATCGAGGGTGATTTCTCCGGGTTTCAAGACCACGAAGCCATAGAAAAGCAAATCCAAACCAAAATCAAAAGAAAAAGAAAATGGGTAAAATCCACGATGTTACACATCATCATTGTCATATTGCTTTGCATGATCATATAGCTGACATAGTATTTGTGCCTTGGCCACTGTTCATCATTTTTTATACTTGTTACGCTAGATCATTGCACATCCTGGTACACTGCCAGAGACATTCATATAGAGTCATATTTTGTTCTAGTATGGAGTTGTAATTTTGAGTTGTAAGTAAATAGAAGTTGATGATCATCATTATTCATTATTAGAGCATTGTCCCAGTGCAGAAATAAAAATAAAAAATAAAAAGAAGAGGCCAAAAAGAGCCCAGAAAAAAGAGGCAAAAAAGAGCCTAACAAAAAAAAGAGAGAAAAAGAGAGAAGGGGTAATGTTACTATCCTTTTCCACACTTGTGCTTCAATGTAGCACCATGTTTTTCATATATAGAGTCTCCTATGTAGTTAATTTCATATAACTAGTGGGAATTTTTCATTATAGAACTTGACTTGTATATTCCGATGATGGGCTTTCTCAAATGCCCGAGGTCTTCTAGAGCAACCAAGTTGGATGCACACCCACTTAGTTTTCGTTTTGAGATTTCATACACTTATAACTCTTAGTGCATCCATTGCATGGTAATCCCTACTCCTTGCATTGACATCAATTGATGGGCGTCTCCATAGCCCGTTGATTAGCCTCGTCGATGTGAGACTTTCTCCTTTTTTGTCCACTCCATATTAATCTCGACCACCGTACTCTTTTCCACCCATAGTGCTGTATCCATGGCTTGCGCTCATGTATTGCGTTGGGGTTGAAAAGCTGAACCGCATTAAAAACTATGAACCAATTGCTCAGCTTGTCATCAGGGTTGTGCATGATAAATACTTTGTGTTAAGAAGATAGAGCATGACAAGACTATATTATTTTGTAGGGATAACTTTCTTTAGCATTTTTATTTTGAAAGGCATGATTGTTTGTTGGTATGCCTCAGTATTGATGTATTTATGTCAAATTATAGACTATTGCCTTGAATCATTCGGATCTTAATATTCATGCCACAAAAGAGATTACATGATCAATATGATAGGTAGCATTCCACATAAAAAAATATGTTTTATCATTTACCTACTCGAGGACGAGCAGGAATTAAGCTTGGGGATGCTGATACGTCTCCAATGTATGTATAATTTATGATTGTTCAATCCTATTATAGTATCAATCTTGGATGTTTATTATGCAATTATATATCATTTTTTCGGACTAACCTATTAACCTAGTGCCTAGTGCCAGTTGCTGTTTTTTGCTTGTTTTTATCTTTTTAGAAAATCAGTACCAAAACGGAGTCCAAATGCTACGAAACTTTTTGAAATTTTTTCTGGACCAGAAGGGACCCAAGAAGCTTCGGGACAAGACCTGAAGAGTCACGAGGGAGCTACAAAGCCTGCCAGGCACGCCCCAGGGGGAAGGGGGCGTGCCCACAAGCTTGTGGGCCCCTCGAGGCACCTCTTGACCTACTTCCAGCTCTATAAATTCCCAAATATTCCCAATACATCAGAGAACCACCCGGAACACTTTTTCCGTGGCTGCAAGTTTCTGTTCTTTCGAGATGCCATCTCGAGGCCTTCTCTCGTACTCTGCCGGAGGGGGAATCGATCATGGAGGGCTTGTACATCATCCTTGCTGCCATTCCGATGATGCATGAGTAGTTCACCACAAACTTACGAGTCCATAGCTAGTAGCTAGATGGCTTGTTCTCTCTCTTTGATCTTCAATACAGTGTTCTCCTCGACTTTCTTGGAGATCTATTAGATGTAATCCTTTGTTGCGGTGTGTTTGTTGGGATCCAATGAATTGTGGGTTTATGATCAGATTATTCATGAATATTGTTTGAGTCTTTCCTGAATTCTTATATGCATGATTGTTTGTAACATCCCAAAATTCTAAATTTTGGAATGTTATATTAAATAAATAGTCTTGATTGTTGAGTGATTAATTTTGTGAAATTGAGTGAAATTTGAAACTTTTGAAAGTTGAATGAGAGGGAATAAAAGGACTTTCCCAAAAGTGTTTCTATTTGAAATTATTTGATACTTCATTTGAAACTAATTCAAACTTCATGCCACTCAAGGACTATCAAGAGAGGAGATGAAATGACTTCTCCAAATTCAAATGAAAGAGAGTGGGGAGTTAAACCATTTTCAATTCCATTTGGAATCCCTTCCAATTTTGAATAATTTGAATTCCTCTGACGAATTTCAAAATAAAGAGAGGAGCAATATGACACTCCAAGCCAAGGGAAAATTTGAAATATATTTGAATAAGGAAAAATAGAAAAGATTTGAAATCCAAATTCAAAACCAATTAGGAGTTATTTGGTTTTAATTCAAATCATTTTCTCCAAAAATAAAATATATAGAAAATAGGGCAAAATGATTCCCTACAATAGAAAAGTGGAGAAAAATAAATTTGAAATCATTTCTGAATTTTAAAATAATTATATTTGATTTTTAAATGCAACAGTAGCATTGTTTGCGTTATTTGATTTTTTGGGGATTTTATTTGAACTTGAAAAATAGTTCATGTTTTACGAAATGTTTTTCTCAACATTTTGATACATATATTGCCTATATAAAAGTTTATTCTATTTTCTTTTTTTTTCACTTTGTTTCTAATTGTAAAAAAAGAAAAAGAAAAAGAGGAACCCAGCCAGCGAAATCGGCCCAAGGCCCAACCTCCCCACCCCCTCGCGCGCGTAGGAAGCGTTTCGCTTCGGTCACCCGACCCCACCTCTCGCTCTCGCTCTCATCTCACCCGCACTGACCGACGGGCCCACGCATTTCTTCCTCTTCCAACATGAATTGGGCAGAATCCTTCCCGAGCACGCCGACGCCACCGCGTCCGATCTTTGTGGGATTCGATCTCAGCAGCCCTATTCGCAAGTCTTGACCACTATAAATACTCCCGCATCCTCCTCGCACGATTTTCACAAACACCGTTTATTCTCGTGCCTTAGGGAGTCATCCCGATCTCGCCAGAGCTCTCAATCTCACCCACAGTGCCGCAGCCTCGCCTCGTCTCCACACGCCCCTGCCAGCCACCGTAGACGCCTCCTTCCTCTCCGCCATGGAGCACCACACCTCCATATCCACTCCGCCAAGCTAGAAGACTACCGAAGAGGCCACCCCGACAAGTCTCGCATCTCGCTGGCATCATCGTAGCTCCAGTCGCCTCCTGCCGTCATCCCCGCTCACCACTGACGCCGCTGAGGATATCCTTGAGACCGCAGCAGAGCGCCACGTCTCGTACGCTACCCGCTGGAGTCCGGCGACCACCAGAATAGGCGCCACAACCACCACCCGAGCCGTCATGGCCATCTTCTCTGATTATTCGGGGGGGGGGGCACTCCCCTCCTATTCCTCGGCGGCAGACCGCCGCCCCGTGAGATGAGGCGAACAGCAAGGAAACCTTGGAGAATGGCGGGGAAGCATTATCACGCCAACTGCTTTCCTCCACTTGGAGCTGGTTATGGTCGACGAAGACTCCACCGGCTCGATGTGCCATGGCACCCTCACAAATGGCACCATGTAGACGCTCTATCCTTGATCCTCTGAATGCTCCATCTTGGATGGATGCTCCCACCACCTCCGCCTCATGACCGGATTCGGTGAATCTGCCTGCTCCATGGCCCAGAGGAGCAGATCTATGTACTCCGGCGCGATTCCCTCTAGGAATATCGCCTCCTTTTTGCTTTGTTTCAAATATTTGGCCATCACCGTCACCGTTGCCGCTGGTTGTAAAACCAAGACTATATCTCCATCATCCTGGCTAGCTTCACAGGGTCGCCGTCTGCGATCATTACATATCGGTTGTACTCCTCCATCGATCTACCTCTCCATATCACCTTCACTCGTCGGAGGTGGTTCTGGAATGGAAGAGGAGCGGCGCTGGTTTTGGATTGGACTAGGAGAGGAGCAGTAGTGGTTTTGAAATGGAAGAGGAGAGTAGTGATGGTGGTCTTGGAAGTTTTTTTTTGAGGTGGTGGTCTTGGAAGTTGGAATCCAAGAGGAGCACCAGGTAGCGTGATGTAGGGTGGAAACCCTAAGGCTGATCTTTCACGATTTGGAGGGGATCCCACAAAGAACATGAATAACACGAAGAACGCGAGGGGAAAAACACGAGGGGAAACACTCAAATCAACAAGAACAATCACACATGCGCTAGATCCATGAACACAAAGAGATCACAAGATCCAAAGACAACAAAGGAAAGATACAAGTAGCTAGTTCTTCTCCAAGTGGAGGTCTTGAATCCACTAGGGGATCTTCTCCTAGATGGAGGGCCTTCCACTTGGGGGATCTTCTCCTAGATGGAGGACTTGACCTCCAATGGAGTAGGTATCAAGTGGATGAGCAATGCTCTATCTCTCAAATGAGCTAAACTTTTGCTAACCCTAGAAAGAGGGAGGAGGAGGAGTATATATAGTCTATGGTAACGAAAGGGTACATGGGCCTCGGTCCAACACACTATGTGCAGACAGGCGTCGGTCGTCTGGCAGCTACCGGACGTCCGGTGGCTCTCGAGGGCCCGGTCGCCCGGTAGGTGTCAGACTTCCGGTGTTTTGGCACTGATCAGGCGGTGTCGGACATCCGGAGGCCGTCGGATTTCCGTTAATTTCTATTCTATGATGTGACACAGGTCGTCCGGAGCGACTCAGTCGTCCGGTCGCTGGGATGTGTCGGCCGTCCAGCCCACGTCGGTCATCCGACCGCTGTAGCGATCGCAGGCTGGGATTTGGCTGGCGGGCTGGTGCGTCAGGCGTCGGACGTTTGGTGAAGTCCAGTCGTCCGATGGCTGTAGAAATTCTGGTAGCACTTTCTCTTGGTCTTTGTACTTGGTGTCCTTGTCGTCTTGTCCGTAGGACGTAGTTGCTCTGTGGCTCTCCTCCAAGCACCTGATCACACATAGAGTCTTTGCTTGAGGTAGTAGCCATGTCTCACATGTAGTAAGTGGTAGTTCGGAGAGGAACGAGTTCACCTTAGTTTCGATAGCCCTTGCTCGAGATCTTGTCATTGGTCCATGTGGTGTCGTAGGAGACAAAGATAGGTCCATGGGGATGACCATAGGATGCTCCGCATCATCTCCCCCCCCCCCCCCCCCCGGGGAAAGATCCGACCTCGGATCGAAAACCTCATCACCATGGTAGGGAGAGAGATCCTTGATGTTGAACACATCGCTCATGTTGTACTTGTTGTGTGGTAGGTCGATCTTGTATGCATTGTTGTTGTAGCGTGCTAGCACCTTGAAGGGTCCGTCGGCTCGAGGTAGAAGCTTGGACTTTCGATCATTGGGGAAGCGTTCCTTGCAAAGGTGTAGCCACACAAGATCTCCAATGTTGAATATCATGGGTTGCTTGTTAATGTTGAGCTTGGTCGCGAGGCGTGGTACTTGACGCTCGATGGTGTGCCCTGTATCTTCATGCACCTTCTTGAGATAGCTCGCTCGTGCGCTCGCGTCCATGTTGATGCGCTCTTGTAGTAGTAGAGGTAGAATGTCGAATGCGGACAATGGGTTGAAACCATAGACGACCTCGAAGGGGGACTTGCCGGTAGTAGAGTGTCTTGCTCGATTGTAGGCATACTCGGCGATGGGTAAGCACTCCTCCCACTCCTTGATGTTCCTCTTGATCAACACGCATAGGAGAGTAGATAGCGTCCGGTTCATGACCTCCGTTTAGCCGTCGGTTTGTGGATGGTATGCCGAAGAGAACAAGAGCTTGATTCCGAGCTTGGCGCATCGGATCTTCCAAAAGTAGCTTAGGAACTTGACGTCGCGGTCCAACACAATAGTCTTGGGCACTCCATGTAGATGCAAGATTTCCCTACAAAAGAGATTGGCAACATGTGAAGCATCGTCTCTCTTGTTGCATGGTATAAAATGTGCCATCTTAGAGAATTGGTCCACAACAACAAACACGGAATCTTTGCCATTTCAAGTTCTAGGCAAACCAAGCACAAAGTCCATGCTAATATCCTCCCATGGGCGATACGGTATAGGAAATGGCATATAGAGAGCATGGGATTGAGCTTTAGACTTGGCTTTGCAACATGTAGAGCATCGGTTGGTGTAGCGAGAGACGTCACGAAACATCTTGGGCCAATAGTAGTTCTTGGAGAGCGTTGCGAAGGTCTTGTCGCGTCCAAAGTGTCCCATAAGTCCACCTCCATGAGGTTCTTGCAAAAGTAGCAAACAAAGAGTAGACTCGGGGATACATAGTTTGTTAGCTCTCATAACATAATCATCTTTGATGTAATAGCGTTCCCAAGATGTATGCGTCAAACATTTGGCATAAGGAATAGCAAAAGTAGGGTCATACGCATACAAGTCTTTTATGTGCTCAAAGCCAATGATATTCAATTCAAGTTGAGTAACAAGCATGCATTTGCGGGAAAGAACATCCACCACAACATTCTCTTTATCCTTAATGTAGTTGATGACATAAGGAAAATATTCTATAAATTCACTCCACTTGGCATTTCTCTTATTCAATTTAGTTTGACCTTTAAGGTACTTAAGTGTTTCTTGGTCGGTATGAATGATAAATTCATGAGGGCGAAGATAATGCTCACACACATGTAGAACTCAGACTAATGCATACAAGTCTTTGTCGTAGATGGGATAGTTGAGTTGCGCTCTAGAATTTTTTTCACTAAAATAAGTGATTGGGCGCTTCTCTTGCATTAACACACCTCCTATACCATTGCCAGTAGCATCGTAATGAACCTCAAAAGGTTTGTCAAAATTGGGTAAAGCAAGCAAAGGAGCATGTGTAAGCAATTTCTTAAGCTCATTAAATGCAGTATCTTGTGATGGTCCCCAAACAAAGGGTGCATTCTTCTTACTCAAGGCATGTAAAGGGGTCACAATAGTGCTAAAGTCCTTCATGAATCTACGGTAAAATCTGGCTAAACCAAGGAAGCTTCGCACTTGTTGCAAGTTAGTTGGTTGTGCCCAAGTTTTAATTGCATCAATTTCAGCTTCGTCTACATGAACACCCTTAGATGATACAACAAAACCCCAGAAAACAAGCTTATCAACACCAAAAAGACATTTGTCCATATTAGCATAGAGGCGCTCTTTTCTTACAGTTTGCAAAACGGTTCTAAGATGGGTCACATGATCCTCTAGAGACATGCTAAACACAAGAATATCGTCAAAGTAGACCACAACAAATACGCCAATGTAGGGTCGAAGAACAAAATGCATCACACGCATAAAGGTGCCGGCTGCTTCGGATAAACCCACTGGCATGACCAACCATTCATACAAGCCAAACTTGGTTTTGAAAGTGGTTTTCCACGCATCACCTTCTTGAATGCGGATTTGGTAATAGCCACTCTTAAGATCAATTTTAGAGAAAATAGTAGCTCCGCTAAGCTCATCTAGCATATCATCAAGGCGTGGAATGGGGTAACGATAACGAATGGTAATAGCATTGATAGGACGACAATCGGAACTCATGCAAAAACTACAGTCTTTCTTAGGCACAAGAGTAACCGGTACGACACAAGGACTTAAGCTTTCACGCACATGCCCATTGTCAATGAGTTGTTTTACTTGCCTTTGTATTTCTTTGGTTTCTTCGAGGTTGACGCGGTAGGGTGCCTTGTTTGGTAACATTGCGCCGGGGATGAGGTCGATTCGGTGTTCGATGCCTCGTAGGGGAGGTAGTCCCGGAGGTACCTCCTCGGGGAAGACGTCCTTGAATTCCTGCAATAGAGAAGACAACACTAAAGGTAGATGGTGAGAGGTGTTAGTCGGTGTTGCCCCGTCCTTGCACACTAGGACATAGTGCATAACACTTGATGGGTTCTCACACACTTTTCTCATCTCACTTTTGGTAGTGAATAGCACTAGGTTTTTCTTGTCGCTCATTGTGGAGGCACTCAATTTTGGCTTGTGGCGCTCTCTCTTTTTGGTGGTTCGCTCTCTCACTACTCTCTCCATGATGGGTGGTTGCTTGCTTGTCGGCGATCACTTGGCTTGGTGACATAGGTTGTAGCACGTACTCCTTTCCCTTCATCTTGAAGCTATAGTAATTGGTTCGCCCATTGTGGATGACGCCGCGGTCGAATTGCCAAGGTTGTCCAAGTAGGAGATGGCAAACGGACATACGAACCACATCACACTCCAAGGTGTCTTCGTATGCGCCAATCTTGAAGGAGACTTGAACTGTCTGCTCCACTCGAATGGTGCTGGAGTCGCTAAGCCATTGGACCTTGTAGGGGCAAGGATGTTTCATCTTGACCAATTGTAGCTTGGAACATAGCTCTTCACTTGCCAAGTTGTGACAACTTCCTCCGTCGATGATGACCTTCATGGAACGTCCGTTGATGCCTGCTTTGGTGTGGAAGATATGGCATCGTTGGTCTTCGTCTTGTTGATGTTGAAGAGTCAAGACCATGGAGACAACAAGAGCGGGGCTCGAATCATTGTCACAAAAGACTTGGTCATCTTCATCTTCATTCACGCGCCGGTGCATGGCCATGTGCTCAATCGCTTCCATTTCTTCTTCACTCATGGAGTCATAGGTGCCGTCGTCGTTGAGGATCATGGTGCGCCGTGTAGGGCACTCATATGTCTTATGGTCTCGGCCTCCACATGTGAAGCATTTGATGGAACTTGTCTTGACAGTTTCATCGGTTGGAGTAGATGATGATGAAGCTGTTGGCTTGGAGTTGCTTGTTGTAGGAGGACGACTTGAGGTTGTCGAAGTTTTCTTATAACTAGACTTGTCACCGTTGCTTGTAGAAGGTTTGGTTGAGGTAGAAGGCATTGTAGTCATGGAAGCTTGGTTGTATGAAGAGCCGTAAGACTTGGAAGATAACTTGGCATACTTGAAGTCATCTTGCACTTGTCGTTCCGCCTTGGTAGCTTGGTGTACTAGCTCGATGAGGTTGGAGTAAGGTTGGAAGTCAGCGATCTTCTTGATAGGATGATTGAGTCCATTCAAGAAACGTGCCTTAGTTTGCTCATCATCTTCCATGATATTGGCTCATATCATGGCAATCTCCATTTCCTTGTAATACTCTTCAACACTCTTTGTTCCTTGCTTGAGGAGTTGTAATTTCTTGAAGAGGTCGCGGTTATATTATGTTGGCACAAAGCGCGTTCTCATTACATCCTTCATTTGATTCCATGTTGTGATGGGTGGTTCACCTCTTGCTTCTCGCCGCTCAATGACTTGCTCCCACCAAATGAGGACATAGTCTTGGAACTCAAGACATGCCATGGTGATCTTCTTCTCTTCCTCATAGTTGTGCAAATGAAAGATCTTGTCAACCTTCAATGCCCATGAAAGGTATTCTTCAGGATCTTTGCTTCTGGAGAACTTGGGCATTGTGAACTGGAGCTTGCCGTAGCATTGCTATTCATTGTGTTGGGGTCGATGGTGATGATGATGCTCTTGCCGAGGAGGAGGATTTTGAACCGCTTGGTTCTCTTGCGCCTCATTGTTAGCTTGGCGTTGAGGTCGTGGAAGGTTAGCACGATTCCTCATTTCTTGGAGCTCTTCACGACGAGCGGCGTCTTCTTGGCGCTCACGATGGAGGGCTTCTTCTTGAAGTCGTGCTTGTTGGTTGCGCTCATCGACGGCTAGGGTAGCTTCGTGTAGAGCGCGTTGCACTTCAAGGTTTTGTTCCTCACGACGTTGTTGCTCTTGTCGAAGGGCATCACCATCTTGTTGCTCTTATTGATCTTGGCGGATTGGAGCTTGCTCTTGTACCGGATGCTCGTTAGCTTGTTGCCATTGGCGTGCACGTTCGCAGAGACGGCCTTGTAAACCATTGCCATGGAATGGGTTTTGTGGAGCTTGATGAACTTCATGGTCTTGGCGACGATGCGAACGAACGCGAGGGGGACTTGCATCCGAAGAAGATTGCGAAGAATGACGACTTGAGTGGCTCCGTCTTGAGTAGGACGAAGAGGTAGAAGAACGGTTGACTAGCAAGGCACGAATCTCATCCATTCTTGCATTGGTCTCCTCCTTTCGTGCGTCAAGCTTGTTGTCGAAGTAGTCTCTTGCACGTTGTTCGGATTGTCCCAAGTCGGTGGCGAGGTTGTCGATGCGGTCGCTCAATGCTTGTTGTTCTTGATGCAAAGCTCTTTGTGCGCCGAAGAGGTGGTCCTTGGTTACGTAGGTGTTCGGGTCCTCATCTTGCTCAATGAAGAGTGGATTCGAAGAAGTAGTTGGCCTATCCATCATCTCAAGCAAATGTGAGTTGGAGAATGAAAAGAACTAGACCAAATGTACCTTACCCGATGTTGAAAATGGATCAACTATCACTCAATAGTGTAACAAGGAAATAGCACAATTGGTATCGTATCTCATCGATTTCTCACACCTACACAAATAAAGCTTTTGGTGGAGCCTGGTGAGGATGGTGGCACAAAATTGATGCAATTGTTAGCGAGATTCAAATAATGTTGAAAAAGATTCACAAATTTTCAAATGCAACAAGTAGACCAATAGCAAATAGTGGTACACGAAAACACACACATGGAAAGATCGATGGGGTGGTGCAACAAAAAATGAGCTCAAAATGTGGAATCCACGGAAAATGCTCTTGTTGCACAACGCTAGAGAGACGCTAGCACAATTGCACAATAGGCGGATACGAGACTTGTGCACAACCTACAAAGAAAAATGCAACGACATCTATCCCAAGTATCCTATATGTATGGTGTTCCGGTGATATGATCCAAGATGATCGAGTATGACAATCTTAATGTAGTATGATGCTATGGTTCTTGCTTAAAAGCTCTTTGCTTATCTTTCTCTTTTGCTTAAAAGCTTGTTGGCTCTTTCTCTTTGTCATAGATGGGATAGTTAAGTTGAGCACCGGAAATTTTTTGCTGAAGTATGCAATGGGACGCTTTTCTTGCATCAAAACTCTGCCAATTCCATTACCACTAGCATCGCAATGAACCTCAAAAGTTTTGTCAAAATTAGGCAAAGCAAGAATTGGAGCATGTGTAAGCAAAGATTTGAGCTCATCAAATGCGGTATATTGCGAGGGTCCCCAAACAAAGGGTGCATTTTTCTTACTCAAAGCATGCAAAGGTGCGGCAATAGTGCTAAAGTCTATCACAAAGCGACGATAAAAATCCGCTAGACCAAGGAAACTATGCACTTGTTGCAAACTAGTGGGTTGAGGCCAAGTTTTAATTGCTTCAATTTTAGACTCATCAACATGAACTCCCTTGGAAGAAACAACGAAACCCAAGAAAACAAGCTTGCCAACACCAAAAGTGCATTTTCCATATTGGCATAAAGACGTTCTTTTTGAAGAGTTTGCAAAACGACCCTAAGATGATTTACATGATCTTTGAGGGATTTGCTAAAAAAAGTATATCATCAAAATAGACCACAACAAACACTCCAATGTATGGTTGAAGCACAAAATGCATAACACGCATGAAAGTACCGGGAGCTTCCAATAAACCCATAGGCATAACTAACCACTTGTACAAGCCATATTTGGTTTTAAAAGCGGTTTTCCATTCATCACCTTCTTGTATGCGGATTTGATAATAGCCACTTTTAAGATCGATTTTCGAGAAAATGGTGGCGCCGCTAAGCTCATCTAGCATATCGTCAAGGCGTGGAATGAGATGCCTATAGCGAATGGTGATAGCATTGATGGGTCTCCAACCGAAACACATGCGAAAACTACTGTCTTTCTTAGACACAAGAATAACCAGAACGGCACAAGTGATTAGGCTTTCACGTACATGTCCGTTGTCGATTAGTTGTTGTACTTGTCATTGGATCTCCTTAGTTTCTTCGGGGTTGACGCGGTATGGAGCCTTGTTAGGAAGAGGTGCGCCAGGGAAGTGGCCGATCTGGTGTTCGATGCCACGTAGAGGAGGAAGACCCGGAGGTAGCTCATCGGGGAAGACATCCGTGAATTCCTGCAACAAATGGGAGAACACTATAGGAAGAGGATTAGAAGGGTTAGTCCTTGCCACCTCATCTTTGCACACTAGGACATAGTGTATGACACTCGATGGGTTCTCAGACACTTCTTTCATCTCTCTTTTGGTGGCTAGGAGGACTAAGTTTTTCTCTCTTGGTGGAGAGTCACTCATTTTGGCCTTGTGGCGCTCACTCTCTTTGTGGTGGTTCACTCTCTCACTAGTCTCTCCACGATGGGTGGATGCTTGCTTGTCGGCGATCACTTGACTTGGTGACATAGGTCATAGCACGTAACCTTTCCCCTTCATCTTGAAGCTATAGTGGTTTGTTCTTCCGTTGTGGATGACACCACGGTCGAATTGCCAAGGTCTTCCCAAGAGAAGATGGCACACAGACATGGGAACCACATCACACTCTAAGGTGTCCTCGTAGATGCCGATCTTGAATGAAACTTGCACGGTGTGCTCCACTTGAATGGTGCCGGAGTCGCTAAGCCATTGAACCTTGTAGGGGTGAGGATGCTTCTTCTTGACCAATTGTAGGTTGGAACATAGCTCTTCACTTGCCAAAGGGTGGTAACTTCCTCCGTCGATGATGACTTTCACGAAACGCTCGTTGATGCCGGCCTTGGTGTGGAAGATGTGGCAACGTTGGTCTTCTTCTTGGTGGTGTTGAAGCGTCAACACCTTGGAGACCACAAGAGCAGGACTTGAATCATTGTCGCAAAAGACTTGATCATCTTCATCTTCGTTCACGCACCGGTGCATGGCCACGTGCTCAAGGGCTTCCATTTCTTCATCACTCATGGAGTCGTATGTGCCATCATCATTGATAATCATGGTTCGCTTGTTGATGCATTGGAAAGACTTGTGTCCTCGGCCACCACATGTGAAACACTTGAGAGAACTTGTCTTGCCGGGGTCGTCCAGTGGCGCCGATGATGAAGGAGTTTTGGATTTGTAGTTTCTTGCCGGAGGACGAGTCGAGGAATGTGTAACTTGCTTGGAACTTGACTTGTCTCCGGTACATGGTGAAGCTCTAGTTGAGGTAGGAGGTGTCGAAGTCGTGGGAGCTTGAATGTATGATCTATAGGTCTTGGATGAGCACTTGGCGTATTTGAAGTCATCTTGTACTTGTCGCTCGGCCTTGGTCGCTTGATGAACTAGCTCGAGAAGGTTGGAGTAGGGTTGGAAGTCGGCAATCCGCTTTATGGGGTGATTGAGGCCGTTCAAGAAGCGTGCCATTGTATGCTCGTCATCTTCCTTGACATTGGCCCATATCATGGCAATCTCCATTTCTTGGTAGTATTCTTCTACCGTGTTCGTGCCTTGCTTGAGAAGTTGCAACTTCTTGCAAAGATCATGTGTGTAGTGTGTAGGCACGAAGCGAGCTCTCATGACATCCTTCATTTGAGCCCAAGTTGTGATGGGTGGTTTGCCTCTTGCTGTCGTCGCTCGATCACTTGTTCCCACCAAATGAGGACTTAGTCTTGAAACTCGAGGGAGGCCATGGCGATCTTCTTTTCCTTGTCATAGTTGTGAAGACGGAATATCTCGTCGACTTTCAATGCCCATGAGAGATATTCTTCGAGATCATTGCTTTGGGAGAACTTGGGCATGGTGAACTTGAGCTTGCCGTAGCGTAGTTCTTCATCATAGTGGCAGTTTTGATGTCGCTCCTGGCGTGGAGGAAGGTCCTCAAACGCTCGTTCCACTTGATGTCGCTCTTGGCATGGAAAGGTGATGAGGACATCAATACCATTGTTACACCCACAGCCCCTGTTGCTATACATACTGGACCAATTACTAGAGCTCGCGCACGCCAATTAAATTACCAGGTACTTTTGTTTCTTAGTAATGATTCTAATATTCATGAGAATATGATGCTGTCTAAATTGGAAACATTTGTCTTGCTTACAAATGAAGGGCCTAACTTGGACAAGAAGGATGAACATTGGAGCAAGACCAAGCATGGAGATGATGGCATGCGCAAGGGGAACAAGAACGGAGTTACAAGTGATGATTTCAGGACTGTGAAGCCACCATAATGAGTGCATGAAGCCTTAGACAAAATATACAAGATGCCACTTCATAAATTTCGTACAGAGGCTATTATAGGTGCTGCGTCACCTTATTATTGGGCCAGGCCCATGTAATTTCAAAATACTTGAGTATATGCTGTTTTTAGAGTCCGTATGTGTGGGAAACAAGAGTTAGGGTTGGTTTCGAATCCCTCCTCCAAGGGCCACAAAATTTCCCCCTCTTCCTCCATATATACAGCCCTTAGGGCATCGTTTAGACTTTGGGTTTTGTTTAGATTAAAAGTTCGCAATAGCTGCAACTTCGCGTACTTCGTTTGTGTTCAACGACCAGACCAAGACGTCACAGAACCACACTTTCATCAATAAAGCTTTCCTCTTATATTCGCAATATCCAGATTGCAATCTTAGTTTCTTGCTTGTTCTTCGTTTGCTCACAGGAAATAGACCCTCGTGGTCAGGTTGATCGTGCTCCGGCGTGGTCAATAACCCCTCGGAAGTTGGTTTAGCGATTGCTAAGGCGCGACGTCTTCGCATGTTCGTAGTCAGATCGTCAAAGTCGACTCCCACATAAAATCCCCTGCTGCACCCACAGCCCCTGCTGCTATACATACTGGACCAATTACTAGAGCTCGCGCACGCCAATTAAATTATCAGGTACTTTCGTTTCTTGGTAATGATTCTAATGTTCATGAGAATATGATGCTGCCTCAATTGGATACATTTGTTTTGCTTACAAATGAAGGGCCTAGCTTGGACAAGAAAGAGGAACCTTGGAGCAAGTTCAAGCATGGAGATGATGGCATGCGCAAGGGGAACAAGAACGGAGTTACAAGTGATGATTTCAGGACTTTAAAGCCACCATAATGAGTGCAGGAAGCCTTGGACGAAATATACAAGATGCCACTTCATAAATTTCGTCCAGAGGCTATTATAGGTGCTGCGTCACCTTATTATTGGGCCAGGCCCATGTAATTTCGAAATACTTGAGTATAGGCTGTTTTTAGAGTCCGTATGTGTGGGGAAACAAGAGATAGGGTTGGTTTCGGACCCCTCCTTCAAGGGCCATGAAATCCCCACCCCCTCTTCCTCCATATATACAGCCCTTAGGGCACCGTTTAGACTTTGCGTTTTGTTTAGATTAAAAGTTCGCCATAGCTGCAACTTCGCGTACTTCGTTTGTGTTCAACGACCAGACCAAGACGTCACAGAACCCCACCTTGATCAATAAAGCTTTCATCTTATATTTGCAATATCCAGATTGCAAATATTAGTTTCTTGCTTGTTCTTCGTTTGCTTGCAGGAAATAGACCCTCGTGGTCATGTTGATTGTGCTCCGGCGTGGTCAATAACCTGTCGGAGTTGGTTTAGTGATTGCTAAGGCGCGACGTCCTCGCACGTTCGTAGTCGGATCGTCAAAATCTACTCCACCAAAAATGACAGCCACCATCTCATCGAAAGATGGGACACCTTTCGCCTCTATCAAGTGGTATCAGATATCCAGGTTGCTCGGTGAGATTTTACAGTTTTTTGTAGTTTAGATCGAGTCTGTTCTTCAAACCTACAGTCCACGAAAAAGCCAAAAAAAAATTAGGGTTAGTTCATCATATCCGAACCAATCTGAGCCTTTGCATAATCTTTTCTGTATTTGCTTTGTTGAATTTGCGGTTGCATCGTCGTGTCAAGTTGTTGGTCTTAGCGTCTAGTCCTTTAGAGTTTCGAGTTCTGTTCACAGGTTGTCACGTCGCCGCTGCCATATATCACCACCGCATCATCATCATCGCTGCTGCCATAAACCACCACCGCACCAACTTCATCGCCGCTGCCATATACCACCACCACATATTCACCGCCAATCCGAGTCCCTATACGCCACCACCTATCCGCCACCATCACGCCAATCCGAGTCCACCTGCAACATATATCCGCCACCAGTCCGAGTTCCACCAGATTCATCTCCGCCACCAGTCCTAGTCCGAGTCCAGTATTTTGTTACTCTGTTTTGGATTTCCAGATCACGCCATACTCCGAGTCGTGACAGAGTAGGACTCCCGAAATTTCGTACTACCTGCAGTAGAAAAATAGTTCCAGTTTCAAAAAAAAAAACTAAGTCTGGAAAATTCTGGCTAGGCAGTTTTTAGACCATTTGTAGACTTTTTCGAAAAAAATTGTTGCGGAGCAAAAAAAAAGGAACAAAAGTGCAAAAAAAAAGAGAAAAACAATTGTACAGGAGCTGCTCGACAAAGGAGATTATGCGTCAAGTACCAATCCAGAGGAGACGAAGGAGATTATGCGTCAAGTACAGGAGCTGCTTGACAAAGGTTATATACGCGAATCTCTTAGTCCTTGTGTTGTTCCTATTATACTAGTGCCAAAAAAGGATGGTACATCACGTATGTGTGTTGATTGTAGAGGCATTAATAATATTACTATTCGCTATCGTCATCCTATTCCTAGGCTAGATGATATGCTTGATGAATTGAGTGGCTCTACAATATTCTCCAAAGTTGATTTGCGTAGTGGATACCATCAAATTCGTATGAAATTGGGAGATGAATGGAAAACAAAATTTAAAACTAAGTTTGGTTTATATGAATGGTTAGTCATGCCTTTTGGGTTAACTAATGCACCTAGTACTTTCATGAGATTAATGAATGAAGTTTTACGTGCTTTCATTGGACGATTTGTGGTAGTTTACTTTGATGATATATTGATTTATAGCAGATCTTTGGAGGAACATTTGGAACATTTAGGTGCTGTTTTTATTGCTCTACATGATGCACGTTTGTTTGGTAACCTTGGGAAGTGCACCTTTTGCTCCGATCGAGTATCTTTTCTTGGCTATGTTGTTACTCCACAGGGAATTGAAGTTGATAAAGCCAAGATTGAAGCTATTGAGAGTTGGTCGCAGCCCAAAACGGTCACACAAGTGAGGAGTTTCCTTGGCCTCGCTGGTTTCCATAGGCGTTTTGTGAGAGATTTTAGCACCATTGCTGCACCTCTCAATGAGCTTACAAGGAAGGAGTGCCTTTTGTTTGGGGTACCGCACAGGAAGAAGCCTTCACGGTATTGAAAGATAAGTTGACACATGCTCCTTTACTCCAACTTCCTGATTTTAATAAGACTTTTGAGCTTGAATGTGATGCTAGTGGAATTGGATTAGGAGGTGTGTTATTACAAGATGGCAAACCTGTTGCATACTTTTCTGAAAAATTGAGTGGGCCTAGTCTGAACTATTCTACTTATGATAAAGAATTATATGCTCTTGTTCGGACCTTAGAAACATCGCAACATTATTTATGGCCCAAAGAATTTGTTATACATTCTGATCATGAATCTTCGAAACACATTAAAAGTCAAGCATAACTGAACCGTAGACATTCTAAATGGGTTGAATTCATTGAGACTTTCCCTTATGTCATTAAACACAAGAAGGGTAAAGAAAATATTATTGCTGATGCATTGTCTCGTCATTATACTATGCTTTCACAACTTGACTTTAAAATATTTGGTTTGGAGACCATCAAAGATCAATATGTGCATGATCCTGAATTTAAAGAAGTATTGCAGAATTGTAAAGAAGGGAGAACATGGAATAAGTTCATCGTTAACGATGGATTTGTGTTTCGTGCTAACAAGCTATGCATTCCAGCTAGCTCCGTTCGTCTTTTGTTGTTGCAGGAGGCGCATGGAGGAGGATTAATGGGACACTTTGGCGTAAAGAAGACGGAGGATGTACTTGCTACACATTTCTTTTGGCCAAAGATGAGACGAGATGTTGAGCGCTTTGTTGCTCGCTGCACTACATGTCAAAAAGCTAAGTCACGACTCAATCCTCATGGTTTGTATATGCCTTTGCCTGTACCTAGTGTTCCATGGGAGGATATATCTATGGACTTTGTTTTGGGTTTACCTCGAACAAAGAAGGGGAGGGGTAGCATATTTGTTGTCGTGGATAGGTTCTCGAAAATGGCACACATTATACTATGTCATAAAAGCGATGATGCTGCTAATGTTGCTGATTTGTTCTTTCGTGAAATTATTCGCTTGCATGGTGTGCCAAATACTATTGTTTCAGATCGTGATACCAAATTTCTTAGCCACTTTTGGAGATGTTTATGGGCTAAGTTGGGGACTAAACTGCTTTTTAGTACTACTTGTCAACCCCAAACTGATGGACAAACTGAAGTAGTTAATAGAACTTTGTCTACTATGCTTAGGGCTGTTTTGAAGAATAACAAGAAAATGTGGGAAGAATGCTTGCCTCATATTGAATTTGCTCATAATCGTTCATTGCATTCTACTACTAAGATGTGCCCTTTTGAAATTGTATATGGTTTCCTACCTCGTTCACCTATTGATTTGTTGCATCTTCCATCTTCGGAGAAGGTTAATTTTGATGCTAAATAACATGCTGAATTGATCTTAAAAATGCATGAGTTAACTAAGGAGAACATTGAGCGTATGAATGCTAAATATAAACTTGCTGGAGATAAGGGTAGAAAACATGTTGTGTTTGCACCTGGAGATCTTGTTTGGTTACATTTGCGTAAGGATAGATTTCCTGATTTGCGCAAATCAAAGCTAATGCCATGTGCTGATGGTCCTTTTAAGGTGTTAGAGAAAATAAATGATAATGTATATAAACTTGAGCTGCCTGCAGATTTTGGGGTTAGTCCCACTTTTAACATTGCAGATTTGAAGTCTTATTTGGGTGAGGAAGATGAGCTTCCGTCGAGGATGACTTCATTTCAAGAAGGGGAGGATGATGAGGACATCAATACCATTGTTACACCCACAGCCCCTGCTGCTATATATACTGGACCAATTACTAGAGCTCGCGCACGCCAATTAAATTATCAGGTACTTTCGTTTCTTGGTAATGATTCTAATGTTCATGAGAATATGATGCTGCCTAAATTGGATTCATTTGTTTTGCTTACAAATGAAGGGCCTAGCTTGGACAAGAAAGAGGAACCTTGGAGCAAGTTCAAGCATGGAGATGAGGGCATGCGCAAGGGGAACAAGAACGGAGTTACAAGTGATGATTTCAGGACTTTGAAGCCACCATAATGAGTGCAGGAAGCCTTGGACGAAATATACAAGATGCCACTTCATAAATTTCGTCCAGAGGCTATTATAGGTGCTGCGTCACCTTATTATTGGGCCAGGCCCATGTAATTTTGAAATACTTGAGTATAGGCTGTTTTTAGAGTCCGTATGTGTGGGGAAACAAGAGATAGGGTTGGTTTCGGACCCCTCCTTCAAGGGCCACGAAATCCCCCCCTCTTCCTCCATATATACAGCCCTTAGGGCACCGTTTAGACTTTGGGTTTTGTTTAGATTAAAAGTTTGCCATAGCTGCAACTTCGCGTACTTCGTTTGTGTTCAACGACCAGACAAAGGCGTCACAGAACCCCACCTTCATTAATAAAGCTTTCCTCTTATATTCGCAATATCCAGATTGCAATCTCAGTTTCTTGCTTGTTCTTCATTTGCTCGCAGGAAATAGACCCTCGTGGTCAGGTTGATCGTGCTCCGGCGTGGTCAATAACCCCTTGGAAGTTGGTATAGCGATTGCTAAGGCGCGACGTCTCGCACGTTCGTAGTCGGATCGTCAAGGTCGACTCGCACAGAAAACAATAGCCACCATCTCATCGAAACATTGGGACACCTTCGCCTCTATCAAGGAGCCAACAACCATGGATGCTAGCATCTTACCCCCGGCAACCGAGGTTGCCGGGAGGGGCGAGGCCACCTCTCAACAGCTCGATACAGGTAACCAATTGCCTCAGTGTGCTTGCTATTCTTTCCTTTATCTCTCTTTCTTTTGTCTTCTCGAACTTCGATCTTGATCTCATTCTGTTTCTCCCCCTTTGTCCTTTAGAATTCCATGAGATGGAAGACATGGACATCGATGCTGTCATCGAGGAGACCGCCAGGGATGTTGCCGCCGAAGCTGACAAGATCGCTGCCAGCGAGGCCGCCACGGATGCCACCGTAGAAGCCGGCGGTGCTTTTGCCGAGGAGGCCGCCAAGACTGCACAGGAGGAACCCGCCAAGGAGTCTACTGAAGAGGGCGGCAAGGAGGCTGGTGACCGTACTGATGGCATTCCTGCCGTAGGAGCGCCAGGTGCTACGCCGGCCACGGAGCCCCCTGCTACTGGTGAGGCGGTTGTTGAGGATCAACCGTCAACATCTGAAGTCCCCTCATCCAGCAAATATCTCAAAGTTGGCGAGAACCTGTTTGTCAACTTGCCGGGGACGGCAAGCATTGGGGCACCGACCGAAGGGGAAGTCTTTGATGAAGAAATCATCGCTGCTACCGGGCTCGAGGTTGTTGATGATCCAAGCGCTAGCAGCGGCAAGTCTGAAGAGGATCAGCTCCTTCAGGCCATGGGCGAAAATTTCCGCAAGCTCCAGGCTCTCCACCGCGCCCGAAAAGAGAAAGCGGATTCCAGAATGGCAGTTGTCGAGGCGAGCGAAGCAGATTTTCAGAGGCGCGTCGAACAAATGCAAGTCTGGTACGCCGAGGCCCTCCAAGAGTTGACTGCCGGCCAGGAACAAGTGAGCCAACAGTGGACAGAAATCCTCCTGAAACAATCTGACATGGAGAAGGCGCAAGAGGAAGCTACACAAAGAATTGCTGCTGAAGACGCTCTCCTGACGGGGCATCGCATTGCGTTTGATGCTCACGAGGAAGACCTTGTCGCTCGTGAACAAGCGCTCGCCGCCAAGCTTTGCAGCAAAGACGAAGATATCGAGAAGCTTGTCGTGCGGCGGACCCAGGAGCTGGAGCAGAAGCACAAAGAGGTGCTCGAAGCTCTAACTGTAGATCACGCCGGCAAGCTCAAGGAGGTTGTCGATGCTGCCGAGGCTGCAGAGGCTGCCAAGAATGAACTGAGCGACAAAGTAAAGAAACTCGAAGTGGATCTCGAAGAACACGGCAAGGAGCTCTCGACGCTCAAAGGTGATAGGGAAAAAACCCTCCACACCCTGGCGGAGATGCAAGTTGCCATGTCTAACAAGACCAAGCAGCTCTCCTCAGCAAATGATGCTATTGCCGTTCTGGAATTGAAGCTGACCACGTTGGAGAAGTCTCTCGGGGCCGGAAGGGCCCGCGAGAAGGCCGTGCTCAAAGATCTCCAGGAAGAGAGGAACCTGCTCAAGAGCGCTGCCGCCGCCCAAGTTGATTACGAAAAGGGGGTGAAAATCTGGACTGGACGTCTGATCGACGCTGCGGAGAAGCTCATGGCAGAACTGTCAACTATGGGCTTGTCAAACTTCAGGTATTCTTCCGAGGAAAGGATATCTTCGAGTGCCAGGTTGACGATGTTCTTCGAGAGCATCATTGATGCCCTGAAGTTGCTTCAGTCTAACCGGGCGACCCAATTGGCCAACGAGTCCCGCCGGCTTTGTCGGGCCGTCCTCCGCAAGGTACTTATCAAGCTGGTGCATAACAATCCTGCCATCGAACTCTCCAACGTGCTTGGCCACCTGCCCAAGGACGCAAATCTCGAGGCGCTTGAAGAGCTTGTCGCGCCTATCCTTGAGAAGGTGGATTGAATCAAAAGGATCGAAGGCCAGCGCGGAGATTAACTGCTCCACCTCTTCTTGCCGTCGTCATTCCATGCCAAAGACAATTAAGTCTTAAGTTAGAACTGTGGCAATTTATTAATGTAATATAACTTGCTTATGTTTGGGTACATGCATGCTATCTCCCTTGTCTGATTCCTTTATGTATGGAGTTCACCCTATGCCTACTGAAAAACTTGCCGGCACGCAACCTGCCGTGAGCGCTGGGTGCGGGACTTCAGCAGCCTGGTGGAGGCGCAGCGGCCGGCAAGACTCCTTGGCGTTCTCAGTGCAGCCACTTAAATTGTTGAGTGGACTCGAAACAAAATAAGGGCGCAACCGATTACAGCAAGGGTTCCTTCGCGTGCAGATTTTCCATACAAAAGTCGAAATCGTCCAAGGAAATAACTTTGCAATAAAGGAAACTTGTTCTAAGTTTTAGAACTTAGCTTTCTGTCGCTGTCCTTCCTCCGGCAAGCGTCAATTCTGAACATCGCCAACTGGTACTCATATCTTCCTCCCCCCCGGCAAATGTGCACGCGAGGAATCCTTCTGTCTTTTGAGAAAAAAAAGAAGAGAAAATAAAGATATGAAACGTTGGCGGTTCGTTAGAACTTACCGGGAGTAAGTGTCATACAACATCCTAGACACACATGCATATATATATATATATATGAACAAGGAAATCAATAAGGAAATGCACAACACTTAAATTCATTCATCTGTGCTCAGGGTCTGCACCTGGCTTTGTACAAAGGATTATATGCCTTGCCGGCAAGACTTGTACAAAAGGGGGTTGCCGGGGGCCCCCCGGCAACCGCGCCTTATGGGTAGAACTTGCGAAGATGTTCGATATTCCAGGAATTACTCACTGGAACGCCATCTTCGGTCTCCAGGCGGACAGCGCCGGGCCTGGTGACTCGTACTACCCGATAAGGGCCTTCCCACTTCGGCGTCAACTTGTTTGAATTCTTGGCGGACTGAATCCGTCGAAGAACAAGGTCGCCTTCCTGAACGCTTCGGGCATGAACTTTACGGCTATGGTAGCGGCGCAAAGCTTGCTGGTAGCATGCAGCTCACACAGCAGCCTGAAGACGATTCTCCTCAAGGAGCACAGCGTCATCTTGCCGCAGCTGCTCTTGCTCAAGCTCATCATAAGCGAGCACTCGAGGTGATCCGTACGTGAGTTCCGTGGGGAGAACTGCTTCTGCTCCGTAGACCAGAGAGAAGGGTGTCTGGCCGGTGGCTCGATTTGGTGTCGTTCTGATTGACCAAAGAACCGCCGGCAACTCATCAATCCAGCGTCTTCCGCACTTTTTCAACCTGTCAAAGTTTCTGGTCCTGAGACCGCGCAGCACTTCAGCATTGGCCCTCTCCGCTTGGCCATTGCTTCTCGGGTGAGCAACAGAGGCAAAACAAATTTTGCCGCCATGGTCTTGGACGTACTGCATGAAGGTGCGACTTGTGAATTGCGCGCCGTTGTCGGCGATGATCCTGTTGGGCACACCGAAACGGCAAACTATCCCTTCAAAGAACTTGACGGCTGATTGTGCTGTCACCTTCCTCACTGCTTCCACCTCTGGCCACTTTGTGAACTTGTCGATAGCAACGTACAAGTACTCAAAGCCCCCGGTAGCACGGGGGAAAGGGCCGAGGATGTCGAGCCCCCAGACCGAAAATGGCCAGGAGAGAGGGATTGCCTGAAGAGCTTGAGCTGGTTGATGCAATTTCTTCGAATGAAACTGGCACGCTTCACACTTAGTTACTAGTGCTGTTGCATCCTGGAGAGCGGTGGCCCAAAAGAAACCTTGCCGGAATGCTTTCCCGACAAGTGCTCTTGATCCTATGTGAGATCCACATATGCCTCCATGTATTTCTGCCAACAGCTCTAGTCCATCCTCCCGAGGAATGCACTTCAATTTCACACCATTTGGTCTCTTTCTGTACAAGACGTCATTGACGAACTTGTACATAACAGACCGACAGGCTACTCTTTCCGCTTCTTCCTGTTCCTCCGGGAGTTCTCCTATTTGAAGGAAATGGACAATGTGTTGTGCCCATGCTGGAGCCTGGGGCTCGACAGCTAGGACTAAAGGCACCTCCTATGCTGGGGGAACGTTTGTCTCGACGGCAAGGGCCTGAGCCCCTGCTGGAGCCTGTTGTTCCCCGGCAGGCATGTCGTTGATCCTGGCAACTTCCTTGCCGGCGGCTCCCGGGAGCTCTGCCGGGAAGTACTGATCAGAATTCAACTTTCTTCTCTTTTCTTGCCGCATTGATGGCGCCACGGATGGTTGAGTCAAATGGAGCACAAAAGTTCCTGGTTCCACAGGCAACTTGAGAGCAGCGCGCTTTGACAGGTCGTCAGCAATACTGTTCTCGGCACGAGGGATGTGCTTCATTTGCAGACCGTCAAAGTGCTCTTCCATTTTTCTCACTTCATCCACGTTGGCTTGCATCAATGGACTCTGATAACTCTTATTAACTTGCCTGACGACAAGCTGTGAATCGCCTCTAATGACGAGCTTTTTGATACCCAGGTCTGCCGTGATCCTGAGACCGGCAAGCAAGCCCTCGTACTCCGCAGTGTTGTTCATCGAACTCTCCCGGGGAAAATGCATTTGGACTACGTACTTGAGGTGCTCTCCGGTGGGTGCGACAAGTAGCACGCCAGCACCGGTGCCTTGCAGCGAAAAAGCCCCATCAAAGTACATAACCCATTGTTGGTCAATTTCCTTGCCGGGGAGAATTGTTTCTTGAACCTCCTCGTCCGGCGTTGGGGTCCATTCCGCAATGAACTCTGCCAAGGCCCTGCTCTGAATTGTCGAAGTGCTTTCAAACTTGAGACCAAAGCTCGACAACTCCAACGCCCACTCCACAATCCTGCCGGTTGCTTCTGGATTTCGCAAAATCCGCTGCAACGTAAAGCGAGTGACGACGGTGATTTCATGTGCTTGAAAATAATGGCGCAGCTTCCTCGAGGCCATAAGGAGGCCGAAAAGCAACTTCTGCACGCCAGAATATCTTGACCTAGCTCCTTGTAAAAGAGAGCTAACAAAATAAATTGGGCGCTGGACCACCTTTTTCTTCTGCAATGATTCTTCTGACTGCACAGACCTTGTCTTGCCGGGATCAACCCTTGCCGGGGAAGATCCTGCCGCGTCACCTGACGGTCCTGCCGCTGGTGTGGCTCCCTCATCAGCTTCTCTCTGCGCCACTAACGCAGCACTAACCACTTGATTTGTTGCTGCCAAATATAGCAGCAACGGCTCTCGTGGTTTAGGCGCGACTAGTGTCGGCGGAGAAGAAAGGTATTTCTTCAAATCTTGCAGCACAGCCTCCGCCTCCGGAGTCCATTTCATCGGACCTTCCTTTTTCAAAATTTTGAAAAAGGGCAGGGCGCGCTCAGCAAATTTGGAAATAAACCTGCTTAGAGCAGCAACACAGCCGGCAAGACGACGGACATCCTTGACGCGTCTTGGCGCTTCAATCTGCTCAATAGCGTTGATCTTGTCGGGGTTCGCTTCGATTCCCAGACAAGATACAAAGAATCCGAGGAGCTTGCCGGAAGGAACACCAAACACGCACTTCTCAGGATTGAGCTTTAAGTTGATCTTGCTCAGATTTGCAAATGTTTCTTCTAAATCTTGTATGAGCGTCGCTTTGTCCTTGGTTTTGACCACTATGTCATCGATGTATGCCTCCATATTTCTATGAAGTTGAGGCTCAAAACTGATTTGGACCGCTCTCGCAAATGTAGAACCAGCACTTTTCAACCGGAAAGGCATTCGTATAAAACAATACATACCACATGGGGTGATAAATGCGGTCTTTTCTTCATCTTCTTTCGCCATGAAGATCTGATGATACCCTGAGTAGGCATCAAGGAAGGACAGGAGATCACAACCAGCGGTGGAATCCACAATCTGGTCGATGCGCGGCAAGGGAAAGGGATCTTTTGGACAGGCTTTATTGATATCTGTATAATCGATACAGAGCCTCCATTTCCCATTCGCTTTGCGCACTACAACCGGATTGGCCAACCAGGTTGGATGAAGCACTCCTCTGACCAATCCTGCCGCCTGCAGCTTTCTGATTTCCTCGGCAATGAATTCTTTCCGCTCCAAGGCTTGCTTCCTGACCCTCTGCTTGACGGGCCGCGCGTGAGGACAGACAGCAAGGTGGTGCTCAATTACCTCCCTGGGAACATCGGGGATGTCAGACGGTTGCCATGCAAACACGTCGACATTCGTCCGCAGGAAGGGAACGAGCGCGCTTTCCTATTTGTCATCTAGGGTGGAACTTATGGTGAAAGTTCCTCCCGTTCCGTCCTCCTTGACGGGCACCTTCTTGGTCTCTGGTGGAGCAGCCTTGGATTTCTTGTTCTTGCCGGTGGAACTCTCTGGTGCATCCTCGACGGAAGCGCAGCACTCCGAGGAGGCACGCTTACCAGAGTTCGCGCCAAGATTCTCGCCAGTCTTCTTCTTCCCCCCGGGAGTTCCAGCGGCAGGAGCAGATGCCTTGATGGCAGGTGCTGCAACTGCTTCCCGATAGAGTTGGTCGGCACAGATGAGCGCATCCTTCTTATCGGAATGGATAGTAATGACACTCAACGGCCCGGGCATCTTCAAAACATTATAAGCGTAGTGTGATGCCGCCATGAACTTAGCCAGCGCTAGCCGACCAAGGATCCCATTGTATGACATGGGGATCTTGGCGACATCAAACACTACCTTCTCGGTCCTGTAGTTGAGCTCGCTACCAAATGTCACCGGTAGCGTAATCTTGCCCTTTGGCTGGGTTCTTCCTGGATTGACCCCTGGAAACGTGCCCGTTTCTTCGAGATCTTCATCAGGAATTTGAAGCCTCTTGAGCACATCTGGTGAGATTAGGTTCAGCCCGGCCCCACCGTCAACTAGCATTTTCGTCACCTTGAGGTTGCGGATTGTTGGTGAGACCAACAATGGCAAGCACCCGACCGCGGTCGTGCGATCAGGGTGATCCTCGGCGTCGAAAATGATAGGCGTGTTGGACCACTTCAGGGGCTTACATGCATCTGGTGACAGCTCTGTTGCATTGACTTCCCGCACCCACTGTTTGAGTCGATGGTGAGAAGAATGCAACGAGGCGCCCCCATCGATACACATGGCCTCTGTAGCTTTCTGGAATCCTTGCTCACTAGACTCATCATCTTCTTCGTCATCATCTTGTTCCTTGTCTCGGCCTCGAGCGGGCCTCTCCCTCTGTTGCTTGGCCTTGCCGCGGCGACCCCCTCGGCCACCGTGCTTCTTGCCGGATCCGTCAGCACCGTCATGGGCCTTCTCCTTATCTCGCCTTTCATACTCAGCCCTCTGTTTCTCGGCAAGCTATTCAACTTGTCGGTAGTTTTGGAGATCGTGGCCCTTGGTGCGATGGATCTTGCAATACTGCTTGCCGGAGCTTTCTGACTTGTCGGCTGCCGCCAAGGCCTGACAGGAAGGGCACCCGGCAAGTTCCTTGCCTGGGTCGTCAACCTTGGCCTTCTTGGCGGCGCCGGGGTTGCCGGATTCCTCGACAGCAAGCACGGCCTTGCCTCTGCGTTTCTTGTTCCACCGCCGGCCTTTCCTTGACGGGGTCGCCGCGTCTTCATCTTCCGATTCGCCCCCCGTGCCAACAGCCTCGCCAGGGAGTTTCCTCCCCTCTTCAGCTCGAGCACATTTGTCGGCCAAAGCATAAAGCTCGGCGATACTCCTGACTTTGTTCATTGCCAGCTCTTCCCGCATTTTGCGGTTACGCACGTTCTGATGAAACGCGCTAACAACAGCGGCAGGTTGAACGTCAGGAATATTGTACTGCACCCGGCTGAATCTCTGGATAAACTTACGTAGGGATTCGCCCTCCTTCTGAGGGATGATATACAAATCACTCTCTTGGCCAGGAGCTTGGTGGCCTCCAACAAAGGCGCCAACAAACTGATGGCACAGATCTGACCAAGAAGAAATAGAATTCTCCGGCAGATGCATCAACCACGACCTGACGTTGGGTTTGAGCACCAACGGGAAGTAGTTGGCAAGTATCTTGTCATCTCGGCCCCCCGCAGCCTGTACCGCAATGGTGTAGATGCTCAAGAACTCTGAGGGATGAGTCTTGCCATCATATTTCTCCAGGACCTCTGGCTTGAAGGTTCGGGAATTGGGCCACTGGACTTGCCGCAGCTCACGGGTAAACGCTGGAGTCCCTACCTCATAAGGCAAGTCTCCTGCGTCCCCCGGCGCAGGCTCATCGATAGCCGGCCCTGCGCGCTTATCAGACTGATAGCACACTTCCCGTCGCCGCTCGATGGTAGTTCGAGCGTCCTCTTTGCCTCGTTCCTGGAGAACTTGACACTGGTCGCGGCGCATCCGTGGATCGGACGACGCCGTGGAATCATCATCACGGCGATCGACCTGCTGGGTTGTCGCCTGCCGCTGGTGTCGCGGAGGGGAGTGCACCGTGGTTGCACCACCTCCGGTTTTCTCCACATCGGCTCGCGCCGGATCGACGTGCCTTCGCTGTGAGGGCCCTGCCTCTTGTGGTCCATCTTTGTTGGCGAAGCCGATAAGGCTCTGGATAGAAGCTCGCCACTCCTCCATCTTCTCCGGAGCAGGAGGGAAATCAAGGAGCAGCTGCGCACGTGCCAAGGCTTCCGCTGGTGTAGGCGGCGGCGACAGGTGCGAGGTATGTGAAGTGCTCTGACTCCTAGCCATGTTAGAAGGAGCACCGTCACGGTCACGCGATCGCGCGCCACCTCCGCCGCCAGCTCGGTGTGCATGCTGGGCTCGCACATCTTGGGATCGATGTGCAGAAATCTTTTCATGGGGACGCCCTGAACTACCAGCGCCATGACGTCGCTCGTCGTGCATGACCTGGGTAGGCCGTGACGCTTGCACCGGCGCGAGAGCTCCAGAAGGCGTCCTCCGATCTTTGGAATTCGTTGTGCCACCCGTAGGCAACACAACTCCGTCTCTGGATCCAGCGGCGTGTGGGTTGCCGCTGCCACTGCGAACGATGCCGCTCGCCTGGCTTGGATCACCAGAACGCTGTGGAAGCTCTAATCCTCTTCCTTCTGCACCCACGCCATCGCCCGTATGCGAAGGCACAGGCAAAACAGACGTGGATGGTTGCGCCGTCGCAACGCTCTTCTTCTTGGGTGGCATGATGATGAAGACGATGAAGAAACTAAGGCGCCGATCACTAGATCAGGTTCACCCAACCTACAATCCCCCTACCTGGCGCGCCAAAGATGTCGGCGTGCGACACCTATGGGACCCTCGAAGAATCCCTTTACGATTCGGCAGGGGGAGAGGTATGCGCAAAGAGCAGAACCAACAACCAATGCGGGGCGATTTTACCCAGGTTCGGGCCGCTAATCAGCGTAAAACCCTACTCCTGCCTTGTTTTATTATCGGTGTTCTTGAGCCCAGGCTCCAGGAGCGCTCGCAGTGAACAGTACGTTCAAAGAGCAGCTACGCATGCAGAATGGGCTAGAAGATCCTTCCTCCCTATAGTAGTTGCCTTGGGCCTCCTTTTATATCACAAAGGGGTCACCACAGTGGCAAAATGTACATACATTGAGGTGTAAAGTAGCTACAGGGTCATCATACCTAACCCCTGACGGATTAGGACGAACGCATTTAATGCACCGTGAGGTGTCCGTCTAGGTGTCCTCACTTTCTTGGGGATGGAAAAAGGGGCGATCCCATCAGCACCGCTTAAGCCCTCCTCCATTGGCGCGTCACCATGCATCCAAAGAAGGACCCAAAATGTCGGGTTTGTTGCTATGCCAGAGCGGTGGCACAGCAACAAAATCTTGCCGGGTGCTGAATCTTGCCGGGCGCCGAGCCTTGCCGGGCGCCGAATCTTGCCGGGCTTCGCAAGCCACCCCGACAAGATCTTGCCGGGGAAGCTGGCCTTCGGATTCCAGATCTTCTTATTTGCTGATCCTCAGATCTTTGACTTGAGGGTTTCTTTGGTGGCCTGAGTCAACCTCGAGCTGTTCCCCGACAAGCCTTGCCGCGAGTATGGCTACAACTGCCCGTGCACAAGTACGGGGTACTAATGGCCCAATACTTAGTACACCGACACCATTAAAGATCAATATGTGCATGATGCTGAATTTAAGGATGTATTGCAGAATTGCAAAGGAATATCATGGAACAAGTTCATCCTTAATGATGGATTTGTGTTCGGTGCTAACAAGCTATGCATTCCAGCTGGCTCCGTTCATCTTTTGTTGTTGCAGGAGGCGCATGGAGGAGCATTAATGGGACACTTTGGCATGAAGAAGACAGAGGATGTACTAGCTACACATTTCTTTTGGCCAAAGATGAGAAGGGATGTTGAGCGTTTTGTTACTCGCTGCACTACATGTCAAAAAGCTAAGTCACTACTCAATCCTCAAGGTTTATATATGCCTTTGCCTGTACCTAGTGTTCCATGCGAGGATATATCTATGGACTTTGTTTTAGGTTTACCTCAAACAAAGAAGGGGAGGGATAGCATATTTGTTGTCATGGATAGATTTTAGAAAATGGCACACTTCATACCATGTCATAAAAGTGATGATGCTACTAATGTTGCTGATTTGTTCTTTCGTGAAATTATTCGCTTGCATGGTGTGCCAAATACTATTGTTTCAGATCGTGATACTAAATTTCTTAGCCACTTTTGGAGATGTTTATGGGCTAAGTTGGGGACTAAACTGCTTTTTAGTACTACTTGTCACCCCCAAACTGATGGACAAACTGAAGTAGTCAATAGAACATTGTCTACTATGCTTAGGGATGTTTTGAAGAATAACAAGAAAATGTTGGAAGAATGCTTGCCTCATATTGAATTTGCTTATAATAGTTCGCTGCATTCTACTACTATGATGTGCCCTTTTGAGATTGTGTATGGTTTTCTACCTAGTGCACCTATTGATTTGTTGCCTCTGACATCTTCGGAGAATGTTAATTTTGCTGCTAAACAACGTGCTGAATTGATCTTAAAAATGCATGAGATAACTAAGGAGAACATTGAGCATATGAATGCTAAATATAAACTTGCTGGAGATAAGGGTAGAAAACGTGTTGTGTTTGCACCTGGAGATCTTGTTTGGTTACATTTGCATAAGGATAGAATTCCTGATTTGCGCAAATCAAAGCTAATGCCACGTGCTGATGGTCCTTTTAAGGTGTTAGAGAAAATAAATGATAATGCATATAAACTTGAGCTTCCTGCAGATTTTGGGGTTAGTCCCACTTTTAACATTGCAAATTTGAAGCCTTATTTGGGTGAGGAAGATGAGCTTCCGTCGAGGACGACTTCATTTCAAGAAGGGGAGGATGATGAGGACATCAATACCATTGTTACACCCACAACCCCTGTTGCTATACATACTGGACCAATTACTAGAGCTCGCGCACGCCAATTAAATAACAGCTACTTTCGTTTCTTGGTAATGATTCTAATGTTCATGAGAATATGATATTGCCTAAATTGGAAACATTTGTCTTGCTTACAAATGAAGGGCCTAGCTTGGACAAGAAGGATGAACATTTTAGCAAGACCAAGCATGGAGATGATGGCATGCGCAAGGGGAACAAGAACGGAGTTACAAGTGATGATTTCAGGACTTTGAAGCCACCATAATGAGTGCATGAAGCCTTGGACAAAATATACAAGATGCCACTTCATAAATTTCGTCCAGAGGCTATTATAGGTGCTGCATCACCTTATTATTGGGCCAGGCCCATGTAATTTCGAAATACTTGAGTATAGGCTATTTTTAGAGTCCGTATGTGTGGTGAAACAAGAGTTAGGGTTGGTTTTGGATCCCTCCTCCAAGTGCCACGAAATTTCCCCCTCTTCCTCCATATATACAGCCCTTAGGGCATCGTTTAGACTTTGGGTTTTGTTTAGATTAAAATTTTGCCATAGCTGCAACTTCGCGTACTTCGTTTGTGTTCAACGACCAGACCAAAACGTCACAGAACCCCACTTTCATCAATAAAGCTTTCCTCTTATATTCGCAATATCCAGATTGCAATCTCAGTTTCTTGCTTGTTATTCATTTGCTCGCAGGAAATAGACCCTCGTGGTCAGGTTGATCATGCTCCGGCGTGGTCAATAACCCCTCGGAAGTTGGTTTAGCGATTGCTAAGGCGCGACGTCTTTGCACGTTCGTAGTCGGATCGTCAAAGTCGACTCCCACAGAAAACGATAGCTATCTCATCGAAACATTAGGACACCTTTGCCTCTATCAAGGGGGGTCTTCAATCACTCATTCCGCTTGATGTGGCTCTTGATGTGGAGGAGGACGAGGCATATGAGCTTGGTTTCGTCTTTCTTGTTGCTCTTCACATCGAGCGGCTTCTTGTCGTTCTTGGCGAAGTTCTTCCTCTTGCTCACGTACTAGGCGGCTGCGAGCGGCAACGGCTCTAGTGGACTCGCGGAGTGTGTCTTGAGCCGCTTGAGCTTGAGTTTCATGACTTTGTTGCTCTTGATCCTCGGCTTCTTGTGCTTGGCGTCTCACCCTTTCACGTGCTCGGACTCGGTCTTGCAAACCATTGCCATGGACTGGATTTTCTTGAGCTTGGCGATCTTGAGTGTCATCGCGGCGAGGAAATGGAGCTCGAGGAGAACTCGCATTGGAAGAAGAGTATGCCGACGAGTGGTGACTTGAGTGTCAACTTGACTGGCACCATCTTGGTGAAGATGTTCAGGAAGACGCGCGGCTCACGATCATGTTGCAGAATTCTTCCATTTGTTTGGAGAGCTTGGCGTCTAGGTAGTCACGGTTCCTTGCTTCCGACTGGTGAAGGTCGGTGGCGAGTTGCTCAATGCGATCACCCAAAGTTTCACTTTCTTGATGGAGAGCTCATTGGGCGACAAATAAGTGGTTCTTGGTGACGTAGTCACGTTCATCATCTTGACCCTCGAAGAGTGGGTTCCCCAAAGAAGTTGGCCTTTCCATCATAACCAATTGGATGTGAGTAGAAAAGTGAGAGAACAATACCAAGTTACCTTTTCCAAAGATTGTGGATGTATCGAGTATCGCTCAATGTAATGGTACAATAGTAGAATTGGTACCGGGTTTGTTTCTCACACATACACAAGTAAAGCTTATGGAGGAGCTTGGTTAGGATGGGTGGCACAAAATTTCAAGCAAATGTTAGTCAAGATATCGATAAAGTTGAGAAGGTTCACAAAATTGCAAGTAAAGCAAATAGATCAAACCCAAGGATATCACTAGGAACACACACACGGAAGATAGATTGGATCCGCACAACCAAGGAGTAAGCTCAAAATGTGTAACCCAGAAAATGCTCTTGTTGTACGGATGCACGAGAGATGCTAGCTCGATTGCTCAAATGGGCTAGATACGCTCTAGTGCACCAACCTAGAAGAGTAACCGTGCTGTCCTCAATCCCAAATATGCTATGTATGGAGTATCCAATATGATGCAACTATGCAAAAGGCATGAGGCTATTGCTTACAAGCTCTTTGTTTCTTCTCTTTTTGCTTAAAAGCTTTTTTTTCACTATTGCTTGATGTTCGAGCCAAGTATGATATGAGAAAAGTATGTAAGATATGCACGGGAGAGACTTATGGCACAATGATGATAGCAAGATGATTTGCACGCCAAATATAGCTATGCCGAGTAAGCGTATCACTAAGGTGCACAAAGAGTGTGGCCCGGCAATTCTCAACTCGCTAGTCTCCATGTGTAAGTGATACGTCTCCAACGTATCTATAATTTTTGCTTATTCCATGCTATTATATTATCATTCTTGGATGTTTTACAATCATTTTATAGCAACTTTATATCATTTTTTGGGACTAACCTATTGACATAGTGCCCAGTGTTAGTTGCTGTTTTTTGCTTGATTTTTTACTTCGCAGAATACCAATACCAAACGGAGTCCAAACGCAGCAAAACTTTTTGGAGAATTTCTATGGACCAAAAGACACAACTTGGGCCAAAGAACTACCAGAGGGGTGCCCCGAGGGGGGCACAACCCACCTGGGCGCGCCTGGGGGCCCAGGCGCGCCCTGCTGGGTTGTGCCCACCTCGGTGGCCTCCCGCACCGCCTCTTCACCCTATAAATTCCCAAATATTCAAGAACCCCCCAAAAAATAACCCTAGATCAGAAGTTCCACCGCCGCAAGCCTCTGTAGCCACGAAAAACCAATCTAGACCCCGTTCCGGCAATCCGCCGGAGGGGGAAATCATCACCGGTGGCCATCTTCATCATCCCGGCGGCCACCATGATGAGGAGGGAGTAGTCCACCCTCGGGGCTAAGAGTTTGTACCAGTAGCTATGTGTTTAATCTCTCTCTCTCTCATGCTCTTGAGATGGCACGATCTTGATGCATCGCGGGCTTTGTTAATATAGTTGGATCATATGGTGTTTCTCCCTCTCTATCTTGTTGTGATAAATTGATTTTTCCCTTTGAGATTTCGTTCTTATCGGATTGAATACTTTTATGGATTTGAGAACACTTGATGGATGTCTTGCTATGAATACCCGGGGTGACAATGGGGTATCATATTGATTCACTTGATATGTGTTTTGGCACTCAACTTGCGGATTCCCGCAAAGACATTGGGGTAATCTATGCATAGGGGTTGATGCACGTTCTCGTCTTTGTTTCTCCGGTAGAAATCTTGGGGCACTCTTTGAAGTTCTTTGTGTTGGATTGAGTATTATGAATCTGAAATTGTTTGATGCATATCGCATAATCAACTCATGGATACTCGCGGTGACATTGGAGTATCTAGGTGAAATTAGAGTTGGTTGCTGTGTATCATATGGTGTTATTTTAGTACGAACCCTTGGTTAGATCGATCGGAAAGAATAGCTTGGTGTTATTTTAGTACGAACTAGAGGATAGATTGATCGGAAAGAATAGCTTTGAGGTGGTTTCGTACCCTACAAACAATTTCTTCTTATGTTCTCCGCTAGATAGGAACTTTGGAGTGATTCTTCATCGCACATTGAGGGAAGGGTATATGATCCAATTATATTAGCATTGTTGAGAGATTGCACTAGCGAAAGTACGGACCCTAGGTCTCATTTTCAAGCATTGCAATACCGTTTGTGCTCATTCTTGTTACTTGCTACCTTGCTGTTTTTTATTGTTCCTATTACAAAAATCAATATCTACTATCATTACTACACTTGTATCACCATCTCTTCGCCGAACTAGTGCACCTATACAATTTACCATTGTATTTGGTGTGTTGGGGACACAAGAGACTTTTTATTATTTGGTTGCAGGGTTGTTTGAGAGAGACCATCTTCATCCTACGCCTCCCACGGATTGATAAACCTTAGGTCATCCACTTGAGGGAAATTTTCTACTGTCCTACAAAACTCTGCGCTTGGAGGCCCAACACGAGTCTACAAGAACAAGTTGTGTAGTAGACATCAGTAAGTGACGCAAAATGGCTCGGGTTATCAATGCAAAAGCAAGGAAATGTACTAAGTGCCATCGAAGTTACCGTCCTTGCTTATGGTTGGCGGTGTCGAAGGTGAAGATTGTTGGCGATGACGACTCTGGGGTGATGATGAATGGCGGTGATGTCGATGTCACACCATTCCTAAGTAGCCGAAACACCTTAGGAAATGGAAACTGCAACTCAAAATCGGTCAAATATCGGAAGGTGGGTGCTTTTATGATGAAAAATTTGACGGAGACAAATGGTGGTGGTAATGATATATGTGGATGGGGGATGTCAAGAGCTACCCAACGAGCTAAAGAACACAAAAAAGGACTTCGAAGGTGAAAGATATGGCCGAAATGGTGTTGTTCGTGGGCTGATTCTAGGGGGTGCGGGCACCCGGGGTGGTCAGGGACAAACAAGACCGGGGTTGCGGGCACCGGTGGGTTCGAGCTGTGGGTGCCCGGGGGTCTCCGATTTGGGCGGAAATTTTAGGGAAATGGCCAAATTCGGTGGATTTCATGGTGGGAAGGGTGGGGATGATTGGGTAGGGACTAGATCCACTTGCCAAACAACAAATCCATGGACCAAAACAACCAAATCTCACAAGATCCAACAAATTATAAGAAAAAAAATTTGGGGCTATTTTTGTGGGGATTTTTGAATTAGGACGAAAAAAAACAAAATCAAGCTAGCAAATGGGGGGTAGGGACTCCAAGATGTGAAACAACCTTGCTCATGATACCAAGATGTTGTAGGGTGAAACCCTAGGTGAGATATTTTCACACTTGGAGGGGGAAAGTGATGAACACACAAGAACACAAGAGGAGAATCACTCAAACAAACCCAAATCACACGTCCACTAGAGTAGCATACATGAGATCCACAAGCATACAAGAACAATTTAAGGAAAATAGCACTAGGGTAAAGTTCTTCCCACTCCCAAGAGAGGTGAGGTCCTTATGATAATCTTCTCCAAGACGAGGCCTTGAAATCCACAAGGATTCTTCTCCGAGAAGGTCTTAATCTCCAAGAGGAGGGGGAAAATGAGCAAAGCTCTCTCAATGTCTATCCAATGTCTTGAGGAAGTAGATGCAGACTTTGAGCAATGTTTTGGATGAAGGAAATGAACAGAACAAACTAGTAGGTTCGAGGGAAATTATTAGTTAACGTGCTAAACATTCCATTCATTTGAGACATAACACAAACCCCAAATGCGGACTTCAGAGTGCGAGGGATAACTACAAACCGCATCCATAAGATTTGACCTAAAGGTGAAGATCTGAGAAATACGGTAAAATAAAGTGATATTTACCGCGAATGAACTTGAACAAGAGAGAGGGATGCACGAGTTCGTGCTGCACATACCCTAACTTGGTGGTGTGCAGCCACTACGGTGGCGTGGGGAGGAGGATGATCCGCGGCGGCGAGGACGGACTCCGGCGACCTCTTTCGGGAGCAGTACGGTAGGTCTTCGGAAAGTGGAGGTGGCAGAGAGATGAGGTGAATGAAGATGGTGACCGGGGGCGGCTCCGTATTTATGAGCGAGGGGAAATAACCGCACCCGGTGAATCTGATTGGACGACCATAGTCACAGGACTTTTGCTATTCAACAGCCCAGATGATGTGGCAGTTGCTGAATAGCATGTGGCAACCATCATCAAAGACGTGGTCCTGACTTGGGCAGGAAACCCCAAATTTTAGATGGCTTTCGACAAACTAGATTAAGTTCAGACTGAAACAAAATCATGGTCAAGGATACCAGATAAGTTTCGTTACCAGATGAAATTGTGCATTCATAACGGAACAACATAGACTAGAAGAGATACAAAAGAGGGAAAACAAGGTCATAGGCATTTCACTCACTCAATGATAAACACACGTGGGAAAAGCTATGAGTGAAATACATTCGGGCTAAACATAAAAAAGTTTCAAACGAAGATAACTCAGCGAAGAAAATGTGGTGGCATGACCCATCGTATAAGAACTGTATGGCCCCGAGCATCGCACAACTAGTTGTGGCACTCGGTTAGTCTAGTTCTTCATTTATGTATTCACTCTCAGAAGGAAAATTTTACTTTGTCAAAATTTTCAAACTCTTCAAGTGTTATGCACCCTTTCCTTCTAAGATGTGGAAGTGATGGTACGGGTGCTGATTCCAGCTTACTGTACGTTTGCGGAATCTAGGATATTTAGCTCACACCGTAATGCATGGAATCTTTTTCTCATCGAGAGGCTTGGTGGTGAGATTCTCTTTGGTCCTGATGTGACTGATCATAGTATCCTCTCAAGCAACATGATCACAAAGGAAATGATGTTTGATCTCAATATGCTTGGTGCGGGAGTGCTGCACAGGATTGGGTGCAATTTTGATCACACTCTCATTGTCGCACAATAAAGGGATCTTCTGGACCTTGACGCCATAATCCTTCAGAGTCTGTTTCATCCACAATAACTGAGTGCAACATGCGCAAAGAACAATATATTCGGCTTCAACTGTAGATAGAGAGACACAATTCCGCTTCCTTGTCGACTAGCATACCAAAGATCTACCAAGGAAATGACATGTCCCCGAAGTAGATTTTGTGTCCACCCGGTCACCTGCATAATCTGAGACATAATATCCAATGAGGTCAAACTATGCTCCCTTAGGATACCATAAGCCTAAGGTGGGGGTGTGAGCCAAATATCTCAGAATATGCTTGACCGCTTGGTGATGCGATTCTTTCGACGTAGCTTGGAAACACGCACACTTACCATAACGTCAGGTCTAGATGCACATGCAGTGAAGAACCAATCATCAAACAATAAGATTTCTGATCATATTCTGTACCGTACACATCAACATCTAGCTGACCACTTGTAGGCATGGGAGTTTTGTAGCCCTTATGATTGCAATCTTGCATCTTGAACTTCTTCAGAAAGGCTCTGAGATACTTCTTGCTACATGTAAACTGTGTTAGGATTTTCCCTGAAGAGGAGGGGAGATGCAGTACAGTAGAGATAAATGTTTCCCTCAGTGAGAACCAAGGTTATCGAACCAATAGGAGGACCACGCAAATTTTCGTCTTCAGTACCTACACACACAAAAGCAAATACTTGCACCCAACATGGGCAAGAGGGTTGTTAATCCCCTTGAACTCATTACTTGCAAGGATTAATTCTGATAGTGGTTGAAAGATAAATAAATTGAAAAACAAAAGAAAAGTAAATAAATTGCACCAAGATATTTTTAGTTTTTATAATATGTAAAAGTAGACCCCAAGGGCCATGGTTTTCACTAGAGGCTTCTCTCTCGAAACAATAGCATACGGTGGGTAAACAAATTACTGTTGGGCAATTGATAGAAAAGCGCATAGTTATGATGTTATTCATGGCAATGATCACACATATAGGAATCACGTCTGTGACAAGTAGACCAACTCCTGCGTACATCTACTACTATTACTCCACCAATGACCGCTATCCAGCATGCATCTATGGTATTAAGTTCATGACAAACAGAGTAATGCTTTAAGCAAGATGACATGATGTAGACAAAGTAAACTCAAGCAATATGAACAAACCCCATCATTTTACCCTTAATGGCAACAATACAAATATGTGCCTGGCTGCCCCTTCTGTCACGAGGTGAGGACACCACAAGATTGAACCCATTACAAAGCACCTCTCCCACTGAGGATAAATCAATCTAGTTTGCCAAACCAAACCGATAGATCTGAGAGAAATACAAAGCTATCATAATCATGCACAATAAAGTTCAGAAAAGACTCAATTAATTTCAATGAATAATCTGACCATAAACCCACAATTCATCGGATCCTAACAAACACGTCGCAAAAGAAGATTGCATCGGATAGAACTCCAAGAAGATCGAGCAGAACATTGCATTGAAGATCAAAGAGGGAGAAGAAGCCATCTAGCTACTAGATATGGACCCATAGGTCTGTGGTGAACTACTCACGCATCATCGGAAGGAAGCAAGGATGATGTAGAAGCCCTCCATGATCGATTCCCCCTCCGGCAGAGTACCTGAAAATTCCTCCGGAAGGGATCGTGGAAGAACAGAAACTTGGGCCAGTGGAAAAAGGGTTTCAATCAGCTCTCTGGGGGTTTCCTATTATTCTAGAATTTATAGAAGTGGAATTAGGTTAGGCAGAGCCTTGTGGGGCCCACAACATAACAAGGCGTGCCCTTGGGCGCGCCCTGTTGCCTTGTCGTCTCCTCGTTCATCGTCTGCTCTCCTCCCAAAGCTTCTAGGGCCTCTCTTGTCCTGAAAAAATAATCAAAAACTTCCGTAGTGTTTGGACTCCATTCGTACTCATTTTTTGCAAAGCCAGAAACAAGCAGAAAATAGCAACTATCACTAGGCACTAGGTTAATAGGTTAGTCCCAAAAAATTATATAAAATAGCACAAAAAGTCATATAAAGTATCAAAGATTGATATTATAATAGCATGAAACAATAAAAAAAATTATAGATACGTCAGAGATGTATCAGTAGCCCCAAGCCTAATTCATGATCGTCCTCGAGTAGGTAAATGATATAAACAAAAAATTTGATGTGAAATGCTACCTATCATGTGTATGATGTAATCTCTTTTACGGTATGAATATTTAGGATACGAGTGATTCAAGTCAATAGTGTTGTAGGGTGAAACCCTAAGATGGATATTTTCACACTTGGAGGGGGGGAAAGGGATGAACACCAAGAACACAAAGAGGAATTCACTCCAACAAAACCCAATCACACATCCACTAGAATAGCAAACACATAGATCCACAAGAATACAAGCACAATCAAAGGAAACAAGCACTAGGATAATGTTCTTCCCACCCTAAGAGATGAGGTCTTGATGATTATCTTCTTCCAGAGGTCTTGAAATCCACAAGTGGATCCTCTCCTAAGAGGTCTAGATCTCCAATGGAGTGGCAGAAGGAGCAAAGCTCTCAAATATCTCACATATACTTTGCTAACCCTAAACATGACCCTAGGTACGGAATATATAGGCTTGGGGACGAAGTGAAGGCCCAAAATAGCAGCTTCAGCCGTCCATCCTGATGGGCCCGTGCGCACGGGGTAAGTTGGGCCCGTGCGCATGGGGGTCCCGTGTGCACGGTACACGACCGTGCGCACGGGGTGCTACAATGCCCGCTTCCTGGGTAGCCCGTGGGCACGGGTTCTCGGGGGCCCGTGCGCATGGGGTCGCCTAGGACCTGCAGCCTTGCTCCTCTTGAACTCCTTGGCCTTCCTTATGGACTTGGGGTGCTTCTCCTTCCCCTTGGTGATTTTCCTTAGCTGCTTGGGAGTGTTCCTCTTCGTACCTAATGAAACATAGTGCATTTTGGTGGGGTAGCAACCAAGTTCCACTCGTGTCCATATGCATGCCAAGTAGGAAGGAGTTCACCTCGGTTTCCATTGCGTGTGCTCTAGCTCTTGTCAGGGGTCCACGTGGTGCTTGATGTGTTGGTGTAGAGTCCATGGGGATGATGGAAGGATGCTAGGCATCATCTCCCCCCCTTGGGAGAGATCCGTCCATGGAACATGATCTTCATCACCATCGTATGGGGCCAAGACCTTGACGTTGAAGATGTCGCTTACATTGTACTTGTCGCATGGGATGTCGATCTTGTAGGCGTTGTCATTGTAGCACGCTAGCACCTTGAAGGGTCCATCGGCTCGTGGTAGTAGCTTGGGTTTGCGCTCATTGGGAAAGCGGTCCTTGCGGAGATGTAGCCATACAAGATCTCCCGGTTGGAACACCATTGGCGTCTTGTTGATGTTGAGTTTGGTGGCGAGGCGTTGTACTTGACGCTCGATCGTGGCCCTTGTATCTTCATGCATCTTCTTGATAAAACTTGCCCTTGCACTCGCATCCATATTCGCGCGTTCTTGGAGCGGAAGAGGTAGAATGTCCAATGGGGACAATGGGTTGAATCCATAGACAACCTCGAAGCGGGACTTGCCGGTAGTAGAGTGTCGAGGTCGATTGTAGGCGTACTCGGTGATGGGTAAGCACTCCTCCCACTCCTTGATGTTCTTCTTGATCAACACGCGTAGGAGAGTAGATAGCATCCGATTGGTGACTTCCGTTTGGCCATCGGTTTGGGGATGATAGGCCGTCGAGAAAAGTAGCTTGATGCCAAGCTTGGCGCATAGTGTCTTCCAAAAGTAGCTTAGGAACTTGACGTCTCGGTCTGACACTATGGTCCTTGGCACTCCATTCAACCTCAAGATTTCCCTACAAAAGAGATTTGCAACATGTGAAGCATTGTCTATCTTATTGTATGGGATGAAATGTGCCATTTTAGAGAATCGGTCGACAACAACAAATACGAAATCCTTTTCATTTTGAATCCTAGGCTAACCAAGCACGAAATCCATACTAATATCTTCCCATGGTTGATATGGAATTGGAAGTGGCATATATAAACCATGAGATTGAGCTTGTGACTTAGCTTTGCAGCATGTAGAACATCGGTTGGTGAACCGAGCGACGTCGCGGAACATCTTTGGCCAAAAGTACTTGAAGAAGAGTGTGGCAAAGGTCTTGGCATGCCCAAAATGTCCCATAAGTCCTCCGCCGTGAGCCTCTTGCAAAAGTAACAAACGAAGCGAAGACTCGAGTATAAAAAGCTTGTTAGCGCGCATAAGGTATCCATTCTTGAGATAATAGTTCTCCCAACAAGTATGAGCAAGACATTCCGCATAAGGAATCACAAACGTAGGATCATGTGCATAAAGATCTTTAACATGCTCAAAGCCAATAACATTTAACTCAAGTTGAGTAACTAACATGCACTTGACGCAAGAGCATCCGCCACAACGTTTTCTTTACCCTTAATGTACTTGATCACATAAGGAAAAGATTCAATAAATTCACTCCATTTAGCATGCTGTTTGTTCAACTTGGTTTGACCTTTAAGGTACTTTAGTGTCTCATGATCAGTATGTATGACAAATTCATGTGGGCGAAGATAATGCTCCCAAACATGCAATACGCACACTAAAGCATACAATTCTTTGTCATAGAGGGGATAGTTGAGTTGAGCACCGGAATTTTTTTCACTAAAGTAAGCAATGGGTCGCTTTTCTTGCATCAAAACTCCACCAATTCCATTAACACTAGCATCACAATGGACCTCAAAAGTTTTGTTGAAATTAGGCAATGCAAGAATTGGGGCATGTGTAAGTAAAGATTTGAGCTCGTCAAATGCGGTAGATTGTGAGGATCCCCAAACAAAGGGTGCATTCTTCTTACTCAAGGCAAGCAAAGGTGCGGCAATAGTGCTAAAATGTTTTCACAAAGCGAGGATAAAAACCCGCTAGACCAAGGAAACTACGCACTTGTTGCAAATTAGTGGGTTATGGCCAAGTTTTAATTGCTTCAATTTTAGACTCATCAACATGAACACCCTTTGAAGACACAACAAAGCCCAAGAAAACAATCTTGTCAACCCCAAAAGTGCAATTTTCCATATAGGCATAAAGACGCTCTTTTCTAAGAGTTTGCAACATGGCCCTAAGATGATTTACATGCTCTTAGAGGGATTTGCTAAACACAAGAATATCGTCAAAGTAGACCACAACAAACACTCCAATGTAAGGACGAAGCACATAATGCATAACACGCATGAAAGTTTCGGGTGCTTCCGATAGACCCATAGGCATAACTAACCACTTGTACAAACCAAATTTTGTTTTTAAAGTTGTCTTCCATTCATCACCTTCTTGTATGCGGATTTGATAATAACCACTTTTGAGATCAATTTTTGAGAAAATGGTGGCGCCGCTAAGCTCATCTAGCATATCATCAAGGCGTGGGATGGGATGCCTATAGTGAACAGTGATAGCATTTATTGGTCTACAATCGGAACACATGCGAAAACTACCATCGCACTTAGGCACAACAATAACCGGTACGGCACAAGGACTTAAACTTTCACGCACATGTACATGGTCTATGAGATGTTGGCTTGCCTTTGTATTTCTTTTGTTACTTCGAGGTTGACGCGGTATGGAGCCTTGTTAGGAAGAGGTGCGCCGGGGATAATGTCGATCTGGTGTTCGATGCCACATAGAGGAGGAAGACCAGGAGGTAACTCATCGGGGAAAACATCCATGAATTCCTGCAAGAAATTAGACAACACTGGAGGAAGAGGGTTAGATGTGTTAGTCATTGCCACCCCATCTTTGCACACTAGCACATAGTGTATGACACTCGATGGATTCTTGCACACTTCTCTCATCTCTCTTTTTGTGGCTAGGAGGACTAAGTTCTTCTCTCTTGATGTGTAGTCACTCATTTTGGGCTTGTGGCTCTCACTCTCTTTCTGGTGGTTCACTTTCTCACTAGGCTCTCCATGATGGGTGGATGCTTGCTTGTCGGCGATCACATGAATTGGTGACATAGGTCGTAGCATGTACTCTTTTCCCTTCATTTTGAAGCTATAGTGGTTAGTTCTTCCGTTGTGGATGACACCGCGGTCGAATTGCCAAGGTCTTCCCAATAGATGATGCACACGGACATGGGAACCACATCACACTCCAAGGTGTCCTTGTAGTCGCCTATCTTGAACGAAACTTGCACGGTGTGCTCCACTTGGATGGTGCCGGAGTCGCTAAGCCATTGGACCTTGTAGGGGCGAAGATGTTTCTTCTTGATCAATTGTAGCTTGGAACACAGCTCGTCACTTGCCAAGTTGTGACAACTTCCTCCGTCGATAATGACCTTCACGGAACGACCATTGATGCCAGCCTTGGTGTGGAAGATGTGACACCGTTGGTCTTCGTCTTGTTGGTGTTGAAGCGTCAAGACCTTGGAGACCATAAGAGCGGGACTTGAATCATTGTCGCAAAAGACTTGAGCATCTTCTTCTTCATTCACTTGACGGTGCATGGCGACGTGCTCGAGAGCTTCTATCTCGTCTTCGCTCATGGAGTCGTATGTGCCATCGTCATTGGCAATCATGGTTCGCCGGTTGATGCATTGGAAAGATTTGTGTCCACGGCCACCACATGTGAAGCAATTGAGAGAACTTGTCTTGACGGGGTCATCCGATGGTGCCGATGAAGAGGTAGTCTTGTTCTTATAGTTGCTTGACGGAGGACGAGTCGAGGAAGGCGTCGCTTGCTTGGAACTTGACTTGTCGCCGGTACTTGGTGACACTCTAGTCGAGGTAGGAGGTGTCGTAGTAGAGGCATCTTGAGTGTATGAGCCGTAGGTCTTGGATGAGTACTTGGTGTATTTGAGGTCTTCTTGCACTTGTCGCTCCACCTTGGTCGCTTGATGAACTAGCTCGAGAAGGTCGGAGTAGGGTTGGAAATCGGCAATCTTCCTTATTGGGTGATTGAGGCCGTTCAAGAAGCGTGCCATAGTTTGCTCATGATCCTCTTTGACATTGGCTCTTATCATGGCAATTTCCATTTCTTGATAGTATTCTTCCATCGTCTTCGTGCCTTGCTTGAGGAGTTGCAACTTCTTGAAGAGATCTCAGATGTAGTGTGTAGGCACAAAGCGAGCTCTCATGACATCCTTCATCTGTGTCCAAGTTGTGATTGGTGGCTCGCCCTTCTCACAGCGTTGTTCAATCACCTGTTCCCACAAAATGAGAACTTAGTCTTGAAACTCAAGGGAAGCCATTGCAATTTTCTTCTCTTCATCATAGTTGTGAAGATAGAATATCTTGTCGACCTTCAATTCCCATGAGAGATATTCCTCGGGATCGTTGCTTCCGGAGAACTTGGATATGGTGAACTTGAGCTTGCCGTAGCGGAGTTCTTCATCATAGTGACATTGTTGATGGCGCTCTTGGCGTGGGGGAGGGTCTTCGAGCACTCGTTCCGCTTGGTGTCGCTCTTGCCGAGGAGGAGGAGGACGAGGCATGTGTGCCCGGTTTCGCCTTTCTTGTTGCTCTTCATGTCGGGCGGCTTCTTCTTGTCGTGCTTGACAAAGTGCTTCCTCTTGCTCACGTACTTGACAATTGCGTTGGGCAATGGCTCGACTGGACTCTCGGAGTGCATCTTGAGCCGCTTGAGCTTCTGCTTCACGACTTTGTTGCTCTTGCCGAAGTGCATCGCCATCTTGAGATGCTTGACGTGGACGATGTGGTGCTGGTAGCTCTTGATCCATGGCTTCTTGTTCTTGGCATCGCGCCTTCTCACGTGCTCGCACGTGGTCTTGCAAGCCATTGCCATGGAAAGGATTTTCTTGAGCTTGGCGATCGTGAGTGTCGTCGCGTTGAGGGGAGCGAGCTCGAGGAGGACTTGAATCGGAAGAGGAGTATGATGACGAGTGACGACTTGAGTGGCGCCATCTTGGTGAAGAGGTTGAGGAAGACGCGCGGCTCATGATCATGTTGTGGAAATCTTCCATTTGTTTGGAGAGCTTGGCGTCAAGGTAGTCCCGTTGTCTTTCTTCCGATTGACGAAGGTCGGTGTCGAGTTGCTCGATGTGATCACCCAAAGCTTCACTCTCTTGATGTAGAGCTCGTTGTGCGATGAAGAAGTGATTCTTGGTGACGAAGTCGCGTTTGTCATCTTGATCCTCAAAGAGCGGGTTCACCGAAGAAGAAGGCCTATCCATCATGTAGAAGTGGTGGTGAGTAGGAAAATGAGAGAACAATACCAAAGATACCTTTTCAAGGATCCCAAGGTAACCAAACAAACATGCATCACGTAGAGCAATAAAAACAGCACCTAAATGTTCCAAATGTTCCTCCAAAGATCTACTATAAATCAATATATCATCAAAGTAAACTACCACAAATCGTCCAATGAAAGCACGTAAAACTTCGTTCATTAATCTCATGAAAGTACTAGGTGCATTAGTTAACCCAAAAGGCATGACTAACCACTCATATAATCCAAACTTAGTTTTAAATGTTGTTTTCCATTCATCTCCCAATTTCATATGAATTTGATGGTATCCACTACAGAAATCAAGTTTGAAGAATATTATAGAACCACTCAATTCATCAAGCATATGATCTAGCCTAGGAATAGGATGACGGTAACGAATAGTAATATTATTAATGCCTCTACAATCAACACACATACGCGACGTACCATCCTTTTTTGGCACTAGTATAATAGGAACAGCACAAGGACTAAGAGAGTCGCATATATAACCTTTGTCGAGCAGCTGCTGTACTTGATGCATAATCTCCTTCGTCTCCTATGGATTGGTACGGTATGGCGCACGGTTTGACAGCGAAGCACCGGGAATTAAGTCAATCTGATGCTCAATCCCTCGAATAGGTGGTAATCCCAGTGGCACATCTTGTGGAAAAACGTCAGGGAACTCCTGCAAAATGTTAATGATAGTAGGAGGCAAAGAGGAAGGCACGTCCTCGAATGAAAATAATGCCTCTATGCACACAAAAGCATAGCAAACAGATTTGCTGACATCTAGATCATCAATATCAGATTTGCTAGCAAATAAACATGCACTTTTCAATTTAATTTCAGAAGCAACACTAGATAGTTTATTATTAGGCTTCATTTGTTGCTCAAATTCTTTTGCCACAATCTGATTTTCACTCTTATTTTTCTCCTGTTTTGCTTTATTAGCTCTATTAATATCATCTTTCAGAATGGAATCAGGAGTCATAGGAAGCAAAGTAATATGTTTATCCTTATGAACAAGAGTATACTGATTGTTTCTACCATGGTTTGCAATTTTTTTATCATATTTCCATGGTCTACCAAGTAATAAGGAACATGCTTGTATGGGTACCACATCACAATCAACATAATCATCATATGCAGAGATACTAAAATGCACACGAACAGTACGTGTTACCTTAACCTTGCCGTTGTTGTTGAACCATTGGATGTAGTAAGGATGTGGATGTGGTCTTGTGGTGAGAGATAGCTTCTCCACCATCTTCATGCTAGCCAAGTTGTTGCAGCTCCCTCCATCAATGATGACGCGGACAGAACATTCCTTCACAACTCCCTTTGTATGGAACAAATTATGCCTCTGATTTTGCTCAGCTTGTGTTACCTGCACACTCAAAACACATTGAGCAACTAAACTCTCATACCTGTCAGCATCCTCAGCAGCCATGTATTGGGTCTCATGTTCAGAATCATCTTCACCATGTTCTTCACTTGCAATAAGAGCCAAAGTCTCCTCATCATAGTCACTAGCGGACTCATACCCACCATCCTCAGTAACAATCATCACACGCGGAGATGGACATTTGCTCGCATAGTGACCTCCACCCTTGCAACAACGGCATATAACCTCATGTGTTTGCCCTGTTGATGCCATGGATGAAGAAGAGCTCTGTGCCGGACCGGAAGGTGTACTCCTGGCAGATGGTGGTGGTGCTGCCTATTTTCTTGTATCTCTGTTGGAATTGGCGATTGAAGTCAGTGGTGCTGTAGTAGGATGTGTGGGAGTAGAGGATGTACATGGTGTCAATGAGGAAGATCGACCTGCAGAAAAATTAGTTCGCGCCAATGCCTGTCGATCCTGCACTTCACGTTCAGCTTTGCAAGCAAGATGGAATAAACGAGTGATATTATTATACTCCTTATACTCTAGAATGGTCTGAATCTCTTTATTTAATCCACCCATAAAACATGCAAGCATAGCTTCATTATCCTCAACAATACCATATCTAATCATGCCAGTTTGTAATTCATGATAATACTCCTCTACAGAATTTTTTCGTTGTCTCAAACGCTGCAGTTTTTGAGGTAATTCACTTTGATAATATAGTGGAACCCAACGAGTACGCATAGCAGTTTTCAAAGCAGCCCAAGTAGTAAGGATATTATCATAATATAATCTACAATGTTCAGACCACCAAACAGAGGCAAAACTAGTGAATTCACAAACAGCAGCAGCAACACGTCTATCCTCAGGATATTGTAAGCATGTGAAATGTTATTCAATTTATAACTCCCAAGTAAGATATACATCAGGAATGTATCTACCCTCAAACGGTGGAATATTTAATTTTAGCTTAGGAATATGGTCATAATTTCGTGGTGATGCTGCAGCCCTACCGTTGCGATTATATGCGTGAGGTCGACCTGGTGCTGGTGGTTGCACGTAGTTCTGATTTTGATCAACCTCATCCTCATAATAGTCCTCCACCTCTGCAGTAGCAGCAGGAGCTACAGAAGCATCAACATCAGTAGCAGTGGCACCGAAAGTTTGTCCTGGCTCAAGGGGAACACGGCCCGCTCGGCGGAGGGCTGTTTCACGACGTGGAGGTTGTTGTTGTTGTTGTTGTTGTTGTTGTTGTTGTTGTTGTTGTTGTTGTTGTTGTTGTTGTTGTTGTTGTTGTTGTTGTTGTTGTTGTTGTTGTTGTTGTTGTTGTTGTTGTTGTTGTTGTTGTTGTTGTAATGGTGTAGCAGATGCAGGTGGTGGCTGTGGAAGACGCGTGAGTTCTTCATCGAACTTGGCGTACAACTTGGTGTCAATTGTCTTCTCAATGTCATCAATCCTCTCCAGTGCCTTTCCTAAGCTGGCCATCACGTCTTCCACCTGTTGACTCAACATTTGCTGAAATTTATCATGAAGCTCCTTCTTCGTCATGTTCTCCCAGTCAATCTTGTCAGCTTGTGATCCTGCCATGGTTAGCAGCAATAGAAACACACAAGAATATGATCCTACAAACTACTAGAAAGTGGTGGGGTGTCACAAATCCGTCAAGCGAATCTCAAAGTCTTACAAGTTCTTACCAAGCAGCAGGCGGTGATCGGCAACCGTTGTAGTCAAAACTCTCAAAGCTTGGATAGAGCGATTACCAGGGAGAGTCAAACGCACGATATAGGTGTATGTGGAGCTGGGATGGCTTATAATATGGTAGCAAAAAGGTCAGCAATAATCAATTCAAAGATGCAAAGTTGAATAAGCGCTCAACGACGGTACTGTGCTGGTCCTAGGCTAGACCATACTAGAGACGCGAGCCTAGAACACTAACAAAATCACGGCATAGCACGTAAGAAAAGGGAGAAGCACACTCTGAAAAAAAATTTGCTCTTTTTTTCGCGCTCTTTTTTTTTGCGCTCCTTTTTTTTGCCGAAAATCAATATAATGGCGAGTGTCTCAAAACTCTTTCCAAGTCAAAATAACAGGATAGGCATGAAATTTTTTTGACTATTTTTTTTTCAAAATTAGGGCAGTGATGACCAAAAAGTGCGACAAAAAATCACTATGATGGCAAGTGTCTCAAAACGCTCCCAGGGACCTAAAAACAGGATAGGGAAAAAATATTTTTCAACTGCCGAATTTTTTTTCTTTTCCGAAACCTACTCACGCATGGAAACACGAATCAGAAAATAGATGGATCTCGAAAACAAACCTAATATGAAAAGAACCCGGATTGATGGTGGATATAAGGTGGTAGGATATGGCAGCGGTGGTGGTATATGGTAGCGGTGGTAGGATATGGCAACGGTGGTGGTATATGGTAGCAGTGGTAGGATATGGTAGTGGTGGTGGAATATGGCAGCGGTGGTGGAATAGGGCAGCAGCGATGACGATGGTGCGGCGGCGGCGTGATAAACTGTGACAGAACTCGAAACTCTAAAGGACTAGATGCTAAGACCAGCAACTAGACACGACGATGCAACCTCAAATTCAACAAAGCAAAACCCTAAAAATATTATGCAAAGGCTCAGATTGGTTCGGATATGATGAACTAACCCTAAATATATTTGTTGGCTTTTTCGTGGACTATAGGTATGAAGAACAGACTCGATCTAAACTATGAAAAACTGGAAAATCTCACCGAGCAACATGGAAGTCTGATAACACTTGATAGAGGCAAAGGTGTCTCGTCTTTCGATGAGATCATGGCTATCGTTTTTGGTGGAGTAGACTTTGACGATCCGACTATGAACGTGCGAGGACATCGCGCCTTAGCAATCGCTAAACCAACTCCGAGAGGTTATTGACCACGCCGGAGCATGATCAACCTGACCACGAAGGTCTATTTCCTGCAAGCAAATAAAGACCAAGCAAGAAACTGAAATTGCAATCTGGATATTGCGAATATAGGAGGAAAGCTTTATTAATGAAGATGGGATTCTGTGACGTCTTGGTCTGGTCGTAGAACACAAACAAAGTACGCGAAGTTGCAGCTATGGCGAACTTTTAATCTAAACAAAACCCCCAAAGTCTAAACGGTGCCCTAAGGGCTGTATATATGGAGGAAGAGGAGGGGAATTTCGTGGCCCTTGGAGGAGGGGTCCAAAATCAACTGATGCGGAGCATCCTATGGTCATCCCCATGGACCTACCTTCGTCTCACCAAGTGCCAAGAGGACCAATGACACGAGCACGAGCTAGAGCTCTCGAGACCGAGGTGACATCTCTCCTTAGTGATATTCCATATGATCCACTCGAGACATGGCTACTACCTAAGTCCGAAATGTTGTGCATGATCAGGTACCAAGATGGCCCTCTCGAGGACGCACGCGAAGACGGACAGGTCCCCAAGTTCATGGATGAAGAGGAACGACGAAAGGAACTAGAGAAGTCCCCAGGACCGGGACATCCAGCCCCTGGAGCATCATCCACAGCCGCTGCCCTCCGGCCGAGGCTACAGGGCCCGGACATCCGGCCCAGCCCGGACATCCGGCCCGACGCCCGGAAATCCGGCTCCTCCTATCCAGAGAGCAACCAGAATCGGCCAAGTCAGCCCGGACATCCGGCCCAGGCCCCGGACATCTGACCTGTTGTGAGCAGCCGGACATCCGGCCACCAGCCCAGAAATCCGGACCACACCTGTCCAGAGAGCACCGAAGCTGGACCCTGCCAGCCCGGACATCCGGCCCCATCCCGGACATCCGGCTCGACTCCCGGACGTCCGGCTCGGCCTGTCTGCGCACAATAAAGGGCCGAGGCCTATGTATCCCTTCACCCCCCTAGACTATATATACTCCCTCTCCCTCATGTTTTATGGTTAGCATAGGTTTTTGCTCATTTGAGAGATAGAGCTTTGCTCATCCATTCGGTTCTACTCCATCGAGAGACTGCGGCCTCTACGGAGAAGATCCATGGATTGGATTCAAGACCCCTCACGGGAAGAGCTCTCAAGACCTCCTCTCGGAGAATAACTCGCTACCGATTGTATCGTCCTTTGTTGCGTTTGCATCTTGTATCACTCTTTATGTTCATGGATCTAGCACATGTGTGATCTCTCCCGTTGATTTGAGTGTTTCCCCTCGTGTTCTTCGTAGGATCCACTCCATTTCATGAAAGATCGGGCATCTAGGGTTCTACCCTACATCATCTTGGTATCATGAGCCAAGGTTGATCACGAATTTGGAGCCCCTGCCCTTTGTTTTCTAGCCTAGTTTTGTTGATTTTGTCCTAATTTTGAAAATTCCCCACAAAAATAGCCCCCCAAATTTTTATGTGATTTGTTGGTGTGATGATGTTTTGTTGGCTTTGATCCATGGATTTGATGTGTTACTCGTAGATCTAACTTCTCCGAACTTTTCTCCCCATTCCATCCACGAAATCCCTCAATTTTTGCCCCGAAATTTTCTCTACCCATGAGATCCACCGAGTTCGTCCACGGAACCAGGTCCCGGACATCCGGCCCGTGACCCCAGACATCCGGCCATCCCGGACATGCGGCCCACAAGCCCAGAGATCCGGCCCCTGGCAACAACACCTCCTCCACCACTCGTTTCTTCTGCCTAACTTTCACCAATTTTGACAGGGCTTACACCAATACTTCTGCATACCACCATCGCTTTTCGCAACCACCACCACTTACCCGCTACCACCTCCGACAATTTTTGCCACATTTGGTTTTTGAGAATTTGCATTGCGGTTTCCGTTTCCTAATGTGTTTCGGCTAATTAGGGATGGTTCGACATCGACATCACCGTCACTCATCTTCGTCATCGACCTCGAGCATTTCATTATTTTGACACCATCCACCGTAAGCAAGGACGGTAACCTCAATGACACTCTCGTATATTCTCCCTTGCCATTGCATTGATAACCCCATAGCCTTCCTTTTTGCGTCACTTGCCCATCGATACTAGCCTTTGAGTATTGTCGGCAACGTTACTTGTGCACATTAGTGGTCATTGCATATATCACATCATTGGTATACATATCTTGGTATCATATCTTGTGCCACAAGGTTGTCATCGCATATACACAATTGCTATCTTGGTTCGTCAAGTTTTTCATAGTGGCCATAGAAAGAGCTCAAAAGAGAAAGAGCCAAACAAGCTTTTAAGCAAAAGAGAAAGATAAGCAAAGAGCTTTTAAGCAAGAACCATATCATCATACTACATTAAGATTGTCATACTCAATCATCTTGGATCATACCACCGGAACACCATACATAAAGCATAGTAGGGATAGAAGTTGTTACATTTTTGCCTTGTAGGTCGTGCACAAGTCTCGTATCCGCCTATTGTGCAATTGTGCTAGCGTCTCTCTAGAGTTGTGCAAAAAGAGCATTTTCTGTGGATTCCACATTTTGAGCTCATTTTTGGTTGCACAACCCCATCTATCTTTCCGTGTGTGTGTGTTTCCATGAGCCACATATTTCTTGGTCTACTTGTTGCATTTGCAAATTTGCGAATCTTTTCCAACATTATTGAGTCTTACTAACAATTGCATAAATTTTGTCCACCATCCTAACCAAGCTCCACCAAAGGCTTTATTTGTGTAGGTGTGAGAAATTGACGGGAACCGGTACCAGTTGTGCTATTTACTTGCTACATCATTGAGTGATCATTGATCCATTCTCAACATCGGTCAAGGTACATTTGGTATAGTTCTTTTCTTTCTCCCACTCACACATTTACTTGGAATGATGGATAGGCCAAGTACTTCTACCAACCCACTCTTCATCGAGCAAGACGAGGACCCGAACACCTACGTCACTAAGAACCACCTTTTCGGCGCACACCGAGCTTTGCATCAAGAACAACAAGCATTGAGCGACCACATCAACAACCCCGCCTCCGACTTGCGACATTCTGAGCAACGTACAAGAGACTCCTTCGACAACAAGCTCGACGAACAAAAACAAGAGAGCAATGCAAGAATGAACGAGATTCGTGCCTTGTTGGTTAACCGCTCTTCTACCACTTCGTCATATTCCAGGCGGAGCCACTCGAGTTGACATTCCTACGACACCATCTTCGGTTCAAGTACACGGACATCAAACACTCTTCGTCGAGCCGCACATCAAGACCGTCAAGCAAACCACAATCCTCTACACTGCAATGATCCACAAGAAAAACTTGAAGAGCAAGAACATCGGCATCATCTCAATCAAGCTACCCGTGCGCAAGCACAAGAAAGGCAACGCCAACGCCAACAAGAGGAAGCGCAAGAACGCCAACGCCTACGAGAGCAAATGCAAGAGCGAGCATGTCAACACCAAGACGAGCAAGACACCGAAGCTCTCCGTCAACAACAACAACGGCGTGAAGCACAAGCCCTTGAGGCACAACGTGCACTCCGTGAAACCAATCGTGCCGCAGCCGCCCGTAACCGACATGTTCGAGAAGAAGAAGAAGCACTTCGCGAGGAAGTCCACGAGCGACGATATCAAGCATGATTGCAATGACAAGCTCCACAAGCTCGACAAGAACCACAAGTTCGCCATGAGTAACAAGACAATAGAAATCCTCCACGCCAAGAGCAGCTAGAGGGTGACAATCCTCCACGTCAAGTGCGTCATCACCCCGACCCCAACACAATGAAGAGCAACACTACGACAAGCTCAAGTTCACCAGAAGCAATGATCCCAAAGAGTATCTTTCATGGGCATTGAAGGTTAACAAGATCTTTCAGTTGCACAACTATGAGGAAGAGAAGAAGATCGCCATGGCATCCCTTGAGTTCCAAGACTATGTCCTCATTTGGTTGGAGCAAGTCATTGAGCGCCGTGAGGCAAGAGGTGAACCACCCATAACTACTTGGGCGCAAATGAAGGATGTCATGAGAGCGCGCTTTGTGCCAACCTACTACAGCCACGACCTCTTCAAGAAGTTACAACTCCTCAAGCAAGGAACAAAGAGCGTTGAAGAGTACTACAAGGAAATGGAGATTGCCACGATACGAGCCAATGTCATGGAAGATGATGAGCAAACTATGGCACATTTCTTGAATGGACTCAATCATCCTATCAAGAAGATCGCCGACTTCCAACCTTACTCCAACCTCATTGAGCTAGTGCGTCAAGCCACCAAGGCGGAACAACAAGTGCAAGATGACTTCAAGTACGCCAAGTACTCTTCCAAGACCTACGGCTCCAACAACCAAGCTTCAATGACTCCAACACCTTCTACCTCAACCAAACCTTCTACAAACAATGGCGAGAAGTCAAGTTACAAGAAAACGTCGACATCCTCAAGTCGTCCTCCTACTACAAGCAACTTCAAGATGAGAGCTTCATCATCTACGACTCCACCGGATGAGACCATCAAGACAAGTTCCATCAAGTGCTTCACATGCGGTGGCCGAGGCCACAAGTCCTTCGAGTGTACCAACAAGCACACCATGATCCTCAATGACAACGGCACCTATGACTCCATGAGTGAAGAGGAAATGGAGGGCCTTGAGCAAGTGGCCATGCACCGGCACATGAATCAGGATGAAGATGATCAAGTCTGTTGTGACGAAGATTCGAGCCCCGCTCTCATTGTCTCCAAAGTCTTGACACTTCAACATCAACAAGATGAAGACCAAAGATGCCATATCTTCCACACCAAGGCGGGCATCAATGGAAGGTTCGTGAAGGTCATCATCGACGGAGGAAGTTGCCACAACTTGGCGAGAGAAGAACTATGCTCCAAGCTCCAATTGGTCAAGATGAAGCACCCTCGCCCCTACAAGGTCCAATGGCTTAGTGACTCCAGAACAATCCAAGTAGAGCACACCATGCAACATTCCTTCAAGATAGGAGCATACGAAGACACTTTGGAGTGTGATGTCGTTCCGATGTCCGTTTGCCATCTCCTACTTGGACGACCATGGCAATTTGACCGCGGCGTCATCCACAACGGGCGTACCAATCACTATAGCTTAAAGATGAAGGGAAAGGAGTACGTGCTACGACCTATGTCACCAAGCCAAGTGATCGCTGACAAGCAAGCAACAAAACATCATGGAGAGAATAGTGAGAGAGTGAGCCACCCAGAAGGGAGTGAGAGCCACAAGCCCAAAATTAGTGCCTCCACGATGAGCGACAAGAAAAACCTAGTGCTATTTGCTACCAAAAGTGAGATGAGATAAGTGTGTGAGAACCCATCATGTGTTATGCACTATGTCCTTTTGTGCAAGGATGAGGCAACAAAAACTAACACCTCTCACAATCTACCTTTAGTGTTATCTTCTCTATTGTAGGAATTCCAAGATGTATTCCATGACGAGCTACCTCTGGGTCTACCTCCCCTTCGAGGCATCGAACACCGCATCGCCCACATCCCGGGAGCACCTCTTCCTAACAAGGCACCATACCACGTCAACCCCGAAGAAACCAAGGAGATCCAATGTCAAGTACAACTACTCATCGACAATGGCCATGTTTGAGAAAGCTTGAGCCCATGCGCCGTCCCGGTAATCCTTGTTCCCAAGAAAGATGGTACATATCGCATGTATTCCGATTGTCGTCCCATCAATGCTATCACCGTTCACTATAGATATCCTATTCCACGCCTTGATGATATGCTAGATGAGCTTAGCGGAGCCACCATTTTCTCTAAGATTGACCTTAAGACTGGCTATTACCAAATTCGCATCCAAGAAGGTGACGAATGGAAAACCGCATTTAAGACCAAATTTGGCTTATATGAATGGCTTGTTATGCCAATGGGCTTATCCGAAGCACCCGGTACTTTCATGCGAGTCATGCATTTTGTTCTTCGCCCCTACATTGGCGTATTTGTTGTGGTCTATTTCGATGACATACTTGTTTTTAGCAAATCTCTGAAAGATCATGTCACCCATCTTAGAACAGTTTTGCAAACACTTAGAAAAGAGCGCCTTTATGCTAATATAGACAAATGCCTTTTTGGTGTTGATAAGCTCATTTTCTTGGGTTTCGTCGTGTCTTCTAAGGGTGTTCATGTAGATGAATCTAAGATCAATGCTATTAAAACTTGCCCCCAACCAACTTGCAACAAGTGCGTAGCTTCCTTGGCTTAGCCGGTTTCTATCGTAGATTCGTGAAGGATTTTAGCACCATTGCATCCCCTTTACATGCTTTGAGTAAGAAAAATGCACCCTTTGTTTGGGGACCATCCCAAGATACCGCATTTAATGAACTTCAAAAATTTCTTACTCATGCTCCCATGCTTGCATTACCCAATTTTGACAAAACTTTCAAAGTTCATTGCGATGCTAACGGTAATGGCATAGGAGGTGTGTTCATGCAAGAGAAGCGCCATATTGCTTACTTTAGCGAAAAACTTTTCGGAGCGCAACTCAATTATCGCATCTATGACAAAGAGATATAGGCCTTAGTGTGAGTTTCGCATGAGTGGGAACATTATCTTCGCCCCCATGAATTTGTCATTCATACCGACCATGAAACGCTCAAGTACCTTAAGGGTCAAACTATGTTGAACAAGCGTCATGCTAAGTGGAGTGAATTCATTGAGTCTTTTCCATATATCATCAAGTACATCAAAGGCAAAGGAAATGTTGTGGTGGATGTGCTTTCCCACAAATGCATGCTTGTTACTAAACTTGAATTGAATGTCATTGGCTTTGAGCACATAAAAGACTTGTACGCGTGATAGAGGAAAGGTGTCCCGTCTTTCGATGAGATGGTGGCTATCATTTTTGGTGGATTAGACTTTGACGATCTGACTACGAACGTGCGAGGACGTTGCACCTTAGCAATCGCTAAACCAACTCCGAGAGGTTATTGACTACGCCGGAGCACGATCAACTTGACCACGAGGGTCTATTTCCTAGAAGCAAACGAAGAACAAGCAAGAAACTAAGATTTGCAATCTAGATATTGCGAATATAAGATGAAAGCTTTATTGATCAAGGTGGGGTTCTGTGACTTCTTGGTCTGGTCGTTGAACACAAACGAAGTACGCGAAGTTGCAGCTATGGCGAACTTTTAATCTAAACAAAACCCAAAGTCTAAACGGTGCCCTAAGGACTGTATATATGGAGGAAGAGGGGGGGGGGGGGATTTCGTGGCCCTTGAAGGAGGGGTCCAAAACCAACCCTATATTTTGTTTCCCCACACATACGGACTCTAAAAACAGCCTATACTCAAGTATTTCAAAATTACATGGGCCTGGCCCAATAATAAGGTGACGCAGCACCTATAATAGCCTCTGGACGAAATTTATGAAGTGGCATCTTGTATATTTCGTCCAAGGCTTCACGCACTCATCACTTGTAACTCTGTTCTTGTTCCCCTTGCGCATGCCATCATCTCCATGCTTGAACCTGCTCCAAGGTTCATCTTTCATGTCCAAGCTAGGCCCTTCATTTGTAAGCAAAACAAATGTATCCAATTTAGGCAGCATCATATTCTCATGAAAATTAGAATCGTTACCAAGAAACGAAAGTACCTGGTAATTCAATTGGCATGCGCGAGCTCTAGTAATTGGTCCCGTATGTATAGCAGCAGGGGTTGTGGGTGTAACAACGGTATTGATGTCCTCATCATCCTCCCCTTCTTGAAATGAAGTCGTCCTCGACGGAAGCTCATCTTCCTCACCCAAATAAGGCTTCAAATCTGGAATGTTAAAAGTGGTACTAACCCCAAAATCTGCAGGCAGCTCAAGTTTATATGCATTATCATTTATTTTCTCTAACACCTTAAAAGGACCATCAGCACGCGGCATTAGCTTTGATTTTCGCAAATCAAGAAATCTATCCTTACGCAAATGTAACCATACAAGATCTGCAGGTGCAAACACAACATGTTTTCTACCCTTATCTCCAGCAAGTTTATATTTAGCATTCATACGCTCAATGTTCTCCTTAGTTAACTCATGCATTTTTAGGACCAATTCAGCACGTTGCTTAGAATCAAAATTAACATTCTCCAAAGATGGAAGAGGCAACAAACCAATAGGTGCACGAGGTAGGAAACCATACACAATTTCAAAAGGGCATATCTTAGTAGTAGAATGCAGCGAACGATTATAAGCAAATTCAATATGAGGCAAGCATTTTTCCCACATTTTCTTGTTATTCTTCAAAACAGCCCTAAGCATAGTAGACAATGTTCTATTGACTACTTCAGTTTGTCCATCAGTTTGGGGGTGACAAGTAGTACTAAAAAGAAGTTTAGTCCCCAACTTAGCCCATAAACATCTCCAAAAGTGGCTAAGAAATTTAGTATCATGATGTGAAACAATAGTATTTGGCACACCATGCAAGCGAATAATTTCACGAAAGAACAAATCAGCAACATTTACTGCATCATTGCTTTTATGACATGGTATAAAGTGTGCCATTTTCGAGAATCTATCCACGACAACAAATATGCTATCCCTCCCCTTCTTTGTTCAAGGTAAACCTAAAACAAAGTCCATAGATATATCCTCCCAAGGAACACTAGGTACAGGCAAAGGCATATGTAAACCATGAGGATTGAGTCGTGACTTAGCTTTTTGACATGTAGTGCAGCGAGCAACAAAACGCTCAACATCCCGTCTCATCTTTGGCCAAAAGAAATGTGTAGCAAGTACGTCCTCCGTCTTCTTCACTCCAAAGTGTCCCATTAATCCTCCTCCATGCGCCTCCTGCAACAACAAAAGACGAACGGAGCTAGCTGGAATGCATAGCTTGTTAGCACGGAACACAAATCCATCATTAACGACAAACTTGTTCCATGTTCTTCCTTCTTTACAATTCTACATTACATCTTTAAAATCAGCATCATGCACATATTGATCTTTGATGGTCTCCAAGCCAAATATTTTGAAGTCAAGTTGTGAAAGCATAGTATAGCGATGAGACAATGCATCAGCAATAACATTTTCTTTACCCTTCTTGTGTTTAATGACATAAGGGAAAGTCTCAATGAATTCAACCCATTTAGCATGTCTACGATTGAGTTTAGCTTGACTTTTAATAGGTTTCAAAGATTCATGATCATAATATATAACAAATTCTTTGGGCCATAAATAATGTTGCCATGTCTCTAAAGTCTGAACAAGAGCATATAATTCTTTATCATAAGTAGGATAACTCAGACTAGGCCCACTCAATTTTTCAGAAATATATGCAACATGTTAGCCATCTTGTAATTACACACCTCCTAATCCAATTCCACTAGCATCACATTCAAGCTCAAAAGTCTTATTAAAATCTGGAAGTTGGAGTAAAGGAGCATGTGTCAACTTATCTTTCAACACCATGAAGGCTTCTTCCTGTGCGGTACCCCAAACAAAAGGCACATCCTTCTTTGTAAGCTCGTTGAGAGGTGCAGCAATGGTGCTGAAATCTCTCACAAAACGCCTATAGAAACCAGCGAGGCCAAGGAAACTCCGCACTTGTGTGACTGTTTTGGGCTGCGGCCAACTCTCAATAGCTTCAATCTTGGCTTTATCAACTTCAATTCCCTGTGGAGTAACAACATAGCCAAGAAAAGATACTCAGTCGGTGCAAAAGGTGCACTTCCCAAGGTTACCAAACAAACGTGCATCACGTAGAGCAATAAAAATAGCACATAAATGTTCCAAATGTTCTTCCAAAGATTTGCTATAAATCAGTATATCATCAAAATAGACAACGACAAATCGTCCAATGAAAGCACGTAAAACTTTGTTCATTAATCTCATGAAAGTACTAGGTGCATTAGTTAACCCAAAAGGCATGACTAACCACTCATATAAACCAAACTTAGTTTTAAATGCCATTTTCCATTCATCTCCCAATTTCATACGAATTTGATGGTATCCACTACGCAAATCAACTTTGGAGAATTTGTAGAGCCACTTAATTCATCATGCATATCATCTAGCCTAGGAATAGGATGACGATAATGAATAGTTATATTATTAATGCCTCTACAATCAACACACATACGCGACGTACCATCCTTTTTTGGCACGAGTATAATAGGAACTGCACAAGGACTAAGAGATTCGCATATATAACCTTTGTCGAGTAGCTCATGTACTTGACGCATAATCTCCTTCGTCTCCTCTGGATTGGTACGGTATGGCGCATGGTTTGGCAGTGAAGCACCGGGAATTAAGTCAATCTGATGCTCAATCCCTCGAATAGGTGGCAATCCCGATGGCACGTCTTGTGGAAAGACGTCAGCGAACTCCTGCAAAATGTTAGTGACAGCAGGAGGCAAAGAGGAAGGCACATCCTCGAATGAAAATAATGCCTCTTTGCACACAAAAGCATAGCAAACAGATTTGCTGAAATCTAGATCATCAATATCAGATTTGGTGGCAAGTAAACATCCACTTTGCAATTTAATTTCAGAAGCAACATGAGATGATCGTTTGTTATTAGGCTTCATTTGTTGCTCAAATTCTTTTGCCACCATCTGATTTTCACTATTATTTTGCTCCTGTTTTGCTTTATTAGCTCGATTAATATCATCTTTCAAAATAGAATGAGGAGTCTTAGGAAGCAAAGTAATATGTTTATCGTTATGAACAAGACTATACTGATTGTTTCTACCATGGTGTACATAATTTTTATCGAATTGCCATGGTCTACCAAGTAATAAGGAACATGCTTGCATGGGTACCACATCGCAATCAATATAATCAGCATATGTAGCGATACTGAAATGCACATGAACAGTACGTGTTACCTTAACCTTGCCGCTGTTGTTGAACCATTGGATGTAAAGCATGTGGATGTGGTCTTGTGGTGAGAGATAGCTTCTCCACCATCTCCATGCTAGCTGTCGGTGTACGACACCTATGGGACCGCGGGGATCCCTTCTATGATTCGGCAGGGAAAGAGTTATGCACAAAGAGCAGAACCAACCATCGACGCGAGGTGGTTTTACCCAGGTTCGGGCCGCTAATCCGCGTAAAACCCTACTCCTGCTTTGTTTTTATTAAGGGTGTTCTCAAGCTCAAACTCCTGGAGCGCTAGCAATGAACAGTACGTTCAAAGAGCAGCTATGCATGCAGAATGGGCCAGAAGATCCTCCCCCTGTAGCAGTTGCCTTGGGCCTCCTTTTATACGTCCAAAAGGGGTCACCACAGTGGCAAAATGTACATACATTGAGGTGTAAAGTAGTTACAGGGTAATCATACCTAACCTTTTACGGTTTAGGACAAATGCCATTAATGCACCGTGAGGTGTCCGTTTAGGTGTCCTCATTTCTTGCGGATGGAAAAAGGGGCCATCCCATCAGCACCGCTTAAGCTCTCGTCCACTGGTACCCTGCCACGCATCCAGGAATGGGCATAGGGTGCCAGGTTGATTGCTGTACTGAAGCGGTGGAACAGTGATAGAATCTTGCCGTGGCGCAAATCTTGCCGGGCTCGAATCTTGCCGGGCTCAAGTCTTGCCGGGTTTAGTTATCCACCCTGGCAAAATCTTGCCGGGGGCCTGGACTTTGGTCTTCAGCTCTTATTAGCTTTTGATCCTTTAATTCTTGGTCTGAGCGTCCCCTTGACAATCTTGCACTAATCTCCAATTATTCCCCCGGCAAGCCTTGCCGCGGGCTTGGCTACAACTGCCCATGCACAAGTATGGGGTACTAAAGTCCCAATACTTAGTACACCGACAGGAGCCCCCGGGCCTAGGCCATACACGAGTGCGAGGCATTGTTGGGCTAGGCCCAAACAGTGCACGGGCACGCGTGGCAGGGGATTAAATGCTTGTGATGATTTTGCTTACTGCGCACCCCCCCTACTACACGCATTGAATGCGCGACATGAGGCGCGTGCGCTGAACGGTCGCGGCCGCAACGCGCTTGTAGAGGCGTATTCACATTGGGCAGTAAAAGAGACGGCCTCGCTCCCTCCCCATAAAAAGGAAACTGCAGAGGCGCTCCCTATTTACCCCCCTCTTCTTCTTCTTCTCAATCTGAAATCCGCCATTGCCTTCCTTCTCTCGAGCTCAGAGCGAAGTTTCTCCTCATTAGCTCATCGCCTCCACACCCGCTCCATCCTCGGCTTTCGCCCCCGCAGTCGCCATGCCGCCCAAGACCAGCATAGGCAAGGGCAAGGAAACGAAAGCCGATGTCTCGGAGAGCGAGTTGGTGAAGATGCAGAAGAAGTACATCGTCTTCGCCCAGACGCTCGACGCAAAAGCCCTGAAGAACCGGTACCATTGCATGTGGGCGAGGGAGACGAAGGCTCACCACGCAACTCGTGTGATTCCAGGTTCTTGTTCCAAAAGCGGACCAGATAGATATCCCTTCTTCGCCGCTTATTTCTATTGCGGGCTCTGCCCTCCATTTTCAGATTTCTTCAATGACATTATGTACACATATGGCTTCCGTCTTCTCGATTTTACCCCGAATGCCATAATGTGCATGTCTACCTTTGCTCATCTTTGTGAAAACTTTGTTGGAGTAATCCCCAACACTGCTCTTTTCCGCCACTACTTTTATCCCCGAATCTAGAAAGGGGAAGCCCTCTCAGGTTCTATCGCCTAGATCCCAAGGGCCTGGAACAAGGAGATATACCCAGAAGGGGTTTACCGCGAGAAGTGGGACGAATGGCGGGGCGAGTGGTGCTGGATCAAGGAAGCAGATCCCCATCCGTTCTGTTCGCCCCGACGGCAGAAGGTGGTCCGTGGTGATGATTGGAGCAATTTCGCTGCTGAAGACGAGAAGCTCACGATTGCCACCACCAGAATCCTTCGTCTGAAAGCTGCCGGGCTCACGATGGAGATGATCGGCTTTGATTTCCTTCACCACCGCATCGCCCCTCTACAGAACAGGGGGAGACTAGCTTGGGAGTACCGAAACGCTGCAGATATCATGAGGCTGCGCCCCGGGCTGAACAACAACTTGACTGCTATGCAGCTTGGCGCTCTCCGCCAAAGGCTATTCCAGCGCGACAACAAACATCGGTTGCCGGCAAGAATTGTCCCTCTGTGCAATAACTCCTCCTTGGGGTCAATCATTGCTACAATGCTAGTGTTTAATGTCCACGGCCTTGACGCGACTTGGGCCGAGCCATCCGGGAAGAAGCAGACCTGATCCGGGCCACCACTGACGAAGAAGTGGCATACATTGCCACTAGGGCAGAGGAGGCGGCTCTTGCCGCGGAGGCCGGCAGCGTTGGTTTCACGGAATGGGAAACTAGTGATGCAGAGGTTGTGGTGGAAGAAAATCTTGCCGGGGAGAGCAAGGTTGCCGGGGAACAGAGCGGCGCAGCCGCTGAGAGCTCGTCCGACGGAGACGCAGCTGAAGAAGAGCCGCAGGAGGAGCCCCCAGTCCTGAAGAAGACAAAGCGCGTTCTTCGTAAGGCCACCTCTGGCGTCCCAGCAAACCAACCTTCTTCGAGCAGCGAAGCTCCCGGCAAGAAGGCGGCCGGCAAGGCCGTACTGCGGCAAGGAGTTAGACAGCAACCCGTGCGGCGTGCGAGACACACACCTGCGGCAGACACTGGGGCGGCAGGGTCGTCTCACATAACCGTGCCGGAAACTGAGGCAGCAGAGCCATGCCAACCCCCTGCACATGCCAGAGCCAAGCGACCCAGGACCCCTCCTCCGCCTCCTCATATGGACACGGCAACTAAGGTCGATTTTGACATCTCCGGTTTCAGCCCGGAACATGAAGAGGAAGAGTAAGTACCCTGTGACAGTCTTTATCTTCCAAACTTTGAGTTCAGTTGATCTTATTACTTTGCTTTGTCTTGTTTCCGCAGTGATGCAGAAACTCTGGCGGAAAGGATGGCGAAGAGGGCGAAGACTTCCACGGGCGATGAGCCCCCGGCAGGCTCCACAAGCGTGCCAGAAATTATTGTCATCAACCCGGAGCTTAGCCCTCGACGCAGCCCCTAGCACAGCCCCCAGAGTGAGTCTATTACTCGATTTCTGCTGGCAGGTGCTGAGGTATCCATTCTTGTCGCTGATATCTTTGGGCTTGTAGGAGAAGAACAGCATCAGGGAGGTTTACTAGAAGACGCCCCCGTCGTGCCGCCTCCGTCAACTACGCCGCTCGCAAGCGCATCTCCGACAAGATCCTTTGTCGATGAGCCTATCTTGGTTGAGGAGGAGCCGGCAAGCACAGGCACCGGCAACCTTTCCCCGGCAACCAAGGTTGCCGGGAGGGGTGAAGCCACCTCTCAACAGCTCGACGCAGGTAAATGTTTGCCTCAGAGCGCTTGCTATCTTTTCCTTTATCTCTCTTTCTTTTGTCTTCTTGAACTTCATCCTTTGTCTTATTTTGTCCCCCCCCCTTCGCCCTTCAGAATTCCCTGTGATGGAACACATGGACGTCGACGCTGTCATAGAGGGGACCGCCAGAGATGCTACCACTGAAGCCGACGAGATCGCCACTAGCGAGGCCACCAAGGATACCACTACCGAGGCCGGCAAGAAAGATGCCGACGAGGCCGCCAAGGCTGCACAAGAGGAGGCCGCCAAGGAATCTGCTGAGAGGACCGGCAAGGAGACTGGTGACCGTACTGACGGCATTCCTGCCGTAGGAGCGCCAGGCGCTGCACCGGCCTCAGAGCCCCGAGCTACCGGTGAGGCGGTTGCCGAGGACCAGCCATCGACATCCGAAGCCCCTCCAACAAGCAAATATCTCAAGGTTGGCGACAACCTGTTCATCAACTTGCCGGGGACGGCAGGCATTGGAGCGTCGACCGAAGGGGAAACTTTTGATGAAGAGATCATCATTGCTGCCAGGCTCGAGATCGTCAATGAACCAAGTGCCAGCAGCAGCAAATCTGAGGAAGATCAGCTCCTTCAGGCCATGGGCGATAACTTCCGCAAGCTCTAAGCGCTCCACCGTGCCCAAAAAGAGAAGGTAGATTCCAGAGCTGCAGTTGTTGAAGCAGCTGAAACAGATTTCCAAAAGCGTGTTGAGCAAACGCAAATCTGGTATGCCGAGGCCTATCAAGAGCTGACTGCCAATCGGGAACAAGTGAGCCAAAGCTGGATGGAGCTCCTCTTGAAGCAATCTGACATAGAGAAGGCGCAAGAGGAAGCTACGCAAAGAATTGCTGCTGAAGATGCCCTCCTGACGGAGCGTCGCATTGCGCTTGATGCTCACGAGGAAGAACTTGTCGCACGTGAGCAGGCGCTCGCCGCTAAGCTTCGCAGCAAGGATGAAGAAATCGAGAAGCTTGTCGCGCGGCGGACCCAGGAGCTGGAGCAGAAGCACAAGGAGGTGCTCGAAGCTCTAACTGTAGATCACGCCGGCAAGCTCAAGGAGGCCGTTGATACTGCCAAGGCTGCAGAGGCTGCCAAGAATGAGTTGAGCAACAAAGTGAAGAAGCTAGAAGTGGATCTTGGAGAACACAGCAAGGAGCTCTCGACGCTCAAAGGTGACAGGGAGAAAACCCTCCACACCCTGGCGGAGATGCAAGTTGCCATGTCCGACAAGACCAAGTAGGTCTCTTCAGCTAATGATGCTATTGCCAATCTGAGGCTGAAGTTGACCACGTTGGAGAAGTTACATGAGGACAGCAGGGCCCGCGAGAAGGCACTGAGCAAGGATCTCCAAGACGAGAAAAACCTGCTCAAAAGCGTCACCGCCGCCCAAGTTGACTACGAAAAGGGGGTGGAAATCTGGACTGAATGCCTCGTCGACACCGCGGAGAAGCTCACGGCACAACTGTCAACCATGGGCCTGCCAAACTTCAAGTATTCCACTGAAGAAAGGGTATCCCGTAGCGCCAGGCTGACCATATTCTTTGAAAGCGTCATTGAAGCTCTGAAGCTGCTTCAGTCCAACCGGGCGACCCAACTAACCAACGAATCCCGCCAGCTTTGCCGGGCCGTCCTTCGCAAGGTACTCGTCAAGGTGGTGTACAATAATCCTGGTATCGACCTCACCAATGCGCTCGGCCGCCTGCCAAAGGACGCAAACCTCAAGGCACATGAGGAGCTTGTCGCGCCTATCCTTGAGAAGGTGGATTCAATCAAAAGGGTCGAAGGCGAGCACAGAGATTAGCTGCTCCACCTCTTCTTGCCGTCGCCATTCCATGCCAAAGACAATTAAGTCTTAAGTTAGAACTACGGCAACTTATTAATATAATACAACTTGCTTATGTTTGGGTACATGCATGCTATTTCCCTTGTCTGATTCCTTTATGTATGGACTTCACCCTATGCTAACTGAAAAACTTGCCGGCGCGCAACCTGCTGCGAGCGCTGGGTGTGGGACTTCAGCAGCCTGCTGGAGGTGCAGCGGCCGGCAAGGCACCTTGGCGTTCTCAGTGCAGCCATCTAAACTGTCGAGCGGACTCGAAACAGAATAAAGGCGCAGCCAATTAAGACAAGGGTTCCTTCGCGTGCAGGTTTTACATACAAAGGCCGAAATCATCCAAGGAAAATAACCTTGTAATAAAAATTGAAAAGCTTGCTCAAGTTTAGCAACTTAGCTCTATGTCGCTATATTTCTTGTTTCCTCCGGCAAGGTGTCAATTCTGAACGTCGCCCACTGGTATCCATATCTTCCTTCCCCCCCGGCAAACGTGCGCGCAAGGAACCCTTCTATCTTTTGAGAAAAAGAAAGAAGAGAAAATAAAAATATGGAACCTTGGTGGTTCGTTAATACTTACCGGGAATAAGTGTCATACAATATCTCAGACAAGCATGCATATATATAAACACGGAAATCGACAAGAAATATATAACACTTAATCTTATTTATCTGCGCTTGGCTTTGTACAAAGGATTACATGCCCTGCCGGCAAGACTCATACAAAAGGTGGTTGCCAGGGGCCCCCGGCAACTGTGCCCTATTACATGCCCTGCCGGCAAGACTCGTACAAAAGGTGGTTGCCGGGGGCCCCCGGCAACCATGCCCTAAGGGCAGAATTTGCGAAGATGTTCGATATTCCAAGAGTTGCTCACTGGAACGCCATCCTCGGTCTCCAGGCGGACAGCGCCGGACCTGGTGACTCGTACTACCCGATAAGGGCCCTCCCACTTCGACGTCAACTTGTTTGAATTCTTGGCGGATTGAATCCGCCGAAGAACAAGGTCGCCTTCCTCAAGGCTTCGGGCGTGAACTTTGCGGCTATGATAGTGGCGCAAAGCTTGCTGGTAGCGAGCAGCTCGCACAGCAGCCTGAAGACGATCCTCCTCAAGGAGCACAGTGTCATCTTGGCGCAGTTGCTCTTGCTCAAGCTCATCATAAGCGAGCACTCGAGGTGACCCGTATATGAGTTCCATGGGGAGAACAGCTTTCGCTCCATAAACCAGAGTGAAGGGTGTCTGGCCAGTAGCTTGATTTGGTGTCGTTCTGATTGATCAAAGAACCACCGACAACTCATCAATCCAGTGCTTTCCGCACTTTTTCAGCTTGTCAAAAGTTCTAGTCCTGAGACCGCACAGCACTTCAGCATTAGCCCTCTCCGCTTGGCCATTGCTTCTCGGATGAGCAATAGAGGCAAAACAAATTCTGCTGCCAAGGTCTTGGATGTACTGCATGAAGGTGCGACTTGTGAATTGCGTGCCGTTGTCGGTGATGATCCTGTTGGGCACACCAAAACGGCAAACTATTCCCATAAAGAACTTGACAGCTGATTGTGCTGTCACCTTCCTCACCGCTTCCACCTCCGGCCACTTTGTGAACTTGTAGATGGCAACGTACAAGTACTCAAAGCCCCCGGCAGCACGGGGAAAGGGGCCCAGTATATCAAGCCCCCAGACCGAAAATGGCCAGGAGAGAGGGATCGTCTGAAGAGCTTGAGCTGGCTGATGTGATTTTTTTGAATGAAACTGGCACGCTTCAAACTTGGTTACCAGTGCAGTTGCATCCTGGAGGGCAGTGGGCCAAAAGAAATCCTGCCGGAACGCTTTCTCGACAAGTGCTCTTGATCCTATGTGAGAGCCACATATGCCTCCATGTATCTCTGCCAACAGCCCTAGTCCATCTTCCCGAGGAATACACTTCAATTTCACACCGTTCGGTCTCTTTCTGTACAGGACGTCATCGACGAACTGGTACATAGTAGACTGACGGGCTACTTTTTCCGCTTCTTCCTGCTCTTCGGGGAGTTCTCCTGTCTGAAGGAAATGGACAATGTGCTGTGCCCATGCTGGAGCCTGGGGCTTGACAGCTAGGACTAAAGGCATCTCTTCCGCCAGGGGAACAATTGTCTCGATGGCGAAAGCCTGAGGCTCCGCCGGAGCCTGTTGTTCCCCGGCAGGTTTGCCGCTGATCCTGGCTACTTCCTTGCCGGCGGCTCCGGGGAGCTCTGCCGGGAAGTACTGTCCAGAATTCAACTTTCTTATTTTTTCTTGTCGTATTGATGGTGCCACAGATGGTTGAGCCAAATGGAGCACAAAAGTTCCTGGTTCCACAGGCAACTTGAGGGCAGCGCGCTTTGACAGGTCATCGACAATATTGTTTTCGGCACGGGGAATGTGCTTCATCTGCAGACCGTCAAAGCGCTCTTCCATTTTTCTTACTTCATCCACATAGGCTTGCATCAATGGACTCTGATAATTTTTGTTGACTTGCCTGACAACAAGCTGCGAATCGCCTCTGATGATGAGCTTCTTGATACCAAGGTCTGCCGCGATCCTAAGACCAGCAAGCAGTCCCTCGTACTCCGCAGTGTTGTTTGTCGAACTCTTCCGGGGAAAATGCATCTAGATTACATACTTGAGGTGCTCTCCGGTGGGTGCAACAAGCAGCACGCCAGCACCGGCGCCTTGAAGCAAAAAAGCCCCGTCAAAGTACATAACCCATTCTTGATCAGTTTCCTTGTCGAGGAAAGTCATTTCTTGAATCTCTTCGTCTGGCGTTGGGGTCCATTCCGCAATAAACTCTGCCAAGGCTCTGCTCTGAATTGTTGAACTACTCTTAAACTTGAGATCAAAGCTTGACAACTCCAGCGCCCACTCCACGATCCTGCCGGTTGCTTCTGGATTTTGCAAAATCCGCTACAACGGGAAGCGAGTGACGACGGTAATTTCGTGTGCTTGAAAATAATGGCGTAGCTTCCTCGAGGCCATAAGAAGGCCGAAGAGCAACTTCTGCACACCAGAGTATCTTGATCTAGCTCCTTGCAAAATGGAGCTAACAAAATAAACTGGGCGCTGCACCATCTTTTTCTTTTGCACCGGTTCTTCTGACTGCGCAGATCATGTCTTGCCGGGATCAGCCCTTGCCGGGGATGATCCTGGCGTGTCACTTGGCGGTCCTGCCGCGGGTGTCACTTCCTCATCAGCTTCTCTCTGTGCCACTAGCGCGGTACTAACCACTTGATTCGTCGCTGCCAAGTACAGCAGCAACGGCTCTTGTGGTTTGGGCGCGACTAGCGTTGGCGGGGAAGAGAGGTATCTCTTCAAATCTTGCAGCGCAGCTTCCGCTTCCGGAGTCCATTTCATTGGACCTGCCTTCTTCAAAATTTTGAAAAAGGGTAGGGCGTGCTCAGCACATTTGGAGATAAACCTGCTTAGGGCAGCAACACAGCCGGCAAGACGACGTACATCCTTGACGCGTCTTGGTGCCTCAATCTGCTCAATAGCTTTGATCTTGTCGGGGTTTGCTTCGATCCCACGCTGAGACACGAAGAACCCGAGAAACTTGCCGGAAGGAACGCCAAACACGCACTTCTCAGGATTGAGCTTTAAATTGATCTTGCGCAGATTTGCAAATGTCTCTTCTAAATCTTGAATGAGCGTAGTTTTGTCCTTGGTCTTAACCACTATGTCATCCATGTACGCTTCCATGTTTCGATGCAGTTGAGGCTCAAAACCAATTTGGATCGCTCTCGCGAAAGTAGAACCAGCACTTTTCAACCCGAAAGGCATTCGTATAAAACAATACGTACCACATGGGGTGATAAATGCGGTCTTTTCTTCATCTTCTTTTGCCATGAAGATCTGATGATACCCTGAGTAAGCATCAAGGAACGATAGTAGGTCACAACCAGCAGTGGAGTCCACAATCTGGTCGATGTGCGGCAAGGGGAAAGGATCTTTTGGACAGGCCTTATTGAAATCTGTATAATCAATACATAGCCTCCATTTTCCGTTCGCCTTGCGCACTACAACTGGATTGGCTAGCCACATTGGGTGAAGCACCCCTCTAACCAAACCTGCCACTTCTAGCTTCCTGATTTCTTCGGCAATAAATTCTTGCTGCTCCAAAGCCTGCTTTCTCACCCTTTGCTTGACAGGCCACGCGTGGGGACAGACAGCAAGGTGGTGCTCAATCACCTCCCTGGGAACACCAGGGATGTCAGATGGTTGCCATGCAAACACATCGACATTCGCCCGTAGGAAGGCAATGAGCACGCTTTCCTATTTGTCATCAAGGGTGAAAGTTCCTCCCGTTCCATCCTCCTTGGCGGGCACCTTCTTTGTCTCTGGTGGAGCAACCTTGGACTTCTTGTTCTTGCCAGTGGAACTCTCTGGTACATCCTCAACGGGAGCGCAACACTCCGAGGAGGTGCGCTTGCCGGAGTTTGCGACAAGGTTCTTACCGGTCTTCTTCTTCCCCCCGAGGGTTCCATCGGCAAGAGCAGATGCCTTGACGGCAAATGCTGCAACTGCTTCCCGGTAGAGTTGGTCAGCGCAGATGAGCGCATCCTTTTGGTCAGAGTGGACAGTGATGACACTCAACGGCCCTGGCGTTTTCAGCACATTATATGCGTAGTGTGATGCCGCCATGAACTTGGCCAACGCTGGGCGGCCAAGGATCCCATTTTATGACGTGGGGATCTTGGCGACATCAAATACCACTTTTTCTGTCCTGTAGTTGAGCTCGCTACCAAATGTTACTGATAGCGTTATCTTGCCCTTCGGCTGGGTCCTTCCTGGATTGATCCCTTGAAACGTGCCCGTTTCCTCGAGATCTTCATCGGGAATTTGTAGCTTCTTGAGCACGTCTGGTGAGATCAAGTTCAGTCCGGCCCCACCGTCAACTATCATTTTTGTCACCTTGAGGTTGCGGATTGTTGGTGAAACCAACAATGGCAAGCACCCGACCGCAGTTGTGCGATCAGGGTGATCCTTGGCGTCAAAAATGATAGGCGTGTTGGACCACTTCAGGGGTTTATGTGCATCAAACGATGGCTCTGTTGCATTAACTTCATGCACCCACTGTTTGAGTCGGCGGTGGGAAGAATGCAATGAGGCACCTCCATCGATACACATGGCCTCTGTAGCTTTCTGAAACTCGTGCTCACTGGATTCATCGTCTTCTTTGCCATCATCATCCCCCTCATCTTTGTCACGGCCTCTGGAGGGCCTCTCCTTCTGTTGCTTAGCCTTGCCGCGCGGCCTCCTCGGCCACCACATTTCTTCCCGGACCCCTTAGCACTGTCTTGGGCCTTCTCCTTGTCTCACCTCTCGTACTCAGCCCTTTGCCTTTCGACAAGCTGTTCAACTTGCCGGCAATTTTGGAGATCATGGCCCTTGGTGCGATGGATCTTGCAATACTGTTTGCCGGAGCCTTCCGGCTTGTCGGCGGCCGCCAAGGCCTGGCAAGAGGCGCACCCGGCAACTTCCTTGCCGGGGTTGCCAACTTTGGCCTTCTTGGCGGGGCCAAGGTCACCGGATCCCTCGACAGCAAGCACGGCCTTGCCTTTATGCTTCCTATTTCGCCGCCGGCCCTTCCTTGTCGGGGCGGCAGCATCCTCGCCTTCGGAGTCACCCCCTGCGCCAACATCCTCGCCGGGGAGTCTCCTTCCCTCTTCGGCTCGAGCACATTTATCAGCCAGAGCATAAAGCTCAGCGATATCCCTGATCTTGTTCATCGCCATTTCTTCCCGCATCTTGCGGTTACGTACGTTCTGGCGGAACGCACCGATAACGGCGGCAGGATGAACATCAGGGATGCTGTACTGCACACGGTTGAATCTTTGTATATACTTGCGCAGAGGCTCGCTCTCCTTCTGGGGGATGAGATGTAAATCACTTTCCTGGCCAGGAGTTTGATGGCCTCCAACAAAGGCGCCAACAAACTGATGGCATAGATCTAACCAAGAAGAAATGGAATTCTCCGGCAGATGCATCAACCACGACCTGACGTTGGGCTTCAGCACCAACGGGAAGTAGTTGGCAAGTATCTTGTCATCTCGGGCCCCGGCAGCCTGCACCGCAATGGTGTAGATGCTCAGGAACTCTGACGGATGGGTCTTGACATCATATTTCTTCGGGCCCTCTGGCTTAAAGGTTCGGGAATTGGGCCAATGAACTCGCCGCAGCTCACGGGTAAACGCTGGACAACCTACCTCGTAAGGCAAATCGCATGCGTACCCTGGCGCAGGCTTGTCGACAGCAGGTCCTGCGCATTTATTAGATTGATGGCGCGCTTCCCGTCGCCGCTCAATGGTAGTTCGAGCGTCCTCTTTACTCCGTTCCCGAAGAACTTGATGCTGATCGCGGCGCATCCGCTGATTGGACGACGCCGTGGAATCATCATCATGGTCATCGGTACGCCGGGTCATCGATCGCCGCTGCTGTCGTGGAGGAGAGTGCATCATGGTCGCACCACCTCCAGTCTTCTCTCCATCAGCTCGCACCGGATCGATGGATCGCCACCGCGAGGGCCCTGCTTGTTGCGGCCCATCCTTGTTGACGAAGCCGATGAGACTCTGGATAGTAGATCGCCACTCCTCCATCTTCTCCGGGGCAGGAGGGAAGTCGAGGAGTAGCTGCGCACGTGCCAAGGCTTCCGCCGGTGTAGGCGGCGGCGATAGCTGCTAGGTACGTGAGGTGCTCTGACTCCTAACTATGGTAGAAGGAGCACCGTCACGATCACGCGACCGCGCACCACTTCCACCAGCAGCTGAGCGTGCATGCTGGGCCTGCACACCTTGAGATCGATGCGCAGAAGTTCTTTCATGGGGGCGTCCCGAACCACCAGCGCCATGGCGCTGGTCGTCGCGTGCAACCTGTGAAGGCCGCAACGCTTGCACCGGCGCGGGAGTCCTAGGAGGCATCCTCCGATCTCTGGAGTTCGCTGCGCCGCCCGTAGGCAGCACAGCTCCATCTCTGGATCCAGCGGCGTGCGGATGACCGTTGCCACTGCGGACGATGCCGCTCGCCTGGCTTGGATCACCAGAACACCGTGGAGGCTCTAAACCTCTACCTTCTGCATCCACGCCGTCGCCCGTACGCGACGGCATAGGCAAAACGGACGTAGATTGTAGCGCCGCTGCGGCACTCTTCTTCTTGGGTGGCATGGTGATGAAGATGACGAAGAAACAGAAGCGCCGATCACTGGATCAGGTTTGCACAACCTTCTTCCCCCTACCTGACGCGCCAAAGATGTCGGCGTACGACACCTATGGGACCGCAGGGATCCGTTCTATGATTCGGCAGGGAAAGAGGTATGCACAAAGAATAGAACCAACGATCGACACGAGGTGGTTTTACCCAGGTTCGGGCCGCTAATCTACGTAAAACCCTACTCCTGCTTTGTTTTTATTAAGGGTGTTCTCGAGCTCAAACTCCAGGAGTGCTAGCAATGAACATTACATTCAAAGAGCAGCTATGCATGCAGAATGGGCCAGAAGATCCTCCCCCCTGTAGCAGTTGCCTTGGGCCTCCTTTTATACGTCCAAAAGGGGTCACCACAGTGGCAAAATGTACATACATTGAGGTGTAAAGTAGCTACAGGGTAATCATACCTAACCTCTGACGGTTTAGGACAAATGCCATTAATGCACCATGAGGTGTCCGTTTAGGTGTCCTCATTCCTTGGGGATGGAAAAAGGGGCCATCCCATCAGCACCGCTTAAGCTCTCCTCCACTGGTACCCTGCCACCCATCTAGGAATGGGCCCAGGATGCCAGGCTGATTGCTGTACTGAAGCGGTGGAACAGTTATAGAATCTTGCCGGGGCACAAATCTTGTCGGGCTCGAATCTTGCCGGGTTTCATGATCCACCCCGGTAAAATCTTGCCGGGGGCCTGGACTTCGGTCTTCAGCTCTTATTAACTCCTGATCCTTTAATTCTTGGTCTGAGCATCCCCTTGACAATCTTGCACTAATCTCCAATTATTCCCCCGGCAAGCCTTGCCGCGGGCTTGGCTACAACTGCCCGTGCACAAGTATGGGGTACTAAAGTCCCAATACTTAGTACACCGACACTAGCCTAGTTGTTGCAGCTCCCTCCATCTATGATGACGCGAACAAAACGTTCCTTCACAACTCCCTTTGTGTGGAACAAATTATGCCTCTGATTTTGCTCAACTTGTGTGACCTGCACACTCAAAACATGTTGAGCAACTAAACATTCATACCTATCAGCGTCTTCAGGAGCCATGTATTGTGTCTCATGTTCAGAATCATCTCCACCATGTTCTTCACGAGTAATTAGAGCCAAAGTCTCCTCATCATAGTCACTAGCGGACTTGTACCCACCATCCTCAGTAGCATCATCACACGCTTAGATGGGCATTCTCTAGCATAATGACCTCCACCCTTGCAACGGTGACAAATAATATCATGTGTTTGCCCTGTTGATGCCATGGATGAAGAAGAGCTCTGTGCAGGCCCGGAAGGTGTGCTCTTCACAGATAGTGGTGGTTGTGCCTGCTTTCTTGTATCACGGCTAGAGGTGGCAGCTGACGGAGGTGCCGGTGCAGCAGAACGTGTGGAAGTAGAGGATGCACGCGGTGTCCATGATGAAGTTTGACCTGCAGAAAAGTTAGTCCGTGCCAATGCCTGTCGATCCTGCACTTCACGTTCAGCTTTGCAAGCAAGATGGAATAAACAAGTGATACTGTTATGCTCCTTATACTCTAATCATGCCAATTTGTAATTCCTGATAATATTCTTCTACAGAATTTTTTCCTTGTCTTAAACGCTACAATTTTTGAAGTAATTCACGTTGATAATATGGTGGAACCCAACGAGTACGCATAGCAGTTTTCAAAGCAGCCCAAGTAGCTGGAGTAGGATATAATCTACAATGTTCAGACCACCAAACACATGCAAAACTAGTGAAAGCACAAACAACAGCAGCAACACGTCGTTCCTCGGGATATTGTAAACATGTAAAACGTTGTTCAGTTTCTAACTCCCAAGTAAGATATATATCAGGAACATATCTACCCTCGAATGGTGGAATATTCAATTTTAATTTAGGAAGATGGTCATGATCTCGTACCTGAGGTGGTGGTGCAGGCCTACCATTGCGATTATTTGCATGTGGACGCCCTGGTGCTGGTGGTTGCACGTGGTTCTGATTTTGATCAACCTCATCCTCATAATCGCCCACGTAATCGTCCTCCTCCTCGGCACCAGCAGCAGCAGGAGCAGGAGCCAAAGAAGCATCAATAGTAGGTACAGCAGCACCAGAAGTTTGGCCATCCTCAAGAGGAACACACTTCACTCGTCTGAACTGATTCGGAAGGGGGCGTTGTTGTTGTTGTTGCAGAGGTGCGACAGGTGCAGCCGGTGGTGGTTGGGGAAGACGCGTGAGCAATTCATTAAACTTGTTATCCAGCTTTGTCTCGAACGAATTCTCCATGCCATCTATCTTCTCCATGGCCTCTTCAAATCTGTTTAGCACATCTCCCACCTGGCCACTGATTATTTGCTGAAATTTATCATGCAACTCCTTGTTCGTCATGTTCTCCCAGTCAATCTCGTCGGCTTGTGATCCTGCCATGGTTAGCAGCAATAGAAACACACAAGAATATGATCCTACAGACTACTAGAAAGTGGTGGTGGTGTGGTGTCACAAATCCGTCAAGCAAATCTCAAATTCTTACCAGTTCTTACCCAGCAGGAGGTGGTGATCGGCAACCTTTGTAGTCAAAACTCTCAAAGCTTGGACAGAGCGATTGCCAGGTGGTGTCAAACGTACGATGTAGATGTATGTGGAGCTGGGAAGGCTTATGATACGGTAGCAAAAATGGTCAGCAATAATCCATTTAGAGATGCAACGTTGAATAAATGCTCAACGACGGTACTGTGCTGGTCCTAGGCTAGACTGTACTAGAGACGCGAGCCCAGAACACTAACAAAAACACGGCGCTGCACGTATACAAGGGAAAAGCACACTCTAGCAAAAAAAATCGCTCTCTTTTTTTGCGCTCCTTTTTTTTGCGAAAAATCACTATAATGGCGAGTGTCTCAAAACTCTTCCGAAGTCAAAATAACAGGATAGGCACGAAATTTTTTGACTATTTTTTTTCTGGAAATCAGGGCAGCGACGACGAAAAAGTGCGACACAAAATCACGATGATGGCGAGTGTCTCAAAATGTTCCTTGGGACCTAAAACCAGGATAGGGAAAAAATATTTTTGACTGCCGAAATTTTGGCCTAAAAACTGCCCGGGGTCTCCAGACTCAGGCAAGGAAACACAAATCGGAAAATAGATGGATCTCGAAAACAAACCTAATATGAAAAGAACTCGGATTGGTGGTGATATATGATGGTAAAATATGGCAGCGCTGGTCTATGTGGACTCGGATTGGTTATGGACAGGCGGTGGTATATGTGGGCTCGGATTGGTGGCGTGGTATATATGAACTCAGGTTGGTGGGGGATATATGGTGGTATATGGCAGCGGCGATGTATTTAGTGTGGTGGTGGTATATGGTAGCGGATGATGAATCTGGTGTGGTGGTGGTATATAGCAGCGGATGATGATGGTGCGGCGGCGGCGTGAATACCCGTGAACAGAACTCGAAAATCTAAATGACTAGACGCTAAGACCAGTAACTAGACACGATGATGCAACCCTAAATTCAACAAAGCAAATACAGAAAAGATTATGCAATGTCTCAGACTGGTTTGGATATGATGACTAACCGTAATTTTTTTTTGGTTTTTCGTGGACTGTAGGTATGAAGAACAGACTCGATCTAAACTACGAAAAACGGTAAAATCTCACCAAGCAACCTGGAAATCTGATCCCACTTGATAGAGGATAAAGGTGTCCCATCTTTCGATGAGATGGTGGTTATCGTTTTTGGTGGAGTAGACTTTGACATTCCGACTACACACATGCGAGGACGTTGCGCCTTAGCAATCGCTAAACCAACTCCGAGAGGTTATTGACCACGCCGGAGCATGATCAACCTAACCATGAGGGTCTATTTCCTTCAAGCAAACGAAGAACAAGCAAGAAACTAAGATTTGCAATCTAGATATTGCGAATATAAGATGAAAGCTTTATTGATCAAGGTGGTGTTCTGTGATGTCTTGGTCTGGTCGTTGAACACAAACGAAGTACGCGAAGTTGCAGCTATGGCGAACTTTTAATCTAAACAAAACCCAAAGTCTAAACGGTGCCCTAAGGGCTGTATATATGGAGGAAGAGGGGGGGGGGGATTGCGCGGCCCTTGAAGGAGGGGTCCGAAACCAACCCTATCTCTTGTTTCCCCACACACACGGACTCTAAAAACAGCCTATACTCAAGTATTTTGAAATTACATGGGCCTGGCCCAATAATAAGGTGACACAGCACCTATAATAGCCTCTGGACGAAATTTATGAAGTGGCATCTTGTATATTTCGTCCAAGGCTTCCTGCACTCATTATGGTGGCTTCAAAGTCCTGAAATCATCACTTGTAACTCCGTTCTTGTTCCCCTTGTGCATGCCATCATCTCCATGCTTGAACTTGCTCCAAGGTTCATCTTTCTTGTCCAAGCTAGGCTCTTCATTTGTAAGCAAAACAAATGTATCCAATTTAGGCAGCATCATATTCTCATGACAATTAGAATCGTTACCAAGAAACGAAAGTACCTGGTAATTCAATTGGTGTGCGCGAGCTCTAGTAATTGGTCCCGTATGTATAGCAGCAGGGGTTGTGGGTGTAACAACGGTATTGATGTCCTCATCAATGCGCATGATCCTACTTTTGCTATTCCATATGCCAAATGTTTGACGCATACATCTTTGGAACGCTATTACATCAAAGATGATTATCTTATGAGAGCTAACAAACTATGTATTCCTGAGTCTTCTCTTCATTTGTTACTTTTGCAAGAATCTCACGGAGGAGGACTTATGGGACACTTAGGATGTGACAAGACATTTGCTATGCTCTCCAAGAAATACTTTTGGCCCAAGATGTTCCGCGACGTCTGTCGGTGTCAAAACCGGCCGATCTCGGGTAGGGGGTCCTGAACTATGCGTCTGAGGATCGAAGGTAATAGGAGACAGGGGACACGATGTTTACCCAGGTTCGGGCCCTCTTAATGGAGGTAAAACCCTACGTCCTGCTTGATTGTATTTGATGAGTATAGGGGTTACAAGAGTTGATCTACCACGAGATCGTAATGGCTAAACCCTAGATGTCTAGCCTATGGGAATTGTGATTGCCTCTACGGACCAACCCCTCCAGTTTATATAGACAATGGAGGGGGCTAGGGTTGTACAAAGTCAGTTTACAGAGAAAGGAAGCTATACGATTAGCCACCAAGCTTGTTATCCATGCCAAGGAGAGTCTCATCCGGACATGGGGGAAAGCCTTCTATCTTGTATCTTCATGGCCCATCAGTCCAGCCCATGTCACATAGCCCGGATGCTCGAGGACCCCCTTATCCAGGACTCCCTCAGTAGCCCCCGAACTCGCCTTCAGTGTCGATGTAGTATCCGGCTTCATGTCTTCGGCTTTGCAAGGCGGGTTCTCCATTATACTTCGGATTGACGATAGTTCGGCTCCATATCTTGAATGTTATATTGATTCTTCGCTACCGTCGCCTCGGCTTCCACGTGTCGAATGAATACGAACGGTCCAAGTATCTTTTACACATAACCCCTTGACCATGCGGGGATGGAGTCTATTTAAGGAGATTAGATCTCAGATGCCATCCCACACCACGCAGAAATCCTCAGAACCTGCCATAGGAAATCGCCCAAACATGGCCGGCGCTCCTAGCTCTTCCTCACACCCCCACGGCCTTCAAAAAGGCGACTAGGAAAGCTGCTCTGTATCCCGCGCCCATCTGAATGAACTTCAGGCACAGGGATATCTACCTCCCGCGGATCTAGTCTCCGTTCGGGCTGGATTAACATCCTACAACGGTGAAGTCCTAGTGGAGAATTTCCCCAATCCTTCTAAAGAGGAGCGGGTGTGCTTCGTTTCCTTCCTTCTGAGAGGCATAGGATTCCCGATCCACCCTTTCCTCAGAGGCCTCCTGGAGTATTACGGTCTCCAACTGCACAATCTGACGCCAGGCTCCATCCTGCATATCGCGGGCTTCGTTGCCCTTTGCGAGCTGTTCCTAGGCTGTGAGGCTCATTTCGAGCTATGGCGGGAATTTTTCTGCCTCGTCCCTCGCTCCCAAAAGGGATCTATATTCGAGGTGGGCGGCGCTGAAGTATAGTGCATAGCCGAAACAGGATACCTGTCCGGCACTCCGAAAAAGGCATCCGAAGAGTGGCCCTCAGAGTGGTTTTATATTGAAGACGTCATTCTTCTGGACCCAATCCGGCGCGGCTTTCCCGAATTCTCCAGTGCTCCTTTAAAGAAGCATGCCAGCTGGCGTCCCCGAAGCCTCGAGGAAGAAGACAAAGCGGAGGTCGTGGGACTAGCAAACAAGATCAGAGTGCTTGCAAACTCCGGGCTGTCCATAATTGAGGTCATGGCGATTCCCATAACGTGATGCGTCCAACCGCTCCAATCCAGAGATTTTCCCATGTGGCATTACAACGGGGAGGACGATACCTCCCGTTGTCTACGCAAGGGTCCGGACAATTTTGCCGCCCTGGCCGCCATCTTAGCCGACCTGTACAAAGGGGAGAAGGAAGACTTCGCTCGTTTAACATGTCGGGAAGGCTTTTCCATGTACAACCCCATCCCCTGGGTGAGTTTTTCCATTATTGGCTTTACTCAATATTTCCCCAGAGTCTATGTTAGTCGAATTTAATCCGGCCGTTTTTGGCAGGAATGGAGAAAGATCGTCGAGGGGATCCACAGCCCCGCTCCGCAGCCAGAGGACCATATTCGGGATTTAGATCCCGGATATGAAGAAGATCCGGACATATATATAGAGCTTAAGGAGGGAGTTTTTTATCAGGCGAGCTATGACGGCACGGAAGTGGCTATTATAGCCGATTACCCCGGCCTTCTTCCCTCCTCCCATGTAAGTATTCAGGAGACATCTCCTCAAAAAAGAGTTTTCCCCTTGCGCCTCACCCTCCGCACTGTATCATGCTTCCAAGGGGCGGCGCTCGTCTCATCAAACTGCGGCAAAGGCATCCTCTAAGAAGACGACGCCCGCGCAGGGCGAACCTTTGAAAAGAAAGGCAAACGATGATGCTGCCGGGCCTTCTCCTTCGTCAAAGAGGTATAATAATTTTGTAACATGCTCTCAGTGGATAGACCGGACTGTAACGCTGCCTGCTATACCACATTATAGGAGGAGCGTACGCCAGACTGTATTCGGACACCTAGCCGACCATGCGCAGGCTAATCCGGCCTCGGACCCTTCCGCAAGGACTGGGGTTGAAACGGGTGCTATGCCGGATTGTCATCTCCCAGAGGATTCGGATGACGTATCCGTCACCAACTCCGAAGTGGAGACCGCAACGAATCATCGGCGGCGGAGAACGGCTATGCGCGACCCGAATTTCACCGAAGAGGCATTCAACGCCTTCAGCTCAGCGGATGCATACATCCGAGCTGCTCGGGATGGGCTTGCTGGAGCCACTCACCAGCTCTCAAAGGATATGCGGGTAAGAACTCTTGAGCAGATTTAATAATCATATGCCAGTAGCCCCCGAGTCTTGAAGCAGTTGGCCCAACTGATTTAAGAGTCATCACGCCATCAGGTACTCACGGAAAAAATAACACATTATCCAAGGAGCTAGAAGAATGCCGAACTAAGCTAACTGTTGCCACTGCCGAACTGGAAAATTTGAAGAAATCCAAGAAGGCACCTGACGGTAGGTACAACAGTAGCCCGGAAATATGACTCCATGCCTATGATGATTTAATTTAATATGCATCGTTTTGTTGGCAGGGTCGACAGATCAGCTGGAGGAGAGGCTAAGGGCTGCTTAAGCAGACAAACAACATGCCGAAGGGCAAGAAGCCGCTGGTCAATGTGTATTAAGATGGACCATTAATGAGAAAAACAAACTACAGGATGCAAACATCAAGCAAGCCGAGGAGTTGAAGGACGTAAGAGCCCAATTATCGGATGCTTTGAAGGAGAACAGAAAGCTGAAAGGCGGCATATTCAGTATGCTTTTTATCGTGACTTTCGTACGGTCCCCTGATGGAAAGTTTTACAAGTGTGTTTCTGTAGGTGTGCTGTCTGGGCGGCCCGAGGAAGAAGTGTCCAAGTTTCAAGGCGACCTGCTACAAGAGCTGTCCAAAGTGCACGAGCGAGCTCGAAAAGCAATGAGGAACATGGCTAAGGCACTATGACCAGCCGCTTCTCCTCGAGGAAGTATGGAGGGGCTCGTGAATTTGTTCAAGGGAGCTCGGCACCGTTTTGGACTATGGAAGGTATCAGCATGCCGAGAAGGTGCACGAGAGGCCTGGGCCATGGTGAAAACGCGGTATACCAGACTTGATCCAAATCATATGGCCCAGGTCGGACCGCGGGGACCAGACGGACAAGAAATTCCAGTCAACTTGGTATATGACCAGGTAAAAACAGCCGCCAAATTTTCACAACAGGACTGTAGACTAGACAGCCTGTTAGATGATTTAGAAGAAGAAGCTTTCGATTCCATGTAACAATGTACTTGTATCGCCAAGCTTATCTCTACCCGAATTGTTAAACGATTGTCATGGCAGACTTTCCGCTTCAACCTCCGAAACCCAAGGGTTGGAGTGTTTCCGAATACTATACCGACGGTAAATACCAAAGTATGTTCGGAAACCAGGCAGTCCGGTCATAATTGATTGAACAGACAAGTTGTATTCGGGGAGTTATGTTATATTACATTTGAACGTAAGAAATATCTTCCAGAGAGAATAGTTCCATTAGGGGTTCCTTTCCCTGGGTCAGCATGCGTATTTGTGCATGCTTGAGCTGTGATGCTAAAAAATCACATTACGCTTTATATCTTGGGGGCTTATATTGCAACAAGGGTAGTTCGTCTTTTGTCCGCCGACCAATTATTCCCTTAAGAACGCTAGCTTTCAGCTTCACCCGTCTGAGGTACATATCCGGATGACCCGGTTGTAACAATCGCAGAGGTGCTCCCTTTATGCCCTAGCCGAACAAGCGGGAATGTAAGGCATAAGCACAGGAGCCAGGCAACCCAGCTTGGCAAAAACTTAAGTCATAGAGGTGCATATAATGGTGAAAAAAGGACATATATGAGCAGACGACACATATATACGGCGAGCTTGATGCTCTAATAATAATAAGCTTCTTATGAAAAGAAGCCCCTAGGTATTGTGGGGTATGTACATTTAAGGATGTATACCCTTCAAGTGTGCGGCTGACCCGAACATGAGCTAGAGATATTATAAAAAGAAAACGAAAAGAAAAAATTTAAAGGGAGAGAAAGGGAACGAACAAATGTATGTGTCCGGACTTAGGGGTAGAATCTTCGGAGCCTGGCTGCGTTCCATGGGTTCGGCTCTAAGAGATTGTCCGATGCATTGCGAAGGCGATAGGCTCCTCCAGTGAGAACTTCATCTATAATGAAGGGACCCTCCCATTTGGGCTTGAGCTTGTCCTTTTTCTTCTCTGGTAGGCGTAAAACGAGTTCACCGACGTTATAAGTCTTTGCCCGCACTTCTCTGCTTTGGTATCTTCGAGCTTGTTGTTGGTAGAATGCGAAACGGGCTTTTGCTACATTGCGCTCCTCCCCCAGGCCATCTAAATCGTCCTGCCGATCGAGCTCGGCCTCTCTCTCATACATGCGCACTCGAGGTGAGTCATGAATAATATCGCAGGGTAAGACAGCCTCTGCGCCGTACACCATGAAGAATGGTGTGTATCCGGTCGTGCGATTGGGCGTGGTCCGCAGCCCCCAGAGTACGGAGTCGAGCTCCTTGACCCAATGTTTATCCGATTCCTTTAAGGATCGCACTAGTCTGGGTTTGATGCCACTCATTATCAGGCCATTAGCCCGTTCAACTTGACCATTTGTTTGAGGGTGATACACGGAGGTGTAATCGAGCTTAATGCCCAGATTAGCGCACCAAGTTTTCACCTCGTCGGCCATAAAGTTAGATCCGTTGTCAGTAATAATACTGTGGGGGACACCATAACGGTGTACGACACCAGATATAAAGTCTATCACCGGTCTGGCTTCGGCCGTTTTGACTGGTTTGGCCTCTATCCATTTAGTGAACTTGTCGACCATAACCAGCAAATATTTCTTCTTATGGCTTCCCCCTTTAAGGGGTCCGACCATGTCTAGCCCCCAGACCGCAAAAGGCCAAGTAATGGGGATTATTCGTAGGGCAGTGGGCGGCATATGGCTTTGGTTGGCAAAAAGCTAGCATCCAACGCAGCGCTGTACGAGGTCCTGTTTATCTGCTTGGGCCGTGGGCCAAAAGAAACCTGTACGGAAGGCCTTCCCTACAAGGGCCCGAGCTGCGGCGTGATGGCCGCCAAGACCATCACGTATTTTGGCCAAGAGCTGCCATCCCTCTTCTTCGGAGATACATCTTTGAAGGACTCCGGTAGTACTTTTCTTGTACAGTTCTCCTTCATGAAGTTTGTAGGCTTTCGAGCATCGAACAATACGACGGGCCTCAGTCTGATCATCAGGGAGCTCCTTCCTAATAAGGTAGGCCATGAAAGGTTCAGTCCACGAGGCAATTACAGCCATGATTTCGTGGGCCGACGGTGTTATGTCAGTGCCCGAGCCCCCGAGGATTTCGGAACTATGTTCAGAATCTGGGCGAATGACCGGCTCCAGACCCGTGTTGCCGTTCTCGTCCTGCCACACCACGGATGGCTTAAAGAGTCTTTCCACAAAGGTGTCAGGTGGGACGGGGTCGCGTTTAGTGCCTAAGCGCGCAAGGATGTCCGCTGCCTGATTACTCTCTCGGGCCACGTGATGAAACTCAAGCCCCTCAAACCGAGCTGATATTTTGAGTACGGCGTTGCGGTAAGCCGCCATCTTCAGATCTTTTGCATCGAATTCTCCATTTATTTGGGATATTGCGAGGTTTGAATCTCCGCGCACCTCGAGGCATTGTATGCCCATGGAGACGGCCATCCGGAGACCGTGCAATAGAGCCTCGTATTCGGCTGCATTGTTAGAGTCGGTATACAATATCTGTAACACATAACGGACTGTGTCTCCTTTGGGGGATGTCAAAACAACACCAGCCCCCAGTCCGGCTAACATTTTAGAGCCGTCAAAGTGCATCACCCAGTTGGAATACGTGTTGTACTCTTTAGGGAGTTCGGCCTCTGTCCACTCGGCGACGAAGTCAGCCAACACCTGAGATTTAATGGCTTGGCGTGGTTTGTATGTTATTTCAAATGGTAAGAGCTCAATGGCCCATTTTGCAATCCGGCCGGTGGCATCTCGGTTGTTTATAATGTCATTGAGTGGTACTTCGGAAGCCACCATGATCGAACACTCTTGAAAGTAGTGTCGCAATTTCTGGGATGCCATAAAAACCACATATGCTATCTTTTGATAATGTGGGTATCGGGATTTGCATGGTGTAAGGACCACCGATACGTAGTACACTGGTTTTTGGAGTGGGAATTTATGTCCCTCTTCCTCTCGCTCGACGACGAGCACCGCACTCACCACCTGGTGAGTTGCCAATATGTAGAGCAACATAGGTTCACCGACGTTTGGTGCGGCGAGGATTGGGTTGCTTGTTAACAAAGTTTTTATTTCTTCCAGTCCGGCTGTTGCCGCATTCGTCCATGCAAAGTGGTCGGTGCGTCAGAGCAGGTGATAAAGTGGCAATTCCTTTTCTCCCAATCTTGAGATAAAACGGCTCAAAGCTGCCACGCACCCAGCTAGTTTTTGGACCTGCTTGAGGTCGGTTGGTGTTGCCAATTGTGACAAGGCTCGTATTTTGGCTGGGTTTGCTTGGATCCCTCTATTGGAAACAATAAACCCAAGAAGTTTTCCGGCGGGAATGCCGAAAACGCACTTTTCCGGATTGAGCCGTATGTCATATGTTCGGAGGTTGTCGAATGTCAGGCGTAAGTCTTCTACCAATGATTCAACATGCTTAGTTTTGATGATTACATCATCTACATATGCCTCAACTGTCTTGCCGATTTGCTTTTCCAGGCATGTTTGAATCATGTGTTGGTAAGTGGCGCCGGCGTTTTTGAGCCCGAAAGGCATAGTGTTGAAGCAAAAAGGCCCATATGGGGTGATAAATGCCGTTGCGGCTTGGTCGGATTCCTTCATTTTAATTTGATAGTATCCGGAGTATGCATCGAGGAAACGCAGTGAGTCTTGTCCTGCAGTTGCATCAATAATCTGGTCAATGCGAGGTAGTGGGAAGGGGTCCTTAGGGCAAGCCTTATTAAGGTCTTTGAAATCGACACATAGGCGCCAGGATTTATCCTTCTTCGGTACCATGACCAGGTTTGTTAGCCAGTCTAGATGTTTGATCTCTCTGATAAACCCGGCTTCGAGTAACTTGGCTAGCTCCTCCCCCATAGCTTGTTGTTTGGGTTCGGAAAATTGACGCAGCGTTTGCTTGACTGGTTTGTATCCCTTTAGTATATTGAGACTATGTTCAGCCAGTTCGCGTGGGATTCCTGGCATATCTGAAGGGTGCCCGGCGAAGATGTCCCAATTCTCGCGCAGGAACACGCGTAATGGAAGCTGTCTTTTTGGGGTTCGTCGGGTGAACTTGAAATTTGACTATTTCGTCTGCTGGTTTGAAAGAAGTGGATTTTGGCCTTTTGTCGAGAATTACATCATCTCTATCCACTGTGGAGCGCAGAGCGGTGAGCTCTTCGGCCGCTAGGGCCTCGGATAGTGCCTCGAGGGCCAGGGATGCGGTTTTGTTTTCAGCATGGAGTGCTATGTCCGGATCACTGGCGATAGTGATAACTCCATTGGGCCCGGGCATTTTGAGCTTCATGTACCCGTAATGAGGTATAGCTTGAAAGCATCAGAATGGATCTCGCCCCAACAGGGCGTGATATCCGCTGTTGAAAGGTGCCACCTGGAAGATTAACTCTTCGGACCTGTAGTTCTCAGGCGTGCCGAATACCACATCAAGTTTTATTTTTCCCGAACACCGCGCCTCTCGGCTAGGGATAATGCCTCGAAAGGTTGTACTGCTTTGCTCAATGCGGCTCTTGTCTATTTGCATTTTGTTGAGCGTGTCCTCGTAGATGAGTTTCAATCTGCTGCCCCCGTCCATGAGCACTTTAGTAAGCCGAAAGCCATCTACAATTGGGTTTAGAACTAAAGCGGCTGGTGCTCGGACTGATTGGGATCTTGGTTCATCGTAGGCGTTCAAAGTTATCGCCGCATCGTTCCAAGGATTTATTGCTGCTACTTGGCAGACTTCGGCGAGGTCGCGGAGCGCCCTTTTACGCCAATTATTTGAAGAAAAGGTCTCGAAGACCGTAAATACTTTGAGATCGTCGTCCTCAGAGGGGTACTTCTCTGGGGTAGTGTTGTTGAGGATACCTTCCCCGCTCTTGGCCACTTGCCGGAGTATCCAACATGCTCGAAGGCTGTGTGTTGGTTCGGTACCCAGCGTCGTGTGTATTTGACAGGGCCTGTCGAGCCATTCCTCAAGGACAGTTCTGTGTCCCGTTAAGGGCTTGATTTTCTTGTCCATGGGATGATGATTAGGTGCCCCGCTAGGGTGCATCCTTTTTGCCCGTCCGGGAGATGGCTTAAAGGTCTGAGGTTCCCAGCAGGCTGCCTGCGCTTTCCAGGAGCTTTCCATTGCACAGTACTTCTGTATTATATGTGCCAAATCTGCGAAGTGCAGTATGCGACGGCGTTTGAGGGCATTAAGGATTCCCTCATCCATACAGTTGTTGTAAAATACTGAAATCGCGTCATCGTCGCAGCAATCTCTGATCTTGTTTTTAACAAGGAGGAATCTAGCCCAGAAGTGATGGACTATTTCCTGAGGCTGCTGCCGTACATACATTAGGTCGCATATATCCGGAGGACCGGAATTGCTTGGGGAATATTGCTTGTGGTGGGTGGGCGGGTTTAAATCCGAACCCTGCCCCACTTTGGAATCCGGAGTTTGAAGAACTTCAGAGGTTACCAGCCCGAGATCCGGAGCGTCCTGGGAGTTCTCAGGCTTGATGCCCAATTCTGCGTTCAGAGGACAGGGAGTGTTCCCCCGAAGAGGGGTATCCGGATCGCTGGGTTCGGAAATCCGAACATAGCTTGTTTTCAACGTAGGAGAAGAGTTATCGTCGGCTTGTTCCTCAAAGACTGCTACCAGATGGGTGATCGGCGGAGATTTGATTTCTCTCTGATCGGGTTTAAGCCCAATACGATCGTAGTCAGTTGCGACCCCAAGGGCGGTGATGCGATCTAGCAGCTCGTTCAAAGACAATAAGTCTGCCGGATCCATCTTGTCGGAGTACTCAGGGCCGATACGAAGATGATTTTTGGTGACTTGGGGGACCACGTCTGGCTTAACGACCGAACGGGCGCCCATGGTGAAGCTGCCAAGCCGGAGGATCTGCCCTGAAACTAGGGCTCCTCCAGAAGTAATACTGTCATTGATGACAAGACGAGCCATCAATCCTTCTATCGATGACACAGAGGAACTCTCAATGAAAACACCAATGTCGGTGTTAAAACCGGCCGATCTCGGGTAGGGGGTCCCGAACTATGTGTCTGAGGATCGAAGGTAACAGGAGACAGGGGACACGATGTTTACCCAGGTTCAGGCCCTCTTAATGGAGGTAAAACCCTATGTCCTACTTGATTGTATTTGATGAGTATAGGGGTAACAAGAGTTGATCTACCACGAGATCGTAATGGCTAAACCCTAGATGTCTAGCCTATGGGAATTGTGATTGCCTCTACGGACCAACCCCTCCAGTTTATATAGACACCGGAGGGGGCTAGGGTTGTACAAAGTCGGTTTACAGAGAAAGGAAGCTATACGATTAGCCACCAAGCTTGTTATCCACGCCAAGGAGAGTCCCATCCGGACACGGGGGAAAGCCTTCTATCTTGTTTCTTCACGGCCCATCAGTCCGGCCCATGTCACATAGCCCGGATGCTCGAGGACCCCCTTATCCAGGACTTCCTCAACGTCTCACTTTCACCAACCGATGCTCTACATGTCGCAAAGCTAAGTCTAAAGCTCAATCCCATGGTCTCTATATGCCACTTCCAATTCCATATCACCCATGGGAAGACATTAGTATGGACTTTGTGCTTGGTTTGCCTAGAACTCGAAACGGAAAGATTCCATGTTTGTTGTTGTCGACCAATTCTCTAAAATGGCTCATTTCATCCCATGCAACAAGATAGGTGATGCTTCACATGTAGCAAATCTTATTTCTAGGGAAATCTTGCGCCTACATGGAGTGCCAAAGACTACTGTCTCGGACCGCGACGTCAAGTTCTTAAGCTACTTTTGGAAGATCTTATGCGCCAAGCTCGAAATCAAGCTCTTGTTCTCTTCGCCATACCATCCCCAAACCGACGGCCAAACGGAGGTGACGAACCATACGCTCTCTACTCTACTGCGCGTTTTGATCAAGAAGAACATCAAGGAGTGGGAGGAGTGTCTACCCATCGCCGAGTACGCCTACAACCATGCAAGACATTCGACTACCGGCAAGTCCCCTTTCGACATCGTCTATGGCTTCAACCCGTTGTCCCCATTGGACATTCTTCCTCTACCAATACAAGAGCGCATCAACATGGACACAAGCGCATGAGTGAGCTACCTCAATAAGATGCATGAAGATACAAGGCACACCATCGAGCGCCAAGTACAACGACTCGCGACCAAGCTCAACATCAATAGCAACCCATGATATTCAACATTGGAGATCTCGTGTGGATTCACCTTCGCAAGGACTGCTTCCCCAACGAACGCAAATCCAAGCTTCTACCTCGAGCCGACGGACCCTTCAAGGTGCTAGCACGCTACAACAACAATGCATACAAGATCGATCTCCCATGCGACAAGTACAACGTGAGTGACATTTTCAACGTCAAGGATCTCTCTCCCTACCATGGTGATGAGGCTTTCGATCCGAGGTCAGATCTTTCCCAAGGGGGTGGGAGATGATGTGGAGCATTCTATGGTCATCCCCATGGACCTACCTTCGTCTCACCAAGTTCCAAGAGGACCAATGACACAAGCACAAGCTAGAGCTCTCGAGACCGAGGTGACATCTCTCCTTAGTGATATTCCATATGATCCACTCGAGACATGGCTACTACCTAAGTCCGGAATGTTGTGCATGATCAGGTACCAAGAAGGCCCTCTCGAGGATGCATGTGAAGACGGACAGGTCCCCAAGTTCACGGATGAAGAGGAACGACGGAAGGAACCGGAGAAGTCCTCAGGACCCGGACATCCGGCCCCAAACCCCGGACATCCGGCCCCTAGAGAATCATCCACAGCCGCCGCCCTCCACCCAAGGCTACAGGGCCCGGACATCCGGCCCGACGCCCAAAAATCCGGTCCTCCTATCCAGAGAGCAACCAGAATTGGCCAAGTCAGGGCGGACATCCGGCCCGTCATGAGCAGCTAGACATCCGGACCGCACTTGTCTAGAGAGCACCAAAGCTAGACCCCGCCAGCTACGACATCCGGCCCCACCCCAAACATCCGGCCCCTCATGAAGGCCCGAACATCCAGCTCGACGCCCGGACGTTCGGCTCCGCCTGTCTGCACACAGTAAAGGGCCGAGGCCCATGCATCCCTTCGCCCCCCTAAACTATATATACTCCCTCTCCCTCACGTTTGAGGGTTAGCAGATGTTTCAGCTCATTTGAGAGGTAGAGCTTTGCTCATCCATTTAGTTCTACTCCATCGAGATACCGCACCCTCTACAAAGAAGATCCATCGATTGGATTCAAGACCCCTCATGGGAAGACCCCTCAAGACCTCCTCTCAGAGAAGAACTCGCTATCGATTGTATCGTCCTTTGTTGTGTTTGCATCTTGTATCACTCTTTATGTTCATGGATCTAGCACATGTGTGATCTCTCCCGTTGATTTGAGTGTTTCCCCTCGTGTTTCCCCTCGTGTTCGTCGTGTTCTCCGTAGGATCCACTCCATTTCGTGAAAGATCGGGCATCTAGGGTTCTACCCTACATCACGAACCCTAGCTCTTGTTTCCCCACGCATACGGACTCTAAAAACAACATATACTCAAGTATTTTGAAATTACATGGGCCTGGCCCAATAATAAGGTGATGCAGCACCTATCATAGCCTCTGGACAAAAATTATGAAGTGGCATCTTGTATATTTCGTCCAAGGCTTCATGCACTAATTATGGTGGCTTCAAAGTCCTGAAATCATCACTTGTAACTCTGTTCTTGTTCCCCTTGCGCATGCCATCATCTCCATGCTTGATCTTGCTCCAATGTTCATCCCTCTTGTCCAAGCTAGGCCCTTCATTGGTAAGCAAGACAAATATATCCAATTTAGGCAGCATCATATTCTCATGAACATTAGAATCATTACCAAGAAACAAAAGTACCTGATAATTTAATTGGCGTGCGCGAGCTCTAGTAATTGGTCCAGTATATATAGTAGCAGGGGTTGTGGGTGTAACAATGGTATTGATGTCCTCATCATAGAGGTTCGGGAAGGGGGGTTCAGAAGTTCTGGGGGTCACGGGTGAGGTGTGGGGTAAACCGGGGGATTTTGGGGTAAACTTTCAGTTTAGCCCGGAAGTTTCCGGGCTTGGACGGAATTTTTGGGGTAGTCCGGAAGCTCCGGTGGTTGTGGAATTTCTTTCGGGACGAACCCTAAATTCCAGATCTGAGAACGTGGGCTGAAAAACACGATTTCTCGGGGCAGAAATTGAGATGATTTCGTGGATGGAAAGTGGGGAATAGATAAGGCAAGCTAGATCCACTCGAAACACTTCGAATCCATGGATCAAATTCAACAAAACATCATCAAACCAACAAATCACAAAAACATTGGGGGCTATTTTTGTGGGGATTTTTGAAATTGGGACACAAACACAACAAAATCAAGCTAGAAAACGATGGGGGAGACTCCAAAATCATGATCAACGTGGCTCATGATACCAAGATGATGTAGGGTAGAACCCTAGGGCCGATCTTTCATGGTTTGGAGGGCGATTCCCGAAGAACCTGAATAACACACGAGAGGGGAAATGAGAGTAAACACTCAAATCAACGAGATTCAATTACACATGTGCTAGATCCAAGTACACGAAGAGACACATGATCCAAACACAACAAGGGACGATGCAAACGGTAGGTAGTTCTTCCCAATCTATGAGGAGATGGGGTCTTGAATCCATGAGGGGATCTTCCCTAGACGGGGTCTTGAATCCACTTGGGGGATCTTCTCCTAGGAGGCCTCGGTCTCCAATGGAGTAGGGGGACAAGTGGATGAGCAAAGCTCTATCTCCAAAATGAGCTATCATAATGCTAACTCTAGAACGTTGGGGAAGAAGGAGTATATATAGTCTAGGAGGCAAAGAGGTACATGGGCCTCGGCCCAGAGTCACTGCGCATAGATAGGCCGGAAGTTCCAGGCAGGGACGAAAGGTTCGGGATCCAGAAGTTCGGGGCAGGTTCCGGCCAAAGGTCCAGGGTAAGCCAAGAGTTGACACGGTCGGGGCTGGTCTGGTTTCCAGGGGCCAGAAGTTCCAGGAAGGCCAGAGGTTACGGGGTCCGAAACTTCCGGGCGAGGTTCCAGGCGTGTTCCAGCCTTGACAGAGAGTTGGCACCCCCAAGCTCCGTGTGGGTGGCGAGGGCCGGAGGTTCCGGGATGGCCGGAAGGTCTGGGAGCCAGAGGTTCTGGGCTGGGATCAAAAGTTCCGGGCTTGGCAGAAATTCTGCACAAGTCTTGACGTTGGTCGTTTCTCCTCCTTCAGTCATCGGATCCACGGGATGCTCGATGTACCTGATCATATGCACTATCTTTGATTGAGGTAGCAACCATGTCTCGTTCACATGTAAGGGAAGCTCAAGTAGGAGATATTTCACCTTGGATTGAATAGCACGTGCACGAACTCTTGTCAAGGGTCCACTAGGCATTTGGGGAGACGTAGGTAGGTCCATGGGGATGACCTTAGGGTGCTCCGCATCACACATCCTTGATGCGCTTCGGTGCTTCAATCTGCTCAATTGCTTTGATCTTGCCAGGATTGGCTTCAATTCCATGTTGAGAAACAAAGAACCCGAGAAGCTTGCCGGATGGAACACGAAACACACACTTCTCAGGATTGAGCTTCAGATTGATCTTGCACAGATTTTCAAATGTTTCTTCTAAATCTTGAATGAGGGTTGCTTTGTCCTTGGTTTTGACCAGTATGTAATCCATATATGCTTCCACATTCCTATGCAGCAGGGGCTCAAAACCAATCTAGGCTGCTCTTGCAAATGTAGAACTAGCACTTTTCATTCCGAAAGGCATAGGTATGGAACAATACGTGCCACATGGAGTGATAAATGCGCTTTTCTCCTCATCCTCCTTCGACATGAAAATCTGATGATACCCAGAGTAGGCATCAAGAAATGACAACAATTCACAACCTGTAGTAGAGTCCACAATCTGGTCGATACGCGGCAAGGGAAATGTATATTTTGGACAAGCTTTGTTGATGTCAGTGTAATCAATACACAACCTCTATTTCCCATTTGCCTTGCGCACTCTGGATTGGCCAACCAAGTTGGATGGAGGACTCCTTTAACCAGGCCTGCCGTTTCTAGCCGTTTTGATTTCCTCGGCAATAAATTGTTGTCGTTCCAAAGCTTGCTTCCTAACCTTCTACTTGACCGGCCGCGCATGAGGGCAGACAGCAAGGTGGTGCTCAATTACCTCCCTGGGAACACCGGGGATGTCAGATGGTTGCCATGCAAACACATCAACATTCGTCCCGCAGGAAGGCAACGAGTGTGCTTTCCTATTTGTCGTCAAGGGTTGGCACTTATGGTGAAAGTGCCTCCCGTGCCATCCTCCTTGGTGGACACCTTCTTGGTTGCTGGTGGAGCTACTTTACTTTTCTTGCTCTTGCCGATAGAGCTGTCCGGCATGTCCTCCATGGCAGTGCAGCACTCCGAGGAGGTGCACTTGCTGGAGGCCTTGTCAAATGTCTTGTTGGTCTTCTTCCTCTTCTTCCCCTCGGAGCTTTGCCTGTAGGAGCAAGTGCCTTGGCGGCAGATGCTGCAATTGCCTTCTGGTAGACTTGGTCATCACAAATGAGCACGTCCTTCTTGTCTGAGTTGATTCTGATGACGCTCATTGGTCCTGGCATCTTCAGCGTGTGGTAGGCATAATGCGATGATGCCATGAATTTTGCCAGTGCCGGGCAGCCAAGGATCCATTGTATGGCAATGGAATAGTGACGACATCGAAGACAATCTTCTCTATCCTGTACTTGAGTTCACTGCCAAATGACACCGGCAACGTGATGTTGCCCTTTGGCTGACTTCTTCCTGGATTAATCCCTTGGAAAGTGCCTGTGTTGTTGAGATCTTCATTAGAAATTTACACCCTCTTAATCACATCAGATGAGGTCAGGTTTAATCCAGCCCCACCGTCAACCAACATTTTTGTCACTTTAAGGTTGCATATTGTTGGTGAATCGAACAACGGCAAGCACCCGACCGCAGTTGTGCGATCAGTGTGGTCCTCAACGTAAAAAATGATGGGCATGTTGGACCATCTCAGCGGCTTCTAAGCGTCAACTGCTGGTTCTGCCGCATTGACTTCACGCGCCAACTGCTTGAGTTGGCGGTGGGAGGAATGCAAAGATGCACCTCCGTCAATGCACATGGCTACAGTGGCCTTCCGGAACTCATGTTCACTAGACTCGTCGTCCTCCTCTTCATCCTCATCATCATCATCTCCTTCTTTCTTGTCACATCCCCTAGCAGGCTTCTCCTTTTACTGCTTGGCCTTGCTGCGGCGAGCTCCTTGGCCACCACGCTTCTTGCCGGACCCACCAGCACCATCCTGGGCCTTCTCGTTCTCTCGCTTCACATACTAAGCTTTCTACTTCTTAGCAAGCTGCCCAACTTGTCGGCAGTCCTGGAGGTCATGGCCCTTGGTACGGTGGATCTTGCAGTACTGCTTGCCAGAGCCATCCGTCTTGTCGGCAGCCGCCAAGGCTTGACATGAGGCGCTCTCGGAAACCTCCTTGCTAGAGATCTTAGTCTTGGCCTTCTTGGCGGTGGCTGCATTGCCGGAGCCCTGAACGGCTAGGACTGCTTTGCCCTTGTGCTTCCTGCTGCGCTTGCGGCCTTTCTTCTTCGGGGTGGTGGCAGCATCATCGTCTTCAGAATTGACCTCTGCGCCAGCAACTTCCCCGGGAATTCTCTTCCCTTCTTCAGCATGTGCACAGTTATAAGCTAGAGCATAAAGCTCGGCGATAACCTTCACTGGGTTCACGGCCAGCTCCTCCCGCATCTTGCGACTGTGCACATTCATGTGAAAAGCAGCAATCATAGCGGCAGGGTGGATGTCAGGAATGTTGCGCTGAACATGGCTGAATCTCTGGATATTCTTTCGGAGAGACTCACCATCCCTCTGCGGTAGCACATGCAGGTCACTTGGCTGACCAGGAACCTTGTGGCCCCCGGTAAAAGCACCAACGAACTCATGGCATAAATCCGACCAAGAGGAGATGGAGTTCTCTGGCAAATTCATCAACCACGATCTCACATTGGGCTTGAGCACCAACAGAAAGTAGTTGGCTAGGATCTGCTCATCACGAGCCCCGGCAGCTTCCAATGCAATGGTGTAAATGCCCAGGAACTCTGACGGATGGATCTTGCCATCGTACTTCTCCGGCAACTCTGGTTGAAAGTCCAGGAACTGGGCCATTGGACTTGCTGCAGCGCACGGGAGAACGCTAGGCAGCCTCTCTCATAAGGCAGGCACCCAGGGCACCCTGGCATAGGCTCATCAACAATGGGCCCATTTCGCCTGTCAGATTGACGGCGAGTTTCCCGGCGCCGCTTGATGGTGGTTCATGCGTCTTCGCCGCACCGTTCTTGGAGAACTAGACGTTGGTCACGGTGAGCTCGTGGATCGGACAACGCCATGGAGATGCCATCATGGGCATCGACCCACTGGCTCTACCGCTATGGTTGTTTTTGTTGTGGAGGGGACTGCACCATGGCTGCACCGCCTCCAGTCCTCTCACCAGCAGCACGCACCGGCGCGATGGGCTACCGCTATGAGGGCCCCGCCTGCTGTGGTTTGTCATTATTGGAAACCCTACAAGACTCTGAATGGTGGCTCTCCACTCCTCCATCTTCTCCGCAGCAGGTGGGAACTCTAAAAGTAGGTGAGCACGTGCTAGGGCTTTGTCTGGCATAGCTGGCATAGAGAGGCGCGAAGAATGAGAGGTATTCTAACTTCCAACAGATTTGGAGGGAACTCCATCTCGAACTTGCGACAGCGACTTGTTTTCACCATCATGCTGGTGTGCTCGCTGGCCCTGCTCATCTTGAGAATGATGCGCAGGGGCTTTGCCATGTGGACGTCTAGAGCCGCCGATGTCGTGGCGCTGCTCGTTGCACGCGACCTTAGATGGCCGCGGCATATGCGCCAGCGTGGGTGTCTTGGATGGTGTCGTGTTGTCATTGGAGGTCAACACGCCACCCACAGGCAGCATGACTATGTCCTTGGACCTGGTGGCATGCGGGTTGTTGTCGTTCCCGCCCCGGATGATGCCGCTCGCCTGGCTCGTATCACCCCGGATTCACCCATCATCTCCATGCTTGATCTTGATCCAATGTTCATCCCTCTTGTCCATGCTAGACCCTTCATTTGTAAGCAAAACAAATGTAACCAATTTAGGCAGCATCATATTCTCATGAACATTAGAATCATTACCAAGAAACAAAAGTACCTGATAATTTAATTGGCGTGCGCGAGCTCTAGTAACTGGTCCAGTATATGTAGCAGTAGGGGCTGTGGGTGTAACAATGGTATTGATGTCCTCATCACCGTTGCCGCTAGCATCGCAATGAACTTCAAAAGTTTTGTCAAAATTGGGCAAAGCAAGCAAAGGAGCATGTGTAGGCAAATTCTTAAGCTCATTAAATGCGGTATCTTGGAATGGCCCCCAAACAAATGGTGCATTTTTCTTACTCAAAGCATGCAAAGGAGATGCAATCGTGCTAAAATCTTAACGAATCTACGATAGAAACCGGCTAAGCCAAGGAAACTTCGCACCTGTTGCAAGTTGGTTGGTTGTGGCCAAGTTTTAATAGCATCAATTTTAGCTTCATCTACGTGAACACCCTTAGAAGACATAACGAAACCCAAGAAAACAAGTTTGTCAACGCCAAATTTGCATTTCTACATGTTAGCATAAAGGCCACTCTTTTCTAAGAGTTTGCAAAACGGTTCTAAGATGGGTGACATGATCTTTGAGAGATTTGCTAAACACAAGAATAGCGTCAAAGTAGACCACAACAAATACGCCAATGTAAGGGCGAAGAACATAGTGCATCACACGTATAAAGGTACCGGGTGCTTCGGATAAACCCATAGGCATAACTAGCCATTCATATAAACCAAACTTGGTTTTGAAAGCGGTTTTCCACTCATCGCCTTCTTGAATGCGTATTTGGTAATAGACACTTTTAAGATCAATTTTAGAGAAAATGGTGGCTCCGCTAAGCTCATCTAGCATATCATCAAGGTGAGGAATAGGATATCGATAGCGAACGGTGCTAGCATTGATGGGACGACAATCGGAACACATGCGAAAACTACCATCTTTCTTAGGCACTAGTATGACCGGTACGGCACAAGGACTTAAACTTTCACGCACATGCCCATTGTCAATGAGTTGTTGTACTTGCCTTTGTATTTTCTTGGTTCCTTCGGGGTTGACGCGGTAGGGTGCCTTGTTAGGTAGCGGTGCGCCGGGGATGAGGTCGATGTGATGTTCGATGCCTGGTAGTGGAGGTAGTCCCGGAGGTAGCTCATCGGGGAAGACGTCCTTGAATTCCTGCAAGATATTAGACAACACTAAAGGTAGAGGCTGAGAGGTGTTAGTTGTTGTTGCCTCATCCTTGTACAATAGGACATAGTGCATAACACTTGATGGGTTCTCACACACTTCTCTCATCTCACTTTTGGTAGCGAATAGCACTAAGTTTTTCTTGTCACTCATCGTGGAGGCACTCAATTTTGGCTTGTGGCGCTCACTCTCTTTTTGGTGGTTCGCTCTCTCACTATTCTCTCCATGATGGGTGGTTGCTTGCTTGTCGGTGATCACTTAGCTTGGTGAAATAGGTCGGAGCACGTACTCCTTTCCCTTCATCTTGAAGCTATAGTGATTGGTTCTCCCGTTGTGGTTGACACCGCGGTCGAATTGCCAAGGTCGTCCAAGTAGGAGATGGCAAACGGACATGGGAACCACATCACACTCCAAAGTGTCTTCCTATTCTCCAATCTTGAAGGAGACTTGAACAGTGTCTTCCACTTGAATGGTACCGGAGTCGCTAAGCCATTGGACCTGGTAGGGACGAGGATGCTTCATCTTGACCAATTTTAGCTTGGAACATAGCTCTTGACTTGCCAAATTATGGCAACTTCCTCCGTCGATGATGACCTTCACGGAATGTCCGTTGATGCCCGCTTTGGTGTGAAAGATATGGCATCATTGGTCTTCGTCTTGTTGAAGTTGAAGAGTCAAGGCCTTGGAGACAACAAGAGCGGGGCTAGAATCATTGTCACAAAAGACTTGGTCATCTTCATCTTCATTCATGCGCCGGTGCATGGCCACGTGCTCAATCGCTTCCATTTCTTCTTCACTCATGGAGTCATAGATGCCGTCGTCATTGAGAATCATGTTGCACCGTGTAGGGCACTCATATGTCTTGTGACCTCGGCCTCCACATGTGAAGCATTTGATGAAACTTATCTTGACGGTCTCATCGGTTGGAGTAGATGATGATTAAGCTCTCGTCTTGGAGTTGCTTACAGTAGGAGGATGACTTGAGGTTGTCGAAGTTTTCTTGTAAATTGACTTGTCACCGTTGCTTATAGAAGGTTTTGTTAAGGTAGAAGGCGTTGTAGTCGGTGAAGCTTGAGTGTATGAGTCGTATGTCTTGGAAGGTTACTTGACATACTTGTAGACATCTTGCATTTGACGCTCCGCCTTGGTAGCTTGGTGCGCTAGCTTGATGAGATTGGAGTAGGGTTGGAAGTCGGCGATCTTCTTGATGGGATGATTTAGTCCATTCAAGAACCGTGCCATAGTTTGCTCATCATCTTCCGTGACATTGGCTCGTATCATGGCAATCTCCATTTCCTTGTAGTACTCTTCAGCGCTCTTTGTTCCTTGCTTGAGGAGTTGTAATTTCTTGAAGAGGTCGTAGTTATAGTATGTTGGCACAAAGCACGCTCTCATGACATCCTTCATTTGATTCCATGTTGTGATGGGCGGTTCACCTCTTGCTGCTCGGTGCTCAATGACTTGCTCCCACCAAATGAGGATGTAGTCTTGGAACTCAAGGGATGCCATGGCGATCTTCTTTTCTTCATCATAGTTGCGCAAACGAAAGATCTTGTCAACCTTCAATGCCCATGAAAGGTATTCTTCGGGATCGTTGCTTCCGGAGAACTTGGGCATGGTGAACTTGAGCTTGCCATAGCGTTGCTCTTCATTGTGTTGGGGTTGATGGTGAGGATGCTCTTGCCGTGGAGGAGGGTCTTGAGCCACATGCTCCTCGTGCTCCGCTTGATTAGCTTGACGTTGAGGTTGTGGAATTCTTGCACGGTTCCTCATTTCTTGAAGCTCCTCAAGTCGTGCGGCTTCTTCTTGGCACTCTCGACGGATGGCCTCTTCTTGAAGTCATGCTTGGTGGTTGCGCTCGTCGACGGCTAGGGTAGCTGCGCGTAGAGCATGTTCGGCTTTAAGGTTTTGTTCCTCACGACGTTGTTTCTCTTGTCGAAGGGCATCACCATCTTGTTGCTCTTGTTGATCTTGGTGGATTGGAGCTTGCTCTTGGACCGGATGCTCATTAGCTTGTTGCCGTTGGCATTCACGTTCACGAAGACGGCCTTGTAAACCATTGCCATGGAATGGGTTTTGTGGAGCTTGATGAATGTCATGGTCTTGGCGATGATACGAGCGAACTCGACGAGGACTTGCATCCGAAGAAGATTTCGAAGTATTTTGACTTGAGTGGCTCCTTCTTGAGTATGACGAAGAGGTGGAAGAACGGTTGATCAACAAGGCACGAATCTTGTCCATTCTTGCATTGCTCTCCTTCTTTTGTGCGTTAAGCTTGTTGTCGAAGTAGTCTCTTGTACGTCGTTCAGATTTTCGCAAGTCGGTAGCGAGTAGGTTGAGGCGTTCGCTCAATGCTTCATTCTCTTGATGCAAAGCTCGTTGCGCGCCGAAGAGGTGCTTCTTGGTGACGTAGTTGTTCGGGTCGTCATCTTGCTCGATGAAGAGTGGGTTCAAAGAAGTAGTTGGCCTATCCATCATTGCAAGGAAATATGTGAGTGGAAGAACACGAAGAACTATACCAAATGTACCTTGATCGATGTTGAGAATGGATCAATAATCACTCAATAGTGTAGCTAGGAAATAGCACAATTGGTACCGTATCTCGTCAATTTCTCACACCTACACACATAAAGCTTGTGGTGGAGCTTGGTGAGGATGGTGGCACAAAATGCATGCAATTGTTAGCGAGATTCAATGATGTTGAAAAAGATTCGCAAATTGACAACTGCAACAAGTAGACCAATAGCAAGGTATGGTACACGAAGACACACACACATAAAGATAAATGGGGTTGTGCAACCAAAAATGAGCTAAAAATGTGGAATCCACAGAAAATGCTCTTTTTGCACAACACTAGAGAGACGCTAGCACGATTGCACTATGGGAGGATACGAGACTTGTGCACAACCGACAAAGCAAAAATGCAATGACTTCTATCCCAAGTATGTTATATGTATGGTGTTCTGGTGATATGATCCAAGATGATCGAGTATGACAATCTTAATGTAGTATGATGCTATGGTTCTTGGTTAAAAGCTCTTTGCTTATCTTTCTCTTTTGCTTAAAAGCTTGTTGGCTCTTTATCTTTTGAGCTCTTTCGAAGGCCACTTATGCAAAACATCACGAACCAAAATAGCAATTGTGTATATGCGATGACAGCCTTGTGACACAAGAGATGATATCAAGATGTATGCAATGGGAATGATGATGACTAATGTGCACAAGTAACGTTGCCGGTAATACTCAATGGCTAGTCTCGATGGGAAAGAGACGCAAAATGGCCTATGGGGTTATCAATGCAATGGCAAGGAGTACACAAGGGCATCGTCGAAGTTACCGTCCTTGCCTACGGTCGCGGGTGTAAAGATTGTGAAGTGGTCATTGTCGATGACGAAGATGAGTGGCGGTAATGTCGTTGTCGAACCGTCCCTAAGTAGCCGAAACACGTTAGGAAACGAAAACCGCAACTCAAGTTCTCCAAGAACAAACGTGTCAAAATTATCGGAGGTGGAAACGGGTAAGCGATGGTGGTTGCGAAAAGCGGTGGTGGCTATGTGGAATATCAAATATGGGTATTGGAGTGGTAATGCGGAAGTGGTAACGGGAACAAGGATTACCGGGACGGCACATGGGCTCAAGCTTTCTTGTACATGGCCGTTGTCGATGAGTTGTTGTACTTGCCGTCGGATCTCCATGGTTTCTTCGGGATTGACTCGGTATGGTGCCTTGTTAGGAAGAGGTGCTCCGAGTATGAGGTCGATGCGGTGTTCAATTCCTCAAAGTGGAGGTAGACCCGGAGGTAGCTCATCGGGGAATACATCTTGGAATTCCTGCAATAAAGAAGACAACACTAAAGGTAGATCGTGAGAGGTGTTAGTTTCTGGTGCCTCGTCCTTGCACAAAAGGACATAGTGCATAAAACTTGATGGGTTCTCACACACTTCTCTCATCTCACTTTTGGTGGAAAATAGCACTAGGTTTTTCTTGTCGCTCATCGCGGAGGCACTCATTTTTGGCTTGTGGCTCTCACACCCTTTTGCGTGGCTCACTCTCTCACTATTCTCTCCATGATGTGTGGTTGCTTTCTTGTCGGCGATCACTTGGCTTGGTGACATAGGTCATAGCACATACTCCTTGCCCTTCATCTTGAAGCTACAGTGATTGGTATGCCCGTTAAAGATGACGCTGCGGTCGAATTGCCATGGTCGTGCAAGTAGGAGATGGCAAACGGACATCGGAATGACATCACACTCCAAATTGTCTTCGTATGATCCTATCTTGAAGGAAAGTTGCACGGTGTGCTCTACTTGGATAGTGCCGGAGTCGCTAAGCCATTGGACCTTGTAGGGGCGAGGGTGCTTCATCCTGACCAATTGGAGCTTGGAGCATAGTTCTTCACTCGCCAAGTTATGGCAACTTCCTCTGTCGATGATGACCTTCACGGACCTTCCATTGATGCCCACCTTGGTGTGGAAGATATGGCAACTTTGGTCTTCATCCTGTTGATGTTGAAGTGTCAAGACTTTGGAGACAACAAGAGCGGGGCTCGAATCTTCATCACAAAAAACCTGATCATCTTCATCCTCATTCACGCGCCGGTGCATGGCCACTTGCTCAAGGGCCTCTATTTCCTCTTCACTCATGGAGTCATAGGTGCCGTTGTCGTTGAGGATCATGGTGCGCTTGTTGGTACACTCAAAGGACTTGTGGCCTCGGCCGCCGCAAGTGAAGCACTTGATGGAACTTGTCTTGATGGTCTCATCCGGTGGAGTCATAGATGATGAAGTTCTCGGCTTGAAGTTGCTTGTAGTTGGAGGATGACTTGAGGATGTCGAAGTTTTCTTATAACTTGACTTGTCGCTGTTGTTTGTAGAAGGTTTGGTTGAGGTAGAAGGTGTTGGAGTCGTTGAAGCTTGGTTGTTGGAGTCGTAGTTCTTGGAAGAGTACTTGGCGTACTTGAAGTCATCTTGCACTTGTCGTTCTGCCTTGGTGGCTTGATGCACTAGCTCGATGAGGTTGGATTAAGGTTGGAAGTCAGCAATCTTCTTGATAGGATGATTGAGTCCATTCAAGAAATGTGCCATAGTTTGCTCATCATCTTCTGTGACATTGGCTCGTATCATGGCAATCTCCATTTCCTTGTAGCACTCTTCAACATTCTTTGTTCCTTGCTTGAGTAGTTGTAACTTCTTGAACTAGTTGCAGTTGTAGTAGGTTGGCACAAAGCGGGCTCTCATGACATCCTTCATTTGCGCCCAAGTTGTGATGGGTGGTTCACCTCTTGCCTCACGACGCTCAATGACTTGCTCCCACCAAATGAGGATGTAGTCTTGGAACTCAAGGGATGCCATGGCGATCTTCTTCTCTTCCTCTTAGTTGTGTAACCGAAAGATCTTGTCAACCTTCAATGCCCATGAAAGATACTCTTCGGGATCATTTCTTCCGGTGAACTTGGGCATGGTGAACTTGAGCTTGCCGTAGCATTGCTCTTCATTGTGTTGGGATCGGGGGTGATGACGCTCTTGACATGGAGGATTGTCACCCTCAAGTTGCTCTTGGCGTGGCGGATTTACATTGTCTTGTTACTCATGGTGAACTTGTGGTTCTTGTCGAGCTTGCGAAGGAGCTTGTGGAGCTTGTCATTGCAATCATGTTTGGTGTCGTCGCTCTTGGACTTCCTTGCGAAGTGCTTCTTCTTCGTCTCGAACACGTCAGTTACGCACGATTGGTTTCACGGAGGGCATGTTGCACCTCAAGAGCTTGGGCTTCACGCCATTGTTATTGTTGACGGAGGGCTTCGGCGTCTTGCTCGTCTTGATGTTGATGTGCTCGCTCTTCCTTTTGCTGGCATTGGCATTACCTTTCTTGTGCTTGCGCAAGGGTAGCTTGTTTTGACGATGTCGATTTTCTCACTCTTCAAGTTGCTCTTGTCGCCGATCATTGCCATGTAGAGGATTGCGATTTGCTTGACGGTCTTGGCGCGCGGCTCGACAAAGAGTGTTCGATGTCGATGTACTTGAACCGGAGATGGTGTCATCGGAATGTCGACTCGAGTGGCTCCGTCTTGAATATGTTGACGAGGTAGAAGAGTGGTTGACCATCATGTCGGCGTTCTGGGAACCAGGGTACCTAGACTTGCCTACCTGCGGCCCATAGCTTGGCTCCATCGACGACCTAGTGTGGCCCATCTACAAGACCATCAGGACAAGACCCTCGCGCGGAGCCGAGCCTCGCAAGGCAGACGACACCAAGACCTCCTGAGGGAGCGGCATCCCCGGGCTGCTCCTGAGGCGCGGAGATTCCTATGCAGGTGCCCAACCTCCTGAGGTTGTGATGATGCAAGCCGGGACAATCAAGCCCAGGCGGGCGCCAGCGGGCGCAGAGAAGACAATTTCCTCTTTGGTGCTAAGGAGGCAGGCGCAGGTGTGGGTTCCCGAGGAATGAGGCAATGGTTTCCATTCCGGTGCAACAAGATAAAGACCACCAGGACGGCAGGACGGATGTCATCGCCGAGCCCACTGTAGTGTCACAACTAGAAGCTTTGCAGGCGAAGGCCACCTTTTGTCAGGATAAGATGTACTACTTGTCCCCTTTCAAATTGGCCACTGTGGGATCCCTTCCCACCTAGATTTTGGGGGAAGTGGAACGAGGCCACCATAAGTATAGGCTAGCCACCACCATAGAGGGGGATCCAAACCTCTCGACTCATTCCCTCACCAGAGCAGCCCTCACGAGGTTGTTCATCCATTGTACTTGTTCTTCCTCAGCCCCTCATGAGGCCAATCCACCACAAAGCAGGAGTAGGGTCTTACACCGCAAGGTGCCTGAACCTGGGTAAACTGCCAAGTCCGTCTTCTTCCTTGTTCATCGAGCTAGGCCATGGGGCGACGAGTTGGTTGGCTAGATAGGTTGAGTTCTTCGCACATGCCCCAGAGTTCGAACCTTCTCTTGGGTCTGTGAGCCCTGAATCTGACATTTGGCGCGCCAGGTAGGGGCGTGTCGAAGCCTCTCTTCCACCGTTCGCTCCGCCGCCATTCCATCGTTCCAATGGCCGATGCTCGCCGTGTCCGTGCCGAGCGCCGGGCCACTAGCATCGCCTAGACGGCTCCCGTGGGCAATGACACTCCTCGCCGCTCTGCCTCCCCGGTGGCTAACGCCGCCACTGACCCTGCTGCTCGCGAAAAGCAGGAATCGTCACTGCCACCATCCGTGTGGCGTGACGGCCGCACCGCGACCCCGTCACCCACTCCGGCTGCGGCGTTGTCTTCCCACGTCCACCGCGGGCCGGCGAACGCGCAGGTTGCGCTACTCATGGCGTGTGAGCTTCTGCGCTATTGTCTGGCCAACGACCTCTACGACGACTGGCTTGCCTGCATCACCGAGCTCGTCAACGCTGCCGGTGAGGCCCCTGCACCGTCCCGTTTGCCTCGTCCTCCGCCGTCCCTAGCAGGCGACGTGGCTCACGGCGCGCCTCCTCCTCCTCTGCACGGCATGACCCCGAGCCCAGGCGTGAGGCACCCCAGCATGACCCGCCGCGCAGAGCGCCGGCGCGCGATGAAGAAAGCTGCGAGCTGGTGCAGCAGCCCCAAGGAGAGGCGCGCACGCTCCCAGCACCGCCGCGTCAAGACCGCACGCTGCCAGAGGCGGTGGCACGCGGGCGCCAAGACCAAGCTCCTCCCATGCGACCAGCCCTTGTGAGTGCGGCAGGCTGCCATGCTTTAACCCCGGAGCTGCACCGTGTCGTTTGGCCCGGCAAGTTCAAGCCGGATCTGCCTCCATGCTATGACGGCACCCCCGACCCCACTGAGTTCCTCTAGCTCTAGGAGCTAAGCATCAAGGCGGCAAATGAAATGAGAAGGTCATCGCGAACTGGTTCCCCATGGCCCTCAAGGACGGCGCGCGCTGTTGGCTCCTGAACCTTTCGGTGGGGTCGATCTCCTCCTGGGACGAGCTCCACAAGCGCTTCATTGCCAACTTCCAGGGCACTCACGACCGCGCTCCTACAACGGGCGACCTGCGACGCATAAAGCAGCAGCTGGGCAAGACCTTGCACAAGTACATAAAATGCTTCACAAACGTTCGCCTCAAAATCCCGAAGGTGTCGGACGAGGCCATCATTTCGGCGTTCTCCGAGGGCGTCCGGGATGTCAAGATGAAGGAGGAGCTTGCCATTCACGAGGACCTGTGTTCAGCTCTAGAGATGTTCAACATGGCCGCCAGGTGCGCGAGGGCAGAGGAAGGTCGCCTCTCCCTCCTGGAGCTTCCGGAGGTCGATCCTGAAGACAAGAAGGGCAAGGATAAGGAGGTAAAGCGCAACGGCCCCACTGTGCTTGCCACTGAACCTGAGATGAAGCGCGGCTACGACCACGCCGAATCCTCCAGGGGCAGCCGCCCGTTCTACGTCTTCCACAACATCCACAGCCACAACACCAACGACTGCCAGGAGCTCAGGGCAATCCGCGACGGGCGCCTTGGCCGCCGTCCCGAGTGCAACGACCATGGCTACGGCCGCGGAGGAGGCCGCGGTGTAGGCCGCTGGGAAAACCGTGACCCCCGCCAGGACTGGCGCGATCAGCCTCGTCAGGACCGCTGGCAGGGCCAGCCGCGTGATGGCCCCTGGCGTGACCAGCCCCGCGAGGACCGCCCCCAGGGCAGTGCCGGCCTTCCTCCGCTGCCGCCGCCTCCAAGGAGAAACGATGACAATCGCCAACATGATGGGCCTGGGGGCTTCTAGGAGCTACGCGCGATTGCGTGCATCCTGGGTGGTGCTCAGGCCCCCGCCTCTCATCACATCTTCAAGCAGTTCGCTCGCGAGGTGAACGCGGCCCTCCCCAAGCTCAAGGCGTCGCGTCCCCTCAGGTGGTCCAAGTACGCCATCACCTTCGACTCTACGGACCAGCTCAAGTGCTCAGCCGGCGCTGGCGCACTCCCGATGCTCTGCACGCCCACCATCAGCAACGTCCTCGTCACCAAAACCCTCATCGACGGTGGCGTGGGGCTCAACGTTCTTTCTGTCGAGACATTTGAGACACTCCAAGTGCCCTACGACCAGCTTCTACCCACCAAGCCTTTCTCAGGGGTGACCGATGGCTCCACCGTCCCCATAGGGCAGATTCACCTCTCTGTCACCTTTGGCAAGTGCGACAACTACCACACCGAGCTCATCGACTTCGACGTCGCCCACATTCGCGTCCCGTACAATGCCATCCTCGGGTATCCTGCCCTCGCCAAGTTCATGGTGGCAACTCACCACGGCTACAATGTCCTAAAGATGCCAGGAAGTGGTGGTGTCATCACAGTCGCTTGCGACGAAAAGGACGCGGTGTGCTCCCTCGAGCGTGCCTAGCAAGCTACGGCGGTCAAGATCTCAGATGGTGAGGGTGCCATCCTGCCTCCTCAGGCCATCCCCAAGGAGAAGAAGCAGCTCCTCCCCAAGGGCCGTCAGAAGGCTGGCAATCGTGCCTCAGGCCCCACGCCAATTGCTGGGGCGCCCATCCCTCTCGCATAGGAAGGCGCGCCCAGCGCCCCTCTTAGGACGGGCTCGAGGGCTCTCATTTGTAGGGACTCTGACCTGACCAGCATCACGAGGGAGGTGTTCGGGCACCACGTGGGGGCGTGCTTCGATGCGCACCTCTGTGAGAAAGGCGCAAGGCGCGAGGCACCAGGCGCTCAGGAGTTCATCACCAAGGTGATCGAGGAGCTTCAGGAGGCAAGAGCCATGCGTGGCGAGCATTGCCCCGCACCATCCACTGCAGCTGCTGCCCCTAACGCGGGTGGCGAGCTGCGCGTCTGCGTCAACATCGCAGGCCTCAACAAGGCTGCCTCTCAGGAGCTCTTCTGGCCGTCCCCGCATTGGACGGAGTGGGGGTTGTCCCCGCAGCTACGTCCGCATGCTGTTTGGCGTGCTGAATGTGGATGGCTCGTACCAGCGCTGCATGTAGGGCGTCCTGGCAGCTCGCGAGGCCAGGCGCCAGGCGGTCCTGGCAGAGGAGGTGCCTGATAGAGGCGAAGGTGTCCCGATGTTTCGATGAGATGGTGGCTATCGTTTTCTGTGGGAGTTGACCTTGACGATCCGACTACGAACGTGCGAGACGTCGCGCCTTAGCAATCGCTATATCAACTTCCAAGGGGTTATTGACCACGCCGGAGCACAATCAACCTGACCACGAGGGTCTGTTTCCTGCGAGCAAACGAAGAACAAGCAAGAAACTGAGATTGCAATCTGGATATTGCGAATATAAGAGGAAAACTTTATTAATGAAGGTGGGGTTCTGTGACGCCTTTGTCTGGTCGTTGAACACAAATGAAGTACGCGAAGTTGTAGCTATGGCGAACTTTTAATCTAAACAAAACCCAAGGAAATAGCTACTAGATGGATCTACTTATATAGGAGTAAGGGGTGGCGGCCAAGGAGGTGGGAGGACGTCCCAAGGCAGCCTAAAACTAACCCTAGGTCGTACAAGGCCAATGGGCCCAAGTGGAGGTGATGCAACACCTTTGGACTTGTAGTTTGACTCGGATTCTGCTATAGCGTCAGATTTTTTTGATGACAACTCAACGCTCCGGATGAATTTGAAGGTGAAACCAATTGGGTTGGAAAGAGCATGAAATCTACATTCCATCAAAAAAAGAATCACCCAATTCGGAGTCCGTATGAAATAGTTCTTGGCGTTTTGAGTCAGGTATGTCTGTGAAGTCCGAATCTGAATCCAGAACATGAGAGACTTGGACTCTATCTTCTCTTGGTCCAAAAGGATGTGAGAGGACTTTTTGAACAGCACATAAACTTCTCTTTTTCCCTTATGTTCATATGTGGATTGTACAAATGTCCCATACACCTGCAATTAGACATGGCACAAAAGTTTGTGAAGTATTTTTGTCTTGGATGACATAAATAAATTATTGCATAGTTTGCATTAGAAATCACCTCACAAAAATACATGTATGCAATATTTTTGGTCGTATCCAAGGTAGTCATGTCCTCATCATCCTCCCCTTCTTGAAAACAAAGCCGTCCTCGGCGTTGCTTAATCTGAAATGTGGCTAACAAAAGAGACAAGGTGTACATGTTGTATATGTATATGTCATCCATTTTTACTTCCCTTGATTTTTGCACATATGACACATGTATACATGAGTAACTTTCATAGTTCATAAAATGTAAAGGCAAAATATTATCACAAGTATTAGAAGACATGAAAATATTGCAACTCAATTTGCACATATAAGTGAAGCTCTTATTCATATCAAAGGATTGACAATGTTCATCATTAAACCATCCCAACATTTGTGAACAAACCTTACTTGCATCAAATTTACATGCTACAACATGCTTAAATAAGCAAACATGCAATAAGTCATTTGAGACAAAATCATCACAAAGATTAGAGGTCATATCAAAATGATTAAACATTGTTTCTTTTGCATCAACAGTTAATTCATTGGGTGCACTCAAAATTGCTGATACTTCAACTCTTTGATCACATGATGCATTCATGACAGTAACACGATTCTCTAAAATAGCTGGTGTGCTAAAATCAATAGGTAACACAACACATGATGTATTCAAGTTAACTAGGCATGCATCATTCTCATGTGAAAGTTGAAAATCTGTACCTTTGTCATTACCTCTTATGATCAACTCAGACGATGTAGGCACTCTTGGAGGTGATGTGTCACATGATGGAGATGATGTAGTCCTTGCAACAACGGATGTGGTTGTCATAGTATGCCTAGTAGTTGAAGAAACATCTGTATCAACACTTGGAATGTGCACCGTGCGCTTGTTCTCCTTGTGGCCAACATGTCGTTTTATTTCCTGTTCAGCTTTGCAAGCAAGACGAAACAAATCGTACATAGGATAACACTCTTCATCAATTAGAATCTCTTGAATATCACGGTTTAATCCTCCCCAAAATCTATCCATAAAATCTTCTTCACTTTCTTCTAAAAATGAGTGCAATAATGTAGTTTGTAAATCATCATAGTATTTTGTTACCGTGTCAGTGCCTTGTTTTAAATGTTGTAATTTTTTAATCATGCCACGAGTATAATAAACATCAACGAATCTATCTCTCATGACAAGTTTTAAATCATCCCAAGTAGTAGGTATAAGATCAGGGTTTAACCGACAATAGTCACTCCACCAAACTAAAGCAAAGCTACTAAAAGTACTAACCACAGCTTGAAATTTTCCACGCTCATCAAAATTATGGGAAGCAAATATAGCATTTATTTTGTACTCCCATTCAATATATAAATCAGGCCTAAAACGACCAGTAAATGGTGGCATGGAAACATTAACCTGATTATGTGCATTCTGATGTAATTGCTCCTCTTGTGGCGGTTGTTGTATTTTCTTAGGTGATGGCAAATCTCCCACGATCTATGAAGCCCAAGAACTAACAACTCCGGAACCTGCCATGATTAGTAGAAACAAAAAAAAATCGAGAATAATGTTCCTATGAACTACTAGGATGTGGTGGTAAAGCGCTCACAGTAAAGCAAATATCAATATCTTACAAGTTCTTACCATGCAGCAAGTGGTGACGGGCAACCAGCGGTGTCAAATAACTCCGAAGATTGAGTAAAGCGATTGTCAGGTGAACATACGTATACACGGTGTAGAAATATGTGGAGCTGGGTTGGCTATATATGGTAGCAAAAGATTAGCAATAATCAATTCAGAGATGCAATGTTGAATAAACGCTGAACGACGGTACTGTGCTGGTCCTAGGCTAGACCGGACTAGAGACGCGAGCCTAGAACACTAATGAGGTCACGGCGTAGCACAACTAGCATCAATAAATGATATGAAGTAGCTCTGGACAGCAAGATATAAGTGAAGATCACAATGGCAGTAAAGATAATGATGAGAAACAACTACCAAGTAGCATATACCAACAATTCTCTCTCTAACTTTACTTTAAGTTTGTGCCAATTTTATGATAATTTTTCTCAAGAAAGGCACTGACTCAAGATTTCAAATGCAAAAAGAATCACTCAATTTTGAGTTGATATGAGGAGTCAAAAAATTCTAAAACTGGCCTGAAAAACTGAAACAAGCTGTGTTCGCGAACTTCGGAGGGCAAAAAGACCTATTTAGAAGCCGATTTTGAGGTGTCAAATATTGAAATAGCTTCTACAACTATTTAGATGCGGCTCATCGCTAGCTTTAATTTGAGTACTCACAGAGCCAAAACAGACTTCGTATGAAAAATATATGCCTGTTTTACTGAACACTGCGCAACACAGATTCCAATCCGAATTCAGCTACGAGATTGAGTCTAGATAGATCAGAATTTTGTGTTTTTTTTCTTCTCTCTTTTTTTTTCTCACACTTTTTCTTTTCTTTTTCTTTCTCTCTTTTTTTCTCTGACTTTTTTTTACTTTTTTTCTCTCTCTTTTTTTTCTCTCTCTCCCTCTAATCAAAACAAACTAGATAAGATGCAGATTGGATCAAGCAAAGATGTGAACGACCTCAACTATGATTATGACAATGAACGGTGGGTAGCACGTGGTGGAAATTGACGGATCGGATGGTGGATAGCAGAAGGAATAATGATGCAGCGGTGGCCTGACTAATGTGAACAGAACTCGGAACTCTAAACGAACAAGACACTAAGACCAGCAACTCGACACGACGATGCAACCGATAATTCAACTATACAAGCACTAAAAAGAAAAATGCGAAGGCTCAGACTGGCTTGGATAAAGGATGAACATATCTAACTTTTTTTTGTGGCTTTTTCTAGAACAATAGGTAAGAAAATAAATCTAATCTAGGGAAAACTAGAAATTCTCACCGAGCAACCTGAAAACTGATACCACTTGATAGAGGCGAAGGTGTCCCGATGTTTCGATGAGATGGTGGCTATCGTTTTCTGTGGGAGTTGACCTTGACGATCCGACTACGAACGTGCGAGACGTCGCGCCTTAGCAATCGCTATATCAATTTCCAAGGGGTTATTGACCACGCCGGAGCATGATCAACCTGACCACGAGGGTCCGTTTCCTGCGAGCAAACGAAGAACAAGCAAGAAACTGAGATTGCAATCTGGATATTGTGAATATAAGAGGAAAACTTTATTAGTGAAGGTGGGGTTCTGTGACGCCTTTGTCTGGTCGTTGAACACAAACGAAGTACACGAAGTTGCAGCTATGGCGAACTTTTAATCTAAACAAAACCCAAGGAAATAGCTACTAGATGGATCTACTTATATAGGAGTAAGGGGTGGTGGCCAAGGAGGTGGGAGGACGTCCCAAGGCAGCCTAAAACTAACCCTAGGTTGTACAAGGCCAATGGGCCCAAGTGGAGGTGATGAAACACCTTTGGACTTGTAGTTTGGCTCGGATTCTGCTATAGCATCAGATTGTTTCGACGACAACTCAACGCTCCAGATGAATTTGATGGTGAAACCAATTGGGTTGGAAAGAGCACGAAATCTACTTTCCAACAAAAAAAGAATCACCCAATTCGGAGTCCGTATGAAATAGTTGGCGTTTTGAGTCAGGTATGTCTGTGCAGTCCGAATCTGAATCCAGAACGTGAGAGACTTGGACTCTATCTTCTCTTGGCCCAAAAGTGACGTGAGAGGACTTTTTGAACAGCACATAAACTTCTCTTTTTCCCTTATGTTCATATGTGGATTGTACAAATGTCCCATACACCTGCAATTTGACATGGCACAAAAGTTTGTGAAGTATTTTTGTCTTGGATGACATAAATAAATTATTGCATAGTTTGCATTAGAAATCACCTCACAAATATACATGTATGCAATATTTTTGGTCGTATCCAAGGTAGTCATGTCCTCATCAGTGTCGGACCCTCTTGAGCCCCCCAGACCTCCGGAACCTCCCGGGCCTCAGGAGCCGGATGGCCCGTGACGAGCGACCTCTGCGGCGCACGTCTTCAGCTACTCCAACGCTTCTACAACAACGGTGCCAGGTGACTTTTTGGTTTGTTCAACTGAGGGCGCCCCCCGGGCTGCATCATCCTCAGGCTGCCAGGGCCTGGCCCCGCAGTATATCATTTTGATTCATGTACCCCGGACCAGTTATGCATGCTCAAGTTATTATGGTGGTTAACGTTACGCCCATTGACTCGTTGCCTATGGTGCTGCGTCTTGCGGCCCGCGCATTGCTAATCTGCCTCTCGCTCATCCCGCAATAGGGGCTCCTGGCACGGTGTCTGTGCTCGGGTCCGTCCCTGCAGCATTGAAAAATCTAAGAGATCGAGTTCTGGCTCGCGGCTGGCCCCGCGCACGTCACCTCACCGGGTCCTTAGTGCCTTCGTCTTCTCACGAAAAGATCGCGGGCAGGATAGCAAGCACGGCTGCTGTTGTGTTTTATGGCTAACTCGCAGGAACCCCCGGAGGAAGGACTGCAGGTGGCCTCACTAGCACCGCGCCTCGTGCCAAAGGGCTCGGCCCCTCTCAGGCGCCCTCACGGGGCATGCCGCTCCTCTCTCGCGCAGATTGCTTGCACATTAAAGGGGGAGCCCTTGAGCACCGCGCCTCAGGGGATCCTACCGTCCCTCGAGCCCTCACCCCCTGGCCTTGACCACGGCGTCGTGACCTGGCATACCAGAGGCGGCCGAGCCTCATTTGAGAGCCGAGTCCCGAGGACGTAGAGCACCCTGACAAGTGGGGGAGATGGAGTCGGTAGGGGCCCTGCAAAAGGAGGGGGCACCATTAGGAGAAAAGGTGCGGCCTACGTCATGCAAGAAGCTCGCCCTCGCAACACGGAGACCATGCAGGCTCGCCAAGATAAGTCACATCACATGCATGGGCGTGGACCCCATTACCAGCATTTTCATCTCGTGTGGTTTCGCTCGTGCAAGGGAAACTTCCCTCTTAGTCTTTCAGGAGCTCCTTGCATGCTAAAGGGGACCTCCTGAGCACCGCGCCTCGGGGGCTCTTACCGGACTTCGGGCTGCTCACCTCCTGGCCTTGACGACGGCATCGCGACCTAGCATACCAGCGACGGCTGTAGCTTGCCTGGGGACTGGGTCCTGTCGGCGTAGAGCACTAAGCTACCGCGAGAATAAAAGGGGAGAACCGAGCCCGAGCGAGAGACGCAAACACAACACGAGCTGGGAATGCTAGCATCAAGGCAAAAGTGTCACGATCTTTACACACCCTCTCGGGGCCTTTCGTAATTTTTTAGTAGGAATGAAACAAAGGAAAAAGAAGCATCCCAGGGATCGCGGCTTGGACAGCGCCGCCCGCAACGCCGGGCTAGCACCGCTCTTCCCCTAGGACCGGGTGCAGTGATGCGGCGGCTCGTAGCTATCATCATTGCTCGAGCTTGGTCCGGAGGAAGCGTTGCAGCTGCCGAAGGAATCGCGGACAAGGCCAAGGGCAAGTTCACCACCAGAGGCCTCATCGCCTCACTGGCCTGAAAGGGGGCCGTCGTCTTGTTCGCCTCCCCTGGGGCAGCACTCCAGGCGTCGGCCATCCTCCCCGAAGACCTTGAAGAAGATCGTCGACGTCTCGTCGTACTCGAAGTGGATGGCATGCCTCCCCTCCGAGCTGCAGGCGCGGGCGATCGTGCCCCATCACCGGGTCATGAAGACGTCGCTGGAGTCAATGGCCTCAACCTCTGCCTCTGAGGCTTGGCTGCAGCAGCCGTCATGCTGCAACCACAGCACAATGGGCCCCCTCGGCGGTATCTCCCTCGCTAGGGACTGCGGGAGCCGGATCCACCTGCGCGGCGGCGTTGCCGCCCACACCACAAACTCGCAGGCTGGGCCGTCGGCATGGGCCTGCGGGTAGGGTGACCGCACATCCGTCACTTGTCCTGCCCTACGACTCCGTCCTCCGTGACTTCCGCGGCTGCTCCCATGGACACGGCTATGCGCGCAAGTAGGCGCACCAACGGGGAAACCCAGCGGTGCGAGTTCATGCCAGCGCCGCGCTCCCGTGGGCCCTACAGAGGACTCGCGGGGGTGGCTATGCCTCTTCTTCGGCGGGAGTAGCACCAATTCTACCTGCGGGGCTTTTCCCTTCTCCGTGGCCGAGAATCTTCTCACTGGCGCCATGGGTGCTACGGCGAGGTGGGATGAAGAAGAAGGAGCAAGCAGCGGGAAGACGAAGATGAGCTGGGGGCACTGCCCCCCTCTCCCATTTATAGGCAGAGGAAGGCTAACCGCCGGCCTCTCACGCTCCAAGCAATGATGGCCTTTCTTCATGTACCAGGCAGTTGTCAAGTCGAGCAGTTGTCGAGGCAGCGTGGGGAAGTGGAGACGCCCACGTCCCTTCAAGCGCCACGCGTCGGCCTGGCCCGCAGGCGATTGGGGCCTGCGGCACTTCGCCCTTGCCTTTGGCTTCGCCTCGAAGCCAAGTCCGAGCGCGCCTTGCACCCGGGGGCTACTGTCGGTGTTCTGGGAACCAGGGTACCCAGACTTGCCTACCTGCGGCCCACAGCGTGGCTCCATCGATGGCCTGGTGTGGCCCATTTACAAGACCATCAGGACAAGACCCTCGCGAGGAGTCGAGCCTCACGAGGCGGACGACGCCAAGACCTCTTGAGGGGGCGGCATCCCCGGGCTGCTCCTGAGGAGTGGAGATTCCTATGTAGGTGCTCAACCTCCTGAGGTTGTGATGACGCAAGCCATGACGACCAAGGCCAGGCGGGCGCCAGCGGGCGCAGAGAAGACAGTTTCCTCTTTGGTGCTAAGGAGGAAGGCGCAGGTGTGGGTTCCCGAGGAATCAGGCAAAGGTTTCCATTCCAGTGCAACAAGACCAAGACCACTAGGACGGCAGGACGGATGTCATCGCCGAGCCCACCACAGCATCACAACCAGAAGCTTTGCAGGCGAAGACCACCTTTTGTCAGGATAAGATGTACTACTTGTCCCCTTTCAAATTGGCCACTGTGGGATCCCTTCCCGCCTACATTTTGGGGGAAGAGGACCGAGGCCACCATAAGTATAGGCTAGCCACCACCATAGAGGGGGATCCGAACCTCTCGACTCATTCCCTCACTAGAGCAGACCTCGCGAGGTTGTTCATCCCTTGTACTTGTTCATCCTCAGCCCCTCGTGAGGCCAATCCACCACAAAGCAGGAGTAGGGTCTTACACTGCAAGGTGGCCCGAACCTGGGTAAACTGTTGAGTCTATCTTCTTCCTTGTTCATCGAGCTAGGCCGTGGGGTGACGAGTTGGTTGGCTATATAGGTTGAGTTCTTCGCACACGCCCCAGAGTTCGAACCTTCTCTTGGGTCTGCGGAGCTCTGAATTCGACACATCATGGCTCGGATGTCCTCCTTGAGAGATGCCATAGATGTGACGAAGTAGTCCCTTGTATGTTGTTCAGATTGTCACAAGTCGGAAGCAAGTAGGTCGATGCGGTCGCCCAATGCTTCATTCTGTTGATGTAAAGCTCTTTGCCCGCCAAAAAGGTGGTTCTTGGTGACGTAGTTGTTCGGGTCGTCATCTTGCTCGAGGAAGAGTGAGTTGGTAGAGTTACTAGGCCTATCCATCATTCCAAGTAAATTTTTTAGTGGGGGAAAGAGATGAACTATACCAAATGTACCTTGACCGATGTTGAGAATGGATCAATGATCACTCAAATGTGTAGTAAGGAAATAGCACAATTGGTACCGATTCTTGTCGATTCTCACACCTACACAAGTAAATGCCTTTGGTGGAGCTTGGTGAGGATGGTGGCACAAAATTTGATGCGAATGTTAGCACGACTCAATAATGTTAGAAAAGATTCACAAATTTGCAAATGCAACAAGTAGACCAAGCAATATGTGGCACACGGAAACACACACACGGAAAGATAGATGGGGTTGTGCAACCAAAAATGAGCTCAAAATGTGGAATCCATGGAAAATGCGCTTGTTGCACAACTCTAGAGGGACGCTAGCACAATTGCACAATAGGCGGATACGAGACTTATGCATGACCTACAAGGCAAAAATACACTTCTATCCCAAGTATGCTTTATGTATGGTGTTCCGGTGGTATGATCCAAGATGATCGAGTATGACAATCTTAATGTAGTATGATGCTATGGTTCTTGCTAAAAAACTCTTTGCTTATCTTCCTCTTTTGCTTAAAAGCTTGTTTGGATCTTTCTCTTTTGAGCTCTTTCTCATGCAACACTTGACGAACCAAGGTAGCTATTGGGTATTTGCAATGACAACCTTGTGACACAAGAGATGGTACCAAGATATGTATACCAATGATGTGATATATGTAATGACCACTAATGTGCACAAGTGACGTTGCCGGCAATACTAAAATGGCTAGTCTCAATAGGTAAGGTACGCAAAATGGGCTGTAGGGTTATCAATGCAATGGCAAGAATGTACAATGATGGGATACCACGATACCAAGATGATATAGAGGTTACCGTTCTTGCTTATGGTGAAGGTGTCAAAATGGTGAAGTGGACGATGTCGATGACGAAGATGTGCAGCGGTGATGTCGATGTCGAACCGTCCCTAAGTAGCCGAAACACGTTAGGAAACGGAAACCACAACTCAAATTGGCAAAGACCAAATGTGGTAAAAATTGTCGGAGGTGGTAGCGGGTAAGTGGTGGTGGTTTCGGAAAGCGATGGTGGTATGCGCAAGTATTGGTGTAGGCCTGGCCAAAATTGGTGAAAATTAGGCGGAAGAAATGAGTGGTGGAGGAGTTGTTGCTGCCAGGGGCCGGATGTCCGGGGGTCACGGGCCGGATGTCCGGGCTCTGGGTCCGTGGACGAACTCGGTGGATCTCAGTGGAAAAGAAATTTTCGGGGAAAATTTTGAGAGATTTTGAGGATGGAAATTGGGGAAATGATGGGGGAAAGCTAGATCTATCTGTTACACACGAAATCAACGGATCAAATCCAACAAAACTTCATCACAAAAAAATTGGGGGCTATTTTTGTGGGGAATTTTCAAAATTGGGTAAGAACACAACAAAATTAGGCTAGAAAACAAAGAGGGGGGCTCCAAAGTCGTGATGAACGTGGCTCATGATACCAAGATGATGTAGGGTAGAACCCTAGATGCCTGATCTTTCACGAAATGGAGTGGATCCCGCGAAGAACATGAAGAACATGAGGGAAAACACGAGGGAAAACACGAGAGGATACACTCAAACCAACAAGATTCGATTACACATGTGCTAGATCCGAATACACGATGAGGTACATGATCCAAAGTCAACAAAGGATGATACAAGTAGCAAGTTATTCTCCGTGAGGAGGTCTTGAGGGTCTTCCCGTGAGGGGTCTTGAATCCACTTGGGGGATCTTCTCTGTAGAGGTCGTGAACTACAATGGAGAAGGTATCAAGTGGATGAGCAAAGCTCTATCTCCTAAAATGAGCTATCACATTGCTAACCCTAAAACGTGAGGGAGAGGGAGTATATATAGTCTAGGGGGGCGAAGGGATACATGGGCCTCGGCCCTTTACTGTGCGCAGACAGGCGGAGCCGGACGTCCGGGCCTTCACGAGGAGCTGGATGTCCGGGGTGGGCCGGATGTTCGGGCTGGCGGAGTCCATCTTCGGTGCTCTCTAGACAGGAGGGTCCGAATTTCCGGGCTGGTGGCCGGATGTCCGGCTGCTCACGACGGGCCGGATGTCCAGGGCCTGGGCCGGATGTTCGGGCTGACTTGGTCGATTCTGGTTGCTCTTTGGAATGGCGGAGCCGGATTTCCGGGCGTCGAGCCAGATGTCCGGGCTGGGCCAGATGTCCGGGCCCTGTAGCCTTGGCTGGAGGGCGGCAATTGTGGATGATGCTCCAGGGGCTGGACGTCCGGGGCTTGGGGCCGGATGTCCGGGTCCTGGGGACTTCTCTAGTTCCTTCCGTCGTTCCTCTTCATCCGTGAACTTGGGGATTTGTCCATCTTCATGTGCATCTTCGAGAGGGTCCTCTTGGTACGTAATCATGCATAACATTCCGAACTTAGGTAGTAGCCATGTCTCGAGAGGGTCATATGGAATATCACTAATGAGAGATGTCACCTCATTCTCGAGAGCTCTAGCTCGTGCTCGTGTCATCAGTCCTCTTGGTAGTTGGTGAGACGATGGTAGGTCCATGGGGATCACCATAGGATGCTCTGCATCACCAGTGCACTTCGTTTCATAGAGGAGGGGTTAGAGTATGCATATGAGTAAGCAGAGAAATTCTTCGAGGACTTATGAACATAATGATATGAAGAATAATGCACATATTCATGACCCTTAGATTTTCCCTGCTAAACAGATGCATTAGCACGATGATGATCATATGAGGAATCTGATCCGTATGAGGGCTTTGGTCCATATGTGGAATTTGATCCATGTGAGGACTTTGGTCCATATGAGGAATTTGATCTGGAGTTTCTGTTCTTCACAGGTGGTGTCATGAGGACATTCACCTGAAGACTTTCAAGGCACCTTTTGGGAACCCAGATTTTCTTCATAGGGGGACCGTTCCTGTAGTTAGTTCCAACATATCTAGCAAATACTTCACCATTCTGGTTTTTTGAACAGTTTATAGTTGGAGTCAAATGACTCATTAGATGAATATGAAGATTCACATGTAAAGCCAGATAAAGTAGATGGATCTACGGGAGGTCCTTTTGCAGCAACCCATGAGGTTTTCGGATACTGCTCAGGTTTCTAGTAGGACCCATCATGATAGAGGCTAAGGTGTCCCGTCTTTCGATGAGATGGTGGCTATCATTTTTGGTGGAGTAGACTTTGACGATCCGACTACGAACGTGCGATGACGTCGCGCCTTAGCAATCGTTAAACCAACTTTGAGAGGTTATTGACCACGCCGGAGCACGATCAACCTGAACACGAGGGTTTGTTTCCTGCAAGCAAACGAAGAACAAGCAAGGAAAATAAATTGTGATCTAGATATTGTGAATATAAGAGGAAAGCCTTATTAATGAAGGTGGGGTTCTGTGATGTCTTCATCTGGTCGTTGAACACAAACGAAGTACGCGAAGTTGCAGCTATGGCGAACTTTTAATCTAAACAAAACCCAAAGTCTAAACGACGCCCTAAGGGATGTATATATGGAGGAGTAGGGGGAATTCGTGGCCCCTTGTAGGAGGGGTCCGAAACCAACCCTAACTTTGTTTCCCCACACATACGGTCTCTAAAAACAACCTATACTTAACTATTTTGAAATTACATGGGCCTGGCCCAAAAATAAGGTGGCGCAGCACCTAAAATAAGCTATGGACGAAATTTATGAAGGAGCATCTTGTATATTTCATCCATGTCCTTGTAGGTCATCACAGAGGCTTCAAAGTGCTCAAATATGCACTAGAAACGCCATTCTGGATCCCTTCACGTGTGCCTTCATCTCCATGCTTGATCCTGCTCGAGTGTTCATCCCTCTTGTCCATGCTAGGCCCTTCATTAGTAATCAACACAAATGTATCCAATTTAGGCAGCATCATATTCTCATGAACATTAGAATTGTCACCAAGAAATGAAAGTACCTGGTAATTCAATTGGCATGTGCGAGCTCTAGTAATTGGTCCAGTATGTACAACAGCAGTGGTTGTGGGTGTAACAATGGTATTGATGTCCTCATCACATCAGCATTGAGTTTCCTCTCAAAGGCAATACCCTCTTTCCTAGGGTTCCTGTTCAAGATCTGCTTTCTAAGCACATCACAAAGAGCTTGATGCCCTTTGAGGCTTTTGTACATGCCTGTCACATACAATTCCTTCAACCCTGCATTTTCATCAGTGATACTAGTGGTATCCCAGATGAGGAATTTGTGACCACAGAAACAGTTGAAGAAGTTTTAGCAATAGAAGCATTTGAACTTTTAGGTGAAGAATTAGCAGATTCACGTTCGATGCATTTCAAACATGGTGGAATAAATTCTTCCTGAGTGGAATTGATCTGTTGAGCAAGTGAAGAATCATTTTCCCATTGAAGATCATCATGACTCACCCTTAGTTTCTCAAGATCTTGATTTCTTTGAAGAAATTCATAAGAAAGCTTCTCATGATTGGCTAAGAGAGTTTCATGACGACCTTGAAGGTTATCAAACTTGTACTAAAGTCGTTCAAGATCATCAGTCAGAGTTTGAGTTCGATCCATTTCCTCACCCAACAGGTCATCACTTTTGTCTAGCAAATTATGAATCCTTTCCAAAGCTTTTTGTTGTTTAGTGGCAATATTAGCAAGCTTGGAATAGCTAGGTTTGAGGTTTTCATCAGATTCATCTTGACTTGATTCAGAGGAGGGATATTTGAGTACCTTGGCACCTTTTCCATGAAGCACTAGGTGGGAGCAAAGTCATCGTTGCCATCATTAGCAGTGTTGGAGTTGCCATTTTCTTCACAGTTGAAGATGGACTTGCTGACGAAAGCAGTAGCGAGGGCTAGGCTCGCCACACCAGAGTATGACTCCTCAGATTCTTCCTCTTCCTCATTTTCCTCAAATTCAACTTCAGAGTCCATTGCCTTGCTAATGAATGCCCGAGCCTTTCTGGAACTGCTCTTCTTGTGAGATGAAGACTTTGAAGATTTTGACGATGAGGACTTTGAAGATTTCTTCTTTTTCTTCGAGTCATCTGAACTATCATCCTTGTACTTCTTCTTCTTTGATTCCTTCACCCACTAAGGACAATCAGCCATGTAATGACCAGGCTTCTTGCATTTGTGGCACGTCCTTTTCTTGTAGTCACGGGATGAAGAATCTAATCTCAATTCATCACCTCTTGAAGAATTTCCAAAATGGCCGCGCCTTGAGAACTTCTGGAATTTCCTCATGAGCATTGCTAGCTCCTGACTTAGTTCTTCAGGATCACCAAGACTACTGTCAGAGTCTTCCTCTTCATATGAGGAAATTGCCTTGCCCTTCAGTGCACGTGAACTTCCATAGCTTGGCCCATAGAGGACTTTCTTCTCAGCTTGTTGGAATTCATGAGTATTCAGTCTCTCAAGGATATCAGCAGGATCTAGTGACTTGTAGTCTCCACGTTCTTGAATCATCAGTGCCAATGTATCAAATGAGGAATCAAGAGATCTCAGGAATTTCTTCACCACCTCATGGTCGGTGATGTCAGTGGCACCAAGTGCTTGAAGCTCATTGGAGATATCAGTGAGGTGATCGAAGGTTTGCTGAACATTTTTGTTGTCAAGTCTTTTGAAGCGGTTGAAGAGATTGCGAAGAACATCAACTCGTGAATCACGTTGGGTTGAGATTCCTTCGTTGACCTTGGACATCCTATCCTAGATAAGCTTTGCAGACTCCAAAGTACTCACTCTGCCGTACTGTACTTTGCTCAGATGGCCACATATGATATTCTTCGCTTGAGAGTCGAGTTGCTTGAATCTCTTCACATCAGCAGCGTTTATGGAGGGAGTGATGGAGGGAACGCCATTTTCCACAACATACCAGAGATCGTTATCAATTGCCTCAAGATCCATGCGCATCTTGTTCTTCCAATAGGGGTAGTCTGCCCCATCAAAGGTAGGACACCCAGCCAAGACCTTGATCATGCCTGTAGTCGACATAACTAAAACTCCAGGTGGTTAAAACCCTCGATCCAATGTGTGAGCCGCACATACCCTTGTGTATTTCTACCAACAGTTACTTTCCTTCCTCCCAGCAAATGCACTTCAATTTCACACCGTTGGACCTTCTTCTGTACAGCGTGTCACAGCGAACTGATACATACTGGCCCTCCGGGCTACTCTTTCAGCTTCTTCTTGCTCCTTGGGAAGTTCTCCAGTTTGGAGGAAATGGACTATGTGCCGCACCCAAGTTGGAGCCTGGGGCTCGGCAACGAGGACTAGCGGCACCTACTCATTCATGGGAGCGCATTCCTCGACCGCTGGGACCGGTGGTCTGGCGGGAGGGTGTAGCTTAGCGATCGAAGGGGAGTTGTTCCCGCAAGCCCTCTGCCGGGGGCCTCGAAAGGCTCTGCCGGGAGAGGCTTGCCGGAGTCCAGTTTCCTCCTCTTTCTGGCCATTGTTGCTGGGGATACGGAGGGCTGAGTCAGATGGAGAACAAAAGTCCCTGGTTCCATAAGGCGTTTTGGCGCAGCGCACTTCGACAGATGATCAGCGATGCTGTTTTCCGCATGGGGTACGTGCTCTGTTTGCAATCCGTCAAAGCGCTTCTCCAACTTCCTCACTTCCTCAACGTATGCCTCCATCAATGGACATTGGTAATCCTTGTTCAATTGTCTCAGCAGAAGTTGCGACTCTCCACGGATGATCAGCTTCTTGATTCCCAGTTCTGTTGCAATCCTGAGCCCGGCAAGGAGCCCTTCATACTCTGTAGTATTGTTGGTAGCCTCCTCCCGGGGGAATTGCATCTGGACGACGTACTTCAGGTGCTCCCCAGTGGGGGCAACGACAAGTACGCTAGCTCCTGCACCTTGTAGGGAGAAGGCACCATCAAAATATATAATCCATTCTTGGGGCGCCTCCTTGCCAGGGATAACTGTCTCCAACACTTCTTCATCAGGGGTTGGCGTCCACTCTGCAATGAATTCTGCTAGTGCTCTGCTCTGAATGGTTGACATGCTTTCAAACTTTAAACCAAAGCTAGACAACTCCAAAGCCCATTCCACAATCCTGCCAGTGGCCTTAGGGTTCCGGAGTATACGTTGCAAGGGGAAGTGGGTGACAACCGTGATCTCGTGGGCTTGGAAGTAGTGGCGCAGTTTCCTTGAGGCCATGATGAGGCCGAAAATCAATTTTTGCATGCCAGAGTACCTTGACCTACCCTCCTATAATAGGGAGCTGACGAAGTACAATGGGCGCTGCACCACTTTCTTCTTTGCCGCAACCATAGAACTGCTTCCGCTGCCCTGCCTTTCTTCGCTTTGGACTGACTCTGGTCTTGCCGGGATGGGTTCACTTCCTTCTCCAGAGGGGACGACGGGTAGCTGCCGCTTCCTCTACTTCCCGCTGCGCCACCAGTGCTGCACTAACCACTTGATTGGTTGCCGCTATGTATAGCAGCAACGGCTCTTGTGGTTTGGGAGCGACCAAAGTGGGCACAGAGGAGAGATAGGTCTTAAAATCTTGTAGCACGGCGTCTGCCTCTGGGGTCCACTCCATAGGCCCTGCCTTCTTCAAGATTTTGAAGAACGGCAAGGTGTCGGTGTACAAAGTATTGGGCCACTAGTACCCCGTACTTGTGCACGGGCAGTTGTAGCCATCTCGCGGCAAGGCTTGCCGGGAACAGCTCGAGGTCGATTCGGGCCACCAAGGAAATCATCAAGTCAGAGATCTGAGGATCAACGGACAAGCAAAGCTGGAATCCGAAGGCCAGCTTCCCCGGCAAGATCCTTGCCGGGATGGCTTGTGGAGCCCGGCAAGGCTTGTCGCCCGGCAAGGCTTGGCGTCCCGCAAGGCTTGGCGCCCGGCAAGGCTTGGCGTCCGGCAAGGCTTGGCGCCCGGCAAGGCTTGGCGTCCGGCAAGGCTTGGCGCCCGGCAAGATTCGGCGCTTGGCGAGATTCTGCCACTGTGCCACCGCTTCGGCACAGTAACAAGTCTGACATTCTGGGTCCTTCTCTGGATGCGTGGCGACGCGCCAGTGGAGGAGAGTTTAAGCGGTGCTGATGGGATGGCCCCTTTTTCCATCCCCAAGACAGTGAGGACACCTAAACGGACATCTCACGGTGCATTAAATGCGCTTGTCCTAATCCGTCAAGGGTTAGGTATGATACCCTGTAGCTACTTTACACCGTGATGTATGTACATTTTTCCACTGTGGAGACCCCTTTGAGCATATAAAAGGAGGCCCAAGGCAACTGCTACAAAGGAGGAGAACTTCTGGCCCATTCTGCATGCGTAGCTGCTCTTTGAACGTACTGTTCATTGCGGGCGCTCCTGAAGGCTGGGCTCAAGAACATCAATAAGAACACAAAGCAGGAGTAGAGTTGTACGCTGATCAGCGGCCCGAACCTGGGTAAAAACTTCCCGCGTCGATCATTGGTTCTTCTCTTTGCGTATACCTCTCCCCCCGCCGAATCGTAAAGGGGTCTCTCGGGATCCCATAGGTGTCGCACGCCGACATCTTTGGCGCACCAGGTAGGGGGATTGAAGGTTGCGTGAACCTGATCTAGTGTTCGGCGCCTTAGTTTCTTCATCATCATGCCGCCCAAGAAGAAGAGCGCTGCGTCAGCGCAGCCGTCCACGTCCGTTTTGCCTACACCTTCACGTACAGGCGACGGCGTGGGTGCAGAAGGAAGAGGATTAGAACCCCCGCGGCGTTCTGGTGACCCAAGCCAAGCGAGCGGTATCGTTCGCAGTGGCAGTGGTAACCTGCACGCTGCTGGATCTAGAGATGGCGCTGTGTTGCCTACGGGTGGCACAACGAACTCTAGAGATCGAAGGGCGCCTGCTGGAGCTCCCGCGCTGGCGCAAGCCTCGCGACCTACCCAGGTCATGCAAGATGAGCGACGTCATGGCGCTGGTGGTTCGGGGCGTCCCCATGAGAAGGTCTCTGCGCATCGATCCCAAGATGCGCGGGGCCAGCATGCACACCAAGCTGCCGGCGGAGGTGACGCACGGTCGCGTGACCATGGTGGTGCTTCTTCTAACATGGTTAGGAGTCAGAGCACCTCACGTACCTCGCACCTGTCGCCGCCACCTACGCCAGCGGAAGCCTTGGCACGTGCGCAGCTACTCCTTGATTTTCCTCCCGCCCCGGAGAAGATGGAGGAGTGGCGAGCTACTATCCAGAGCCTTATCGGCTTCGCCAACAAGGATGGACTGCAAGAGGCAGGGCCCTCGCAGTGGAGGCCCATCGATCCGGTGTGAGCTGATGTAGAGAAAACCGGAGGTGGTGCAACCACAGTGCACTCCCCTCCGCGGCACCAGCGGCGGCCGACAACTCAGCAAGTCGACCGCCATGAAGAAGTTTCCACGGCGTCGTCTGATCCACGGATGCACCGTGATCAGCGTCAAGTTCTCCAGGAACGAGGCAAGAAGGACGCTCGTACAACCATCGAGCGGCGACGGGAAGCGCGCTATCAGTCTGATAAGCGCGCGGGGCCAGCTGTCGATGAGCCTGCGCCAGGGGACGTAGGAGACTTGCCTTATGAGGTAGGGACTCCAGCGTTTACCCGTGAGCTGCGGCAAGTCCGGTGGCCCAATTCCCGAGCCTTCAAGCCGGAGGTCCCGGAGAAATATGACAGTAAGACCCATCCCTCGGAGTTCCTGAGCATCTACACCATTGCGGTGCAGGCTGCCGGGGGCCGAGATGACAAGATACTCGCCAACTACTTCCCGTTGGTGCTCAAACCAAACGTCAGGTCGTGGTTGATGCATCTGCCAGAGAATTCCATTTCTTGCTGGTCAGATCTGTGCCATCAATTTGTTGGCGCCTTTGTTGGAGTCCATCAAGCACCTGGCCAAGAGAGCGATTTGCACATCATTCCTCAGAAGGAGGGCAAGTCCCTGCACAAGTTTATCCAGAGATTTAGCCGGGTGCAGTACAATATTCCTGACGTTCATCCTGCCGCTGTTGTTAGCGCGTTCCATCAGAACATGCGTAACCGCAAAATGCGGGAAGAGCTGGCAATGAACAAAGTCCGGAGTATCGCCGAGCTTTACGCTCTGGCCGACAAGTGCGCTCGAGCTGAAGAGGGAAGGAAACTCCCTGGTGAGGCTGTTGGCGCGGCGGCCGAGTCCAAAGATGAAGACGCCGCGGCCCCGTCAAGGAAAGGCCGGCGGCGGAACAGGAAGCGCGGAGGCAAGGCCGTGCTTGCTGTCGAGGAATCCGACAACCCCGGCGCCGCCAAGAAGGCCAAGGTTGGCGACCCCGGCAAGGATCTTGCCGGGTGCCCTTCCTGTTAGGCCTTGGTGGCTGCCGACAAGTCGGAGAACTCCGGCAAGCAGTATTGCAAGATCCATCGCACCAAGGGCCACGATCTCCAGAAGGCCAAGGTTGGCGACCCCGGCTGAATACGAGAGGCAAGATAAGGAGAAGGCCCAAGATGGTACTGAGGGGTCCGGCAAGAAGCGCGGTGGCCGAGGAGGTCGCCTCGGCAAGGCCAAGCAACAAAAGGATCGGCCCGCTCGGGGCCGAGCCAAAGAAGGAAATGATGATGAGGAAGATGATGAATCTAGTGAGCAAGAGTTTCAGAAGGCTACGGAGGCCATGTGCATCGATGGGGGTGCCTCGCTGCATTCTTCCCACCGCCAACTTAAATAGTGGGTGCGGGAGGTCAATGCAGCAGAGCCGTCCCCAGAGGCATGTAGGCCCCTGAAGTGGTCCAGCATGCCTATCATTTTTGACGCCGAGGATCACCCTGATCGCACAACTGCGGTCGGGTGCTTGCCATTGTTCGTCTCCCCAACGATTCGCAACCTCAAGGTGATGAAAATGTTAGTTGACGGCGGGGCCGGCCTAAACTTCATCTCACCGGATGTGCTCAGAAAGCTTCAGATTCCCGACGAGGACCTCGAGGAAACGGGTACGTTTCAAGGGGTCAATCCGGGAAGAACCCAGCCTAAGGGCAAGATCACGCTGCCAGAAACATTTGGCAGCGAGCTTAACTTCAGGACCGAGAAGGTGGTGTTTGATGTCGCCAAGATACCCATGTCATACAATGGGATCCTTGGTCGGCCAGCGCTGGCTAAGTTTATGGCGGCATCACACTACGCGTACAACGTCTTGAAGATGCCTGGGCCGTTGGGCGTCATCACTATCCATTCCGATAAGAGGGATGCGCTCATCTGTGCCGACCAACTTTACCGGGAAGCAGTTGCAGCACCTACCGTCAGGGCATCTGCTCCTGTTGCTGGAACTCCCGAAGGGAAGAAGAAGATCGGTAGGAACCTTGGCGCGAACTCCGGCAAGCGCACCTCCTCGGAGTGCTGCGCTTCCGTCGAGGACGTACCAGAGAGTTCCACCGGCAAGAACAAGAAGTCCAAGGCTACTCCGCCAGAGACTAAGAAGGTGCCTGTCAGAGAGGACGGAACGGGGGGAACTTTCACCATAAGTTCCACACTAGATGACAAATAGGAAAGCGCGCTCATCGCTTTCCTATGGGCGAATGTCGACGTGTTTGCATGGCAACCGTCTGACATCCCCGGTGTTCCCAGGAAGGTAATTGAGCACCACCTTGCTGTCTGTCCTCATGCGCGGCCTGTCAAGCAAAGGGTCAGGAAGCAGGCCTTGGAGCGGCAAGAATTCATTGCCGAAGAGATTAAAAAGCTGGAGGCGGCAGGACTGGTCAAAGGGGTGCTTCATCCAACCTGGTTGGCCAATCCGGTCGTAGTGCAGAAAGCGAATGGGAAATGGAGGCTTTGTATCGATTATACAGATATCAATAAAGCTTGTCCAAAAGATCCCTTTCCCTTGCCGCGCATCGACCAGATTGTGGATGCCACCGCTGGTTGTGATCTCCTGTCCTTCCTTGATGCCTATTCAAGGTATCACCAGATTTTTATGGCAAAAGAAGATGAAGAGAAGACCGCCTTTATCACCCGATGTGGTACGTATTGTTTTATATGAATGCCTTTCGGGTTGAAAAGTGCTGGTTCAACATTTGCCAGAGCAATCCAAATTGGTTTTGAGCCACAACTCCATAGAAATATGGAGGCGTATATGGATGATATAGTGGTCAAAACCAAAGACAAAGCAACGCTCGTTCAAGACTTAGAAGAAACATTTGCAAACTTGCGCAAGATCAACTTGAAGCTCAATCCTGAGAAGTGCGTGTTCGGTGTTCCTTCCGGCAAGCTCCTCAGATTCTTTGTATCTTGCCGGGGAAACGAAGCGAACCCCGACAAGATCAAAGCTATTGAGCAAATTGAAGCGCCGAGACGCGTCAAGGATGTGCGTCGTCTTGCCGGCTGTGTTGCTGCTCTAAGCAGGTTTATTTCCAAATCTGCTGAACGCGCCCTGCCCTTTTTCAAAATTTTGAAGAAGGCAGGTCCAATGAAATGGACTCCGGAAGCGGAGGCTGCGCTGCAAGATTTGAAGAAATACCTTTCCTCTCCGCCGACACTAGTTTCGCCTAAACCACAAGAGCCGTTGCTGCTGTATCTGGCAGCAACAAATCAAGTGGTTAGTGCTGCGCTAGTGGCGCAGAGAGAAGCTGATGAGGAAGCAACACCAGCGGCAGGACCGCCAGATGACGCGGCAAGATCTTTCCCGGCAAGGGTTGATCCCGGCAAGACAGGATCTGCGCAAACAGAAGAACCTGTGCAGAAGAAGAAGATGGTGCAGCGCCCAGTTTATTTTGTTAGCTCTCTTTTACAGGGAGCTAGGTCAAGATATTCTGGTGTGCAGAAGTTGCTTTTCGGCCTCCTTATGGCCTCGAGGATGCTGCGCCATTATTTTCAAGCACATGAGATCACCATCGTCACTCGCTTTCCGTTGCAACGGATATTGCAAAATCCGGAGGCAACTGGTAGGATCGTGGAGTGGGCGTTGGAGTTATCTAGCTTTGGCCTTAAGTTTGAAAGCACTTCGACGATCCAGAGCAGGGCCTTGGCGGAGTTCATTGCAGAATGGACCCCAACGGCAGACGAAGAAGTCCAAGAAACAACTCTCCCCGGCAAGGAAATCGATCAGCAATGGGTTATGTACTTTGACGGGGCTTTCTCGCTGCAAGGCGCCGGTGCTGGCGTGCTGCTTGTCGCACCCACTGGAGAGCACCTCAAGTATGTAGTCCAAATGCACTTTCCCCGGGAGAGTTCAACCAACAACACTGCAAAATACGAGGGTTTGCTTGCCGGTCTCAGGATCGCGGCGGACCTTGGTATCAAAAAGCTCGTCATCAAAGGCGATTCACAACTTGTCGTCAGGCAAGTTAACAAGAGTTATCAAAGTCCATTGATGCAAGCCTACGTAGATGAAGTGAGGAAATTGGAAGAGCGCTTCGACGGTCTCCAAATGGAGCACGTTCCTCGTGCCGAGAACAATATTGCTGACGACCTGTCAAAGCGTGCTGCCCTCAAGTTGCCTGTGGAACCAGGAACTTTTGTGCTCCAATTGACTCAACCATCCGTGGTGCCATCGATGCGGCAAGAAAAGAGAAGAAAGTTGAACTCTGGCCAGTACTTCCCGGCAGAACTCCCCGGAGCCGCCGGCAAGGAAGTTGCCGGGATCGACATGCCTGCCGGGGAACAACAGGCTCCGGCACGGCCTCAGGCCCTTGCTGTCGAGACGAACGTTCCCCCGGCAGAGGAGATGCCTTTAGTCCTAGCTATCGAGCCTCAGGCTCCAGCATGGGCGCAGCACATTGTCCATTTCCTTCAGACAGGTGAACTCCCTGAGGAACAGGAAGAAGCAGAGAGAGTAGCCCGTCGGTCTGTTATGTAAAAGTTCGTCGATGACGTCCTGTACAGAAAGAGGCCGAACGGTGTGAAATTGAAGTGCATTCCTCGGGAGGATGGGCTAGAGCTGTTGGCGGAGATACATGGAGGCATATGTGGTTCTCACATAGGGTCAAGAACACTTGCCGGGAAAGCATTCCGGCAAGGTTTCTTTTGGCCCACCGCTCTCTAGGATGCGACTGCACTAGTAACCAAGTGTGAAGCGTGCCAGTTTTATTCAAAGAAATTACATCAGCCAGCTCAAGCTCTTCAGACAATCCCTCTCTCCTGGCCATTTTTGGTCTGGGGGCTCGACATACTGGGCCCTTTCCCCCGTACTACCGGGGGCTTTGAGTACTTGTACGTTGCTATCGACAAGTTCACAAAGTGGTCGGAGGTGGAAGTAGTGACGAAGGTGACAGCGCAATCAGCTGTCAAGTTCTTCAAGGGAATTGTTTGCCGTTTCGGTGTGCCCAATAGGATCATTACCGACAATGGCACGCAGTTCACAAGTCACACCTTCATGCAGTATGTCCAAGACCTTGGCGGCAAGATTTGTTTTGCCTCTGTTGCTCACCCGAGAAGCAACAGCCAAGCGGAGAGGGCCAATGCTGAAGTGCTGCGCCGTCTCAGGACCAGAACTTTTGACAGGCTGAAAAAGTGCGGAAGACGCTGGATTGATGAGTTGCCAGTGGTTCTTTGGTCAATCAGAACGACACCAAATCGAGCCACCGGCCAGACGCCCTTCGCTCTGGTCTACGGAGCGGAAGCAGTTCTCCCCACGGAACTCATATACGGATCTCCTCGAGTGCTCGCTTATGATGAGCTCGAGCAAGAGCAACTGCGGCAAGATGACGCTGTGCTCCTTAAGGAGAATCATCTTCAGGCTGCTGTGCAAGCTACCGTAGCCGCAAAGTTCATGCCCAAAGCCTTGAGGAAGGCGACCTTGTTCGTCGACGGATTCAGTCCGCCAAGAATTCAAACAAGTTGACGCCAAAGTGGGAAGGCCCTTATCGGGTAGTACGAGTCACCAGGCCCGGCGCTGTCCGCCTGGAGACTGAAGATGGCGTTCCAGTGAGCAATTCCTGGAATATCAAACATCTTCGCAAGTTCTATCCATAAGGTGCGGTTGCCGGGGGCTCCCGGCAACCACTCTTTTGTACAAGTCTTGCCGGCAAGGCATGTGATCCTTTGTACAAAGCCAGGCGCAGACCCTGAGCACAAATGAATAAATTTAAGTGTTGTACATTCCCTTATTGACTCGCATGTTCATATTTATATATATGCATGTTTGTCTAGGATGTTGTATGACACCTAATCCCGGTAAGTTCTAATGAACCGCCAAGGTTTCATGTCTTTATTTTCTCTTCTTTCTTTTTCCCAAAAGACAGAAGGATTCCTCGCGTGCACATTTGCCGGGGGGGGGGGGGAAGAAGATATGAATACTAGTTGGCAACGTTCGGAATCGATGCTTGCCGGAGGAAGGACAGTGATAGAAAGCTAAGTCCTAAAAACTCAGAGCAAGTTTTTCTTTTATTACAAGGTTATTTCCTTGGACGATTCCGACTCTTGTATGGAAAATCTGCACGCGAAGGAACCCTTGTTGTAATCGGTCGCGCCCTTATTTTGTTTCGAGCCCGCTCAGCGATTTAAGTGGCTGCACTGAGAACACCAAGGAGTCTTGCCGGCCGCTGCGCCTCCAGCAGGCTGCTGAAGTCCCGCACCCAGCGCTCGTGGCAGGTTGCGCGCCGGCAAGTTTTTCAATAAGCGTAGGATGAACTCCATACATAAAGGAATCAGACAAGGAAAATAACAAGCATGAACCTAAACATAGGCAAATTGTATTACATCCATAAGTTGCCGCAATTCTAACTTGAGACTTAATTGTCTTTTACATGAGATGACGACGGCAAGAATAAAAGGGAAGCACTCAATCCCTGCGCTGGCCTTCGATCCTTTTGATGGAGTCCACCTTCTCAAGGATAGGCGCGATGCACTCTTCAAGCGCCTCAACATTTGCATCCTTTGGCAGATGGCCGAGCGCGTTGGAGAGGTTGATGCCGGGATTGCTGTGCACCACCTTGATGAGCACCTTGCGGAGGACGGCCCAGCAAAGCCGGCGGGTCTCGTTGGCCAGTTGGGTCGCCCGGCTAGACTGGAGCGCCCTCAACGCGTTGATGATGCTTTCAAAGAACATTGTCAACCTGGCACTTGGAGATATTCTTTCCTTGGAAGAATACTTGAAGTTCGACAGGCCCATGGTTGACAGTTCTGCGGTAAGCTTCTCCGCGGTGGCGATGAGGCGTCCAGTCCAGATCTCCACTCCCTTCTCGTACTCGGTTTGGGTGGCGGCGGCACTCTTGAGCAGGTTCCTCTCTCCTTGGAGATCCTTGAGTAGAGCCTTCTCATGAGCCCTGCCGGTCTCGAGAGACTTCTGCAGCGTGGTCAGCTTCAGCTCCAGAACCGCAATATTATCAGCCGCAGAGGAGAGCTGCTTGGTCTTGTCGGACAGGGCAACTTGCATCTCCGCCAAGGAGTGGAGGGTTTTTTCCCTGTCCCCCTTGAGCGTCGAGAGCTCCTTGCCGTGCTCTTCGAGATCTGTTTCCAGCCTCTTCACTTTGTCGCTCAGCTCGTTCTTGGCGGCCTCTGCAGCTTCAGCAGCATCGACGGCCTCCTTGAGCTTGCCGGCGTGACTTGCAGTCAGAACTTCGAGCACTTCCTTATGTTTTTGCTCCAGCTCCTGGGTCCGCCGCGCGACGAGATTCTCGATATCCTCATCCTTGCTACGAAGCTTGGCGGCGAGCGCCTGCTCACGTGCGGTGAGATCTTCTTCATGAGCATCAAGAGCGATGCGGCGCCCCGTCAGGAGGGCATCTTCCGCAGCAATCCTTTGAGCAGCTTCATCATGCGCCTTCTCCATATCGGATTGCTTCAGGAGGATCTCATTCCACTGCTGGCTCACTTGTTCCCGGCCGGCAACCAACTCTTGGAGGGCCTCGGCGTGCCAGATCTGCATTTGTGCGACGCGCCTTTGAAAATCCGCTTCGGCCGCCTCGACAACTGCCATTCTGGAGTCCGCCTTCTCTTTTTGGGCGCGATGGAGAGCCTGGAGTTTGCGGAAATTCTCGCCCATGGCCTGAAGGAGCTGATCCTCTTCAGATTTGCCGCTGCTAATGCTGGGGTTGTCAACAACTTCGAGCCCGGCAGCAGCAATGATTTCTTTAAAAACTTCTCCTTCAGCTGGTGCCCCAGTGCTTGCCGTCCCCGGCAAGTTGACGAACAGGTTCTCGCCAACCTTGAGGTACTTGCTGGATGAGGGGCCTTCAGATGTTGATGGCTGGTCTTCAGTGGCCTCCTCACCAGTGGCAGGGGGCTCTGTGGCCGGTGCAGCGCCTGGCGCTCCTGCGGCAGGAATGCTGTCAGTGCGGTCCTTAGCCTCCCTGTCGCCCCCTTCAGCAGGTTCTTCGGTGGTTTCCTCTTGTGCCGTCTTGGCGGCCTCCCCGTCAAGAACACCACCAGCCTTGACAGTGTCATCCTTGGTGGCCTCGCTGGTAGCGATCCTGTCTGCTTCGGCGGCGGCATCCCTGGCGGTCTCCTCGATGACAACGTCGATGTCCATGTGTTCCATCACAGGGAACTCTGAAGGGCGAAGGAGGAAAACAGAATAAGATCGAGGTTGAAGTTCGAAGTGACTAAAGACAGAGAGATAAGAGAAAAAGAGTAACAAGCACTCTGAGGCGATCGAGTACCCGCGTCGAGCTGTCGGGAGGTGGCTTCGCCTCTCCCGGCAACTCCGGTTGCCGGGGGTGGGTTGCCGGAGTCCGTGCTTGCGGGCTCCTCCTCAATCAGGACGGGCTCGTCGGCAGGATCTCTTGCCGGGGATGTGCTTGTGGGCAGAGCGGTCGATGAAGGAGGCACAATGGGGATGTCTTCTCCTTGTTGCCGTTCTTCTCCTGCGAACCCAAAGATATCAACGGCAAGAATGAAAGCCTCGGCACCAGTCAGCGGAAAAAGAACAATGAACTTACGCTGGGGGCTGTGCTGGGGGCTGCGATGGGGGCTGCGTTGAGGAGTGGACTCTGGGCTGACAATGACAGTTTCTGGCACGCTCGTGGAGCTTGCCGGGGGCTCGTCACCCGTAGAAGTCCTTGACCTCTTCGCCATCCTCTCCAGCAAGGTTTCTGTGTCACTGCAGAAACAATACAAACGAGTGAGTAAGATTGACCCAGGATTGGAAGGTAAAAGTTGTGGCAAAATACTCACTCTTCTTCCTCTCGCTCCGGACTAAAGCCGGAGATGTCGAAGTCGACCTCCGTTGTGATGTCTGAGTGGGGAGGCGGAGGAGGAGACCTAGGCCGCTTGGCTGTGGCAGGCGCCGGGGCAGCTTCCGGTGCGGTAGTACGGGACCCTCTTGCCGCCCCAGCAGTGGCCGCTGGTGTGGGTCTCGCGTGCCGCACAGGCTGTTGACAAGCCCCCTGTCGCGGTCCAGTCTTGCCGGCCACTTTCTTGCCAGGGGCTTCGCCGCTCGAAGAAGGCTGGCTTGCCGAGATTCCTGATGCAGCCTTCTGAAGAACACGCTTCGTCTTCTTCGGGGGTGAGGGCTCTTCTCGCGTCTCTTCTTCGGCCGTGTCTTCGCCGGACGAGCTCTCAGCGGCTGCGCTGCCTTCTTCCCCGGCAACCTTGTCCTCCTCGGCAGGCTTTGCCTCCACTACCACCTCTGCATCGCTGGCTTCCCACTCTGTGAAGCCGACGCTGCCGGCCTCCATGGCAAGATTTGCCTCCTCCACTCTAGTAGCAATATAAGCTACTTCTTGATCAGTGGTGGCTCGGATGAAATCTGACTCTTTCCGGACAGGCTTCTCCGTCAAGTTATCAAAAAACTTCTGCGCTTCCTCCTTGCTTGGCTCGGCCCAGGTCGGGTCAAGGCCGTGGGTATTGAACATCGGCATGAAGGCAATGATTGACCCCAAGGCAGAATTGTTGCACAAGGGGACAATCCTTGCCGACAGCCGGTGCTTGTCTTCGTGCTGGAATAATTTTTGACAGAGAGCGCCAAGCTGCATAGCGGTCAGATTGTTGTTCAGCCCGGGGCGCAATCTCATGACATCTGCCGCGGTCTTGTATTCCCAAGCTGGCCTTCCCCTATTCTGCAGAGGGGCGATGCGGCGGCGGAGAAAGTCGAAGCCGATCATCTCCATCGTCAGTCCGGCAGCCTTTAGGCGAAGGATTCTGGTAGTGGCGATTGTGAGCTTCTCGTCCTCCGCTGCGGGGTCGCTCCAATCCTTCCCGTGGACCACCTTCTGTTGCCGGGGATGACAAAATGGATGGGGATCTGCTTCCTCGATCCAGCACCATTCAGCAAGCCACTCGTACCACTTTTCGCGGTAAACTCCCTCTGGGTATATTTCCTTATTCCAAGCCCTTGGGATCCAGGCAATAGAACCAGAGAGGGCCTCTCCTTTTTGGATGCGAGGGAAGAAATAATGGCGAAAAAGAGCAGAATTGGGGATCACGCCAACAAAGTTTTCGCAGAGATGGGCAAAGATAGACATGCAAAGTACTGCATTCGGCGTGAAATCAAGAAGGCGAAAGCCGTATGTGTACATGATATCATTGAAGAAGTCGGAAAAGGGGGGACAGAGCCCGCAATAGAAATATGCAGTGAAGAAAGGGTATCTGTCCGATCCGCCTTCAGAACAAGCACCTGGGATTACGCGTGTGGCGGGATGGGCTTGCGTCCCCTTCGCCCACATGCATTGGTATCGCCCCTTCAAAGCTTTGGCATCGAGCGTTGGAGGGAAGACGACGAGCCTCTTCCGCATCTTCACCAGTTCGCTCTCCGGAACGTCGGCTTTCGCCTCCTTGCCCTTGCCTTTGCTAGCCATGGGCGCCATGGCGACGGTGAGAACGAAAGCTGGGGATGGAGCGAACGTGGAAGCAGTGGGCGGAAGAAGAAAAGGCTTTGCTCTGAGCTCGAGAGAAGGAGGGCGATGGCGATGGCCAGATTGAGAAGAAGAGGGGGGTAAATAGGTTTGTGCCTCTGTGACTTCTCCTTTTTATGGGGAAGGAGTGGGGCCGCCTCTTTTATTCCCCAATGTGAATGCGCTTCTATAGGCGCGAGGCAGTTGCAGCCTTTTTGGCACGCTTCCCACGTCGCGCGCTCCGTGCGCGTAGTGGGGGGCACAGTAAAACGAGATATTTACGAGCGGTTAATTCCCTGCCACGCGTGCCCGTGCATAGTTTGGGCCTAGCCCAACAACGCCTCGCACTCGTGTATGGCCTAGGCCCGGGGGCTCCTGTCGGTGTACTAAGTATTGGGCCACTAGTACCCCGTACTTGTGCACGGGCAGTTGTAGCCATCCTCGCGGCAAGGCTTGCCGGGAACAGCTCGAGGTCGATTCGGGCCACCAAGGAAATCATCAACTCAGAGATCTGAGGATCAACGGACAAGCAAACTGGAATCCGAAGGCCAGCTTCCCCGGCAAGATCCTTGCCGGGATGGCGTGTGGAGCCCGGCAAGGCTTGGCGTCCAGCAAGGCTTGGCGCCCGGCAAGGCTTGGCGCCTGGCAAGGCCTGGCGTCCGCCAAGCCTTGGCGTCCGGCAAGGCTTGGTGCCCGGCACGGCTTGGCGCCCGGCAAGATTCGGTGCTTGGCGAGATTCTGCCACTGTGCCACCGCTTCAGCACAGTAACAAGTCTGACATTCTGGGTCCTTCTCTGGATGCGTGGCGACGCGCCAGTGGAGGAGAGTTTAAGCGGTGCTGATGGGATGGCCCCTTTTTCCATCCCCAAGAAAGTGAGGACACCTAAACGGACACCTCACGGTGCATTAAATGCGCTTGTCCTAATCCGTCAGGGGTTAGGTATGATACCCTGTAGCTACTTTACACCGCGATGTATGTACATTTTCCCACTGTGGAGACCCCTTTGAGCATATAAAGGAGGCCCAAGGAAACTGCTACAGAGGAGGAGAACTTCTGGCCCATTCTGCATGCGTAGCTGCTCTTTGAACGTACTGTTCATTGTGGGCGCTCCTGAAGGCTGGGCTCAAGAACATCAATAAGAACACAAAGCAGGAGTAGGGTTTTACGCTGATCAGCGGCCCGAACTTGGGTAAAAACTTCCCGCGTCGATCATTGGTTCTGCTCCTTGCGTATACCTCTCCCCCCGCCAAATCGTAAAGGGGTCTCTCGGGATCCCATAGGTGTCGCACGCCGACACAAGGCGCGCTCGGCAGACTTGGAAATGAACCTGCTAAGTGCGGCAACACATCCAGTCAAACGCCTCACATCCTTAACTGTCTTCGGTGCTTGAATCTGCTCAATAGCCTTGATCTTGTCGGGGTTGGCCTCTATCCCCCGATGGTACACAAAGAAGCCAAGTAGCTTGCCGGAAGGGACGCCAAACAAGCACTTCTCTGGGTTCAGCTTCAAGTTGATCTTACGCAGATTAGCAAAGGTTTCTTCCAAATCATGGATGAGGGTTGATCTGTCCTTGGTCTCGACCATAATATCATCCATGTAAGCTTCAACATTTCTGTGCAGCTGGGACTCAAAGCCAATCTGTACTGCTCTTGCAAAAGTGGATCCGGCGCTCTTCAACCCGAAGGGCATCCGTACGAAGCAGTACGTGCCACATGGGGTTATGAACGTGGTCTTCTCCTCGTCTTCCTTGGACATGAAAATCTGGTGGTATCCAGAGTATGCATCCAGAAAAGAGAGCAAGCCACCCCCGGAGGTGGAATGCACAATCTAGTCGATGCGCGGCAAGGGAAATGGGTCCTTCGGGCATGCCTTGTTCAGATCCGTAAAATCTATGCAAAGCCTCCATTTCCCATTAGCCTTGCGTACCACCACAGGATTTGCTAACCATGTTGGATGCAGTACTCCTCTGGCCAGACCAGCTGCCTCAAGTTCCTTGATCTCCTTGGCAATGAATTGCTGTCGCTCCAAAGCTTGCTTCCGGACCTTCGGCTTGACGGGTCGGGCATGTGGGCAGACAGCAAGGTGGTGCTCAATTAACTCCATGGGAACACCGGGGATATCAGATGGTTGCCAGGCGAACACATCGATATTCGCCCACAGGAAGGCAATGAGCGCGCTTTCCTATTTGTCATCAAGGGTGGCACTGATAGTGAAGGTACCATCAGCGCCAACCAGCCCTGCCAGGACCTTTTTCACAGCGGGTGCAGCAGCCTTGGGTCGCATGCTATTGGAACTCTCCGGTACGTCATCAACAGGTGCAACGTACTCCGAGGAGGCACGTTTCCCGGATTCCATGCAGGCATCCTTGCTATCTCTCTTCTTCTTCTTGTTTTCCTTGGCGGGAACACTGGCTTCCGTGGCCTATGCCGCGACTGCTTCCCGGTACATCTTGTCCACACAAATGACTGCATCCTTCTTGTCTGACGGAATGGAAATGACGCCTATCGGCCCTAGCATCTTCAAGGTATTGTAGGCATAGTGGGATGTCGCCATGAATTTGGCTAGGGCTGGGCGGCCAAGGATTCCATTGTACGGCAGGGGGAGGTTAACCACATCAAATACGATCTTCTTAGTCTGGTAGTTTAACTCCCCCCCACCCCGAACATCACCAGTAGCGTGATCTTCCCCTTAGGATGGCTCCTGCCGGGGTTGATCCCTTGAAACATGCTAGTAACCTTGAGCTCTTCCTCTGCAATCTGAAGTTTGCTGATGACCTTTGGAGAAATCAGATTCAACCCAGCCCTACCGTCCACCAACATCTTTGTGACCTTGAGGTTGCGGATTGTTGGTGAGACCAACAACGGCAAGCACCCTACCGCAGTGGTGCGGTCAGGGTGATCCTCTTCTTCAAAGATGATGGGCGTGCGGGACCACTTGAGTAGCTTTCAAGAATCTGCCGCTGGCTCCACGGCATTGACTTCACGCGCCCACTGTTTAAGTTGGCGGTGAGAGGAGTGCAAAGATGCACCCCCGTCAATGCACCGGGCGTCAGTGGCTTTCTAGAACTCCTGCTCACTGGTTTCCTCTTCATCTCCTCCATCACTCTCATCATTGCAATCCTTCTTCTTACGGCCTCTGCGGGTTTCCCTTGATTCTGAGGAGCCTTGCCGGGGCGGCTTGCTTCGCTGCCTCGTCCTTTCCCGCTAGCACCATCTTGGCCTTTCTACTTATCACGCTTCTCATATTCAGCCCTCTGCTTCTTGACGAGCTACTTGACCTAATTACACTTCTGGAGATCGTGGCCCTTGGTTCGATGGATCTTGCAGTACGGCCCATCACCTTTCCCAACCTTCTCGGCAGCTGCAGCTTCCCGGCAATCGGTGCACGCGGCAACTTCCTTGCCGGGAACTTCGGTCTTGGCCTTCTTGCATGTACTAGGTGCGCCCGATCCCTCAACGGTGATCACTGCCTTATCCTTGCACCTTTTGTTGTGCTTCTTGTTCTTCTTCTTCTGATTGGTGGCCTCGTCGTCATCCTCTGAGTCGATGTCAACGCCATCCTCTTCACCGGGGAGCCGCCTCCCCTCCTCTACCCGAGCACACTTATCCACTAGAGTGTAAAGCTCCTTCACAGTCTTGGGCAGTCGAACATTCATCTTGGAACGTATCCGACGATTGCGCACGTTGGACTGGAACGCAGCTATCATAGCTGCCGGGTGGATGTCTGGAATGTTCCTGTGTACTCGACTGAACCTCTGCATGTACTTCCGCAGGGTCTCTCCTTCCTTCTACGGGAGGAGCTGCAAGTCACTGGGCCGCCCTGGTTCTTGATGGCCGCCCGTGAAGTGGCACAGGTCAGCCCAGGTCGAGATGGAGTTCTCCGGCAGGTGCATTAGCCAAGACCTCACACTTGGCTTGAGTGCCAGAGGGAAGTAGTTGGCGAACACCTTCTCGTCTCTTCCCCTGGCAGCTTGAACAGCGATGGTGTAGATGCTCAATAACTCTGCCGAGTTTACTTTCCCATCGTACTTCTCTGGTATTTCTGGCTTGAACATGCGGGTAGATGGCCGACAGACTTGTCGCAACTCACAATTGAAGGCGGGGCACCCAACCTCGAAAGGTAGGTACCCACCTTCACCAAGAGTGGGCTCGTCGACGTTAGGGCCATTGTGCCTATCGGACTGGTGGTGGGTGTCGCGGCGTCGCTCGATGGTGACGCGCGCGCATTCCCTTTGCCTGTCCTCCAGGACTCGCCGTTGGCCTTGACGCACTCGAGGGTCGAACGAATCCATCGAGACATCGTCGGGTTCTTGATCGCGTGGCTCCGGCTGTGGCCCCTGCGCAGGATGCCGCGGAGGGGACTGCATCGTGGGGGTGGCCCCTTTGGCACGGCCAACAGCGCGGGCCGTCGTTGTCACCTGGGGAGGCCATGGCGGGCCAGCTCGCTGTGATCATCCCACCTCGGCGAAAGCAATCAGGCTTTGAATGGTGGCTCTCCACTCATCCATCTGATCGGCTGCCGGCAGAAATCTCAACAGCAGCTAGGCCCGCGCCATGGCCTTCGAAGCGGTGCTTGGCATGGATGACGATGTAGACCGTAGCGTCGCCGGGCTCCTTATGGTGCCGGTAGTAGCCGCGCCGTGTTCTCGTCGTCGTGAGCCCGTCGCCAGGGTGGCGTGGTGAGGAGGTGGAGGCGCTCGATGGCCAGTGGCTCCGTTTGGCGCATCGGCTGGGTCAGCTTGTTCCGGGAGTGGCGCACGCCCTGCGGCCACGCCCGTAGCGGGAGCGGCCGAAGAGTTGTGATTCACCCCAGAGCGAGTGCCACTGCTGCGGCTCTGCCCTTCGGCCGGGCGGAGAGGTGCAGACGGAATGATTTCTCCACTCGTACCTCATGGAGCGTGGCCGCTGGGATGCTGCTGGTGCTGTCCTTCCCCGGTGCCTTCTGCCCTCGTTTCGGCCACAGGGGAGATGGTGACGGCGCCGCCTGTGCCGGCCATGTCCCCCGCAGCGTCCATGTTTCCGTGTGTCACCGTAGCCCCCGCGGCGTCGGCGGCCGCGTGCGATAGGGCCTTCGAAGTGGACGGATGGGCCACAACACCGGGCTTCTTCTTGGGTGCCATGGACGATGGAGCCATGAATGAAGAAGATGATGAAGATAATGACGCGCTGTGTACACTTCTCGGGTTCGCGCAAGCGCTGCCCTCCTACCTGGTGCGCCAAAGATGTCGTGGGAAACCACAGCCACCTATGGGGCCATCAGCCCCTTGTGGTTCGGCAGGGGGATGAGTGCATTGCACAAAGAGCGAAGAACATAGCACAGCACGACAAAGATCACATGGGCAGTTTTACCCAGGTTCGAGCCGCAGCGAGGCGTAAAACCCTACTCCTGCTTTGGTGGATTGATGGTGGGTTGTGGTGGAAACACAGCGCTCTTGCCCGGTAGGGTTGCCTCGGGGCGTTAGCAGCTACGCGCGTACGAGTGTACAAGGGTCCGAATCCTTTCTATGGTTGCCATGGCCCTCCTTTTATAGATCAAGGGGTCACCACAATGGCAAATCAGTCATTGTGTATTGATTAGATAGCGAACAGTGCTATCATACCTAACTTTGCAGACAGAGCAGAGTGCATTAAATGCGCCGCTTAGTGTCACATCGTGGCATGCCCGGCAAGACTTGCCGGGCTGCTCGGCCACCTCCTCGTCTGTCTGCTTGACACGTCTCTGGACGGGTGTCATTTGGATGTGATTTCCATAGGAAGTGGCTGCCACGTGCCAAATAATAGACACTTAGTCACTTGGGGGCTTGACACCGCACCGATCGATGACTTGCATCACTGTGAGGTGGAGCGGTGGAGCCTTGGCGGGGTAGTTTACCTTTGTCGTGGCCAGTAGGCCTGCCGGGACGGTCTTGAGGCTTGTCTTCGGGGCCACCTTGACCTCACCAGGCTCGCCTGCCCAGCAAGGGAGGCTTTCCCTTAGTGGTGTCTTGCTCATTTAGCTTGTCTTGGTCTTCTTGATCTGCCCTTTGATTCCTCAAAGAGCTATCTCTTCAATTTGATCTTGACTTGGATGTTGCAACCTTGCTCTTTTAGGCCTGTGCACGGTCTGGGCAACAGACCCAGGGTTTGTTGCACCGACAGGTGATGACCTTCACGAAACGTCCATTGATGCCCACCGTGGTGTGGAAGAAGTGGCAACATTGGTCTTCCTCTTGTTGGTGTTGAAACATCAAGACCTTGGAGACAACGAGAGCGGGGCTCGAATCATTGTTACAAAAGACTTGGTCATCTTCATCTTCATTCACTTGCTGGTGCATGGCCACATGCTCAAGGGCTTCCATTTCTTCTTCACTCATAGAGTCATAGGTGTCGTCGTCATTGGCGATCATGGTGCCCCGGTTGGTGCACTCGAATGTCTTGTGGCCTCGGCCTCCACATGTGAAGCATTTGATGGAACTTGTCTTAGTCTCATCAGGTGGAGTTGTAGATGATGAAGCTCTCGGCTTGAAAGTTGCTTGTTGTAGGAGGACGACTTGAGGTAGTCAAAGTTTTCTTGAAACTTGACTTGTCGCCATTGCTTGGGGAAGCTTTGGTCGAAGTAGAAGGCGTCGTCATCGTTGAAGCTTGATTATAGGAGTCATAGGTCTTGGAAGAGTACTTGGCATACTTGTAGTCTTCTTGCACTTGACGCTCCGCCTTGGTAGCTTGGTGCACTAGCTCGATGAGGTTGGAGTAAGGTTGCAAGTCGGCGATCTTCTTGATAGGATGGTTTAGGCCATTCAAGAAATGTGCCATGGTTTGCTCCTCATCTTCCATGACATTAGCTCTTATCATCACAATCTCCATTTCCTTGTAGTATTCTTCAACGGACTTGGTGCCTTCCTTGAGGAGTTGCAATTTCTTGAAGAGGTCGCGGCTATAGTATGTTGGGACAAAGCACGCTCGCATGACATCCTTCTTTTGAATCCGTGTTGTGATGGGTGAGTTACCTTTTGCTTCTCTTCTCTCAATGACTTGCTCCCACCAAATGAGGACATAGTCTTGGAACTCAAGAGATGCCATGGTGATCTTCTTTTCTTCTTCATAGTTTTTCAAACGGAAGATCTTGTCAACTTTCAATGCCTATGAAAGGTAGTCTTTGGGGTCGGTGCTTCCGGAGAACTTGGGCATGGTGAACTTGAGCTTGCCATAGCGTTGCTCGTCATTGTGGTTGGGACGATTGTGATTGTGATGATGCTCTTGCCATGGAGGAGGATCTTGAGCCGCTTGCTCCTTGTGCTCTTCATGATTAGCTTGATGGTGAGGACATGGAATTCTTGCACGGTTCCTCATTTCTTGGCGCTCCTCAAGGTGTGTGACTTCTTCTTGTCGCTCTCGGTGGAGGGCCTCTTCTTGTAGATGTACTTGATGGTTGTGCTCGTCGACGGCTTTTGTTGCTTTGCGTAAAGCATGTTGCGCTTCAAGGGTTTGTTCCTCATGATATTGTTGCTCTTGTCGAGGGGCATCGCCATCTTGTTGTTCTTGATGTATTGGAGCTTGCTCTTGGACTGGAGGTTCATTAGCTTGTCGGCATAGTCGTTCACGCTCATGGAAGCATCCTTGTAAACCATTGCCATGGAATGGGTTTTGTGGAGCTTGATGATCTTGATGGTCTTGGCGATGTTGCGGACAAGCTTGTGGTGGACTTGCTTCGAAAGATGTGTATGAGGAATGTCAGCTTGAATGTCGCAGGCTTGATGATGTCAAGGAGGTAGTAGAGCGGTTGACCAACAAGGCACGAATCTCCTCCATTTGGTTGGAAAGCTTGTGGTCGAGGTAGTCTCTTGTACATTGCTTGGATTGTCGCAAGTCGGTGGCGAGTAGGTCGATGCGATCATTGAACGCTCCATTCTCTTGATGAAAAGCTCGTTGCGCGCCGAAGAGGTGGTTCTTGGTGACGTAGTTGTTCGGGTCCTCATCTTGCTCAATGAAGAGTGGATTCAAAGAAGTAGTTGGCCTATCCATCATCGCAAGCAAGTATGTGAGTGGAAGAAAGGAAAGAACTAGACCAGATGTACCTTATCCGATGTTGAAAATGGATCAATTATCCCTCAATAGTGTAACAAGGAAATAGCACAATTGGTACTAGATCTTGTCGATTTCTCACACCCACACAAATAAAGCTTTTGGTGGAGATTGGTGAGGATGATGGCACAAAATTTATGCAATTGTTAGCGAGATTCAAATAATGTTGAAAAAGATTCAAAAATTTGCAAATGCAACAAGTAGACCAATAGCAAAGAATGGTACACAGGAACACACACACGGATAGATAAATGTGGTCGTGCAACCAAGGAATGAGCTCAAAATGTGGAATCCATAGAAAATGCTCTTGTTGCACAACACTAGAGAGATGCTAGCACGATTGCACAATAGGGGGATACGAGACTTGTGCACAACCTATAAAGCAAAAATGCAACGACTTCTATCCCAAGTATGCTATACGTGTATAATGTTCCTGTGGTATGATCCAAGATGATCGAGTATGACAATCTTAAGTGCAAAGTAGTATGATGCTATGGTTCTTGCTTAAAAGCTCTTTGCTTATCTTTTCTTTCGCTTAAAAGCTTTTGGCTCTTTCTCTTTTATCTCTTTTGTTGGCCACTTATGCAAAACTTCACGAACCAATATAGCAATTGTGTATGCGGGAACAAAATGTTTGCACTAGTGATGATAAGATGATACCAAGATATGGATACCAAGATGAAATGGTATGTATTCAATGGAGACGATGATCACTAATATGCACAAGTAACATGGCCCGGCAATACTCAAATGGCTAGCCTCGATAGGCAAGTGACGCAAAATGGGCTAGGAGTTAACCATGCAATGGCAAGGGGAGCAAACAAAGGTGTCGTTGATGTTACCGTTCCATGGTTACGGTGGATGGTGTCAAAATGATGATGTTGATGATGTCGATGACGAAGATAAATTGCAGTGATGTTGGTGTCGAACCATCCCTAAGTAGCGGAAACACGTTAGGAAATGGAAACCGCAACTCAAATTCGCAAAGAACAAAACGTGTCAAAATTGTCGAAGGTGGTAGCGGGTAAGCGATGGTGGTTTGTGGAAGCTCTAGGGTATTGTGGGGTTGAAAATGTGGGTTATGAAGTAATGAATTGAGAAGAGTATTGATGTAGAGTGGATACCCTAAGGCCGATCTTTCATGATTTGGAGGGAATCCCACGAAGAACACGATGAACACACGAGGGGAAATGAGAGGAAACACTCAAATCAACGAGAAATGATCACACATGTGCTAGATCCATGAACATAAAGAGTGATACAAGATCCAAACACAACAAGGGATGATACAAAGGTCGGTAGTTCTTCCCAAGCCGTGAGGAGATGGGGTCTTGAATCCACGGGGGGGATCTTCTCCGTGAGGAGGTCTTGAATCCACTTGGGGGATCTTCTCCTAGATGGAGGGTTTGGCCTCCAATGGAGTAGGTGTCAAGTGGATGAGCAAAGCTCTATCTCTCATATGAGCTAAATCAATGCTAACCCTAAAATGGTGGCGGTGGAGGAGTATATATAGTCTAGGGGGGCGAATGGGTACATGGGACTCGGCCCAACACATTGTGCACAGACAGGCGTTGGTCGTCCGAACGTTACAGGCCGTCTGGTGTCTCGTGAGGGACCGGTCGTCCGGTAAGGTTCGGACGTCCGATGTTTTGGCTCTGCTGAATCATCATCGGATTTCCTGATAGACGTGAGGGTGTCTCGATCTTTCGATGAGTTGATTACTAATGATTTGGTTGGTGGAGCCGACTTTGACGATCCGACTACAAACGTGCATGACATTGCGCCTTAGGAATTGCTAAACCAATATCCTGTGGTTACTAACGATGCTGGAAGCACGATCAGCCTGACCACGAAGGTCTATTCCTGCACACAATCGAAGAATAAGCAAGAATATGATAATGCAATCTGAATATTGCGAATATAGATGAAGTATTGATAAAGTTGGGGATCCGAAAGCGGTCTTGGTCTGGTCGTTGGACACAAACGAAGTACACGAAGTTGCAATGGCTAACTTTTAACTAAACAAATCCCAAGGAAAAAGCTACTAGATTAATCTAGTTATATAGGAGGAAGGGGTGGCGGCCAAGGAGGTGGGAGGACGTCCCAAGGCAGCCTAAAACTAACCCTAGGTCGTACAAGGCCCATGGGCCCAAGTGGAGGTGATGCAACACCTTTGGACTTGTAGTTTGACTCGGATTCTGCTACAGTGTCAGCTTGTTTTGTCAATATCTCAAAGCTCTAGATGAATTTGATGGTGAATCCAATTGGGTTGGAAAGAGCACAAAATTTAGTTTCCAACAAAAAAAGAATCACCCAATTCGGAGTCCGGATGAAAGAGATATTAGCGTTTGAGTCAGGTATGTATGTGCAGTCCGAATCTGAGTCCAGAACTTGAGAGACTTTGACTCTATCTTCTCTTGGCCCAAAAGTGACGCGAGAGGACTTTTTGAACAGCACATAAATTTCTCTTTTTCCCTTATCTTCATATATATATATATATTGTATAAATGTCCCATACACCTGCAATTAGACCTCGCACAAAAGTCTATGAAGTATTTTTGTCCTGGATAACATAAATAATTTTTGCATAGTTTGCACTAGAAATCACCTCACAAATATGCATGTATGCAATATTTTTGGTCGTATCCAAGGTAGTCATGTCCTCATCATCCTCCCTTCTTGAAAATAAAGCCGCCCTCGGCGTTGCTTAATCTGAAATATGGCTAACAAAAGAGACAAGGTGTACATGTTGTATATGTATATGTCATCCATTTTTACTTCCCTTGGTTTTTGCACATATGACACATGTATACATGAGTAACTTTCATAGTTCGTAAGATATAAAGGCAAAATATTATCACAAGAAGTAGAAGGCATGAAAATATTGCAACTGAGTAGTTGATGATTGGACATGTGAGGACATTAATACTAATGTAATCATCTTTACTTCTGATCTCTTCTGATTTCCAGGTTGTTTTTGAAGAAAGGGAGCTAGATGTGCAACAACCTGCATTATTTGAAGAGGTGTCTATGGTACCTCCTTATACATTTGAGGATGTTTCTGAACATAGTGCTGTTTTCAAACTACAACCAGCCACGGCGAAAGTATGTGAGTCTAATCCTTTGCTGGTTCATTCTTGTGATTTGATTTGCACTCATGTTACAACACCATGCGATAAAGTGCAAATTTCAAATGTTGATCATGTGGTGCTACTTACACATAAAGAAGTTCTTGCAAGAATACCACCTGCTGATATTGTGTATTCCATCATGCTAAATGAACCTATAAGTTTGAGTTGTGCTATAAATAAGATTTCTGAAAATTTCACATCTCAGTTATAGCACCTAGGCCTATAGTTTCACTTTTAATTTAATTGGTGAATATAGCATGAGTGATAATTTTCTGGTGGATCACATATGCATTAACTGTGATAGGATTGCTGAATTGAAACTTGCTATTTTGAGTCCTATATGCTATGTGACAAAGTCGTTTTGCTTTGGGATAGTAGCTAATTTTCATGATAATATGAAATATCATTCTGGTTTAGTTGATGTATTGTGGCAAACAAAAATTTCAACTATGTTCGATTGTTCCGATCTTGCTATAATAGAATCTCATCTGTTGTGTTTATCTCAATACGTGTTGCATTTATATGCTATTGCTATAGACTTCACTTATATTTGCAAATTGAGTTGCATTTTACACGTTGCGAGTAATAATCATGGTCATACATATGTTCGTTCTACATATCAGAGTGGCGCAGTTGAAGCATGGTATCCAATATATGTACTTTTGAATATTTTAGATTGGTTTGACCTTGCTTATAGAACATTTGATCCTCGATCTTCTGTGAGGACTTTAGACTTAATACTGAACAATAAGACATTATATATGTTTGTTCCTCATTATGAACATGACAATATGTACTTCACTTATACTTGCAATTATGATTGCTGATTCCTGAGATATTATTTGTTTCCATATGAACATCTTGTCTTTTATATTTGCAATTTAAGTTGCATATTGCATATTGGGAATCTTTTTCATGACAACAAAAATGATACAACATGTTATATATACATATACTACACGTACACATTGTTCTTTTTGTTTCTGCCATTTTCAGCTTACCCAAAGCCGCAGACGACTTTTCTTGAAGAAAGGGAGGATGATGAGGATATATTCACGAAATATGATGATTCTGCTTGCTTAAGCAGGAAAGAAATATTGAGCCTTATTGACAAATATCACAACGTGAATTCATTCCTAGTTGAACATGTTACTTTGATTCGGAAGAATTTTTTACTGCCTAAGTCATTGCATGTTTGTATGATCAGATTTAAAGAGAAGACAAGCTTGGCACATGAAGATGAAGAATTGCAGCAAGAAGAACGCCTACCATTATCAAATATCAGCATGTGCATGAGGGAGGAGAGGGAGGCAGGTGCGCAACATAAAGAGAAGGAGAATCAGAACCAGACTCAGATTGACTGCCAGGAGGCACGAAATTGATATACTTGCAGAATCCATGTCCGTGCTCCAAATAAGGCGTTTAAATGCAATTTGGAAAGCTTGAGTCGTGTGCTTTCCAAATTGTATACCCGCAGCCTGCGAATCTCGGTGAGCGAGTCGCAGTCGTTCAAACAATACGGTGGTTGTTTCTCCCAGTTTTCCAGATAGAGTCGTTTAAGTTAGGAAAGTTAGATATGGTTGATTTCGACCCCAACACTAGGTTGGACATCCAGGGGTCTTTATAAACCCTTGTAAGTCATGGCTTTTAGGGTTAGACCACGTTTTGATTAAACTCATACCAGACTGAATTGCTTTAAGAATTCCTGATGTAGGGTAGAACCCTAGATGCCCGATCTTTCATGAAATGGAGGGGATCCCGCGAAGAACACGAAGAACACGAGTGAAAACATGAGGGAAATCACAAGAGGAAACACTCAAGAACATGTCCAATCACACATCCACTAGACAATCAAACACACAAGATCCACAAGGTACATGAACAATAAAGGGAAACATACAAGGTAGAGTTCATCCCAATCCTTAGAGGAGTTGAGGTCTTGATGGCATCCTAGACGGATCTTCCCATGAGGGGTCTTGATGATATCCCGCAGGATGTTCTCACATGGAGGTCTTGAACTGCATGGGAGTGGTAGTCTCTCTCTCTTGCAAGAGTAGAGGTAGGTAGGAGCAAAGCTCACATACAAATGAGCTATCATATTTGCTAACCCTAGAATGGAGGAGGGGGATGAGTATATATAGTGGTAGCCTCGAAGGGGTAAGTGAGGGGCGAAACGGTACATGGGCGTCGACCCGAGTGTCTGCGCGCACGCAGGGCCGGAAGTTCCGGGGATGGCCGGAAGGTCCATGCTCCAGAGGTTCCGGGCGAGGTCTGGGCAGGGTCCGGGCTATCCAGAGAGTTGGCACACTCTTGGACGGCTTTGGTGCAGCAGGGCCGGAAGTTCCGGGATGGCCGGAGGTTCCGGTGGCCGGAAGTTCCTGGCAGCGGCCGGAAGTTCCGGGCTTTCCAGGAGCATGTGTAAAGGAGATGATTCACTTTTATGTATGTGAAGTAGATGTCGCATGTGTCACTTGTCGAACGGACTCTTGACATGGTGATGTCCATAGGATGCTCCGCATCATCTCCTTCCCCTTGGGAAAGATCCGACCTTGGATCAAAAACCAAATCACCATGGGAAAGAGATGGCATCACCGTGTAGAAGTGGGTGATCACCAAGTACTCGTCATCATGAAGCTCGAAATGGGCACTCTCCAATGTCGCACCGTCTCGTGATTCCTTCAAAAGGGGCAAGAACAACAAACACTTGGAAAAACAAATGTGGTTAGTGTTAGTGCAAAACCAAGCATTGAAGTGGTGATTCACCAAACATGTGTCGTCATCAAGCATAGCATATGGTTTGACAAGGGATTGTGACATGGCATGTAAGCATATGAATTGAGCACAATCAAGGACATCATGGAAACAAGTATGCAAATGGGAGGTAGAGATGCTAATATTTGTGACAAGAGAGGAAGCATCTACCTCAAGGTCATAGCAATCATGCACAAAGTGCTCAATGAAAGGTCCATGGTAGGCATAGGAATCATTCACAACACCAAATAAAAAGAAGTGTCTAAACACATGGGTCAAGTGCAAGACAATCCAAGCATAACGTGCGTACTGTGTAGTGAAGATAGTGTGGCACTCAACACAATAGTAGGAGCAATTGTTCATCATGTGTGAGGCAATCAAGTAAATCATGGGACAAGCAATGGGACATGGCATATGTGAAGGAATGGCATTGGTGCAACCATACATATGATTAGAGCAAGTAATCCAAGAATTGGATGGAACACACAAGGTATATATATCATGAGGCATGGAAATGTGAAAATGGCAAGTCGAAGCAAGATCTCTAACATGTGCGCAAATAAGTCTCATGGTGCAAACAACACAAGTTGTATGATCTGCAATATCCATGCTCAAGAAAGATGTCACCTTGAAGGCGTGTCCTTGTGCATCCTTCACAATGCCGACACGCAAGCAAATGCGGTGTAGAAGCGAGTCATGGTAGAATGTATGAGGCTCACTATCAAGAGCTCGAATGGTCAACTCACGTGAAGTGGAAGTCGACACGAAGTCCAAGTATCCTATACATGCACAAAACAAAACAAAGAATGTATGCGCATGGTAGATAAACACATCATCCATCATGATGGTTCTCTTATCTTGCACATAACCATTAGAGGCACAAGTGCATGAATAATATGATGCAACAATGGCGATATTCATGGCACTAGGTAGATGGTGCAAAGAAGGAAGGCAAGCATGCTTCACAAGGAATATGTCAAAATCTCCAAATATGCGAAAATTCTATGGGGGCATTCTCATTAGCAAGACTAAATGCATTGTTGCACTCAATACATGGCATATCATCTAGCATGAGAGAGGCAACATGTGGAGATATGTGACAAGAAGCAATAGCAATCATGTGCAAAGCATGGCAATAGGGGCTATCAACCGCATGAAATGAGCAAGTATGAATCATGGGTGATGCACTACACAAAACAAGCATAGTAATCATGTCGTGCAAACTAGTGGAGCGACGATGCAACACAGTAGGGGAAATCTTGGCAATCATGTCATGTGAGCAAATAGTAGACATATGCAATGCACATGACATATCGCAAGCACGAACACAAAGCAAGATCATAGTATCATCATAGGAATGGGGCACAAAGCAAACATGGCAATAACAAGTGATATCTCCACCAAGCTTGCAAATACACATACAAGTACTAGAATCAATCATCATGTGTAATGCAAAGCATGGGTCACAAATGCATGTCAAAGGCATAGGAATGAGCATATCATGCAAAGTGAACATGGCAATATGGGCAAATGATACATAATAGACAATAAGAAATAACCATGTGAGGGCCATGTAGAAGAGGTGCGCGAAGTCATTGCACGAAGAGAGCGGTGGGTAAGACAATCCATGGGATCCCAAGTCATCATTGCTCTCTAGAGTTCGTTTTGTCAACTCATGGGATTGTGAGGTTGACAAGTATTCATGGGTACCTACACAACAAATACACAAATGGAAGAAATTGTGTGTGTGGTAAATGTACACGTCATCCATCATGATGCGTATGTGCATGTGTCAGTTAGCACAAGATAAGCATTGCTCAAAGAAATTTGATGTACGGTATAAGAACATGTCATCCATCATGAAAGAATAGTTATTATGTATGATACGATGGGGACACAAATTGAGAATGCAAGTATATGGCACATCAATAGCATGTTTATTCATGGGGAGCTTATTGTGCACATAATTATTGGGATCATGCAATGGATGGGATGGATCAAAATCTCCTAACATGTATGAGGAAACTATGGGGGTCTCCTCATGAGCAATATCGGAAACATCATATGGAGAAAATGGACAACATCCAAAACAATGCATATCCGAAGCTAGGTGGTCATGGCATGGCATATGATTGAAATGATGCAAAGGGAGCATATCAATATCATCACAATAGAAACAAATGCCAATAACCATGGGCTTGTCATCTATGCCATATGTGCAAATTGGGTTTATTTTAATGGCATATGCATAGTCACTACGATGAGATTGCAAATATGACATATCATTGATCTCATGCATAGCATATGACAAGTCAAGCGGGTTGTCAAACATGATGTGACCTAAAGAATTGTCACAAGAAATCCTATGTAACATGGCATCAAAACTAATAGACTCCTCATGGCAATCATCAAACTCATCATAAATGGGAAAATCATCGCATGGGGAAATCATACTAGCATGAAGCATGGTAATAGGTTGATCAACATCATGCAAGCAATCAATGTCAAGAATGTCCACTAGTGGGACTAGAGCATCACCTTCACCTATGTTAGCTTTGTCATTCCACTCATGTGGGGTAGGTGAGGTAGCAAAGACCAAATGGTGGTCATCGTCATCAACTTGATGGAACCATGTGGGGGGTTCATCATATTTCACCATGGCCATTGTCTTGTCCATAGGAAGGACGAAGTCGTCGAGAATCGGCGCGTCATCATATATGGGACCTAGGACCAAAGGAGAAGACACAATAGAGATAGAGGTTAAGTCGTTAGAGTTCAAAATGTCCTCACAAGACCTATCAACTATCACTATCTCTCTATGTGGTGGCTCACTCACTCCCTCAAAATAGGTGCACTCAAAGTCGCATATGGTGGAGTCACTCATTTCACTCAAGTGGTGGGGGTTGTGGCTCTCCTCACATGGGAATTGGGGCAACTCGTCATATATGGGGCTAGTGGTGAAGTCACTCTCACTCTCAATATGGTGGCACAAGTCACTCAAGTCATCATACGTCGCTATGGTTGAAGGGAAAATCCCATGCTCAACCATCTCGTCGCTGTCGCCGTGGATGAAGGCCAAAGATGGCACATCATCGCTCTCCTCCATGACCGAAGGGAAAATCCCATGCTCGATCATCTCGTCGTCGTCGCCGTGGATGATGGCCGAAGATGGCACATCATCACTATCACCTCCAAAGATGGAAGCATCATCCTTGCTCTCCACCTTGTCGCTCGCCTCCAAAGCTTGTTCCTTGAAGATCTCCGTAGTTGTCGGTGTACTAAGTATTGGGCCACTAGTACCCCGTACTTGTGCACGGGCAGTTGTAGCCATACTCGTGGCAAGGCTTGTCGGGGAACAGTTCGAGGTTGACTCAAGCCATCAAAGAAATCATCAAGTCAGAGATTTGAGGATCAACAGATAAGAAGAGCTGGAATCCGAAGGCCAGCTTCCCCGGCAAGATCTTGCCGGGGTGGCCTACGGAGCCCGGCAAGGATCGGCGCCCGGCAAGGTTTTGTTGTTGTGCCACCGCTCTAGCACAGCGACAAACCCGACATTCTGGGTCCTTCTTTGGATGCGTGGCGACGCGCCAGTGGAGGAGAGCTTAAGCGGTGCTGATGGGATGGCCCCTTTTTCCATCCCCAAGAAAGTAAGGACACCTAAACGGACACCTTACGGTGCATTAAATGCGTTCGTCCTAGTCCGTCAGGGGTTAGGTATGATGACCCTGTAGCTACTTTACACCTCAATGTATGTACATTTTGCCACTGTGGTGACCCCTTTGTGGTATAAAAGGAGGCCCACGGCAACTGCTACAGGGGAGGAGGATCTTCTGGCCCATTCTGCATGCGTAGCTGCTCTTGAACGTACTGTTCACTGTGAGCGCTCCTGGAGCCTGGGCTCAAGAACACTAATAATAACACAAGGCAGGAGTAGGGTTTTACGCTGATCAGCGGCCCGAACCTGGGTAAAATCGCCCCGCGTCGATCGTTGGTTCTGCTCTTTGCGCATACCTTTCCCCTCGCCGAATCGCAAAGGGGTCTCTTGGGATCCCATAGGTGTCGCATGCCGACATCTTTGGCGCGCCAGGTAGGGGGATTGTAGGTTGTGTGAACCTGATCCAGTGATCGGCGCCTTAGTTTCTTCATCATCTTCATCATCATGCCATCCAAGAAGAAGAGCACTGCGACGACACAACCATCCACGTCCATTTTGCCTGCGCCTTCGCGTACGGGCGATGGCGTGGGTGCAGAAGGAAGAGGACTAGAACCTCCACGGCGTTCTGGTGATCCGAGCTAGGCGAGCGGCATCGTTCGCAGTGGCAGCGGCAACCTACACGCCGTTGGATCCAGAGATGGAGCTCTGTTGCCTACGGGTGGCACAACGAATTCCAGAGATTGGAGGGCGCCTGCTGGAGCTCCCGCGCCGACGCAAGCATCACGACCTACCCAGGTCGTGCACGACGAGCGACGTCATGGCGCTGGTGGTTCAGGGCGTCCCCATGAAAAGGTTTCCGCGCGTCGATCCCAAGATGCGCGGGACCAGCATGCACACCGAGCTGCCGGCGGAGGTGGCGTGCGGTCGCATGACCGTGGTGGTGCTCCTTCTAACATGGCTAGGAGTCAGAGCACCTCACGTACCTCGCACCTGTCGCCGCCGCCTACGCTAGCGGAAGCCTTGGCACGTGCGCAGCTGCTCCTCGATGGGGGAGTGGCGAGCTACTATCCAGAGCCTTATCGGCTTCGCCAACAAAGATGGGCCGCAAGAGGCAGGGCCCCCACAGCGAAGGCCCATCAATCCGGCGCGAGCCGAAGTGGAGAAAACCGGAGGTGGTGCAACCACGGTGCACTCCCCTCTGCGGAACCTGTTGGAAATATGCCCTTGAGGCAATAATAAAGTGGTTATTATTATATTTCCTTGTTCATGATAATTGTCTATTGTTCATGCTATAATTGTGTTATCTGGAAATCGTAATGCATGTGTGAATACATAGACAACAACATGTCCCTAGTGAGCCTCTAGTTGACTAGCTCGTTGATCAATAGATGGTTACGGTTTCCTGACCATGGACATTGGATGTCGTTGATAACGGGATCACATCATTAGGAGAATGATGTGATGGACAAGACCCAATCCTAAGCATAGCACTAGATCGTGTAGTTCGTCTGCTAAAGCTTTTCTAATGTCAAGTATCATTTCCTTAGACCATGAGATTGTGCAACTCCCGGATACCGTAGGAATGATTTGGGTGTATCAAACGTCACAACGTAACTGGGTGACCATAAAGGTGCACTACAGGTATCTCCGAAAGTGTCTGTTGGGTTGGCACGAATCGAGACTAGGATTTGTCACTCCGTATGACGGAGAGGTATCTCTGGGCCCACTCAGTAATGCATCATCATAATGAGCTCAATGTGACTAAAGAGTTAGCCACAGGATCATGCGTTACGGAACGAGTAAAGAGACTTGCCGGTAACGAGATTGAACAAGGTATAGGGATACCGACGATCGAATCTCGGGCAAGTATCATACCGGTAGACAAAGGGAATTGTATACGGGATTGATTGAATCCTCGACATCGTGGTTCACCTGATGAGATCATCGTGGAACATGTGGGAGCCAACATGGGTATCCAGATCCCGCTGTTGGTTATTGGCCGGAGAGATGTCTCGGTCATGTCTGCATGGTTCCCGAACCCGTAGGGTCTACACACTTAAGGTTCGGTGACTCTAGGGTTGATATGGGAAATAGTATGTGAATACCGAATGTTGTTCGGAGTCCCGGATGAGATCCCGGACGTCACGAGGAGTTCCGGAATGGTCCGGAGGTAAAGATTTATATATGGGAAGTTGTTATTGGGGTTCCGGAAAAAGTTCGGGTTTTTTTGGTATTGTACCGGGAAGCTTTCGAAAGGTTCCGGAGGATTCCGGAGGGGTCCGGAAGTCCGGAAAGGTTCCACCATGTCCAATACAGCAGCATGGGCTGTAAGGGGGCGCCCTAGCCTTAATGGGCTAGGGGCACCAGCCCCCCTAAGGCCCATGCGCATGGGAGAGGGGAAACCCTAAAGGGGGAGGGCCTCCACTTGACTTGGGAGGCACTCCTCCCCCCCTTGGCCGCCGCCCCTAACCCTAGATGGGATCTAGGGGGCCGGCCCCCTCTTCCCCCCAGCCTATAAATAGTGGAGGGGTGGGAGGGAGGCCACATCCTCTCCCCTGGCGTAGCCCTCCCCCTCTCCAACACCTCCTCCTCCTCCGTTTGTGCTTGGCGAAGCCCTGCCGGAGAACTGCAAGTTCCACCACCACGCCGTCGTGCTGCTGGAGCTGTCTTCCCCAACCTCTCCCTCCTCCTTGCTGGATCAAGGCGCGGGAGACGTCACCGGGCTGCACGTGTGTTGAACGCGGCGGCATCGTTGTTCGGTGCTTAGATCGGAATCGACCGCGATCTGAATCACTGTGTGAACGACTCCTCCAACCGCGTTCTTGCAACGCTTCCGCATCGCGATCTTCAAGGGTATGAAGATACACTCCTCTCTCTCTTGTTGCTAGTCTCTCCATAGATTGATCTTGGTGATGCGTAGAAATTTTTTTGATTTACTACTACGTTCCCCAACAGTGGCATCATGAGCCAGGTCTATGCGTAGTTTCTTGCACGAGTAGAACACAAGTTGTTGTGGGCGTCGATTTTGTCAATTTTCTTGCCGTTACTAGTCTTATCTTGATTCGGCGGCATCGTGGGATGAAGCGGCCCGGACCGACCTTACATGTACGCTTACGTGAGACAGGTTCCACCGACTGACATGCACTAGTTGCATAAGGTGGCTAGCGGGCGTCTGTCTCTCCCACTTTAGTCGGATCGGATTCGATGAAAAGGGTCCTTATGAAGGGTAAATAGAAATTGGCATATCACGTTGTGGTTGTGGCGTACGTAAAAATATTTTGCAACAACAATTAGAGGACGTCTAACTTGTTCTTGCAGCATGTGCCGTGTGATGTGATATGGCCAAAAGGATGTGATGAATGATATATGTGATGTATGAGGTTGATCATGTTCTTGTAATAGGAATCACGACTTGCATGTCGATGAGTATGACAACCGGCAGGAGCCATAGGAGTTGTCTTAATTTATTGTATGACCTGCGTGTCAATGAAAAACGTCATGTAATTACTTTACTTTATTGCTAACCGTTAGCCATAGTAGTAGAAGTAATAGTTGGCGAGGCAACTTCATGAAGACACGATGATGGAGATCATGGTGTCATGCCGGTGATGATGATGATCATGGTGCCCCGAAGATGGAGATCAAAAGGAGCAAAATGATATTGGCCATATCATGTCACTCTTTGATTGCATGTGATGTTTATCATCTTTTTACATCTTATTTGCTTAGAACGATAGTAGCATAAATAAGATGATCCCTCGCTAAAATTTCATGAAAGTGTTCCCCCTAACTATGCACCATTACGAAGGTTCGTTGTTTCGAAGCACCACGTGATGATCGGGTGTGATAGATTCTAACATTCGAATACAACGGGTGTAAGCCAGATTTACACATGCAAAACACTTAGGTTGACTTGACGAGCCTAGCATGTACAGACATGGCCTCGGAACACGAAAGACCGAAAGGTCGAACATGAGTCGTATAGAAGATACGATCAACATAGAGATGTTCACCGTTGATGACTAGTCCATCTCACGTGATGATCGGACACGGCCTAGTCGATTCGGATCATGTAACACTTAGATGACTAGAGGGATGTCTATCTGAGTGGGAGCTCATTGAATAATTTGATTAGATGAACTTAATTATCATGAACTTAGTCTAAAATCTTTACAATATGTCTTGTAGATCAAATGGCCCACGCTAATGTTGTCCTCAACTTCAATGCGTTCCTAGAGAAAACCAAGCTGAAAGACGATGGTAGCAACTACACGGACTGGGTCCGTAACCTGAGGATTATCCTCATAGCTGCCAAGAAAGCATATGTCCTTGAAGCACGGCTAGGTGACGCACCTGTTTTCCCAGCAACTCAAGACGTTATGAACGCCTGGCAGCCGCGTAGTGATGATTACTCCCTGGTTCAGTGCGGCATGCTTTACAGCTTAGAACCGGGGCTCCAAAAGCGTTTTGAGCAACACGGAGCATATGAGATGTTCCAAGAGCTGAAAATGGTTTTCCAAGCTCATGCCCGGGTCGAGAGATATGAAGTCGCTGACAAGTTCTACAGTTGTAAGATGGAGGAGAATAGTTCTGTCAGCGAACATATACTCAAAATGTCTGGGTTGCACAACCGCTTGTCTCAGCTGGGAGTTAATCTCCCGGATGACGCGGTCATTGACAGAATCCTTCAGTCGCTTCCACCTAGCTACAAGAGCTTTGTGATGAACTTCAATATGCAAGGGATGGAGAAAACCATTCCTGAGATATATTCAATGCTGCAATCAGTGGAGGTGGAGATCAAAAAGGAACATCAAGTGTTGATGGTGAATAAAACCACTAAGTTCAAGAAAGGCAAGGGTAAAAGGAACTTCAAGAAGGACGGCAAGGGAGTTGCCGCGCCCGGTAAGCAAGCTACCGGGAAGAAGCCAAAGAATGGACCCAAGCCTGAGACTGAATGCTTTTATTGTAAGGGAAACGGTCACTGGAAGCGGAACTGCCCCAAGTACTTAGCGGATAAGAAGGCCGGCAATACCAAAGGTATATGTGATATACATGTTATTGATGTGTACCTTACCAGCGCTCGTAGTAGCTCCTGGGTATTTGATACCGGTGCAGTTGCTCATATTTGTAACTTAAAACAGGAGCTACGGAATAAGCGGAGACTGGCAAAGGACGAGGTGACGATGCGCGTCGGGAATGGTTCCAAGGTCGATGTGATCGCCGTCGGCACGCTACCTCTACATCTACCTTCGGGATTAGTTTTAAACCTCAATAATTGTTATTTAGTACCAGCTTTGAGCATGAACATTGTATCAGGATCTCGTTTGATGCGAGATGGCTACTCATTTAAATCCGAGAATAATGGTTGTTCTATTTATATGAGAGATATGTTTTATGGTCATGCCCCGCTGGTCAATCGTTTATTCTTATTGAATCTCGAACGTGATGTTACACATATTCATAGTGTGAATGCCAAGAAATGTAAGGTTGATAATGATAGTCCCACATACTTGTGGCACTGCCGCCTTGGTCACATTGGTGTCAAACGCATGAAGAAACTCCATGCAGATGGACTTTTGGAGTCTCTTGATTATGAATCATTTGACACGTGCGAACCATGCCTCATGGGCAAAATGACCAAGACTCCGTTCTCCGGAACAATGGAGCGAGCAACCAACTTATTGAAAATCATACATACTGATGTGTGCGGTCCAATGAGCGTTGAGGCTCGCGGTGGTTATCATTATGTTCTCACCCTCACTGATGACTTAAGCAGATATGGGTATGTCTACTGGATGAAACACAAGTCTGAGACCTTTGAAAAGTTCAAGGAATTTTAGAGTGAGCTTGAGAGTCAACGTGACAGGAAAATAAAGTTCTTACGATCAGATTGTGGAGGGGAATATTTGAGTCACGAATTTGGCACGCACTTAAGGAAATGTGGAATTGTTTCACAACTCACGCCGCCTGGAACACCTCAGCGTAATGGTGTGTCCGAACGTCGTAATTGCACTCTATTGGATATGGTGCGATCTATGATGTCTCTTACCAATCTACCGCTATCATTTTGGGGTTATGCTTTAGAGACTGCCGCATTCACTTTAAATAGGGCTCCGTCGAAATCCGTTGAGACGACACCGTATGAATTATGGTTTGGGAAGAAACCTAAGCTGTCGTTTCTGAAAGTTTGGGGATGCGATGCTTATGTCAAGAAACTTCAACCTAAAAAGCTCGAACCCAAATTGGAAAAATGCGTCTTCATAGGATACCGTAAGGAAACTATTGGGTATACCTTCTACCTCAGATCCGAAGGCAAGATCTTTGTTGCCAAGAATGGATCCTTTCTAGAGAAAGAGTTTCTCTCGAAAGAAGTAAGTGGGAGGAAAGTAGAACTTGATGAGGTAACCCCTCTTGAACCGGAGAGTAGCGCAGCTCAGGAAGATGTTTCTGTGGTGCCTGCACCGACTAGAGAGGAAGTTAATGATGATGATCATGAAACTTCGGATCAAGTTGCTACTGAACTTCGTAGGTCCACGAGGACACGTTCCGCACCAGAGTGGTACGGCAACCCTGTCTTGGAAGTCATGTTGTTAGACAACGGTGAACCTTCGAACTATGAAGAAGCGATGGCGGGCCCGGATTCCAACAAATGGCTTGAAGCCATGAAATCCGAGATAGGATCCATGTATGAAAACGAAGTATGGACTTTGACAGACTTGCCCGATGATCAGCAAGCCATAGAGAACAAATGGATCTTTAAGAAGAAGACAGACGCGGATGGTAACGTGACCATCTATAAGGCTCGACTTGTCGCTAAGGGTTATCGACAAGTTCAAGGGGTTGACTACGATGAGACCTTCTCACCCGTAGCGAAGCTGAAGTCCGTCAGAATCATGTTAGCAATTGCCGCATACTATAATTATGAGATATGGCAAATGGACGTCAAAACGGCATTCCTTAATGGTTTCCTTAAGGAAGAGTTGTGTATGATGCAGCCGAAAGGTTTTGTCGATCCTAATAATGCTGACAAGGTATGCAAGCTCCAGCGCTTAATCTATGGGCTAGTGCAAGCATCTCGGAGTTGGAACATTCGCTTTGATGAGATGATCAAAGTGTTTGGGTTTACACAGACTTATGGAGAAGCCTGTGTTTACAAGAAAGTGAGTGGGAGCTCTGTAGCATTTCTCATATTATATGTAGATGACATACTATTAATGGGAAATGACATAGAATTCTTGGAAAGCATAAAGGCCTACTTGAACAAGTGTTTTTCAATGAAGGAACTTGGAGAAGCTGCTTACATATTAGGCATCAAGATCTATAGAGATAGATCAAGACGCCTCATTGGTCTTTCTCAAAGCACATACCTTGACAAGATATTGAAGAAGTTCAATATGGATCAGTCCAAGAAGGGGTTCTTGCCTGTATTACAAGTTGTGAGATTGAGCATGGCTCAATGCCCGACCTCGGCAGAAGATAGAGAAAAGATGAGCGTCATCCCCAATGCCTCAGCCATATGGTCTATTATGTATGCCATGCTGTCTACCAGACCTAATGTGAACCTCGCCGTAAGTTTGGTAGGAAGGTACCAAAGTAATCCCGGCATGGAACACTGGATAGCGGTCAAGAACATCCTGAAGTACCTGAAAAGGACTAAGGATATGTTTCTCGTTTATGGAGGTGACAAAGAGCTCGTCGTAAAGGGTTACGTCGATGCTAGCTTCGACACAGATCTGGATGACTCTAAGTCACAAACCAGATACGTGTATATTTTGAATGGAGGGGCAGTCAGCTGGTGCAGTTGCAAGCAAAGCATCGTGGCGGGATCTACATGTGAAGCGGAATACATAGCAGCCTCAGAGGCAGCACAGGAAGCAGTCTGGATGAAGGAGTTCATTACCGACCTAGGAGTTATTCCCAATGCGTCGGGCCCAATGACTCTCTTCTGTGACAACACTGGAACTATTGCCCTTGCCAAGGAGCTCAGGTTTCACAAGAAGACCAGGCATATCAAGCGTCGCTTCAACTCCATTCGTGAACATGTTCAAGATGGAGACATAGATATTTGTAAAGTGCATACAGATCTGAATGTCGCAGATCCGTTGACTAAACCTCTTCCACGAGCAAAACATGATCAACACCAGAACTCTATGGGTGTTCGATTCATCACAATGTAACTAGATTATTGACTCTAGTGCAAGTGGGAGACTGTTGGAAATATGCCCTAGAGGCAATAATAAAGTGGTTATTATTATATTTCCTTGTTCATGATAATTGTCTATTGTTCATGCTATAATTGTGTTATCTGGAAATCGTAATGCATGTGTGAATACATAGACCACAACATGTCCCTAGTGAGCCTCTAGTTGACTAGCTCGTTGATCAATAGATGGTTACGGTTTCCTAACCATGGACATTGGATGTCGTTGATAATGGGATCACATCATTAGGAGAATGATGTGATGCACAAGACCCAATCCTAAGCATAGCACTAGATCGTGTAGTTCGTCTGCTAAAGCTTTTCTAATGTCAAGTATCATTTCCTTAGACCATGAGATTGTGCAACTCCCGGATACCGTAGGAATGCTTTGGGTGTATCAAACGTCACAATGTAACTGGGTGACCATAAAGGTGCACTACAGGTATCTCCGAAAGTGTCTGTTGGGTTGCCATGAATCGAGACTGGGATTTGTCACTCTGTATGACGGAGAGGTATCTCTGGGCCCACTCGGTAATGCATCATCATAATGAGCTCAATGTGACTAAAGAGTTAGCCACGGGATCATGCGTTACGGAACGAGTAAAGAGACTTGCCGGTAACGAGATTGAACAAGGTATAGGGATACCGACGATCGAATCTCGGGCAAGTATCATACCGGTAGACAAAGGGAATTGTATACGGGATTGATTGAATCCTCGACATCGTGGTTCATCCGATGAGATCATCGTGGAACATGTGGGAGCCAACATGGGTATCCAGATTCCGCTGTTGGTTATTGGCCGGAGAGATGTCTCGGTCATGTCTGCATGGTTCCCGAACCCGTAGGGTCTACACACTTAAGGTTCGGTGACTCTAGGGTTGTTATGGGAAATAGTATGTGAATACCGAATGTTGTTCGGATTCCCGGATGAGATCACGGACATCACGAGGAGTTTCGGAATGGTTCGGAGGTAAAGATTTATATATGGGAAGTTGTTATTGGGGTTCCGGAAAAAGTTCGGGTTTTTTCGGTATTGTACCGGGAAGTTTTCGAAATGTTCCGGAGGATTCCGGAGGGGTCCGGAAGTCCGGAAAGGGTTCCACCATGTCCAATACAGCAGCATGGGCTGTAAGGGGGCGCCCTAGCCTTAATGGGCTAGGGGCACCAGCCCCCCTAAGGCCCATGCGCATGGGAGAGGGGAAACCCTAAAGGGGGAGGGCCTCCACTTGACTTGGGAGGCACTCCTCCCCCCCTTGGCCGCCGCCCCCAACCCTAGATGGGATCTAGGGGGCCGTCCCCCTCTTCCCCCCAGCCTATAAATAGTGGAGGGGTGGGAGGGAGGCCACATCCTCTCCCCTGGCGCAGCCCTCCCCCTCTCCAACACCTCCTCCTCCTCCGTTTGAGCTTGGCAAAGCCCTGCCGGAGAACTGCAAGTTCCACCACCACGCCGTCGTGCTGCCGGAGCTGTCTTCCCCAACCTCTCCCTCCTCCTTGCTGGATCCAGGCGCGGGAGACGTCACCGGGCTGCACGTGTGTTGAACACGGAGGCACCATTGTTCGGTGCTTAGATCAGAATCGACCGCGATCTAAATCGCTGCGTGAACGACTCCTGCAACCGCATTCTTGCAAAGCTTCCGCATCGCGATCTTCATGGGTATGAAGATACACTCCTCTCTCTCTCATTGCTAGTCTCTCCATAGATTGATCTTGGTGATGCGTAGAAATTTTTTTGATTTACTACTACGTTCCCCAACAGCACCAGCGGCGGCCGACTACCCAGCAGGTCGACCGCCGTGAAGAAGTTTCCACGGCGTCGTCCGATCCACGGATGCGCTGCGATCAGCGTCAAGTTCTCCAGGAACGAGGCAAGGAGGATGCTCGAACTACCATCGAGCAGCGACGGGAAGCGTGCTATTAGTCTGATAAGCGCGCAGGGCCGGCTGTCGACGAGCCTGCGCCAGGGGACGTAGGAGACTTACCTTATGAGGTGGGAACTCCAGCGTTTACCCGTGAGCTGCGGCAAGTCCAGTGGCCCAATTCTCGAACCTTCAAGCCAGAGGTCCCGGAGAAATATGATGGTAAGACCCATCCCTCGGAGTTCCTGAGCATCTACACCATTGCGGTGCAGGCTGCCGGGGGCCGAGATGAGAAGATACTTGCCAACTACTTCCCGTTGGGGCTCAAGACCAACGTCAGGTCGTGGTTGATGCATCTGCCGGAGAATTCTATTTCTTCTTGGTCAGATCTGTGCCATTAGTTTGTTGGCGCCTTAGTTGGAGGCCACCAAGCTCCTGGCCAAGAGAGTGATTTGCATATCATCCGTCAGAAGGAGGGCGAATCCCTGCGCAAGTTTATGCAGAGGTTTAGCCGGGTGCAGTACAATATTCCTGATGTTAACCCTGCTGCTGTCATTAGCGTGTTTCATCAGAACATGCGTAACCGCAGAATGCGGGAAGAGCTGGCAATGAAAAAAGTCAGGAGTATTGCCGAGCTTTACGCTCTGGCCGATAAATGCGCTCGAGCTAAAGACGGGAGGAAACTCCCTGGCGAGGCTGTTGGCGCGGCGGGCGAATCCGAAGATGAAGATGCCGCGACCCCGTCAAGGAATGGCCGGCGACGGAGCAGAAAACGCGGAGGCAAGGCCGTGCTTGCTGTCGAGGAATCCGACAACCCCGGCGCCGCCAAGAAGGCCAAGGTTGGTGACCCCGGCAAGGATCTTGCGGGGTGCCCTTCCTGTCAGGCCTTGGCGGCTGCCGACAAGTCGGAAAGCTCCGGCAAGCAGTATTGCAAGATCCATCGCACCAAGGTCCACGATCTCCAAAACTGCTGGCCAGTTGAACAGCTTGCCGAGAAATAGAGGGCCGAGTATGAAAGGCGAGATAAGGAAAAGGCCCAAGATGGTGCTGACGGATCCGGCAAGAAGCGTGGTGGCCGAGGGGGGCGCCGCGGCAAGGCCAAGCAACAGAAGGAGAGGCCCGCTCGAGGCCGAGACAAAGAAGAAGATGATGATGAAGAAGACGATGAGTCCAGTGAGCAAGAATTCCAGAAAGCTACGGAGGCCATGTGTATCGATGGGGGTGCCTCGCTGCATTCTTCCCACCGTCGACTCAAATAGTGGGTGCGGGAAGTCAATGCAACAGAGCCATCGCCAGATGCATGTAGGCCCCTGATGTGGTCCAACACGCCTATCATTTTCGACGCCGAGGATCACCCTGATCGCACAACTGCGGTCGGATGCTTGCCATTGTTGGTCTCACCAACAATTCGCAACCTCAAGGTGACGAAAATGCTAGTTGACGGTGGGGCCGGGCTAAACCTAATCTCACCGGATGTGCTCAAGAAGCTCCAAATTCCTGATGAGGACCTCGAAGAAACGGGTACGTTTCAAGGGGTCAATCCGGGAAGAACCCAGCCCAAGGGCAAGATTACGCTGCCGGTGACATTTGGTAGGGAGCTCAACTACAGGACCGAGAAGGTAGTGTTTGATGTCGCCAAGATCCCCATGTCATACAATGGGATCCTTGGTCGGCCAGCGCTGGCTAAGTTTATGGCGGCATCACACTACGCATACAATGTTTTGAAGATGCCCGGGCCATTGAGCGTCATCACTATCCATTCCGATAAGAAGGATGTGCTCATCTGTGCCGACCAACTTTACCGGGAAGCAGTTGCAGCACCTGCCATCAAGGCATCTGCTCCTGCCGCTGGAACTCTCGGTGGGAAGAAGAAGACCGGCGAGAATCTTGGCGCGAACTCTGGTAAGCGCACCTCCTCGGAGTGCTACGCTTCCGTCGAGGATGCACCAGAGAGTTCCACCGGCAAGAACAAGAAATCCAAGGCTGCTCCGCCGGAGACCAAGAAGGTGGCCGTCAAGGAGGACGGAACGGGGGAAACTTTCACCATAAGTTCCACCCTAGATGACAAATAGGAAAGCGCGCTCGTTGCCTTCCTGCGGGCGAATGTCGACGTGTTTGCATGGCAACCGTCTGACATCCCCGGTGTTCCCTGGGAGGTAATTGAGCACCACCTTGCTGTCTGTCCTCACGCGCGGCCCGTCAAGCAGACGGTCAGGAAGCAAGCATTGGAGCAGAAAGAATTCATTGTCGAGGAAATCAGAAAGCTGGAGACGGCAGGATTGGTCAAAGGAGTGCTTCATCCAACCTGGTTGGCCAATCCGGTTGTAGTGCGAAAAGCAAATGGGAAATGGAGGCTTTGTATCGATTATACAGATATCAATAAAGCCTGTCCAAAAGATCCCTTTCCTTTGCCGCGCATTGACCAGATTGTGGATTCCACCGCTGGTTGTGATCTCCTGTCCTTCCTTGATGCCTATTCAGGGTATCATTAGATTTTCATGGCGAAAGAAGATGAAGAGAAGACCGCATTTATCACCCCATGTGGTACGTATTGTTTTATACGAATGCCTTTTGGGTTGAAAAGTGTTGGTTCGAAATTTGCGAGAGCAGTCCAAATTGGTTTTGAGCCTCAACTCCATAGAAATATGGAGGCATACATGGATGATATAGTGGTCAAAACCAAGGACAAAGCGACGCTCATACAAGATTTAGAAGAAACATTTGCAAATCTGCGCAAGATCAACTTAAAGCTCAATCCTGAGAAGTGCGTGCTCGGTGTTCCTTCCGGCAAGCTCCTCGGATTTTTTGTATCTTGCGGGGGAATCGAAGCGAACCCCGACAGGATCAAAGCTATTGAGCAAATTGAAGCGCCGAGACGCGCCAAGGATGTGCATCGTCTTGTCGGCTGTGTTGCTGCTCTAAGCAGGTTTATTTCCAAATCTGGTAAGCGCGCCCTGCCCTTTTTCAAAATTTTGAAGAAGGCAGGTCCAATGAAATGGACTTTGGAGGTGGAGGCTATGCTGCAAGATTTGAAGAAATACCTTTCCTCTCCGCTGACGCTAGTCGCGCCTAAAGCACAAGAGCCGTTGCTGCTGTATGTGGCAGCGACAAATCAAGTGGTTAGTGCTGTGCTAGTGGCGCAGAGAGAGGCTGATGAGGAAGTGACTCCAGCGGCAGGACCGTCAGATGACGCGGCAGGATCTTCCTCGGGAAGGATTGATCCCGGCAAGACAAGATCTATGCAGTCAGAAGGACCATTGCAGAAGAAAAAGGTGGTGCAGCGCCCAGTTTATTTTGTTAGCTCCCTTTTACAAGGAGCTAGGTCAAGATATTCTGGCATGCGGAAGTTGCTTTTCGGCCTTCTTATGGCCTCAAGGTAGCTGCGCATTATTTTCATGCACATGAAATTACCGTCGTCACTCGCTTTCTGTTGCAACGAATTTTTCAAAATCCAGAAGCAACCGGCAGGATCGTGGAGTGGGCGTTGGAGTTGTCGAGCTTTGGCCTCAAGTTTGAAAGCACTTCAACAATTCAGAGCAGGGCCTTGGCGGAGTTCGTTGCGGAATGGACCCCAACGCCGGACATAGAGGTTCAAGAAACAACTCTCCCCGGCAAGGAAATCGATCATCAATGGGTTATGTACTTTGACGGGGCTTTCTCGCTGCAAGGCGCCGGTGCTGGCGTGCTGCTTGTCGCACCCACCGGAGATCACCTCAAGTACGTAGTCCAAATGCATTTTCCCCGGGAGAGTTCGACCAACAACACAGCAGAATACGAGGGTTTGCTTGTCGGTCTTAGGATCGCGGCAGACCTTGGTATCAAAAAGCTAGTCATCAAAGGCGATTCACAGCTTGTCGTCAGGTAAGTTAACAAGAGTTATCAGAGTCCATTGATGCAAGCCTACGTGGATGAAGTGAGAAAAATGGAAGAGCACTTTGATGGTATGCAAATGGAGCACGTTCCTCGTGCCGAGAACAGTACTGCTGATGACCTGTCAAAGCGTGCCACCCTCAAGTTGCCTGTGGAACCAGGAACTTTTGTGCTCCAATTGACTCAACCATCCATGGCGCCATCAATGCGGCAAGAAAAGAGAAGAAAGTTGAACTCTGGTCAGTACTTCCCGGCAGAGCTCCCGGGAGCCGCCAGCAAGGAAGTTGCCGGGATCGACGACATGCCTGCCGGGGAACAACAGGCTCCAGCAGGGGCTCAGGCCCTTGCTGTCGAGACAAACGTTCCCCCGGCGGAGGAGATGCCTTTAGTCCTAGCCGTCGAGCCTCAGGCTCCAGCATGGGCGCAGCACATTGTCCATTTCCTTCAAACAGGAGAACTCCTGGAGGAACAGGAAGAAGCGGAAAGAGTAGCCCGTCGGTCTGTTATGTACAAGTTCGTCGATGACGTCCTTTACAGAAAGAGACCAAACGGTGTGAAATTAAAGTGCATTCCTCGGGAGGATGGACTAGGGCTGTTGGCAGAGATACATGGAGGCATATGTGGTTCTCACATAGGATCAAGAGCACTTGCCGGGAAAGCATTCCGGCAAGGTTTCTTTTGGCCCACCGCTCTCCAGGATGCAACTGCACTAGTAACCAAGTGTGAAGCGTGCCAGTTTCATTCGAAGAAATCGCATCAACCAGCTCAAGCTCTTCAGACAATCCCTCTCTCCTGGCCATTTTCGGTCTGGGGGCTCGACATACTGGGCCCTTTCCCTCGTGCTACCGGGGGCTTTGAGTACTTGTACATTGCTATCGACAACTTCACAAAGTGGCCGGAGGTGGAAGCAGTGAGGAAGGTGACAGCACAATCGGCCGTCAAGTTCTTTAAGGGGATAGTTTGCCGTTTCGGTGTGCCCAACAGGATCATCACCGACAACGGCACGCAATTCACAAGTCGCACCTTCATGCAGTACGTCCAAGACCTTGGCGGGTTTTGCCTCCGTTGCTCATCCGAGAAGCAACGGCCAAGCGAAGAGGGCCAATGCTGAAGTGCTGCGCGGTCTCAGGACCAGAACCTTTGACAGGCTGAAAAAGTGCGGAAGACGCTGGATTGATGAGTTGCCGGCGGTTCTTTGGTCAATCAGAACGACACCAAATCGAGCCACCGGCCAGACGCCCTTCGCTCTGGTTTACGGAGCGGAAGCAATTCTCCCCACGAAACTCACGTACGGATCACCTCGAGTGCTCGCCTATTATGAGCTTGAGCAAGAGCAACTGCGCCAAGATGACGCTGTGCTCCTTGAGGAGAATCGTCTTCAGGCTGCTGTGCGAGCTACACGCTACCAGCAAGTTTTGCGCCGCTACCATAGCCGCAAAGTTCATGCCCGAAGCCTTGAGGAAGGCTACCTTGTTCTTCGGTGGATTCGGTCCGCCAAGAATTCAAACAAGTTGACGCTGAAGTGGGAAGGCCCTTATCGGGTAGTACGAGTCACCAGGCCCGGTGCTGTCCGCTTGGAGACCGAAGATGGCGTTCCAGTGAGCAATTCCTGGAATATCGAACATCTTCGCAAGTTCTACCCGTAAGGCGCGGTTGTCGAGGGCCCCCGGCAACCACCCTTTAGTACAAGTCTTGCCGGCGAGGCATATGATCCTTTGTACAAAGCCAGGCGCAGACCCTGAGCACAGATGAATAAATTTAAGTGTTGTGCATTCCCTTGTTGATTTCCATGTTCATGTTTATATATATGCATGTTTGTCTAAGATGTTGTATGACACTTGCTCTCGGTAAGTTCTAACGAACCGCCAAGGTTTCATATCTTTATTTTCTCTTCTTTCTTTTTCTTAAAAGATAGAAGGATTCCTCGCGTGCACATTTGCTGGGGGGGGGAGGGAGATATGAGTACCAGTTGGTGACGTTCGGAATCAACGCTTGCCGGAGGAAGGACAGTGACAGAAAGCTAAGTTCTAGAAACTTAGAACAAGTTTCCTTTATTGCAAAGTTATTTCCTTGGACGATTCCGACTCTTGTATGGAAATTCTGCACGCGAAGGAACCCTTGTTGTAATCAGTTGCGCCCTTATTTTGTTTCGAGTCCGCTCAACGATTTAAGTGGCCGCACTGAGAACGCCAAGGAGTCTCGCCGGCCGCTGCGCTTCCAGCAGGCTGCTGAAGTCCCGCACCCAGCGCTCGCGGCAGGTTGCGCGCCGGCAAGTTTTTCAGTAAGCGTAGGGTTAACTCCATACACAAAGGAATCAGATAATGAAAATAGCAAGCATGTACCTAAACATAGGCGAGTTATATTACATTAATGAGTTGACACAATTCTAACTTGAGACTTAATTGTCTTTGACATGGAATGACGATGGCAAGAAAAGGTGGAGCACTTAATCTCTGCGCTGGCCTTCGATCCTTTTGATGGAATCCACCTTCTCAAGAATAGGCGTGATAAGTTCTTCAAGCGCCTCGACATTTGCATCCTTTGGCAGATGGCCAAGCGCGTTGGAGAGGTCGATGCCGGGATTGCTGTGCACCACCTTGATAAGCACCTTGTGGAGGACGGCCTGGCAAAGCCGACGGGTCTCGTTGGCCAATTGGGTCGCCCGGCTAGACTGAAGCAGCCTCAAGGCGTCGATGATGCTTTCAAAGAACATCGTCAACCTGGCGCTTGAAGATATCCTTTCCTCGAAAGAATACCTGAAGTTTGACAGGCCCATGGTTGACAGTTCTGCCGTAAGCTTCTCCGCAGTGTCGATGAGACGCCCAGTCTAGATCTCCACCCCCTTTTCGTAATCGATTTGGGCGGCGGCAGCGCTCTTGAGCAGGTTCCTCTCTCCCGGGAGATCTTTGAGTAGAGCCTTCTCGCGGGCCCTGCCGGCCTCGAGAGACTTCTCCAACGTGGTCAGCTTCAATTCCAGAACGGCAATGGCTTCATTTGCTGAGAAGAGCTGCTTGGTCTTGTTAGACATAGCAACTTGCATCTCCGCCAGGGTGTGGAGGGTTTTTTCCCTATCACCTTTGAGCGTCGAGAGCTCCTTGCCGTGCTCTTCGACATCTACTTCCAGCTTATTTACTTTGTCGCTCAGCTCGTTCTTGGCGGCCTCTGCAGCTTCGGCAGCATCGACGGCCTCCTTGAGCTTGCCGGCGTGACTTACAGTCAGAGCTTCGAGCGCTTCTTTGTGTTTCTGCTCCAGCTCCTGGGTCCGCCGCGTGACAAGCTTTTCGATATCTTCATCTTTGCTGCGAAGCTTGGCGACGAGTGCCTGCTCACGTGCGGTGAGATCTTCCTTGTGAGCATCAAGCGCAATGCGGCGCCCCGTCAGGAGGGCATCTACGGCAGCGATTCTTTGAGTAGCTTTATCCTGCGCCTTCTCCACGTCAGATTGCTTCAGGAGGATTTCTGTCCACTGTTGGCTCACTTGTTCTCGGCCAGCAGTCAACTCTTGGAGGTCCTCGGCGTACCAAACTTGCATTTGTTCGACGCGCCTCTGGAAATCTGCTTCGGCTGCCTCGACAACTGCCATTCTGGAATCCGCTTTCTCTTTCCGGGCGCGGTGGAGAGCCTGGAGCTTGCGGAAATTCTCGCCCATGGCCTGAAGGAGCTGATCCTCTTCAGATTTGCCGCTGCTAGCGCTGGGATCGTCAACAACCTCGAGCCCGGCAGCAGCGATGATTTCTTCGTCAAAGACTTCTCCTTCGGTTGGTGCCCCAATGCTTGCCATCCCCGACAAGTTGACAAACAAGTTCTCTCCAACCTTGAGATATTTGCTGGATGAGGGGCCTTTAGATGTTGACGGTTGGTCTTCAGCAACCGCCTCACCAGTGGCAGGGGGCTCTGTGGCTGGTGCAGCGCCTGGCGCTCCTGCGGCAGGAATGCCGTCAGTACGGTCATCAGCCTCCCTGCCGCCCCCTTCGGTAGACTCCTTGGTGGGTTCCTCCTGTGCAGTCTTGGCGGCCTCCTCGCCAAGAGCACAACCGGCCTTGATAGTGGCATCTTTGGCGGCCTCGCTGGCAGCGATCCTGTCTGCTTCGGCAGCGGCGTCCCTGGCGGTCTCCTCGATGACGTCGTCAACGTCCATGTGTTCCATCACAGGGAACTCTGAAGGACGAAGGAGGGAAACAGAATAAGATCAAGATTGAAGTTCGAAGGGACCAAAGACAGAGAGAGAAGGGAAAGAATAGCAAGCATTCTGAGGCAATCAGTTACCTGTGTCGAGCTGTTGAGAGGTGGCCTCACCCCTGCCGGCAACTTCGGTTGCCGGGGGAGGATTGCCGGTGTCCATGCTTGCCGGCTCCTCCTCAATTAAGATGGGCTCGTCGGTAGGATCTCTTGCCGGGGACGTGCTTGTGGGCGGCGTGGTCGATGGAGGTGGCACGACGGGGGCGTCTTCCAACAACTCCCCTTGTTGCTGTTCTTCTCCTACAAGCCCAAAGATATCAGCGGCAAGAATAGAAACCTCCGCGCCCGCCAGTGGAAAAAGAACAGTGAACTTACGCTGGGGGCTGTGCTGGGGGCTGCATTGAGGACTGAGCTCCGGGCTGACGATGACAGTTTCTGGCATGCTCGTGGAGCCTGCCGGGGGCCCGTCGCCCGTGGAAGTCTTTGTCCTCTTCGCCATCCTCTCCATCAAGGTTTCCGCATCACTGCAGAGACAATACGAGCAAGTCAGTAAGATTGATCCAAGATTGGAAAATAAAGGCTGTGGCAAAGCACTCACTCTTCCTCTTCTCGCTCCGGACTAAAGCCGGAGATGTCAAATTCAGCCTCCGTTGCGATGTATGACTGGGGAGGCGGAGGAGGGGTCCTAGGTCGCTTGGCTGTGGCAGGCGCCGGGGGTTGGCGTGTTTTCGCCGCCTCAGCTTCCGGTGCGGTAGTGCGAGACACCCCTGCCGCCTCAGCAGTGGCCGCTGGTGTGGGTCTCGCGCGTCGCGCAGGCTGCTGACGAACCCCTTGCCGCGGTGCAGTCTTGCCGGCCGCTTTCCTGCCGGGAGCCTCGCCGCTCGAGGAAGGCTGGCTTGCCGGGATGCCAGATACAGCCTTTCGAAGAACACGCTTTGTCTTCTTCGGGGCTGGGAGCTCTTCTTGCGGTTCTTCTTCAACCGTGTCCTCGTCGGACGAGCTCTCAGCGGCTGTGCTGCTCTGTTCCCTGGCAGCTTTGTCCTTCCCGGCAGGTTTTACTTCCACCACTACCTCTGCATCGCTGGTTTCCCATTCTGTGAAGCCAGCGCTGCCAGCCTCCGCGGCAAGATTTGCCTCCTCCACCCTAGTGGCGATGTATGCTACTTCTTGGTTGGTGGTGGCTCGGATGAAGTCTGCCTCTTCCCGAACGGGTCTCTGCGTCAAGTTATCAAAAAACTTTTGTGCTTCCTCCTCGGTTAGCTCGGCCCAAGTCGCATCAAGACCGTGGGCATTGAACATCGGCATGAAGGCGATGATTGACCACAAAGCAGAGTTGTTGCACAAAGGGGCAATCCTTGCCGGCAACCGATGCTTGTCATCGCGCTGGAACAGCTTTTGACGAAGAGCGCCAAGTTGCATAGCAGTCAGATTATTATTCAACCTAGGGCACAATCTCATGATGTCTGCTGCGTTTCGGTATTCCCAAGCTAGCCTTCCCCTATTCTGCAAGGGGGCGATGCGGCGGCGGAGAAAGTCGAAGCCAATCATCTCCATTGTTAGCCCGGCAGCTTTCAGGCGAAGAATCCTGGTGGTGGCGATTGTGAGCTTTTCGTCATCAGCGGCAAGACTGCTCCAGCCACTGCCGTGGACCGCTTTTTGTTGCCGGGCCAGACAAAACGGATGGGTATCTGCTTCCTTGATCCAGCACCATTCAGCCTGCCATTCGTCCCACTTTTTGCGGTAAACTCCTTCTGTGTATATTTCCTTATTCCAAGCCCTTGGAATCCAAGCGATAGAACCAGAGAGGGCCTCTCCTTTTTGGATACGAGGTAAAAAGTAGTGGCGGAAAAGGGTAGTGTTGGGAACCACTCCGGCAAAGTATTCACAAAGGTGGGCAAAGATGGACATGCACAGTATCGCATTCGGCGTGAAATCGAGAAGATGAAAGCCGTATGTGTACATGATGTCGTTGAAGAAGTCAGAAAATGGGGGGCAGAGCCCGCACTAGAAATATGCGACGAAAAAGGGGTATCTTTCTGACCCACTTTTGGAGCAAGAACCTGGAATCACGCATGTGGCGGGGTGAGCCTGTGTCTCCTTCACCCACATGCATTGGTACCGCCTCTTCAAAGCTTCTGCATCGAGCGACGGGGCAAAGACGACATACCTCTTCCGCATCTTCACTAGTTCGCTCTCCGGGACATCAGCTTTCGCCTCCTTGCTCTTGCCTTTGCTGGCCCTGGGCGGCTTGGCGGCTGCGAGGGCGGAAGCTGGGGATGAAGCGAGCGTGGAGGCGGCGGGCGGAAGAGGGAAAGCTTTGCTCTGAGCTCGAGAGGAGGAAGGCGATGGCGATGGCCAGATTGAGAAGAAAAGGGGGGTAAATAGGCTTGTGCCTCCGCGGCTTCTCCTTTTTATGGGGAAGGAGCGGGGCCGCCTCTTTTACTCCCCAATGTGAATGCGCCTCTATAGGCGCGTCGCAGTTGCAGCTTTTGAGGCACGCTCCCCAAGTCGCGCGTTCGGCGCGTGTAGTGGGGGGCACAGTAAACGGGATATTTACGAGCAGTTAATCCCCTGCCACGTGTGCCCGTGCACTGTTTGGGCCTAGCCCAACAACGCCTCGCACTCGTGTATGGCCTAGGCCCGGGGGCTCCTGTCGATGTACTAAGTACTGGGCCACTAGTACCCCGTACTTGTGCACGGGCAGTTGTAGCCATACTCGTGGCAAGGCTTGTCGGGTAACAGTTCGAGGTTGACTCAAGGCATCAAAGAAATCATCAAGTCAGAGATCTGAGGATCAGCAGATAAGAAGAGCTGGAATCCGAAGGCCAGCTTCCCCGGCAAGATCTTGCCGGGGTGGCCTGCGGAGCCCGGCAAGGATCGGCGCCCGGCAGGGCTTGGTGCCCAGCAAGCTTTGGCGCCTGGCAAGGTTTTGTTGCTATGCCACCTCTCTAGCACAGCGACAAACCCGACATTCTGGGTCCTTCTTTGGATGCGTGGCGACGCGCCAGTGGAGGAGAGCTTAAGCGGTGCTGATGGGATGGCCCCTTTTTCCATCCCCAAGAAAGTAAGGACACCTAAACGGACACCTTACGGTGCATTAAATGCGTTTGTCCTAGTCCGTCAGGGGTTAGGTATGATGACCCTGTAGCTACATTACACCTCAATGTATGTACATTTTGCCACTGTGGTGACCCCTTTGTGGTATAAAAGGAGGCCCATGGCAACTGCTACAGGGGAGGAGGATCTTCTGGCCCATTCTGCATGCGTAGCTGCTCTTGAACGTACTGTTCACTGTGAGCGCTCCTTGAGCCTGGGCTCAAGAACACTAATAATAACACAAGGCAGGAGTAGGGTTTTACACTGATCAGCGGCCCGAACCTGGGTAAAATCGCCCCGCGTCAATCGTTGGTTCTGCTCTTTGCGCATACCTTTCCCCCCGCCGAATCGTAAAGGGGTCTCTTGGGATCCCATAGGTGTCGCACGCCGACAGTAGTTGTAGTCGTCGCCGCACCATCTTGAAAAAGAGTCATGGTAGACTCGGCATCATAAATGCCACTAAGAAGGATGGTTGTGAAGTCGAACTCGGGAGCATCGTCTTGGATCTCGTTGGGCTTGGACATCTTGGTGGTACTGTCCTCATGCTCGTTGGCGTGGAGCTTGGTCGTCGTGAAGTGTGCTTGTGGTGGAGAAGCCTTAGCCTTCATGAGTTCTTGTTCCGCCTTGAGAGCACCAATGTAGTTGTCGTCGAGGGACTTGGAGTTCTCGAGGAAGATGGTCTTGGAGATGTCGTTGTGCAATCCCATCATGAAGTGGAGCTTCATCAAAATGAGGTCGTCCATGCCGGCTCGTCCCAAGGCATTCTTCATCTCCTAGAAGTACGCGTCGATGGACTTGGATCCTTGGATGGTGTTCTCCAATTGGTGTAGAAGTTGTTCCGTGTAGGTGGGAGGCATGAACTCTTGCCGCAAAGCTCTCTTCGTCTTGGGCCAACTCATGTCATAGCGCTCCAAAGGTGTGTGAAGCCACCATGTCGACGCGTAGTCGTGGAAGTTTGTTGTGGCGCACTTCACTTGATCTTCGGGAGGAACTTGATGTAGGTTGAGGTAGTCGTCCATCAAGCGCTCCCACTCGAGATACTCCTCGGGTTCTTGAGTCCCATAGAAAGGAATCGTGTGGTCGATGTCAAGGTCATAGTAGCTCGTGGAAGTCGCGGACTTGATCTGGGGAGCTTCTCTTGAGTGTAGTCTTGAGGTGCTTGTAGGCGAAGATGTCGTATGTCCGTAGGCGAAGATGCCTTGAAGTCGCTTGGCGTAGATGCCAAGGTATATGGTGAAGTCGTTGAGCAGTGGTTGGTGTTGAGCTCTTGACCTTCACATACTCGTTGGTGATGGTGTCGATGCCGATGTGACCTTGCCGGAGATGGTAGCTCGGAAGGATGTGCACTTGAGCGTCTTCTCGAAGATGAGGAAGATCTCTTGTTGGACTTGATGTGGGCTTTGATCTCCTCCATTTGAGCATCCATCTTGGCATCCAAGTTGTTGTTCATGGCATCACACTTGTCGTTGTTGTTGTAGATCGCAGGAGGTGTGCTTTGCCTATCCATCACAAGACTCGAGTAGAGGTGGTAAGAAATGAGATAAACAATACCAAGCTACCTTTTCCCAAAGTTGAAGATGTATCCTGTTTCACTCAATGTGAAATGAAAGAGTAGTGGAATTGGTACTGGACTTGTTCACTCACACCTACAAAGTAAAGCTTATCGAGTGGCTTGGTTAGGACAAGTGGCACAAAAATTTGATGCAAAATGTTAGCAAGAGTCAATATTGTTGAAAGATATTCACAAATTCGCAAGTGAAACAAGTAGACCAATAGCAATGAATGGCACACGGAAACACACACACAGATAGATAAATGGGGTCGTGCAACCAAGGAATGAGCACAAAATGTGGAATCCGTGGAAAACGCTCGTGTTGCACAACTCAAGAGAGACGCTAGCACGATTGCTTAATAGGCGGATACAACACTTGTGCACAACCTATAATATGCAAAATGTGTCAACTTTCTATCCCAAGTATACTATGTGTGTATGGTTCCCGGTGTTTCGCACACGATGATCCAAGATGATCAATGATGGTATATGATATCTAATGTGGCAATGCTAGACGATCAAACACACAAGATCCACAAGGTACATGAACAACAAAGGGAAAGATACAAGGTAGAGTTCATCCCAATCCTTACAGGAGTTGAGGTCTTGATGGCATCCTAGACGGATCTTCCCATGAGGGGTCTTGATGATATCCCGCAGGATCTTCTCACATGGAGGTCTTGAACTCCATGGGAGTGGTAGTCTCTCTCTCGCAAGAGTAGAGGTAGGTAGGAGCAAAGCTCACATACAAATGGGCTATCATATTTGCTAACCCTAGAATGGAGGAGGGGGATGAGTATATATAGTGGTAGCCACGAAGGGGTAAGTGAGGGGCGAAAGGGTACATGGGCGTCGGCCTGAGTGTCGGCGCGCAGGCAAGGCCGGAAGTTTCTGGGACGGCCGGAAGGTCCGGGCTCCTGAGGTTCTGGGCGAGGTTCAGGTAGGGTCCGGGCTATCCAGAGAGTTGGCACACTCTTGGACTGCTTTGGTGCAGCAGGGCCGGAAGTTCCGGGATGGCCGGAGGTTCCGGTGGCCGGAAGTTCCAGGCAGCGGCCGGAAGTTCCGGGCTTTCCAGGAGCTTGTCCATGCTTCTTCTTCCTTCTCTTCCAGGCTTCCATCGCGGATGGTGTAGTTGTACACTTGTGCTCGCACTGCTCTTCATCGTCCGTGGTGCTCCGATAATACCTATGCATGCACATGGAACAAGTGTCAAGTAGTATACCATCCTCGAAGGGGTCAAGTGAGCACGTGTAAAGGAGATGATTCACCTTTATGTATGTGAAGTAGATGTCACACGTGTCACTTGCCGAACGGACTCTTGACATGGTGATGTCCATAGGATGCTCCGCATCACTTCCTTTGTATTCATATTCTTCTTTGAATCGATCAGGAATATTTACCTACACCAAATTTGTTTCGATAGGGTGTATTTGCTACTGAAAGTCAAGTGTTATCTGTCATTACATTGGGAATTGGGAGATTGCAGAATCGCTTCGTGGTTGGTAGCTACGTGCACAAGTGTGTGGTGTTGCGAATATCCATAGGGTTGAAGATCCATCGCATTGGCAACGGGGGAACAGCTGGGGAGTTGGAGAGCATCTCATAAGTTATCCATCAAGTTCATCACCAACATCATGTGCTCACTGAGAAGATTGGGACACCCCTTATCATTAGAAGTGCAGCCTATGGGGTCGGTGGGTCACGATGGGCGAGCGAGGTCGCCGTGGCTGTGCGCGCGGGCGGTGGCTACTGCTGGTTCTGCTCGACCAAAAGATGCTCAGAGGATGACTCTGCCTCCGGCTACGCACCCATGTTGGCTGCACGAGCACGGTGGACGCGAGGGACAATGACGGACTCCGTCTAGACGTGGTTGGCACGGCGCTGGGCGCGGGCGTGTCGAGCATCGGCCATGGCGGGGCTGAAGTTTGAGGCGCAAAAACCAAGCCCCCTACCTGGTGCACCAAATGTCAGGGGATTGATTCTGAGCCACGCGAAATCCTCCAATACCCTGATTTGAGCTCTTGGGGCCTGGCTTTGCGTCTACGAGGCTATGAGCTAGGCGCGATGAGGACACAGCGAGCTACCCAGGTTCGGGCCACCGTGCGGTGTAAAACCCTACTCCTGCTTGGTTGTATTGCTTGTGGACAATGCTCTTGGAGCTACAAGATGAGTCGGAGTTCTTTGGGGCTAGCAATGGTGCTAGGGTTTGGGCAGGAGTCCGTCCCTTGCTACGGTGGCTGCTCTGTCCCTTATATAGATGCCTTGGGACTCTTCCCTGAAAATATGAGTGGGAAAGGGCTACCATAGGGTGGCTATTTGAAAGGAGACATGCGTCGATGCAATCCTGACAAAAGGTGGTCTTCGCCGGCCCAAGGTGCTTATCCATGATGCACCAGGGGCTCCACGATTACCTCTGTCCTGCTGCGCCATCGTATTGGTCTTCTTTAACCAAAGGGGAAACCTTTGGGACTTGATTTGCGGGCAGGTAGGCACAGCTGCTCCCTTAGCACCGAAGGGGAAACTGTCCTTGGCCGCGCAAGCTCGCGCCTGCCTTATCAACGTCACCCATGTGATGGCTAGCACCTGCGCCGCGTGGCTCCTCAGGAGGCCTCACAGGAGGGCGTCTTGCGAGGGCGGCTTTTGGAGGCCGCTCACTGTGATGGTAGTCTTGATGAAGTCCTTCGTATGAGAAGCCCCTCGTGGGGCAGGGCCCTCGTGAGGGTGCTGGCTCATGGCGCCCGCTGGTGGGCTGCCTCATGAGTTCGGCCAGAGGGCCCTTCCTAGGCCGTATGCAGGTGGCCTATAGTACCCTGGTTCCCACTAGGCCGACAGTTTGGTGTGCATGTACCGCTCATGGAGCGATAGGGGACGGTTGTCGGAATCGGTGCTCCGGGGACCCAAGAAGTTCAAACTCTAGGGTGCGCTCATCCCTACCGCTCTACCCTTCCTGCAACTAACCATGATGAGGCTACCATGAGAGCGAGCTAGCAGGGGCAGGCCAGAGACACAGCAGTTACCCAGGTTCGGGCCACCTTGCGGTGTAAAACCCTACTCCTGCTTGGTGGTTGGATTGCACTCGCGAGGGAGAATGAGGGCTAGTTTGGTTGCAAAGTTTTTTTTAACTGTGGCAATTGAAAACCACAATATTACTCTGTGTGGGCAAAGAATACTACAGTTTCCTAAAACCAATGTTTTTCTCAGTTTTACATGTGTTTGGTTGCTGCTGTTTAACCAAAGTTTTGACCAAGTATTTTAGCGTGGATGACTGAGTAATTAGCAGCTGCTAACGGCGGCCGGCTGCATGCAGCTGCCATGCACACATAATAGCATCCTAGGATCAGTCAACTAGATTGAAGAAATACCATCCTAGGAGTAGTCAACTAGATTGAAGTAATACAATCCTAGGAGCGTGTTGCCATTATATGTCTATATACGTGCATGTACTTCCAGCCGGCCCTAAATTCTTTGTGCGTGTACATGCGTCATTTATACTGAATCGGCTAGCTAGCTAGCATATATAACCTACTGCTTATGAGTGTTCTCCCAGAAGATTTCTCTCCGTTCTGTTTTAAAAAAATAAGTCGGGACCTCTTTTCTGAATACTGCAAAAAAACCATGGTTTCTAGCATACTATGGTTTACAAAACTTTGGTTTTTTCTGAAGCCAAACGCAACAAAGTATTCAAAACCATGGTATTTTTTTTTCAGAAACCACGGTATTTTCAGAAAACTTAAAAAAAACTTGGCTCCCAAACGCAGCCTGAGAGTACAAGAGTTATGGAGAAGGCTCGATCCTCTACTACGACGGCACCCTGCCTTGGTCCTCTTCCCCCAAAAACACTGGCGAGAAGGGTTGCCACACAACGGCAATTTGAAGGGGGACAGGGGGCGTAGTCTATCCTAACAAAAGGTTGTCTTCGTCTGCAAAGCCACCGTCCATGACGCGCCGGTGGGCTCGGTGATGACCTCCGCCCTGCGTGGCCGTCGTCTAGGTCCTCTTGCACCGATCAGATAACCTTCGGGGATTGCTTTGGGAACCAGTGGCTGGCCTTGCTCCCTTAGCATGAAAGAGGAAAGCCTCCTGTCGGGGACGAATCCGCGATCACCTATGGGACCCAGGGAAGGACCCCTTTACGTTCGGCAGGGAGAGACGGTCGCACGAAGAGCAAATCTAGCGAAGAACACGACAGTGCACGGGAGAGATTTACCCAGGTTCGGGCCGCACGGATGCGTAAAACCCTACTCCTGCTTTTTGGTTTATTATCTGTATGATTGTTCTAGCTCCAGGAGCGCTACAGTACCGAGCAGCTGCGTACAATACTGGAGTTCTCCATCTCCCCGTTCCTCCCCCTCTCCACGTTGCCTATGGGCCTCCTTTTATACGCACAAAGGGGTCACCAACAGGTGGCAAACAGTAAAGGTAGAGGTGGAAAGTTGCTACAGTAAGGCCATTATTACCAGGATGACATGTCCTACCTACCACTGACGGCAGGGGACAAGGGCATTAAATGCCCATGCCTTTGCTGTCCAGATACATGTACCCGGACGTCTTGGACGTGGGAAAAGCCTATCCCACCTGCTCCTTCACCGCTAGCTACAGTGTACCGCCGTCTACACAGTGCCTCGCCACACATGCTTGGAAGGACCCAGAGCGCCACGCTGGCAGAGGCACCGGAGCAGCACAGTAGCACAGTGGTACAGTAACGCTTGCCGCGGCAAGACCTTGCCGCACCTGACAGCTTGCCGCAACCCATAGCTTGCCGCGCAAGGTAAGTTGCCGGGGCAAGTACCTTGCCGCAGCTGCTATCTTGCCGCAGCCAATACCTTGCCGCATCCAATGACTTGCCGGGGCAAGTACCTTGCTGCGGCAAGTACTCTGCTACAGCAAACCTCAGGCTGGGCCTCAGCTGTCCCTCCCGGCAAGCTCCTCTTGCCGGGGCCTTAACTCTTGCTTTGTATACTTTGTTCTTGAATGGCTTAATAATCTTGAGCTTCTCTCTGGCTGTCCTCCCGCAAGCCTGGCCGCGGGATGCTACTACTGCCCATGCACAAGTACGGGGTACTAGGGTACCCCTATTCTAGTACACCGACAGGAGCCCCCGGGCCTGGGCCACACACGGTGCCGGGCGTTGTTGGAACAGGCCCAAACAGTGCACGGGCACGCGTGGCTGGGATAAGCCGAAATGTCTCTATGCTGTTTAATTGCACGCTCTCCCACGCGTCGCGCGTTGAATGCGGAGCATGGGAAGCGTGCGCAGTTATCTCGAATGATGAAGGAGCGGATGGTTCCGCATCTTTCCCCATAAAAGGAGGGACCTGCAGAAGCACTCACACACCCCTCACACCATTCTCGATCTTCAAATCTCCGCCTTCTTCTTCCTCCGCTCCAAAACAAAGTGGTTTCCCAATCCTCCGCCACCGCGCGCGTCCGCATCTCCCTCGGTCCTCAGCTCCGCCTTCGCCATGCCTCCCAAAGGAGAAAAGGGGAAGACGGGGAAGTCCTCAAGGACGGAGACCCAGGCGCAGTTGAAGAGGCAGAAGTACGCGCTCTTCGCTCCGACGCTCACGGGGGCGGATCTCAAGGCCAAGTTCCAAGGCATGTGGGCCGTGAGGACCAAGGCGCATCCGGCCACCCGCGTTCGCCCAGCCACCGACGAGAGCGAAGTGAGCAAGTACCCCTTCTTCGCTTGCTACTTTTGGTGCGGGCTCTGCCCACCGTACTCGGATTTCTTCAGCGACGTCATGTACACCTTCAATCTCCGTCTGCTGGATCTCACACCGAATGCCGTATCCACCATGGCAATATTTGCGCATCTGTGCGAGAACTTCGTCGGCGTCGCACCCAACACCGCGCTGTTCAGGTATTACTTCACTCCCTGTGCTGAAAAGGGGGAGCCTCTCACTGTTGGCGTCTCGTTCGTTTCAAGATTGGGCGCCAAGGAGCATTATCTGAAGGGGGATCTCCGCCCAAGATGGGGAGAAATCCGGTCTGAATGGTGTTGGATCATTGACGACGAGCCGCCACCATACTGTGAGCTTCGCAAGACCCCAGCAGCGCGTGGCACGGACTGGAGCGATCTGGATCCCCAGGACAAAAAGCTGGAGATTGCCGCTACCAGGATCATACGGCTCAGGGAGGCCGGGCTCACCATAGGGATGGTTGGCGCAGACTTCCTCCGCCGCCGCATTGCTCCTCTGCAGCAGAGAGGAAGGCCGGCCTCTGATTGGAAGAACCCAGCCGATATCATGCGGCTGCGCCCGGGACTGATCAACAACTTCACAGTTCTGCAGCATGACTTTTTCATGCGAGAACTGTTCAAGCAAGAGACAGATCCAGAGAAGCGCGACAAGGCGTTCACGCTGCCGAAGCACATCGTGCCCCTTTGCAACAACTCCGCATTGAGTGCAATCATCGCTATGATGCCGCTCTACAATGCGCACAGTGTTGAAGCAACTTGGGACGTGCCGCTCGAAGAAGACGTGCGGCGATTCTTTGACTCCACGGTCGAAAAGCAGGTCCGGGTGGAGGAGTGGCTCGTCCGCAACACCACTGAGCAAGAAATAGAATTCATTGCTCGAAGAGTGGAGGAGGACGGGCTCGCCAGGGAAGCTGGCAATTTTGGTTATACTTTGGCGGAGCTCAACGAGGCACAAAAGGAGAGCCTTGCCGAGCAGGGGATGCTTGCCGGGAAGGGCGAGCTCGCCGCACCCGGCAAGGATATCGGGCCAAGCCAGCCTGCCGACGAGTTAGGCAGCTCGGAGGATGAGGGCTCCTCTTCCGAGGAGGGCACCGAAAGCCCACCGCAGTCAGAGTCCCCAGCCCCTCTGAGGAGGAAACGCCTTCGCAGGCTTGGCGAAGTGGCTGAGCGGCAAGAAGTTCAACAACCGCCGGAGCGCCGTTCAACGCGCTTGACCGCGGCAAGGGCTGGTGCTGCGGGAGCGTCTCACGCGGCCCCGGCAACTGGAGCAGGGTCATCAAAGACCGCTGCTACTACCCCCGCCAAGCGGCCAAGGAGCCCAGCTCCCCCTCCTCCCCCTCCTCACACGGAGGCGGACTTTGATTTTTCCGCTCTCAGCAAAGAGGACTACGAAGAAGAGTAAGTTCCCTTGCCGCGACCCTCAATCTTTGTAAGTTTTGTTTCTGTCCTCACTTGTCGCACTCCGGCCTTGCTTCCGCAGGGAGGAAACCTTGGCGGAGAGGACAAGGAAGAGAGCTAAGGTCTCGACGAGCAAGACCGTGGTGGTCGTCGAAGATGAGCCCACGGCAACCACCGGGGGAGCGTCTGAGACCATCCCGACCAGCTCGGAGCCCAGCCCTCGTCGCAGCACCCAGCGCAGCCCCCAGCGTAAGTATTTCAACTACCTTTCGCTGGCGGTCGCTGAGGAACAAGCATTTTGTCACTGACATCTTTGGGCATGTAGGAGAGGAGCAGCAAGTGGAGCCATCTGAAGGTGCTCCAGAAGTACCACCCCCCTCGACCACACCGCCAAGGAGAAGATCTTTGGTAAGGGCTCCCACTAGCGGGCCGAGCCACGAAGAGGAGCCGGCAAGCGCCGAAGCGCCAAGCACCAGCGCTGGCGACCCCACCCCAATGACAAACGTTGACGGGGAAGGGGAGCCCACCGCTCCTGAGCTCAACACGGGTAAACCCACTTGCCGCAAAACTCTTTCTGCTTTCTTTCTTTTGTCTTCTTGAATTTCTTCCTGAAGCTCTTTTTGCTTTACTTCTTGGGTTAGCAGAGCCCTCGTCGGTGGAGCCAATGAACATTGACTCTTCTGCTGAGGAGAACACCGCAGGGGCCGTCGACGACGAGGCCGCCAAGGCCGCCGCTGCCAAGGCCGACAAGCTGGCAGCCGACAAGCTTGCCGACGAAGAAGCTGCCAGGGCTGCCGAAGAGGCCGGCAAGGCCGCCGAGGATAATACCGCCAAGGCGCCCACCGATGAAGCCGCCAAGACTGCTGAAGATGAGGCCGCCCAGAAGGCTGCTGAGGAGGCCGGCGAGGGAGCCGGTGGTCGTACAGACGGCCCTGAGGCCACAGGAGCGCCAGGCGCTACTCCGACCATGGGTCCCTCAACCACTGACGAGGCGGCAGCGCCCAACTCGCCTCCGCCAAGCAAATACATCCGGGTCGGCGAGAACGTCTACGTCAGCCTCCCCTGGACAGTGGGCTCCAGAGCGCCAACCGAGGAGGATGTTGTGGACGAGGAGATCCTTGCCGCTGCCGGGCTCCAGCTTGTGGATGCGCCAGGCGCCAGCAGCAGCACGTCTGAAGAGGAGCAACTGCTTCAAAAGCTGCTGAATCTTCATCGCGCCCGACGGGAGAAGCTAGCTTCCAGGGAGGCGCTCATCGAGAAGGCCGAAGCTAACATGTTGAGGCGCGCGGAGATCTTGGCGGACGTCCGCGCGCGATCGCTTAATGCGTTAGAGGTCAAGCGGGCACAGCTAGCCGAAGAACGGCAGGCCCTCCTCCTGATGAAGCAAGACATTGAACAAAAACAGGAGGAGGCCGCCAAGGAGTTGTCTGCTCAGGCCGGTGATCTGAACCAGCGGAAAGTGGACCTTGATGCCCACGAAGAGGAACTTGCTGAGCGCAAGAAGAAACTTGCCGAAACCCTCCAGCAGAAAGACGAGGAGGTGGCAAGACTTGTCGCAGAGCGGACCCAGGGGCAGGCATAAAAACACCAGAAGGAAATCGAAGCCTTGGCCCAAGAGTACGCCAGCAAGTTGGTGGAGGCCACCAATGCTGTCGCTGCTGCAGAAGTGAACAGGAAGGAAACGGAGGAGAAAGTGGCAAGACTAGAGGCCGCCCTCAAGGCAAACAGTGACAAGCTCTCAACGCTTGAAAGTGAGAGGGCAAAGGTGACCCACACTTTGGCGGAGATGCAAGTTACCATAGCCAAGAAGAACAATCTGCTTGCTGCCGCCAACGACTCCAGAGCAGACCTGAAGCTGAAGCTGACCACGCTGAAGGGGACGCTCGACACCACCAGAAAGCGCGAAGGGCTTCTAATGACAGAGCTCCAGAAGGAAAAGGGTCTGCTTCAAGACGCTATTGCAACCCACAAGAAGTTCAGAGATAACGTGGGGATCTTCACAGACAGGCTTGCCAGCGCCGCCGAGGACATCGACAAGGAGCTGACTGCCCTGAAGGTGCCGGACTTCGGGTACTCCACCGACAAGAACACGCAAACTAGCGTCAAGCTAGCCGAGTTCTTCGACGGAGTAGTAGAAGCACTCCAACAGCTCCAAGTCAATCACAAGGCTCAACTGGCCGACGAGTCACGCAGGCTTTGCCGGGGAGTTCTCCGGAGGTTGTTGGTGAAGATAGCATACAGAAACCCGGGCGTCGACTTCAGCAACATCTTCAAAAGCTTGCCGAAGGGATACGACCCCGCGCCACTAGAGGCCCTTGTCGCGCCCATCGTGGAGAGGGTGGACCAAATCCAGAGAGTCGAAGGCGAGCACCGCAATTAGAGAGCCCATTCTTCTCCCTCCTTGCCGCCGCTAGACATGTTAAAGAACAATCTGTTTAAGCCGCGGCAACTTATCTTGTAATATAACTTGCAATATTTTGAAGTTAATGCATGTCATCTCCCTTGAGCAATTTCTTTCTTTGTGTGTACTTGCCCTACGCTTATAGGGAACTTGCCGGTGCGCGCACCATCACCGCGAGCGCTGGGTGCGGGACTTCAGTAGCCTGCTGGCGGTGCCGCTGCTGGCAAGCAACCTTGTCGCGCTTAGTGCAGCCACTTAGGTTGTTGAGCGGACTCGAAACAAGGTAAGGGCGCGACCGATTACGCATAGGTTCCGTCGCGTACAGGTTTTCCATACAAAGAGTAGTATCGTTCAAGGAAAATAACCTTGAAAATAAAAAAGAATTTTGATTGTTCAAACTTTGGCACTTAGCTTGGTCGCTGATCTCTCCGCGGCAAGGTCTTGTCACTGCTTGCCGCTGCCTTCTTCCCGGCAAGGCAAAGTTTCTTTGAACGACGCCTGGTCCATGCCTGGTCCATATCATTATCCCATCCCCCCCGGCAAACTTGTGCGCGAGGGAAGCTTGTGTCTCTTTGAGAAAAAGAAAGAAGAGAAAATAAAGATATAGGAGCTTGGCGGCTCGTTAATGCTTACTGGGAAGGCTGTACTGCACAGTATGTCAGATAATCATGCAAAATAAAAGTAAACATGAAATCGTCAAAAACTGCGAAATACAAAAGCTTTATTGATGCACAGGGTCTGCGCCTGGCTTTGTACAAAGGATTACATGCAACAGCGGCAAGACTTGTACAAAAAGTGGTTGCCGGGGAAGGGCCCGGCAACCACGCCTTATGGAAAAAACTTACGAAGATGCTCAATGTTCCAGGAATTGATCACTGGAATGCCATCCTCGGTCTCCAGGCGGACAGCGCCGGGCCTGGTGACTCGTTTCACCCGATAAGCGCCTTCCCACTTCGGCGTCAACTTGTTTGAATTCTTGGCCGACTAAACGCGCCGAAGAACAAGGTCGCCTTCCTCGAGACTTCTGGCATTAACTTTGCGGCTATGGTAGCGACGCAAAGCTTGCTGGTAGCGAGCAGCTCTCACATCAGCCTGAAGACGATCCTCCTCGAGGAGCACAGCGTCATCTTGCCGCAGTTGCTCTTGCTCAAGCTCATCGTAAGCGAGCACTCGAGGTGACCCGTATACGAGTTCCGTGGGGAGAACTGCCTCTGCTCCATAAACTAGAGCAAAAGGCGTCTGGCCAGTAGCTCGATTTGGCATCGTCCTGATCGACCAAAGAACCACTGGCAGCTCCTCGATCCAGTTCTTGCCGCACTTGCGCAGCCTGTCGAAAGTTCTCGTCTTGAGCCCATGCAGCACTTCAGCATTTGCCCTTTCAGCTTGACCGTTGCTTCGGGGGTGAGCAACAGAAGCGAAACAGACCTTGGCGCCAAGGTCTTCGACATACTGCATCAAGGCGTGGCTCGTGAACTGGGTACCGTTGTCGGTGATGATCCTGTTAGGAACACCAAAGCGACAAACAATTCCCTTGAAGAACTTGATGGCTGATTGTGCTGTCACCTTCCTCACTGCTTCCACTTCCGGCCACTTCGTAAACTTGTCGATGGCCACATACAAGTACTCGAAGCCCCCGGTGGCACGGGGAAAGGGGCCGAGGATGTCGAGCCCCCAGACCGAAAATGGCCAGGAGAGAGGGATTGTCTGGAGAGCTTGAGCTAGCTGATGAATCTGCTTGGAATGAAACTGGCACGCTTCACACTTGGTTACTTGTGCAGTTGCATCCTGGAGGGCGGTGGGCCAAAAGAAACCTTGCCGGAAAGCCTTTCCAGCAAGGGCTCTTGACCCTATGTGGTGACCACATATGCCTCCATGAATCTCCGCCAACAGCTCCTGTCCTTCTTACCGGGGAATACACTTCAATTTCACACCGTTTGGTCTTTTTCTGCACAGCATGTCATCGACAAATTGATACATATTGGACCGTCGGGCTACTTTCTCCGCTTCTTCCTGCTCTTCGGGAAGTTCTCCTGTCCGAAGGAAACGGACGATCTGCTGCGCCCACGCTGGAGCCTGTGGCTCGACAACGAGGACTAAAGGCATTTCTTCTGCTGCGGGAACATCAGGCCCTACGGCAAGAGCTTGTCGCTCTACCAGAGCCGGCCGTTCCCCGATGAGCTTGGCGGGAACAGCCGCTTCAACGACAAGAGCCTGGGGCCCTGCTGGAGCGTGCTGTCCTTCAACAAGCTCGTCGGGAGCAGTTGCTTCAATGACGGAAGCCCAAGGCCTCGTCGGAGCATCTTGCTCCTCAGCGCTTCGATCAGGAGCGCCTGCTTCAACCACAAGAACCCGAAGTCTTGTCGGAGCAAGTTGCCCCTTTGCCTTTTGCCTAGGAGCACCCGCTTCAATGACAAGAGCGTGAGGCCTTGTCGGAGCAAGTTGCCCCTCTGCATCTTTGGCGCTGGCTTTGGTAGCCTTCTTGCCGGCGGCTTCGGGGAGCTCTGCCGGGAAGTAGTCGCCAGAAGCCAACTTCCTCTTCCTGCCTTGCCCTACTGATGGCGTCACCGATGGCTGAGTTAGTTGGAGCACAAAAGTGCCTGGTTCCACAGGCAATTTGAGTGCGGCGCACTTTGACAAACCATCGGCAATGTCATTCTCAGCACGTGGGACGTGCTCCATTTGTAGGCCGTCAAAGCGTTCCTCCAACTTCCTCACCTCATCTACATATGCTTCCATCAATGGGCATTGGTAGTTCTTGCTCACTTGCCTGACGACAAGCTACGAATCTCCCCTGACAATAAGCTTCTTGATCCCAAGGTCTGCCGCGATCCTGAGACCGGCAAGCAACCCCTCATATTCTGCAGTATTGTTCGTCGCCTGTTCCTTGGGAAAGTGCATTTGGACCACGTACTTGAGGTGCTCTCCGGTGGGTGCGACAAGCAGTACGCCAGCACCGGCGCCTTGCAGCGAAAAGGCCCCATCAAAGTACATAAGCCACTCTTTGCTTGTCTCCTTGCCGGGGAGAGTCGTCTCTGGGATTTCTTCGTCTGGCGTTGGTGTCCATTCTGCGAAAAACTCTGCCAAAACTCGGCTCTGTATGGTTGATGTACTCTCAAAATTGAGACCAAAGCTCGACAACTCCAACGCCCACTCGACAATCCTGCCTGTCGCTTCTGGATTTTGCAAAATCCTTTTCAGCGGGAAGCGAGTGACGACGGTAACTTCATGTGCTTGAAAGTAATGGCGCAGCTTTCTCGAGGCCATGAGAAGGCCGAAAAGCAGCTTCTGCACACCAGAATACCTTGACCTAGCTCCCTGCAGAAGAGAGCTCACAAAGTAGACCGGGCGCTGCACCATTTTCTTCTTTTGTATCACTTCGCCTGACTGTGCAGACGAATCCTTGTCGGCAGCAAAACTTGTCGGGGGAGCCCCCAGCTTGTCGCTGGACGTGCTTGCCGCAGTTACTGCCTCCTCATCCACCTCTCTCTCCGCTACTAGCGCAGCACTAACCACTTGATTGGTTGCCGCTAGATACAGCAACAACTTCTCTTGTGGTTTAGGTGCGACAAGTATTGGAGGAGAGGAGAGGTATCTCTTCAAGTCTGGCAGCGCTGCCTCCGCCTCCGGAGTCCATTTCAATGGACCTGCCTTTTTTAAGATTTTGAAAAATGGCAGGGCGCGCTCAGCTGACTTGGAGATAAACCTACTGAGAGCAGCAACACAGCCGGCAAGTCGTCGTACATCCTTGACGCGCTTCGGTGCTTCAATTTGCTCAATGGCTTTGATCTTGTCAGGATTGGCTTCAATTCCACGTTGAGACACAAAGAACCCGAGAAGCTTGCCGGAGAGAACTCCAAACATGCACTTCTCGGGGTTGAGCTTCAGGTTGATCTTGCGCAGATTTACAAAAGTTTCTTCTAGATCTTGAACCAAAGTAGCCCTGTCCTTGCTTTTGACCACTATATCATCCATATAGGCTTCCACATTTCTGTGCAGCTGAGGCTCAAAAGCAATCTGGACGGCTCTTGCAAATGTTGAACCAGCATTTTTCAAACTAAATGGCATACGTACGAAACAGTATGTGCCACAGGGTGTGATAAATGCGGTCTTTTCCTCATCTTCCTCAGCCATGAAGATTTGATGATACCCTGAATATGCGTCAAGAAATGAAAGCAAATCACATCCTGCCGTGGAGTCAACAATCTGGTCTATGCGGGGCAAAGGAAATGGGTCTTTGGGACAAGCTTTATTGACGTCAGTGAAATCAATACAAAGCCTCCATTTTCCATTCGCTTTGCGCACGACAACAGGATTGGCCAACCACGTAGGATGGAGCACTCCTTTGACGAGGCCAGTTGCTTCCAACTTCTTGATTTCTTCCGCAATAAACTCTTGCCGCTCCACAGCTTGCTTTCTGGCTTTCTGCTTGACGGGCCTCGCGTGGGGACAAACGCCAAGGTGGTGCTCAATTACTTTCCTGGGAACACCGGGGATGTCGGACGGTTCCCATGCAAACACGTCGACATTCGCCCGCAGGAAAGCAACGAGCGCGCTTTCCTATTTGTTGTCAAGTATGGCACTGATGGTAAAGGAACCACCAGTGCCGTCCTCCTTGGCGGGCACCATCTTTGTCGCCGGCGGAGCGGCTTTATTCTTTTTGCACTTGCCGGTGGAGCTCTCTGGTGCGTCCTCGACGGCAGCGCAGCACTCCGAAGAGGTGCGCTTGCCGGAGTGGGCACAGGAGCTCTTGTCGGACTTCCTCTTGTTCTCCCCCCCGAGAGCTTCAGCGGCAAGTGCCTTGGCGGTAGTTGCGGCAGCTGCTTCCCGGTAGATCTTGTCGGCGCAAATAAGCGCATCCTTCTTGTCGCAGGGAACTGTGATAACACTTACTGGGCCTGGCATCTTCAACACGTTGTAGGCAAAATGAGAGGCTGCCATGAACTTGGCGAGCGCTGGACGGCCAAGTATCCCATTATAAGGCAATGGAATATCGGCAACGTCAAAGGTGACCTTCTCGGTCCGGTAGTTCAGCTCGCCACCAAATGTCACCGGCAGCGTGATCTTCCCTTTCGGCTTGCTCCTTCCTGGATTGACTACTTGGAAAGTACCAGTTTCCTCAAGCTCGCCGTCAGGGATTTGAAGTTTCCGGAGCACAGCGGGCGAAATCAGATTCAAGTCGGCCCCACCGTCAACTAACATCTTTGTGACCTTGAGGTTGCGGATCGTTGGTGAAACCAACATCGGCAAGCACCCGACCGCCGTTGTGCGGTCAGGGTGGTCCTCAATGTCAAAGATGATAGGCGTGTCGGACCACTTCAGAAGCTTTCTGGCGTCAACAGATGGTTCCGCCGCATTGATCTCTCGCGCCCACTGTTTAAGTTGGCGGTGAGAAGAATGCAATGAAGCACCACCGTCAACACACAAGACTTCTGCGGCTTTCTGAAATTCGTGCTCACTGGATTCTTCATCATCTAGATCGTCATCATCATCATCTTTGTCGCGGCCACGAGGAGGCCTGTCTCTCTGCTGCTGCTTGGCCTTGCCGCGACGCCCTCCTCGGGCAGTGCGCTTCTTGCCGGACCCGCCAGCACCTTCTGGGGCCTTCTCCTTGTCGCGCCTCTCATACTCAGCTTTCTGCTGTTCGACAAGCTGCTCGACTCGTCGGCAGTTCTGGAGATCGTGTCCCTTGGTGCGGTGGATCTTGCAATATTGCTTGTCGGAGCCGTCCTGCTTGTCGGCAGCTGCCAAGGCCTGACAGTTGGCGCAGGCGGCAATCTCCTTGCCGGAGCCCTCGACTTTGGCCTTGTCGGCGCTGCCGTTGCCGCTGGACTGCTCGACGGCAAGCACAGCTTTGCCCTTTTTCTTCCTGTTGTTCCGCCGCCGGCCCTTCTTTGCCGGGGCGGTACCTTCGCTGTCAGAGCTCCCCCCTGCGCCAACACCTTCACCGGGAAGTTTCCTTCCCTCTTCAGCACGCGCACACTTGTCGGCGAGAGCATATAGCTGGCCAATGTCTCTGACCTTGGTCATCACCATTTCCTCCCGCATCTTGCGGTTACGCACGTTCTGATGGTACGCGCTAATAACTGCAGCGGGGTGAACATCTGGGATGTTGTACTGTACGCGACTGAACCTTTGAATGTATTTGCGCAGGGGCTCTCCTTCCTTCTGGGGGATGAGATGAAGATCACTCTCCTGGCCATGAGGTTGATGACCACCAGTAAAGGCACCAACAAACTGATGGCACAGGTCCGCCCATGAAGAAATGGAGTTCTCCGGCAAGTGCAAGAGCCATGAGACAACGTTGCGCTTTAACACGAGCGGGAAGTAGTTAGCAAGAATCTTGTCGTCTCGTCCCCCGGCAGCTTGCACCGCAATGGTGTAAATGCTGAGGAACTCCGACGGGTGTGTCTTGCCATCATACTTCTCCGGCACGTCAGGCTTGAAAGCCTTGCGATTGGGCCACTGGACCTGCCGCAGCTCACGGGTGAACGCTGGACAACTTACCGCGTACGGCAAGTCGCCAGGATCCCCTGGCGCATGCATGTCAACAGCGGGCCCTGCGCGTCTGTCGGACTGACGATGCGCTTCTCTCCTTCGCTCGATAGTGGTACGAGCGTCTTCTCCTCTGCGTTCCTGAAGAACGAGGCGCTGGTCACAACGAGCTCGCGGGTCAGACGACGCCGTGGAATCATCGCCACGGCCGTCGTTTCGACGTGTCGGCGACCGAGGCCGTCTGGGCGGGGAGTGTACGGTTGTTGCCCCCTCGCCGTTCTTGTTGGTGACAGCATTGTCACCAGTTCTCTTGTCGGCCGCGCGCACCGGGTCGGCATCAGCGAAGCTGAGATGGCTCTGAATGGTTGCCCTCCACTCGTCAAGCTTATCTACTGGTGGAGGGAAGTTCAGGAGCAGCTGCGCACGCTCCAACGCTTCTGCTGGTGAGGGAGGTATCGAGTGGCGTGAGGACTGTGGGATGCTCTTACTCCTAACAGTGTTAGAAGGAGCATCTCCACGCCCAGGCGACCGTACCTCGACCCCGCCAACGTGTTGTTGCGTATGGTGACCCCGCGCATCTCGAGATCGATGCACAAGTTCATTATCCAGGGAGCGCCTGGCACCTGGGGCGTCAGGACGCTGCCTGTCACGGGCTTCTTGCGAAGGCCGTGGCGTCTGAACCGGCGCAGGCGTTCCAGAACGCGTAGCACCGTTTCTGGAGCTTGCAGGGCCAGCAGCAGCGAGCAGCGCTGCGTTCCCAGACCCAGCAGCGCCAAGATTGGCGTTGCTGGCCCGGTTTTGGACAGGTGGAGGTAATAGGAGCTCTCGCTCTCCAGTCCCCCTAGCAGCCGCAATCAAGTCGGCACCCTCCTGCATGGGAGCAGGCGGGTTGGACGTAGACGCACCAATGGCTGAAGTCTTCTTTTTTGGAGCCATAAGACGGAGGATGGCCCACAAACTAACGCGCAAATCGCTAGATTAGGTTCACACAACCTCCTTCCCCCTACCTGGCGCGCCAAAGATGTCGGGGACGAATCCGCGATCACCTATGGGACCCAGGGAAGGACCCCTTTACATTCGGCAGGGAGAGACGGTCGCACGAAGAGCAAATCTAGCGAAGAACATGACAGTGCACGAGAGAGATTTACCCAGGTTCGGGCCGCACGGATGCGTAAAACCCAACTCCTGCTTTTTGGTTTATTATCTGTATGATTGTTCTAGCTCCAGGAGCGCTACAGTACCGAGCAGCTGCGTACAATACTGGAGTTCTCCATCTCCCCGTTCTTCCCCCTCTCCACGTTGCCTATGGGCCTCCTTTTATACGCACAAAGGGGTCACCAACAGGTGGCAAACAGTAAAGGTAGAGGTGGAAAGTTGCTACAGTAAGGCCATTATTACCAGGATGACATGTCCTACCTACCACTGACGGCAGGGGACAAGGGCATTAAATGCCCATGCCTTTGCTGTCCAGATACATGTACCCGGACGTCTTGGACGTGGGAAAAGCCTATCCCACCTGCTCCTGCACCGCTAGCTACAGTGTACCGCCGTCTACACAGTGCCCCGCCACACACGCTTGGAAGGACCCAGAGCGCCACGCTGGCAGAGGCACCGGAGCAGCACAGTAGCACAGTGGTACAGTAACGCTTGCCGCGGCAAGACCTTGCCGCACCTGATAGCTTGCCGCAACCCATAGCTTGCCGCGCAAGGTAAATTGCCGGGGCAAGTACCTTGCCGCAGCTGCTATCTTGCCGCAGCCAATGACTTGCCGGGGCAAGTACCTTGCCGCGGCAAGTATTCTGCTACAGCAAACCTCAGGCTGGGCCTCAGCTGTCCCTCCCGGCAAGCTCCTCTTGCCGGGGCCTTAACTCTTGCTTTGTATACTTTGTTCTTGAATGGCTTAATAATCTTGAGCTTCTCTCTAGCTGTCCTCCCGCAAGCCTGGCCGCGGGATGCTACTACTGCCCGTGCACAAGTACGGGGTACTAGGGTACCCCTATTCTACCCCTATTCTAGTACACCGACACCTCCTCATCCGCGCCTGCTGCCACGACCTCTGGCATCGTTCGTCGTCACGCGCGTCACCCACGTGAAGACTCAGGGCCGCGCGACCGTGTTGAGTTGCTCTTTACTTGTTCGCCACCGAGAGGGGCCTCGGGAGGTCGCCTTGTGAGAGGGCGTCGCGAGGCTCCTTGCGGTGCCTCCAATCCGCCTGGGATGCTTGCTAACATGTGCCTCGCGAGGCAAGGGCCTCGCGAGGCGCCTTGCTCGTGAAGCTCGCTGGTGGGACATCTGCTGGGCCCTCGATATGCGCCACGCATAGGCCCGCAAGCAGACAGCCCTGGGTACCCCAAGTCCCACGGGCTCCACCACCTGCGAGCCAGGCCCGATGTGGGGCGCACGATGGTACATGGGGCACCCCCACTTCTCCTACAACGCCTCGGCAACTGCCCTGGCTGACATAAAGCCTGCTGGCGTGCGGCGCGAGGCCATCATTGCCTTACTTGTCCACCTCCGAAGGCGAAGAGGCACAGGCCACTCCTTCTTCGGATGCTATAATGGTGAGGGGGAAGGACCCCTGGCCTATCTTCTTCCTCCAACTCCTTCCTCCGACTCCATGATCCAAGCCAACCTCTATGATGATGGTGAGGGGAAGAGGCCATGCACGCAGTTGCCGCAACACTCAGGGTGTTGCCCCGGGGGCGCGGGCGCTCTTTTGCGGCTGCTTACGTAAGCCTGAGCAGCTACAGGAGGGGCGGTGCCAGCGGGCACGGGCGCGGAGGGTGAGGCACCCGCGGACGAGGCGGTCAGGGTGGCGCGGCCGCCCTGCCTCCCCAGGCGGGGCACCACTCAGCTAAAGCGGTCCGCAAGTTCATCATGGACATGCACCGCCGGTCCTGCTCCTGGCTCCAGCTTACAGACTCCTTCGCGGTGAAGATGGCAGGCCGTGCGTCGCTGGGCCTGTGGGTGCAGACGAACAGCTGCTGCAACGGCCCCTCCTGGGTGGAGGCGGAGTTCACCCCCACTAGCTTCGTATTCTTGAAGCAGGGGTGGAAGTCATTTGCCCTCGCTCGCGGGATGAAACAGGAGCACATCCTCCAATTCAAGTACGACAGGGCTGCCACGCTCCTCGTGAAGATCTTCGGGGTCACCAGCGACCGCCTGAAGTGCCGCATGGAGAGCGACGACAGTGACACCTCCGGCGAGGGCGATGATGACGGTGACGCGTCCCCCTCCGGCAGAAGCTGGAGCAGCAACGACTCCCCCCACATCAAGAGTGAAGACAAGGACTCCGACTAAGGTGCCACCTGCGCCCGAGCCGGAGACCTGGGGTGTGGACGCGCCCGCCTGAAGTTTCTTCCTTTTATTTGTTTCTCTGATCTGCACTGGATCAATGTAGGCCCAGTAGGGGGTGTGTGACAAACTTTTATGTTATTTTACTTTTATTATTGAGTCATCTCCTTCTCATTCAAGCAGCAATTGGAGAGCACTATTGTCATTCTTATGCATTGAGTATAGTTAATGTTTAATGTGACATGACTGGATCTCTTTAACCATGAATTACAATGTTTAGTCATTGCTTGAACTTTAGAGGTGCTCTGCATTTATGTTGTGCGGTCTTAAAAAGGGCTAGCGCGATACCATGTTATCATATTATATCATGATTCTTTTGACAAATTGTTGGCATCAGAGATATCTTATTATTACTCGGTAGTTGGTTATGTCATTGGAATGAGCAAATGTGAGACCTGAATGATATCAAGCACATGGTTAGTTCATAATCTTTGCTGAAAACTTGAATATTAGTTAAGCATACATACACAACAAGAACAAAAAGAGTTTGAAAAAGTTTTTCTTTATCTCTTTCAGTTTGTCAACTGAATTGCTTCAGGACAAGCAATGAGTTAAGCTTGGGGAAGTTGATACGTCCCAAACGTATCTACTTTTCTGAACACTCTTGCTCTTGTTATGGACTAATATTTGTCTGATTTAAATGGAACTAACCCGGATTACTGCTGTTTTCAGCATAATTGGCATGGTGTTATTTTTGTGGAGAAATAAAAGTTCTCAGATTGGGCTAAAAATTTACGGATATTATTTCTGGAATATATAAAAATATTGGCGAAGAGAATTACTAAAGGGGGGCCACCCAGGCGTCACAAGCCCAGGGGGCACGCCTACCCTCCTAGGGCGCGCCTCCTAGGGTTGTGGGGCCCTGGAGCCTCCTACAACCCTAACTCCAACTCGATATATACCTATTCAAGGAGAAAAAAATTAGAGAGAAGGAATCATCATGTTTTACAATACGGAGCCCCCACCACCTCCTGTTCTTCATCAGGAAGGCTGATCTGTAGTCCGTTTGGGGCTTCGGAGAGGGGGATTCGATGCCTTCATCATTATCAACCATCCTCCATCAAGAATTCCATGATGCTCACCACCGGGAGTGAGTAATTCCTTCGTAGGCTTGTTAGATGATGATAGAGTTGGATAAGATTTGTCTTGTAATCGATTCAATTTGTTAGGGCTTGATCCCTAGTATCCACTATGTTCTAAGATTGATTTTGCTATGACTTTGCTATGCTTAATGCTTGCCACTAGGGACCGAGTGCTATGATTTCAGATCTGAACCCTTTTTGTTTTCATGAATATATTTGAGTTCTTGATCCTATCTTGCGAGTTGTATGCACCTATTATGTGTTATTATCCACACACCCCAAGGTAACAATAATTGGGATTATTTCCGATGATTACCGTAGTTTGAGGAGTTCATGTATTCACTTTATGTTAATGCTTTGCTCCGTTTCTCTATTAAAAGGGTGTCGTGGGAAACCACGGCCACCTATGGGGCGATCAGCCCCTTGTGGTTCGGCAGGGGGGATGAGCACATTGCACAAAGAGCAGAGGAGCGTAGCGTGGCATGACAGAGATCACACAAGCAGTTTTACCCAGGTTCGGGCCGCCGCGAGGCGTAACACCCTACTCCTGCTTTGGTGGATTGATGGTGGATTGTGGTGGAAACGCAGCGCTCTTGCCTGGCAGGGTTGCCTCAGGGCGAGGGCAGCTATGTGCGTACGAGTGTACAAGGGTCCGAATCCTTTCTATGGTTGCCACGACCCTCCTTTTATAGATCAAGGGGTCACCATAGTGGCAAATTAGTCATTATGTACTGATTTGATAGCGAACAATGATATCATACCTAACTCTGTAGTCAGAGCAGAGCGCATTAAATGCGCCGCTTAGTGTCACATCATGGCATGCCCGGCACTGATCGGCCACCTCCTCATCTGTCTGCTTGACATGTGTCTGGATGGGTGTCATTTGGAGGTGATTTCCATAGGAAGTGGCTGCCACGTGCCAAATAACAGCCACTTAGTCACTTTGGGGTTTGACATCACACCGATCGATGACTTGCGTCGCTGTGAGGTGGAGCGGTGGAGCCTTGGCGTGGCAGTTTGCCCTCGTAGTGCCCAGCAGGCCTGCCGGGACGGTCTTGAGGCTTGACTTCGGGGCCACCTCATCCTTGCCAGGCTCGCCTGCCCGGCAAGGGAGGTTTCTCCCTAGTAGTGTCTCGCTCATTTATCTTGTCTTGGTCCTCTTGATCTTCCCCTTGATTCCGCAAAGAGCTGATCTCCTTGCTTGGTCTGGACTTGGATGTTGCAACCTTTCTCTTTTAGGCCTGTGCACGGTCTGGGCAACAGACCCAGGGTTTGTTACGCCGACAGGAGCCCCCGGGCCTGGCCAGAACACGCTGCCGCGCGTCGTCGGGGTAGGCCCTATCCAGTGCATAGGCAAGAGGGTAGCAGTTGCTTGTCCTTTGAGATCTTTGCTTCTACATTAATCTGAGCCCAGGTCAGTTTCCGGTTCTCCCGCACGTCGCGTAACACCAATTGTGGTGGGGCCATTCTTGTAATGGCCTGTGAATGACTTTAACGCACGGGCGAGTAACTGCCAATTCACTCCTCCCACCACGCTCTTATCCCTGGCCATGTATGCTGCATGCATTGAGTGGGGTAGGTAATGGAGGCGCATGGTGCAGGAGAGCGTCAGGGCAGGGGGCCGGTCTTATTGGGTTGGTGGAGAGGGACGGCGGTTACCCACCGATGGAACAACCCCCAGCCCCCAGCCCGCCTATAAAAGGTGGCGGGGGGAAGCAGAAGCGCTCATCCACGCACCTCTTCTCACCATTTCTTTCTTTCTTCTTGTAATGTTGAGAGGGAGAGACCAGGGGCAGGCCCCGGGCTCGGGCTTGGGGTCGATGACGCCAAAATCTTGTGTAGGTGTCTGGGGAGAAGAAGGGAGTGGTCGCTCCTTTGCTGAGACAATACCCCTCTCCCGTCTTCGCACATGCCTCAGGAGGGCGCGCGGGCGGCGCGGCGGTAGCGCCAGAGGTAGCGACTCTGGTGCGTTCGTCACCGGGCCGCCCGGAGCTTCAATTCCAGTGAGGGGCTATGTGAGCGACACCATGCCCGAGCCCACAAAGTGTGGTAGTCACTCGTGGCCTATCCCCTTTTGCCCTGTGACACTGAGGGGAGACCATGGGAGTGGTTTGCCATTGGTAATGGCAGATCCCTTCCTTCAGGGTACTGCCTGCCTTGTGTACGAGTGGGTTCCTTGTGCCCGCGTATGCTTCTTCAGGGGATGGCATCCTTCTAACTTCGGGTTGATGGAGACGACCATGCTCTCTTTGGAGTATCCCAAAGCACCCGGTGCCCGTCCTGGCTGTCACGGCGGGGGCTTGAGCAGCGGCAACCGTGCCTCTTCGAGCGATAGTGACGGGGAGGGTGGCGGCAACCCACGACGCGTCAAGAGCGAGGATGACCACTCCGACGTGGCGTGATTGCCGGCACCGCCATCATCTCCGGCTTGGCTTCAGCATCGCCACCATCTGCACCTTCCCTTCGGTTTCTTCTTCTAGCACGGGAATGGTGCCCTCCTGATCCTGGGGAGGCGCCGAATCCCAGCCAGGCCTTCCTTCCGTCTTCTTCGTCTCCCCCTACAGTTCTAAGGAGGGGAGGGACAGAGCAAAGGCATCATGGGCATTTATCTTTTTTCAATCTAAAACATTTAGGCACTTGCCAAACTTTAGTCTAAATAATGTAATCTTCTTTATCCATGTTGGTGCTCTGTAAGATCTGTACTTGTTTATCAGCATATTAATGAAAAAGACAAGCTTTGCCGGGCACTTGTGCATGCATCATCCCCATGCAGAGGTGAAATGCCTCCATACGTTCAAGTAAACAAGTTATCTTCGGCAAGCTATCCTACCAATACCCTCGAATTGTTGTCGTGGAGCTAAGCCTGCCAGGCACAAATCGTAAAGAGGGACCAGCCCCCCGCCAAGCCTTCTCTGTCAAAGGCCACTGCAACCATCCTGATCGAAGCAACGTTCAAGTCAAAGGATGGGAGCACCTAAGTTTCGAAGGTGACGAGGTTTTCATATGCACAAGTTTCTACTTATAGAACACGTAAGGATAAGAAGAGAACTTATCTGTTTGGCTTGCCGAGGAACGTCACATAGGCTCGTCTTCATTTCTTCTTTTCGGGACCAAGTCCACGGCAAGAATTCTGCAACTTAATGCAGATGAAAATGATGCCATGTGCAACCTCAACTACATGATCATGCTATGCTCATGATATGCTTATGCATGCATGCAAGTTTTGGGGGCCCCCAGCGCTTCATTTATTTCTTTTGCTTAGGGTCCGTGCCTGGCTTTGTACAAGGGGTTACATGCAACATTGGCAAGGCCTGTACAAAAGGGTGGCTGCCGGGCAGGGCCCGACAGCCGCGCCATACGGGTAGAACTTATGGGGATGCTTAATGTTCCATGAGTTTTGCAACTGAATGCCATCTCCGGTCTCCAGATAGACTGCGCCAGGTCTGGTGACTCGTACTACCCGGTAAGGGCCTTCCCACTTTGGCGTCAACTTGTTTGTACCCTTGGCGGATTGAACACGCCTAAGGACAAGGTCGCCTTCCTCAAAACCCCGGGCACGAACCCTGCGGCTATGATAGCGACGCAGGGCTTGCTGATAGCGTGCAGCACGCGTAGCGGCCCGGAGACGGTTCTCCTCAAGTAGCATAGCGTCGTCACGTCGGTGCCGTTCCTGCGCTACTTCACCATAGGCAAGCACTCGAGGAGATTCGAATATGAGTTCCCTGGGGATAACTGCTTCTGCCCCATAGACAAGGGAGAAGGGAGTCTGCCCGGAAGCTCGATTTGGTGTCGTTCTGAGGGACCAAAGAACCACCGGCAGCTCTTCGATCCATTGCCTACCACACTTCTGCAGTCTATCAAAGGTTCTTGTCTTGAGTCCTCACAGCACTTCAGCGTTCGCCCTCTTAGCTTGTCTGTTGCTTCTGGGATGGGCGACAGAGGTGAATGAGATCTTGCTTCCGAGGGCATGAACATATTGCATGAAGGTGCGGCTCGTGAATTGGATGCTATTGTCAGTGATGATTCGGGCAAGCACCCTGAAGCGGCACACCAATTCTTTCAAGAACTTGATAGCTGACTGAGCAGTCATCTTTCTCACGGGCTCCACCTCTGGCCACTTTGTGAACTTGTCGATAGCGATGAACAAGACCTCAAAGCCCCCGGTAGCACGGGGGAAGGGGCCCAAGATATCGAGCCCCCAGACCGAGAAGGGCCATGATAAAGGGATCGTCTGAAGAGCTTGGGCAAGCTGATGGATGTTGTTGGAGTGGAACTGGCAGGCTTCACATTTGGTGACGAGCTCAACTGCATCTTGGATGGCTGTGGGCCAATAGAAATCTTGCCGGAAGGCTTTTCCAACCAGAGCCCTTGATCTAATGTGTGAGCCGCACATACCCTTGTGTACCTCTGCCAATAGTTCCTTTCCTTCCTCCCGGCAAATGCACTTCAATTTCACACCGTTGGGCCTCCTTCTGTATAGCGTGTCATCCATGAACTGATACATACTGGCTCTCCGGGCTACTCTTTCAGCATCTTCTTGCTCTTCGGGGAGTTCTCCAGTTTGGAGGAAATGGACTATGTGCCGTGCCCAGGTTGGGGCCAGGGGCTCGGCAACAAGGACCAGCGACACCTCATTTGCAGGAGCGCACTTCTCGACCATGGGGACCGGTGGTCTGGCGGGATGGTGCAGCTCATTGATTGAAGGGGAGTTATTCCCGGCAAGCTCTCTGCCAGGAGCCTCGAGAGGCTCTGCCGGGTGAGGTTTGCCGGAGTCCGTTTTTCTCCTCTTTCTGGCCATTGTTGCCGGCGATACGGAGGGCTGAGTCAGATGGAGAACAAAAGTCCCTGGTTCCACAGGGAGTTTTTGCGCAGCGCACTTTGACAGATGATCAGCAATGTTGTTTTCCGCACGGGGCACGTGCTCTATTTGCAATCCATCAAAGTGCTCCTCCAACTTTCTCACTTCCTCGACATATGCCACCATCAATGGACTTTGGTAACCCTTGTTGACTTGTGTCACCACAAGTTGTGAATCTCCGTGGATGATCAGCTTCTCGATTCCCAGTTCTGTTGCAATCCTGAGCCCAGCAAGAAGCCCTTCATACTCTACAGTATTGTTGGTAGCCTTCTCCCGGGGAAAGTGCATCTGGACGATGTACTTAAGGTGCTCCCTAGTGGGGGCAACAAGAAGCACGCCAGCCCCTGCACCTTGTAGGGAGAAGGCACCATCGAAATACATAATCCATTCTTGGGGCGCTTCCTTGCCGGGGATGATCATCTCCAATACTTCTTCATCGAGAGTTGGTGTCCACTCTGCGATGAACTCTGCTAGCGCTCTGCTCTGAATAGTTGACGTGCTTTCAAAATTCAAACCAAAGCTGGACAACTCCAAAGCCCACTCCATAATCCTGCTGGTGGCCTCGGGGTTTCGGAGTATACGTTGCAAGGGGAAGCGGGTGACAACTGTGATCTCGTGGGCTTGGAAGTAGTGGCGCAGTTTCCATGAGGCCATGATGAGGCCAAAAATCAAATTTTGCACGCCCGAGTACCTCGATCTAGCTCCTTGTAACATGGAGCTAATGAAGTATACTGGGCACTGCACCACTTTCTTCCTTGCCGCAACCATAGAACTGCTTCCACTGCCCTGCCTCCCTTCGCTCAGGACTGCCTCTGGTCTTGCCGGGATGGGTTCGCTTTCCTCTCCAGAGGGGATAGTGGTTGTGGCTACCGCGTCATCTACTTCCCGCTGCGCCACCAGTGCCGCACTAACCACTTGATTGGTTGCTGCTAAGTATAGCAGCAACGACTCTTGTGGTTTGTGAGCGACCAAGGTGGGCACAGAGGAAAGATAGGTCTTCAAATCTTGCAGCGTAGCGTCTGCCTCTGGGGTCCACTCCATGGGTCCTGCCTTCTTCAAGATTTTGAAGAACGGTAGGGCGCGCTCGGCAGACTTGGAAATGAACCTGCTCAGTGCAGCCACGCATCCAGTCAAACGCCTCACATCCTTGACTGTCTTGGGTGCTTGAATTTGCTCGATAGCCTTGATCTTGTCGGGGTTGGCCTCTATCCCTCGATGAGACGCGAAGAAGCCAAGTGGCTTGCCGGAGGGAACTCCAAACACAAACTTCTCTGGGTTCAGATTCAAGTTGATCCTGCGCAGATTAGCAAAGGTTTCTTCCAAATCCTGGATGAGGGTTGATCTGTCCCTGGTCTTGACCACAATATCATCCATGTAAGCTTCAATGTTTCTGTGCAGCTGGGATTCAAAGCCAATCTGTACTGCTCTTGCAAAAGTGGATCCAGTGCTCTTTAACCTTAAGGGCATCCGTACAAAGCAGTATGTGCCACATGGGGTTATGAATGCTGTCTTTTCTTCGTCTTCCTTGGACATGAAGATCTGGTGGTATCCGGAGTAGGTATCCAAGAAGAAAAGTAGGTCACTCCCGGAAGTGGAATCCACAATCTGGTCGATGCGCGGCAAGGGGAACGGGTCCTTCGAGCATGCCTTGTTTAGATCAGTGAAGTCTATGCAAAGCCTCCATTTCCCATTCGCCTTGCGCACTACCACGGGATTTGCTAACAATGTGGGGTGCAACACTCTTCTGACCAAACCAGCTGCTTCAAGCTTCTTGATCTCCTCAGCAATAAACTGTTGCCACTCCAAAGCTTGCTTCTGAACCTTCTGCTTGACGGGTCGGGTATGCGGGCAGACAGCAAGGTGATGCTCGATTACCTCCTTGGGAACACCAGGTATATCAGATGGTTGCCAGGAAAACACATCGATATTCGCCCACAGGAAGGCAAAGAGCGCGCTTTCCTATTTGTCATCAAGGGTGGCACTGATAGTGAAGGTACCATCAGCGCCAGCCAGCCCTGCCGGGACCTTCTTCACAGTAGGTGCAGCAGCTTTGGATCTCTTGCTATTGGAACTCTCTAGCAAGCCATCAACAGGCGCAACACACTTCGGAGAGGCACGCTTCTCGAATTCCTTGCCGGCATCCTTTCTAGCTCTCTTCATTTTCTTACTTTCCTTGGTGGGAGTAGTGGCTTCCGCGGCCTCTGCCACAACTGCCTCCCGGTACATCTTGTCGACGCATATAACTGCGTCCTTCCGATCTGACGGAATGGAAATGACTCCTATCAGCCCTGGCATCTTCAAAGTGTTGTAGGCATAGTGGGATGCCAGCATGAACTTGGCCAGAGCTGGGCGACCAAGGATTTCGTTGTACGGCAAGGGGAGGTCAACCACGTCAAACACGATCTTCTCAGTCCGGTAGTTTAACTCCCCTCCGAACATCACCGGCAGCTTGATCTTTCCCTTAGGGTGACTCCTGCCGGGGTTGATTCCTTGGAACGTGCCAGTAAACTTGAGCTCCTCATCTGCTATCTGGAGTTTGCTGATGACCTTTGGAGATATCAGATTCAATCCGGCCCCGCCATCAACCGACATCTTTGTGACTTTGAGGTTGCATATTGTTGGTGAGACCAACAATGGCAAGCACCCTACCGCGGTGGTGCGGTCAGGGTGATCCTCTTCGTCAAAGATGATGGGCGTGCAGGACCACTTGAGCGGCTTCCGAGAATCTGCCGCTGGCTCCACGACATTGACTTCATGCGCCCATTGTTTAAGTTGGCAGTGAGAGGAGTGCAGAGATGCACCCCTGTCAATGCACAAGGTGTCAGTGGCTTTCTGGAACTCCTGCTCATTGGTTTCCTATTCATCTCCTCCATCGCTCTCATCATTGCAATCCTCCTTCTTACGGCCTCTGGCGGGTTTCCCTTGATTATGAATAGCCTTTCTGGGGCGACTTACTCCGCCGCCTCGGCCCTTCCCGCCAGCACCATCCTAGTTTTTCTCCTTATCACGCTTCTCATACTCAGCCCTCTGCTTCTTGACGAGCTGCTCAACCTGATGACACTTCTGAAGGTCGTGGCCCTTGGTTCTATGGATCTTGTAGTACGGCCCATCACTCTTCCTAGCCTTCTCGGCAGCCGCGGCCGCCTGGCAGTTGGTGCACGCGGCAACCTCCTTAGCGGGGGCCTCGGCCTTGGCCTTCTTGCCGGTACTAGGTGTGCTTGATCCTTCGACGGCCATCACAACTTTCTCCTTGTGCTTTTTTTGCGCTTCTTGTTCTTCTTCTTCTGACTGGTGGCGTCGTCGTCATCATCTGAATCGATGTCGACACCATCCTCTTCACCGGGAAGTCGCCTTCCCTCCTCTATGCGAGCACACTTATCCACCAGAGTATATAACTCATTCGTAGTCTTGGGCAGCCGCAAGTTCATTTTGGAACGTATCCTGCGGTTGCGCATGTTGGACTAGAATGCGGCTATCACAGCTGCTGGGTGGATATCTGGGATGTTCCTGTGCACTCGACTGAACCTTTGCATGTACTTCCGCAGACTTTCTCCTTCCTTCCATGGGAGGAGCTGCAGATCACTGGGCTGTCCTGGTTCTTGATGGCCGCCCGTAAAGGTGCCAACAAACTCATGGCACAGGTCAGCCCAAGTTAAGATGGAGTTCTCCGGCAGGTGCATGAGCCAAGACCTCACATTTGGCTTGAGTGCCAAAGGGAAGTAGTTGGCGAACACCTTCTCGTCTCTTCCCCCGACAGCCTGAACAGCGATGGTGTAGATGCTCATGAACTCTACCAGGTTCAATCTCCCATCATACTTCTCTGGTATCTCTGGCTTGAATGTGCGGGAAGATGGCCAACGGACTTGTCGCAACTCCCTAGTGAAGGCGGGGCACCCAACCTCGAAAGGTAGGTACCCACCTTCACCAAGAGTGGGCTCGTCGACGTCAGGGCCATTGCGCCTATCAAACTGGCGGTGGGTGTCATGGCGCCGCTCGATGGTGACGCGCGCGCCTTCCCCTTGCCTGTCCTCCTGGGCCTGCCGCTGGTCTCGACGTGCTCGAGGGCCGAACGAAGCCATCGAGATGTCGTCGGGTTCTTGATTGCGTGGCTCTGGCCGTGGCCCCTGCGCAGGCTGCCGTGGAGGGGAGTGCACCGTGGGGGTGGCCCCTTCGACACGGCCAGCAGCGCGGGCTGTCGTCGTCGCCTGGGGAGGCCGTGGCGGGGTAGCTCGCTGTGATCCTCCCACCTCGGCGAAACCAATCAGGCTTTGAATGGTGGCTCTCCACTCATGCATTTGATCGACTGCCGGCGGAAATCTCAACAGCAGCTGGGCCCGCGCAATAGCCTCCGAAGCGGTGCTTGGCATGGATGACGATGTAGAATGCAGCGTCGCCTGGCTCCTCATGGTGCCGATAGTAGCTGCATCGTGTTCTCGTTGTCGTGAGCCCGTCGCCAGGGTGGCATGGTGACGAGGTGGAGGCGCTTGAGGGCCAGCGGCTCCGTTTGGCGCATCGGCTGGGGCAGCTCGTTCCAAGAGTGGCGCATGCCCTGCGGCCGCGCCCGCAGCGGGAGCGGCCGAAGAGTTGCGATCCGCCCTAGAGCAAGTGCCACCGCTGTGGCTGTGCCCCTCGGCCGGGCGAAGAGGTGCAGACGGAATGATTTCTCCATTCGTACCTCGTGGAGCATGGCCGCTGGGATGCTGTTGATGTTGTCCTTCCCCGGTGCCTTCTGCCCTTGTTTCATCCGCAGGGGCGGTGGTGACGATGCCGCCTGCGCCGGCCACGTCCCCCGCAGCGTCCACGTCTTCGTGCGTCCTCGTAGCCCCCGCGGCGTCGGCGGCCGCGTGCTACGGGCTGCAGCACCGGGCTTCTTTTTGGGCGCCATGGACGATGGAGTCGTCGATGAAGAAGATGATGAAGATGATGCGCTACGCACGCTTCTCGGGTTCGTGCAAGCGCTTCCCCCTACCTGGCGCGCCAAAGATGTCGTGGGAAACCACGGGCACCTATGGGGCCATCAGCCCTTTGTGGTTTGGTAGGGGGCATGAGCACATTGCACAAATAGCGGAGGAGCGTAGCGCGGCACGACAGAGATCACACAGGCAGTTTTACCCAGGTTCGGGCCGCCGCGAGGCGTAAAACCCTACTCCTGCTTTGGTGGATTGTGGTGGAAACACAGCGCTCTTGCCCGGCAGGGTTGCCTCGGGGCGAGGGCAGCGATGCGCGTACGAGTGTACAAGGGTCCGAATCCTTTCTATGGTTGCCACGGCCTTCCTTTTATAGATCAAGGGGTGACCACAGTGGCAAATCAGTCATTGTGTACTAATTAGATAGCGAACAATGCTATCATACCTAACTCTAGAGTCAGAGCAGAGCGCATTAAATGCGCTGCGTAGTGTCACATCGTGGCATGCCCGGCAAGCCTTGCCGGGCTGATCGGCCACCTCCTCGTCTGTCTGCTTGACACGTCTCTGGACGGGTGTCATTTGGAGGTGATTTCCATAGGAAGTGGCTACCTGGTGCCAAATAACAGCCACTTAGTCACTTGGAGGCTTGACATCGCACCGATCGATGACTTGCGTCGCTGTGAGGTAGAGCGGTGGAGTCTTGGCGGGGCAGTTTGCCCTCGTAGCGCCCGACAGGCCTGCCGGGACGGTCTTGAGGCTTGACTTCGGGGCCACCTCGTCCTTGCCAGGCTCACCTGCCCGGCCAGGGAGGTTTCTCCCTAGTAGTGTCTTGCTCATTTATCTTGTCTTGGTCCTCTTGATCTGCCCTTTGATTCCCCAAAGAGCTGATCTCCTTGCTTGGTCTGGACATGGATGTTGAACCTTGCTCTTTTAGGCCTGTGCACGGTCTAGGCAACAGACCCAGGGTTTGTTGCACCGACAAAGGGGTCTTAATATCACTTAGATTTCCTTATGGACCTGCTGCCACGGGAGGGTAGGACAAAAGATGTCATGCAAGTTCCTATTATAAGCGCGTATGACTATATACGAAATACATGCCTACATTACATTGATGAATTGGAGCTATTGTGCATCGCTCCAGGTTGTGACTGTTATATGATGAATGTCATCCAATACAAATATCTATCACTGATCCAATGCCTACACTTTTCATATATTGTTCTTTGCTAAGTTGCTTTCGTTGTTGCTGCTGTTACAACAATCACTACAAAACTGTTACTCCTACTGTTACCGTTACTATTGCTATGAAACTATCATACTACTGTGCTACGGATCACTTCGCTGCAAATATTTAGTTCTCTAGGTGTGGTTCAATTGACAACTAAATTGTTAATACTTGCAAATATTCTTTGGCTCCCCTTGCGACGAATCAATAAATTTGGGTGAAATACTGCCCTGGAAAACTGTTGCGATCCCAAATACTTGTGGGTAATCAAGACCTTTTTCTGGCACCGTTGCGGGGAGCATAGCTCTATTTGTTGAGTCACTTGCGAATTATATCTGTTGATCACTATGAAGAATCTAAAAGATACTAGAACCAAGATCATACCCTCTGAGACGAGGAGAGGTAAGGAACTGCCATCACACTCTGCACTTGATTCACCTTTATTTGAATAGGCTTGCGACCCCACCACCTGCTATTAATTATGATATGTCGCAAGTAATTGATGATGCCACTTCTGCTATGAATGATGCTATTGATGATGCTAGTACTTTGCTTAATGAAATTGTGACACTAGGTGAATTTCTTGATGAACAACTTGCTAATGCTAAAGAACTTGAGATTACTGAAACTGATGAAATTTATGATTCACCTATTATGCCTAGATCTCCCACTAGAGTTGAAACACTTGAAATACCTAAGGGTTATGTTATGGATGGTGAGATAGTTAGAGAATTTCTTGCTTGTGATGATAGAGATGATGTTAAGAAATTACTGTGTAAGCTGAAAGAAAAATCTATGATGGAGAGTGTCAATGTATTAAGAATGGGGTCCTTAATACCCCAGACTTACGCACAGGTAGTAACAGCCTTCCTGACGGCAAGGCTTGTCGAAGGATAACAAAAGGCAAACTTAAGATTAGATTATAAGAAGCAAAGAAGATCTCAGAAGACAAAGATCAGAAATGTTGAAGTTACAACTTGGGAACCCGGCAAGATCCTTGCCGGGGAGCGCTCTCGAAGCCTGCCAAGTCCCAAGCCCGGCAAGCTCCAGGCCCATTAAGAATCCAAATACGTTGCCACCACTCCACCTCATCAATCAGGTTGTCACTGGTCGATGTGGTGTCAAGTGGGCAGGCAATTAGGTGAGCTTTGTCTGGGCACGTGGCAGCTCACCGCCAAAGATACAGATTTAATGATACCCGTCCAAATGATGTGTCGAAGGAATAACAGGTAGATGGGCGAACAACACAAAAAGAGAGACCAACCTTGCCGGAGAGGTCCATCCACAAGACAGCTGACGGTGCATTAAATGCTCTGGTCCTAACCCGTCAGAGTTAGGTATGTGGCACTGTGGCCACTATTTACAGTTTATAATTACCATTTGGCGATTATGGTGACCCCTTAGTCTATAAAAGGAGGCCCATGGCTACCTTAGCAAAGGTCGAAACCCTGTCCATTTGCAGCTAGCAGCACCCCCGAGCACCTTGTCAGACGTGTGCTCCATGTAATTGGGCACATACACATTTAATACACAAAGCAGGAGTAGGGTTTTATGCTTGACGGCGGCCCGAACTTGGGTAAACCCCGTGCGTTTTCTGCTAGCTCTGCTCTTTGTACTCGTCGATCCCTCTAGTCGAACCGCAAAGGGATCACCATGATCCCATAGATGGTCGTACGCACAATAGAGAGAATGAAATATGATCCTAAGCTTGCTACTTCTCCTATCTTTGTTACTCATAAGGATTATGAATTCTCTGTCGATCCCCAGTTAATCACTTTGGTTGAATATGATCCTTTTTATGATTATGAAACTAAAACTATTGTGTCACACCTTACGAAATCAAATGATATAGCCACCCTATCACTACTGTAGGATGGTCCAAACGCGACAGTCAAATCAGAGACCCTTCGACGAAACTGTGTGCGATGCAATAATCGCAAACGGTGGTGTAAAAAATCCATCAAAAATGTGCAAAACGTTTGCGATGGCGGTGACAACAAACACGGTTCATATTAGATTTGCGTGTGTGATGAGTGGCAAACGGTTAATCTAGAAGAACTGTTTGCGATGATGCAGAACAACAGAAACAGGCAGCCAGATGAGGGTGTGTGCGATATACGGCATACAATTCACTAGGATGAACTGTGTGTGATTAGGCAACACAATGGAAATGGTTCAACTGAACAAGATGTGTGTGATACGCGGCAAACAGGTCCGTAATCAGAAATGTGTGCGAAGACCAATAATAACACAGACGATTGCTGCTAATAAGCCGTGTGATTTGCTCTGTCTACAGAAGAATAACATGTGTATATATATATATATAACTGAAAAAAACATCTAATTACGTAAGTGACTATACAGATCATTCGCACACACCTCAATAAATTGCATGCATTCTAAAGTAGGAGAAACGATCGTCTAGTCATCTACTTCTTGTGACGCTCCCGCCACTGCTCTGTGGCTCAATCCCTCGTCTGGGGCAGGAACAAGACACTTCCTCATGTCAACGATCCGCCTGTACATCTCGTAGCTTGTGTACGCATCCTTGGCCGCGTACTTGACGTGTTGTTCATCCAGTCTCTCATGCCAAACACTGTGCCAGGCGATCTTGTCATTCTTGCTCTCATCCTTCATCTTCATGTAGTAGGGGTCGATGATGGCCGAGGCGAGGTCAACCAGGGAGTTAAGTTTGTTGTTGTCGCTGCCCCAGACCTTGTAGTGGTGCTGGATGTTGACAAGATTCGGACATTTCAAGCCCAAAACCTTGAGCGCTTTTAGATCGTTGGCGGTGTCCACCGTAGCGAAACTGTAGTCGGAGCTATTGATAAACCTGGAGAAATGCTTGCAAGGCCTTATGGCCAGGTGGTAGTGGTAGACGAGGACGTCATGTCCACACACAACTGGGCGACGGCAACCTTCTGATCATGCCCGGCACGACCGATGGTGTACTCGAGGTCGAAGCTGACCAGTTGGTACTTGTCCTCGGCAAGGAACTGCTCCATAGTTTGGATGGAGCTCTCCATCGAGACCGGATCATTCGTGTACACCACTGAGAGGGCCTTCCCCCTGACATGGGTATCCACTACGTGATGCGTGCTGAACTGCCCGCCGTTGTCGTTGTCGGCCGCTGGGAGCGCCATTGGAGCCACGGGGAGCGCCATTGGAACCGCTAGATGTCCTCTCTGTATGTGTCATCATGGGTGTGCTTATTGTGTCGTGTGACGCGAGAGATGAAGGTAAATGGCCAGAGGAATAAAAGGGGGCCAGGCGGCCTGGATTCTTGGCGCGTCCGCATGGCAGTTTTTGCAGCGGGTAACTACATCGTCGCGCCACGCCCGGCGCAACCGCATGCACACGAACGTGCGTGATCGTGCGCCGGCCCCAAACACTGGCAGCACGTGCGGAGGGACGAGGGCAGAGCACCAGGAGGGCTGCGAGAGCAGAGCGTGCGCGGTGGCACGCGAGCAGAGCGCGCCACGGCCGCCTCAACCGCAAGCAACCACACGCATAGAGTAGTTGAACACGCAGGAAATGGTTGCCTACAAGCCGGATGATAGTTGCGTCGCTGCGTAGAGAGCATCCGTGTGCAACTACTTTCGTCTTGGTTGTCCCCTTTATATTCTGTGCCATACTTTGCCCTTAAATTTAACCAACAAATTGTTAATGGATGTTATAAAAATTATATAATTGGAAACTATGTTCAAATACGAATCCAACTATATAATCTTTGGTGACATGCATTCGTATTTTATTAGTTAAATCCTACTTATAAACCAGGATGGGGGTATAGTAGGTAATTAAATTGCAAATGTTTTCTTTTTATTAACCATATGTGTACGTGGCCTTTCGTCCTCCTCTCGCACGTCTTGTCATCCCGCTGCCGCAGACGGCTTACAGCGCAAGCTTGCGCAGTACGTGAGGGCGTTCTTTTTTTCAAACGGTGGCTCGAAGTGGCGCCAATGAATCGTTGGTGAGCCCGTTCCCGCGCAACCTCGCAGGTTCCTGGGCAAGCTTCCCGCCCGACTCGGTGAAATCCCCAAAAATCCCAATGCTTACTGGCCTGCTATATAAACCCTCATGGCCGGCGAGTCCTGCGTCGCATTTTCCCCTCCCTCCCTGTAGCTTATCTTGTCTGCTTCTCCCACAATCGCCAATGGCACCAGTCCATCGTCGTCGCTCAGCCACTCCGCTGTCATCAGAGGACAGCTCCAGCTGGGAGGCTACACCGTGGCGGCGGCGCAGTCCCCGACGTAGTGTAGTGCGCATGGCGTCCCTGTTGGGTGTGGGTGGAACACCCACCACACGCTCCGCCGCCGCTGCCCGTCGGCAGCTGTTGCCGGCCGCCATTGCCGCCACACCACCGTCGAAAGCCAGGGCCATCGCCCACTCCGCCGCCGCGGCCCGAAGGCGGGAGGTGGCCGTCGTGGCCGCCACCCCACTGCCGGCCACAGTGGCCATCACCCGCTCCGCCACCACGGCCCGAAGGCGGGAGGTGGTGGTCGTGGCCGCCACCCCATCATCGGCCGCCGTGGCCGCCAGCCCACCGTCGACCGCCGGGGTCATCACCCGCTCCGCCACCGCCACCCGAAGGCGACCTTGCGCGCTACACCGAGTTCCTGTGGGAGGCGGAGGAGCGCCTCGTTGAGCACGCAAAGAGCCTTACCGCCGCCATGGCCGCGGCACACGCCGCCTTAGAGGCAAGGAATCAGGAGATCTACGAGGAGAACCACCGCTTCGAGAGGGGTCGCCTGGAGCGGCAGAGGGCGTTCGAGGTGAGCGTCGCTGAAGGTGCAGCAGTGGCAGGCACCGTATTGCAGTTGTCCAGCTCATCGGTAGGCTCCTCCTCCTCTGCCTCTTACTGAGCGCGCTCGGCAGAGGAGAGGCTGCTGGAAGTAGTACAAAGCCCCTCTGTAGTAGTAGTATTTAGGGGCTATTTTGTTCAGTTCATCTGACTATAGATGTGGTGGAACTGTACAACGTACTTAAAATTAGCTAGTATATATAGTTGAACTAGCTATTTCAGTACGTGGTTGGCAACAATTGGGGAAAAGTTTGGTCGGTTCAGCTATCGAGTTGAACTGTTTGTATAAAGAACGACTGCTTAATCTATGAATGAAATCTATGCTTAATTACTGAATTTTAGTTGCAAAAATTAGATAGTGCTAATGATTTTTAGCTGCATATTTTGACAAATCGCAGTGTTACAAGGTTGACAAATGGCAATTTTACTAGATCAACAAATGTCAATCTTTCCAGTTTGACAAATGGCAACATACCCAATATGACAGATGCAAATCTTACCAAATTGTTTGTACGTGGTTGCACAAGGGTCATCCAAAACAACCGTTTGCGTTGAAGGGATGCACAAATCCTACATTGCGAATTTTCCCTTGACTTAAGGGGGAAGATCATAGCTCTCACTTTGCATACGGGTGTTCTATCTAAAACGTTTGCGATCAAGAGCTGCACAAATCCTACTCGGCACATTTTCCCTTGGCTTCCTGGGGAAGCTGTCGGTTTGCATACGGGTGTTCTAACTAAACGTTTGCGATGAGTGTTTTATATTTAAAAACCATTGACGTTTTTTTCAAAATAAAATCGTTTGATAAGTCTGTATATTAAGAGAGAAAAACGCAAGTTCGTTCAAACAATATCTTTCATTCAGTCACACTGCGAATTTATATTCATATGATCGAGATACAGTATTAAACCCCAAAAAAAAACTATTTCCGGCGGCGGCAGAGGCGGCGTGTCGCGCCGTCGTTGTTGTCCTCCGAGACGCCGTTGTTGAAATCTTCAAGGCAGCACAGAATGTTCTTCACTTGTAAATCAATCATCATGTCATCGCGTCATCGACAGGCAGGGCGCGGGAGGACGGCAACTGGCGTCGCTGAGAGGTAGCGGTCGACGGCGGCGTCCCATGCCGCTGAGCGGGGCGCGCGCACGGTCACGGGCGCGGCGGGTGCAGCCAAACGCACAAGGACAGGCGCCGTGGTGGGTGGAGGGGCGCGCACGGGCACGGGCGCTGGCGCTGGCATGTACACGAGCTCGCGCAGGTCCGCGGAGACCTCGCTGACGCCCGCGGCTTCTAGCTGTGTGATAGTGCTCGGCGACCAGCCTGTCAATGCTACAGGGATGGTCGCTGGCGTGGGCGCAGTGATGGGAGCTGGGACGGGAGTGGAGGTAGCAACCGCCGTGGCTAGCTCATCCACGGCCATGTCCATGAGGCCCCATTCCTCCTTATTTTCTATCTCCTCCAGTTCGGAGATGACTTCACCAAACTTGAAGACTAGTGGCAGATGATCATTCTGCACCATGGCGTTGGTGGAGGTCTGTGGGAGGGAGGGGAATGGGAGGCGAACAGTAAGGCCGCCCGTATTAAACAGTGGCTCAGGCGCCATTAATGGAGAGGAAGGCGTGCGGCCATGGAAGTCAAAGGGCTCGCTTCCCACTGAGCCTGCGCAGCGTACAGCTCGCACGCTTCTCGATGAGCCTACGCATTGGAGGACAGCTTGCACGCCTCTCGGTCAGCCTGCGCACCGGACTGCGCTCGCACGCCTCCCGTTCAGTCAAGCAGCTGTCCGCACGGCACCTCCTATAGCCATTAAAACCAAGACACGTGGCGTCACGCGAATGGTTAACAGAACGCACACGATTTGAAATATACAAACGTTTGAGATATTAAAGTGGCAGCTATTTTTTCAAAATGCCTTTGTTGGCTGTTATTCGAGTGCGCCTTCTATCAAAATGGACACGAAAAATACCACAGCATGTCAGGTGCCATTCCATGATAGCATGCCAAGTTTCATGAATTTCAAACGAGTTTTGGATTTACTATAATTTAAAAACAAAGTATCTCAATGTTTTGCCGGCAATAAACAGTGCCCTGGTATTTGAAATTCATTCCCATTTCTTGCATGGGACCTAAGCATGCACCCAAGGACACAGATTTGATTTTTCAACCAATTTATATGCACTCGAGCATGTGCATGTAGTTCAAATTTGAATTATGCACATAAAATGCCTAGAAAACCCAGTTAATGTATAAAAATGTCTAGACGAACCCCGAAAAATTCCAAAATTTGACACAACACTCCTGTTGTTCTATGTTGACATTAGAAATTTTTTCAAAGCAATAAGAGGCAATGAATATCGTTTCGTCCCCAAAGGTGGCACGTTCCGTACCGAAACCGCCAGGCTTATTGTGAGAAGCTCTGGTTTGTGAGAAGCTTATACCCAAACCTGCCCCAAATGGGACAAAAAAATTACCACGACATATTGATGCCGCTCCATGATAGCATGCCAAGTTTCATGAATTTCAGACGAGTTTTCGATTTACTAGAATTTAAAAACCAGGTATCTCAATGTTTGCGGCCGAGTGACGGTGGCAGGGTGTTTGACATTCATTCCCATTTCTTGCATGTGACCTAAGCATGCAACCAAAGACACATATTTGAATTTTTAACCAATTTATATGCATTAGAGCATGTTCCTGTAGTTCAAATTTGAATTATGCACATAAATGCATTGAAAACTCAGTTAATGTATAAAAATGTCCAAACGAGCACCAAAAAATTCCAAAATTTAACACAACACTCCTGTTGTTCTATGTTGACAGTAGAGAAAAAATTGAAATCAAGAAGAGGCAACGGATATCGTTTCATCCAGAAAGGTGAAACGTTCCCTACCGAAACCATCAGGCTTGTTGTGAGAAGCTCTGGTTTGTGAGAAGCTTATACCCAAACCTGCCCCAAATGGGACAAAGAATTTACCACGGCATGTTGATGCCGCTCCATGATAGCATGCCAAGTTTCATGAATTTCAGACGAGTTTTGGATTCACTAGAATTTAAAAACCAGGTATCTCAATGTTTGCGACCGAGTGACGGTGGCAGGGTATTTGACATTCATTCCCATTTCTTGCATGGGACCTAAGCATGCAACCAAGGACACATATTTGAAGTTTTAACCAATTTATATGCATTAGAGCATGTGCCTGTAGTTCAAATTTGAATTATGCACATAAATGCATAGAAAACTCAGTTAATGTATAAAAAATGTCCAAACGAGCCCCGAAAAATTCCTCAAATTAACACAACACTCATGTTGTTCTATGTTGACACTAGAAAAAAATTGAAATCAAGAAGAGGCAACGAATATCGTTTCGTCCAGAAAGGTGAAACGTTCCCTACCGTAACCATGAGGCTTGTTGTGAGAAGCTCTGGTTTGTGAGAAGCTTATATACCCCAACCTGCCCCAAATGGGACAATATTTTTACCATTGTATGTTGATGCCGTTCCATGCTAGCATGTCAAGTTTCATAAATTTCAGACGCATTTTCGATTTACTAGAATTTAAAAACCATGTATCTCAATATTAGCGGCCGAGCGACGGTGGCAAGGTGTTTGACATTCATTCTCATTTCTTGCATGGGACTTAAGCATGTAACCAAGAACACACATTCCAATTTTGAATCAATTTATATGCACTGGAGCATGTGAATGTAGTTCAAATTTGAATTATGCACATAAATGCATAGAAAACTCAGTTAATGTATAAAAATGTCCAAGCGAACCCCAAAAAATCCCAAAAATTGACACAACACTCATGTTGTTCTATGTTGACACGAGAAATTTTTTGAAAGTAATTAGAGGCAACAAATATCATTTCGTCCCCCAAGGTGGCACGTTCCCTACCGAAACCATCAGGCTTGTTGTGAGAGAAGCTCTGGTTTGCGAGAAGCTTATACCCAAACCTGCCCCAAATGGGACAATATTTTTACCATGGCATGTCGATGCCGTTCCATGATATCATGTCAAGTTTCATGAATTTCAGACGAGTTTTCGATTTACTAGAATTTTAAAACCATGTATCTCAATGTTAGCGGCCGACCGACAGTGTCAAGGTGTTTGACATTCATTCTCATTTCTTGCATGTGACCTAAGCTTGCAACCAAGGACAAACATTTGATTTTGCAACCCGTTTTTACAGACTGGAGCATGTACATGTAGTTCAATTTTGAATTATGCACATAAATGCTTAGAAAACTCAGTTAACGTATAAAAATGTCCAAATGATCCCCCAAAAAATCCAAAATTTAACACGACACTCCTGTTGTTCTATGTTGACACCAGGAAAAAAATTGAAAGGAAGAAGAGGCGACGAATATCATTTTGTCCACAAAGGTGACACGTTTCCCTAACGGAACCATGAGGCTTCTTCTGAGAAGCTCTGGTTTCTTAGAAGCATATACCATAACCAGCCCCAAATGGGACAATATTTTTTACCCCAGCATGTTGATGCCATTCCATGATAGCATGCCAAGGTTCATGAATTTCATACGGGTTTTGGATTTACTAGAATTACAAAAGCAAGTACCTCAACGTTTGCCAGAGAGCCATGGTGCCATGGTGTTCGAAATTCATCCCCATTTCTTGCATGGGACATAATCATAAACCCATGGACAAATATATGATTTTACAACCCATGTTGGTGCACCGGAGCATGTGCATGTAGTTTAATTTTGAATTGTGCACCTGAAATGGCTAGAAAACCAATTTAATGTATAAAATGTCCAAACGAACCCTGAATAATTCCAATTCTTTTACGACACACATATAGTTGCATGTTCACTACAGATAAAAGTTCTAGCAATTCAAACACCGTCCATTGCCGCTGTGACCCCATTATGTAATTCAAATCAAGATGACAAATCAAGTAGATCCCACACAGTTTATTATCACCAACCGTGTGAGATGCAGTACAAAATATCCTGGAGCACCGTCGGTGTATAGTACGCCTATGGCTTACGCGAGAAGGTGCGTCGGCTACAGTCCACAGCCGGCGTGTCAAGCACACTAGCTCGCTCCCCAAATATCATTTCAATGTTCAATCGTCGCCGGTGAAAGATGGGGACGTGGACCCGCGTCGTGAGGGCAACTTCGGTGGCCCACTCCAGCGAGAGCGCGGCCGCAGCCGCCATGCGCGTGCTAACAAGGTGCATGAGCGCGGCCACAATCTACGACCAGGCGGCCAAGGCAGCCTAAACGGCCGTTGTTGCTTCTCAGGTGGCGGTAGCAACATCTGCCTCGGGGATAGCAACTGGCGAGAGCGGCACAGCAGCTGCCCATTCCATAGTGGCGGCCTTAGCCCTGATGGAGGACGCCCACGACCATGTCGAGGCCGCCCACGCCCAGCTCGTGGCGGTCACCGCACAAATCGAACGAAGCTTCTCCGGTAACAGTCGGCAACCCACGACCGAAGAGTTGGCAATCACCGAGGGCGTTTGAGCAGCTGTCCGTTCCTCTGCCGCATACCTTGCCACGACGGAGCCCGTCCAAGCCTAGATCGCAGCCGCCCACGCCCAGCTCGTGGCGGCCTTTTCCAAAGAGATGTCGGACGCGGATGGTGAGTTGCTTGCTGAGTATGGTGCGATGGATGCCAAGGAGCCCCTTCCCCAGGAGACCGTCGGGTGTGAGCTGGACATGGAGGAGGCGGCGGAGATCGACGAGCACCAGCCATAGTAGTACTCTTTGTTTTGGTTAATTAAGAGTGCCGGTCTTTAATTTGTTAGAGTAATGTTTAGGTTAGCTAGCTCTGTTTAATTCCTGAACTTGCTCGATTAAGAAGTGTGGATGTGCTGTAGTCTCCTTTGTGTACCCAAATTATGCAACCCATCCTCCTCCTTCCACATCCCACATGCCCTGACCGCCGGCGTGACACCTTTCGCCCAAATCACCGACCCCTCCACCAAATAAGCGCCGCCCTAAGCCATGGTGCATGCAGTATAGCCAGGAGCTCAAGGAGCATTTGGCAGCGGAGAAGCAAATCGCGGCCACACGCGTGAATGAGGTCGTGATGGCTGCCATTCGTGCCGACCCCCAGATCTTGGAGGAGCACCTTGCCATTTGCTAGCTATGCCGGTTAAGCATGCTCGATTTACCCGTTGCGTGTGCTGCTCCTGCCTTTACTTAACAAATTCTAGTGAATTGTGCAATCTAATTTTACCATGCAATCTGTTGCTCTAGTGTATATGTTCTATATGTCGTGCAGTGTGGTGCTCACTTATTAACTGTTTGGTTAATTAGTTGTCATCTTCAGTTAACTGTTTGGTTCAATTCTGCAAATGTGATGTTCAATTCTTCAGGCTGCAATTTTGTATTGTCTTCCATGTGAGAAATAAATCGAATTTATCTTTACAAAATACATGAGAAACGAATACAGTTGCTATATTTCCAAGTTGTCAAGCATGCTTGGGTTGAGCACAACATTGTGCAATGTGCTGCTCAGTTAACGTTTGGTTCATTTGTTGTGGTGTTTAGTTAACAGTTTGTGTCGGTGTACTAAGTATTGGGCCATTAGTACCTCGTACTTGTGCACGGGTAGTTGTAGCCATACTCGCGGCAAGGCTTGTCGGGGAATAGTTCGAGATTGACTCAGGCCACCAAGGAAATTCTCAAGTTAAAGATATAAGGATCAACAGATAAGAAGAGCTAGAATCCGAAGGACAACTTCCCCGGCAAGATCTTGTCGGGGTGGCCTACAGCGCCCGGCAAGGCTCGCCGCCCGGCAAGGCTCGGCTCCCGACAAGGCTTGGCGCCCGGCAAGGTTTTGTCGTTGTGCCACCGCTCTAGCACAGCAACAGACCCGACATTCTGGGTCCTACTTTGGATGCGTGGCGACGCGCCAATGGAGGAGAGCTTAAGCAGTGCTGATGGGATGGCCCCTTTTTCCATCCCCGAGAAAGTGAGGACACCTAAACGGACACCTCACGGTGCATTAAATGCGTTCGTCCTAAACCGTCAGGGGTTAGGTATGATGACCCTGTAGCTACTTTACACCTCAATGTATGTACATTTTGCCACTGTGGCGACCCCTTTGTGGTATAAAAGGAGGCCCAAGGCAACTGCTACAGGGGAGGAGGAGGATCTTCTGGCCCATTCTGCATGCGTAGCTGCTCTTTGAACGTACTGTTCACTGTGAGTGCTCCTGGAACCTGGGATGAAGAACACTAATAATAACACAAGGCAGGACTAGGGTTTTACGCTGATCAGCGGCCCGAACCTGGGTAAAATCGCCCCACATCGATCATTGGTTCTGCTCTTTGCGCATACCTCTCCCCCCGCCGAATCGTAAAGGGGTCTCTTGGGATCCCATAGGTGTTGCACGCCGACATCTTTGGCGCGCCAGGTTGAGAAGAAAAGGGGGTAATTAGGCTTGTGCCTCTGCGGCTTCTCCTTTTTATGGGGAAGGAGCGGGGCCGCCTCTTTTACTCCCCAATGTGATTGCGCCTCTGCGGGCGCGTTGCAGTTGCAGCTTTTGAGGCACGCTTCCCACGTCGCGCATTCGGCGCGCGTAGTGGGGGGCACAGTAAACAGGATATTTACGAGCAGTTAATCCCCTGCCACGTGTGCCCGTGCACTGTTTGGGCCTAGCCCAACAACGCCTCGCACTCGTGTATGGCCTAGGCCCGGGGGCTCCCGTCGGTGTACTAAGTATTGGGCCATTAGTACCCCGTACTTGTGCACGGGCAGTTGTAGCCATACTCGCGGCAAGGCTTGTCGGGGAACAGTTTGAGATTGACTCAGGCCACCAAGGAAATTCTTAAGTTAAAGATATGAGGATCAGCACTGCGATGGCGCAACCATCCATGTTCGTTTTGCCTGAGCCTTCGCGTACGGGCGATGGCGTGGGTACAGAAGGAAGAGGACTAGAACCTCCACGGCATTCCGGTGATCCAAGCCAGGCAAGCGGCGTCGTTCGCAGTGGCAGCGGCAACCCACACGCCGCTGGATCCAGAGACGGAGCTGTGTTGCCTACGGGTGGCACAACGAATTCTAGAGATCGGAGGACGCCTGCTGGAGCTCCCGCGCCGGCGCAAGCGTCACGACCTACCCAGGTCGTGCATGACGAGCGACGTCATGGCGCTAGTGGTTCAGGTCGTCCCCATGAAAAGATTTATGCGCATCGATCCCAAGATGCGCGGGACCAGCATGCACACCGAGCTGCCGGCGGAGGTGGCGCGCGGTCGCGTGACCGTGATGGTGCTCCTTCTAACATAGCTAGGAGTCAGAGCACCTCACGTACCTCGCACCTGTCGCCGCCGCCTACGCCAGCGGAAGCCTTGGCACGTGCGTAGCTGCTCCTCGATTTCCCTCCTGCCCCGGAGAAGATGGAGGAGTGGCGAGCTACTATCCAGAGCCTTATCGGCTTCGCCAACAAAGATGGGCCGCAAGAGGCAGGGCCCTCACAGCGAAGGCCCATCGATCCCGCGCGAGCCGATGTGGAGAAAACCGGAGGTGGTGCGACCACGGTGCACTCCCCTCCGCGACACCAGCGGCGGCCGACAACCCAGCAGGTCGACCGCCGTGAAGAAGTTTCCATGGCGTCGTCCGATCCACGGATGCGCCGCGATCAGCGTCAAGTTCTCCAAGAACGAGGCAAGGAGGATGCTCGAACTACGATCAAGCGGCGACGGGAAGCGCGCTATCAGTCTGATAAGCGCGCAGGGCTGGCTGTCGACGAGCCTGCGCTAGGGGACGTAGGAGACTTGCCTTATGAGGTGGGGACTCCAGCGTTTACCCGTGAGCTGCGGCAAGTCCAGTGGCCCAATTCCCGAACCTTCAAGCCAGAGGTCCCGGAGAAATATGACGGTAAGACCCATCCCTCGGAGTTCCTGAGCATCTACACCATTGCGGTGCAGGCTGCCGGGGGCCGAGATGACAAGATACTTGCCAACTACTTCCCGTTGGTGCTCAAGCCCAACGTCAGGTCGTGGTTGAGGCATCTGCCGGGGAATTCTATTTCTTCTTGGTCAGATCTGTGCCATCGGTTTGTTGGCGCCTTTGTTGGAGGCCACCAAGCTCCTGGCCAAGAGATTGATTTGCATATCATCCCTCAGAAGGAGGGCGAATCTCTACGCAAGTTTATGCAGAGGTTCAGCCGGGTGCAGTACAGTATTCCTGACATTCACCCTGCCACTATCATTAGCGCGTTTCATCAGAACGTGCGTACCCGCAGAATGTGGGAGGAGCTGGCGATGAACAAAGTCAGGAGTATTGCTGAGCTTCACGCTTTGGCCGATAAATGCGCTCGAGCTGAAGAGGGGAGGAAACTCCCTGGCGAGGCTGTTGGCGTGGCGGCCGAATCCGAAGATGAAGACGCCGCGACCCCGTCAAGGAAAGGCCGGCGGCGGAACAGGAAACTCGGAGGCAAGGCCGTGCTTGCTGTCGAGGAATCCAACAACCCCGGCGCCGCCAAGAAGGCCAAGGTTGGTGACCCCGGCAAGGATCTTGCCGGGTGCCCTTCCTGTCAGGCATTGGCGGCTGCCGACAAGTAGGAAAGCTCCGGCAAGCAGTATTGCAAGATCCATCGCACCAAGGGCCACAATCTCCAAAATTGCTGGCAAGTTGAACAACTTGCCGAGAAACAGAGGGCCGAGTATGAAAGGCGAGATAAGGAGAAGGCCCAAGATGGTGCTGACGGATCCGGCAAGAAGCGCGGTGGCCGAGGGGGGCGCCGCGGCAAGGCCAAGCAACAGAGGGATAGGCCCGCTCGAGGCCGAGACAAAGAAGAAGATGATGATGAAGGAGATGATGAATCCAGTGAGCAAGAATTTCAGAAAGCTACAGAGGCCATGTGTATCGATGGGGGTGCCTCGCTGCATTCTTCCCACCGTCGACTCAAACAGTGGGTGCGGGAAGTCAATGCTGCGGAGCCATCGCCAGATGCAAGTAGGCCCCTGAAGTGGTCCAACACGCCTATCATTTTCGACGCCGAGGATCACCCTGATCGCACAACTGCGGTCGGGTGCTTGCCATTGTTGGTCTCACCAACAATTCGCAACCTCAAGGTGACGAAAATGCTAGTTGACGATGGGGCCGGGCTAAACCTAATCTCACCGGATGTGCTTAAGAAGCTCCAAATTCCTGATGAGGACCTCGAAGAAACGGGTACGTTTCAAGGGGTCAATCCGGGAAGAACCCAGACCAAGGGCAAGATTACGCTGCCGATGACATTTGGTAGCGAACTCAACTACAGGACCAAGAAGGTAGTGTTTGATGTCGCCAAGATCCCCATGTCATACAATGGGATCCTTGGTCGGCCAGCGCTGGCTAAGTTTATGGCGGCATCACACTACGCATACAATGTTTTGAAGATGCCCGGGCCATTGAGCGTCATCACTATCCATTCCGATAAGAAGGATGCGCTCATCTGTGCCGACCAATTTTACCGGGAAGCAGTTGCAGCACCTGCCGTCAAAGCATCTGCTCCTGCCGCTGGAACTCCCGGGGGGAAGAAGAAGAAGACCGACGAGAATCTTGGCACGAACTCCGGTAAGCGCGCCTCCTCGGAGTGCTGCGCTTCCGTCGAGGATGCACCAGAGAGTTCCACCGGCAAGAACAAGAGATCCAAGGCTGCTCCACCGGAGACCAAGAAGGTGCCCGTTAGGGAGGACGGAACGGGAGGAACTTTTACCATAAGTTCCATCCTAGATGACAAATAGGAAAGCGCGCTCATTGCCTTCTTGCGGGCGAATGTCGACGTGTTTGCATGGCAACTGTCTGACATCCCCGGTGTTCCCAGGGAGGTAATTGAGCACCACCTTGCTGTCTGTCCTCACGTGCGGCCCGTCAAGCAGAGGGTCAGGAAGCAAGCCTTGGAGCAGCAAGAATTCATTGCCGAGGAAATCAGAAAGTTAGAGGCGGCAGGATTGGTTAGAGGAGTGCTTCATCCAACCTGGTTGGCCAATCCGGTTGTGGTGCGCAAAGCAAATGGGAAATGGAGGCTTTGTATCGATTATACAGATATCAATAAAACCTGTCCAAAAGATCACTTTCCCTTGCCGTGCATCGACCAGATTGTGGATTCCACCACTGGTTGTGATCTCCTGTCCTTCCTTGATGCCTATTCAGGGTATCATCAGATTTTCATGGCGAAAGAAGATGAAGAGAAGACCGCATTTATCACCCCATGTGGTACGTATTGTTTTATACGAATGCCTTTCGGGTTGAAAAGTGCTGGTTCTACATTTGCGAGAGCGGTCCAAATTGGTTTTGAGCCTCAACTCCATAGAAATATGGAGGCATACATGGATGATATAGTGGTCAAAACCAAGGACAAAGCGACGCTCATACAAGATTTAGAAGAAACATTTGTAAATCTGCGCAAGATCAACTTAAAGCTGAATCCTGAGAAGTGCGTGTTCGGTATTCCTTCCGGCAAGCTCCTCGGATTCTTTGTATCTTGCCGGGAATCGAAACGAACCCCTACAAGATCAAAGCTATTGAGTAGATTGAAGCGCCAAGACGCGTCAAGGATGTGCGTCGTCTTGCCGGCTGTGTTGCTGCCCTAAGCAGGTTCATTTTCAAATCTGCTGAGCGCGCCCTGCCCTTTTTCAAAATTTTGAAGAAGGCAGGTCCAATGAAATGGACTCCAGGGGCGGAGGCTGCACTGCAAGATTTGAAGAAATACCTTTCCTCTCCGCCGACGCTAGTCGCGCCTAAACCACAAGAGCCGTTGCTGCTGTATCTGGCAGCGACAAATCAAGTGGTTAGTGCTGCGTTAGTGGCGCAGAGAGAAGCTGATGAGGAAGCAACACCAGCGGCAGGACCGTCAGGTGATGCGGCAGGATCTTCCCCGGCAAGGATTGGTCTCGGCAAGACAAGATCTGCGCAGTGAGAAGAATCATTGCAGAAGAAAAAGGTGGTGCAGTGCCCAGTTTATTTTGTTAGCTCTCTTTTACAAGGAGCTAGGTCAAGATATTCTGGTGTGCAGAAGTTGCTTTTCGGCCTCCTTATGGCCTCGAGGAAGCTGCGCCATTATTTTCAAGCACATGAAATCACCGTCGTCACTCGCTTTCCGTTGCAACGGATCTTGCGAAATCCAGAAGCAACCAGCAGGATCGTGGAGTGGGCGTTGGGGTTGTCGAGCTTTGGCCTCAAGTTTGAAAGCACTTCGACAATTCAAAGCAGGGCCTTGGCGGAGTTCGTTGCGGAATGGACCCCAACGCCAGACGAAGAGGTTCAAGAAACAACTCTCCCCAGCAAGGAAATTGACCAGCAATGGATTATGTACTTTGACGGGGATTTTTCGCTGCAAGGCGCCAGTGCTAGCGTGCTGCTTGTCGCACCCACCGGAGAGCACCTCAAGTACGTAGTCCAAATGCATTTTCCCCGGGAGAGTTCAACCAACAACACAGCAGAATACGAGGGTTTGCTTGCCGGTCTTAGGATCACGGCAGACCTTGGTATCAAGAAGCTTGTCATCAGAGGCGATTCACAGCTTGTCGTCAGGCAAGTTAATAAGAATTATCAGAGTCCATTGATGCAAGCCTACGTGGATTAAGTGAGAAAAATGGAAGAGCACTTTGACGGTCTGCAAATGGAGCACATCCCTCATGCCGAGAACAGTGTTGCTGACGACCTGTCAAAGCATGCCGCCCTCAAGTTGCCTGTGGAACCAGGAACTTTTGTGCTCCAATTGACTCAAACCATCCGTGGCGCCATCAATGCGGCAAGAAAAGAGAAGAAAGTTGAATTCTGGTCAGTACTTCCCGGCAGAGCTCCCGGGAGCCGCCGGCAAGGAAGTTGCCGGGATCGACCACATGCCTGCCGGGGAACAACATGCTCCAGAAGGGGCTCAGGCCCTTGCCGTCGAGACAAACGTTCCCCCGGCGGAGGAGATGCCTTTAGTCCTTACTGTCGAGCCCCAGGCTCCAGCATGGGCGCAGCACATTGTCCATTTCCTTCAAACAGGAGAACTCCCGGAGGAACAGGAAGAAGCGGAAAGAGTAGCCCGTCGGTTTGTTATGTACAAGTTCGTCGATGACGTCCTGTACAAAAAGAGACCAAACGGTGTGAAATTAAAGTGCATTCCTCGGGAGGATGGACTAGAGGTGTTGGCAGAGATACATGGAGGCATATGTGGTTCTCACATAGGGCCAATAGCACTTGCCGGGAAAGCATTCCAGCAAGGTTTCTTTTGGCCCACCACTCTCCAGGATGCAACTGCACTAGTAACCAAGTGTGAAGCGTGCCAGTTTCATTCGAAGAAATCACATCAACCAGCTCAAGCTCTTCAGACAATCCCTCTCTCCTGGCCATTTTTGGTCTGGGGGCTCGACATACTGGGCCCTTTCCCCCGTGCTACCGGGGGCTTTGAGTACTTGTACGTTGCTATCGACAAGTTCACAAAGTGGCCGGAGGTGGAAGCAGTGAGGAAGGTGACAGCACAATCAGCTGTCAAGTTCTTTAAAGGGATAGTTTGCCGTTTCGGTGTGCCTAACAGGATCATCACCGACAACGGCACGCAATTCACAAGTCGCACCTTCATGCAGTACGTCCAAGACCTTAGCAGCAAAATTTGTTTTGCCTCTGTTGCTCACCGCAGAAGCAACGGCCAAGCGGAGAGGGCCAATGCTGAAGTGTTGCGCGGTCTCAGGACCAGAACCTTTGACAGGCTGAAAAAGTGCAGAAGACGCTGGATCGATGAGTTGTTGGCGGTTCTTTGGTCAATCAGAACAACACCAAATCGAGCCACCGGCCAGACACCCTTCGCTCTGGTCTACGGAGCGGAGGCAATTCTCCCCACGGAACTCACGTACGGATCTCCTCGAGTGCTCGCTTATGATGAGCTTGAGCAAGAGCAACTGCGGTAAGATGACGCTGTGCTCCTCAAGGAGAATCGTCTTCAGGCTGCTGTGCGAGCTGCATGCTACCAGCAAGCTTTGCGCCGCTACCATAGCCGCAAAGTTCAAGCTCGAAGCCTTGAGGAAGGCGACCTTGTTCTTCGGCGGATTCAATCTGCCAAGAATTCAAACAAGTTGACGCCAAAGTGGGAAGGCCCTTATCGGGTAGTACGAGTCACCAGGCCCGGCGCTGTTCGCTTGGAGACCGAAGATGGCGTTCCAGTGAGCAATTCCTGGAATATCGAACATCTTCGCAAGTTCTACCCGTAAGGCGCGGTTGCCGGGGGCCCCCGGCAACCACCCTTTTGTACATGTCGTGCCGGCGAGGCATATGATCCTTTGTACAAAGCCAGGCGCAGACCCTGAGCACAAATGAATAAATTTAAGTGTTGTGCATTCCCTTATTGATTTCCATGTTCATATTTGTATATGCATGTTTGTCTAAGATGTTGTATGACACCTACTCCCGGTAAGTTCTAACGAACCGCCAAGGTTTCATATCTTTATTTTCTCTTCTTTCTTTTTCTTAAAAGACAGAGGGATTCCTCGCGTGCACATTTGCGGGGGGGGGGGGGGGGAGGGCGATATGAGTACCAGTTGGCAACGTTCGGAATCGACGCTTGCCGGAGGAAGGACAGTGACAGAAAGCTAAGTTATAAAAACTTAGAACAAGTTTCCTTTATTGCAAAGTTATTTCCTCGGACGATTCCGACTCTTGTATGGAAAATCTGCACGCGAAGGAACCCTTGTTGTAATCAGTTGCGCCCTTATTTTGTTTCGAGTCCGCTCAATGATTTAAGAGGCTGCACTGAGAACGCCAAGGAGTCTTGCCGGCCGCTGCGCCTCCAGCAGGCTGCTGAAGTCCCGCACCCAGCGCTTGCGGCAGGTTGCGCGCCAGCAAGTTTTTCAGTTAGCGTAGGGTGAACTCCATACACAAAGGAATCAGACAAGGAAAATAGCAAGCATGTACCCAAACATAGGCAATTTATATTACATTAATGAGTTGCCACAATTCTAACTTGAGACTTAATTGTCTTTGACATGGAATGACGACGGCAAGAAAAGGTGGAGCAATTAATCTCTGCGCTGGCCTTCGATCCTTTTGATGGAGTCCACCTTCTCAAGGATAGGCGCGACGAGCTCTTCGATCGCCTCGAGATTTGCATCCTTTGGCAGATGGCCAAGCGCATTGGAGAGGTCGATGCCAGGATTGTGGTGCACCACCTTGATAAGCACTTTGTGGAGGACGGCCCAGCAAAGCCGGCGGGTCACGTTGGCCAATTGAGTCGCCCAGTTAGACTGGAGCAACTTCAGGGCATCAATGATGCTCTCGAAGAACATCGTCAACCTGGCACTCGAAGATATCCTTTCCTCGGAAGAATACCTGAAGTTTGACAGGCCCATGGCTGACAGTTCTGCCGTAAGCTTCGCCGTAGCATCGATGAGACGTCCAGTCCAGATCTCCACCCCCTTTTCGTAATCGATTTGGGCGGCGGCAGCGCTCTTGAGCAGGTTCCTCTCTCCCTGGAGATCTTTGAGTAGAGCCTTCTCGCGGGCCCTGCCGGCCTCGAGGGACTTCTGCAACATGGTCAGCTTCAGCTCCAGAACGGCAATGGCTTCATTTGCTGAGGAGAGCTGCTTGGTCTTGTTAGACATGGCAACTTGCATCTCCGCCAAGGTGTGGAGGGTTTTTTCCCTGTCGCCTTTGAGCGTTGAGAGCTCCTTGCCGTGTTCTTCAAGATCTGCTTCCAGCTTCTTAACTTTGTCGCCCAGCTCATTCTTGGCGGCCTCTGCAGCCTCGGCAGCATCGATGGCCTCCTTGAGCTTGCCAGCATGATCTGCAGTTAGAGCTTTGAGCGCCTCTTTGTGCTTTTGCTCCAGCTCCTGGGTCCGCCGCGTGACAAGCTTCTCGATATCTTCATCTTTGCTGCGAAGCTTGGCGGCGAGCTCCTGCTCACGTGCGGTGAGGTCTTCCTCGTGAGCATCAAGCGCAACGCGACGCCCCGTCAGGAGAGCATCTTCAGCAGCAATTCTCTGCGTAGCTTCATCCTGCGCCTTCTCCATGTCAGATTGTTTCAGGAGGATTTCTATCCACTGCTGGCTCACTTGTTCTCGGCCAGCAGTCAACTCTTGGAGGGCCTCGGCGTACCAGACTTGCATTTGTTCGATGCGCCTTTGAAAATCTGCTTCGGCCGCCTCGACAACTGCCATTCTGGAATCCGCTTTCTCTTTCCGGGCGCGGTGGAGAGCCTGGAGCTTGCGGAAGTTTTCGCCCATGGCCTGAAGGAGCTGATCCTCTTCAGACTTGCCGATGCTAGCACTTGGGTCATCAACAACCTCGAGCCCGGCAGCAGCGATGATTTCCTCGTCGAAGACTTCCCCTTCGGTCGGTGCCCCAATGCTTGCCATCCCCGGCAAGTTGACAAATAGGTTCTCGCCAACTTTGAGATATTTGCTGGACGAGGGGCCTTCAGATGTTGACGGTTGATCCTCAACAACTGCCTCACCAGTAGCAGGGGGCTCCATGGCCGGCGCAGCGCCTGGCGCTCCTGCGGCAGGAATGCCGTCAGTACGGTCATTAGCCTCCTTGCCATCCTCTTCGGCAGGCTCTTTGGCGGGTTCCTCCTGCACAGTCTCGGCGGCCTCGACAGTGGCATCCTTGGCGGCCTCGCTGGCGGCGATCCTGTCTGCCTCGGCAGCGGCGTCCCTGGCGGTCTCCTCGATGACAACGTCGACGTCCATGTGTTCCATCACAGGGAACTCTGGAGGACAAAGGAGGGAAACAGAATAAGATCAAGATCGAAGTTCAAAGGGACCAAAGAAAAAGAGATAAAGGAAAGAATAGCAAGCGCACTAAGGTAATCAGTTACCTGCGTCGAGCTGTTGAGAGGTGGCCTTGCCCCTCCTGGCAACCTCGGTTGCTAGGGGAGGGTTGCCGGTGCCCATGTTTGCCGGCTCCTCCTCAATCAAGATGGGCTCGTCGATAGGATCCCTTGCCGGGGATGCGCTTGTGGGCGGCGTGGTTGATGGAGGTGGCACGACGGGAGCGTCTTCCAATAACTCTCGTTGTTGCCGTTCTTCTTCTGCAAGCCCAGAGATATCAGCGGCAAGAATAGTAACCTCAGCGCCCGCCAACGAAAAAAGAGCAACGAACTTACGCTGGGGGCTGTGCTGGGGACTGCGTTGAGGGCTGAGCTCCGGGCTGACGATGACAGTTTATGGCACGCTCGTGGAGCCTGCCGGGGGCTCGTCGCCCGTGGAAGTCTTTGTCCTCTTCGTCATCCTCTCCAACAAGGTTTCTGCATCACTGCAGAAACAATACAAGCAAGTCAGTAAGATTGATCCAAGACTGGAAGATAAAGGCTGTGGCAAGGTACTCACTCTTCCTCTTCTCGCTCCGGACTAAAGCCGGAGATGTCGAATTCGGCCTCCGTCGCGATGTCTGAGTGGGGAGGCGGAGGACGGGTCCTAGGTCACTTGGCTGTGGCAGGCGCCGGGCGTTGGCGCGTTTCCGTCACCTCAGCTTCCAGTGCGGTAGTGCGAGACACCCCTGTCGCCCCAGCAGTTGCCGCTGGTGTGGGTCTCGCGCGCCGCGCAGGTTGCTGTCGAACCCCTTGCCGCGGCGCAGTCTTGCCGGACACTTTCTTGCCAGGTGCCTCGCTGCTCGATGAAGGTTGGCTTGCCGGGATGCCAGACGCAGCCTTTCGAAGAACACGCTTTGTCTTCTTCGGGGCTGGGAGCTCTTCTTGCGGTTCTTCTTCAGCCGTGTCCTCGTCGGACGAGCTCTCAGCGGCAGTGTTGCCCTGTTCCCCGGCAGCTTTGTCCTTCCTGGCAGGATCTTTCTCCAGCACTACCTCTGCATCGCTGGTTTCCCATTCTGCGAAGCCGACGCTACCGGCCTCCGCGGCAAGATTTGCCTCCTCCGCCCTGGTGGCGATGTATGCCACCTCTTCATCGGTGGTGGCTCGGAGCAAGTCTGCTTCTTCCCGGACGGCCCTCTCCGTCAAGTTATCAAAGAACTTTTGTGCATCTTCCTCGGATGGCCCAACCCATGTCGCGTCAAGACCGTGGGCATTGAACATCCGCATGAAGGCGATGATTGAACCCAGAGCAGAGTTGTTGCACAGAGGGACAATCCTTGCCAGCAACCGATGCCTCTCGTCGCGCTGGAACAGCTTTTGGCGGAGGGCGCCAAGTTGCATGGCAGTCAAATTGTTGTTCAATCCAGGGCGCAGCCTCATGATGTCCGCTGCGTTCCGGTACTCCCAAGCTGGTCTTCCTCTGTTCTGTAGCGGGGCGATGCGGCGACGGAGGAAATCGAAGCCGATCATCTCCATAGTGAGCCCGGCGGCTTTCAGGCAAAGGATCCTGGTGGTGGCGATTGTGAGCCTCTCGTCCTCCGCGGCAAGGCCGCTCCAATCGTTGCCTCGGACCGCCTTCTGTCGTCAAGGCAAACAGAATGGATGAGGATCTGCTTCCTTGATCCAGCACCACTCAAACCGCCATTCGTACCACTTCTCCCGGTAAACTCCCTCTGGGTATATCTCCTTGTTCCAAGCCCGTGGAATCCAGGCGATAGAACCAGAAAGGGCCTCCCCCTTTTGGATGCGAGGAATAAAATAATGGCGGAAGAGGGCGGTATTGGGAACTACTCCGACAAAATTTTCGCAAAGATGAGCGAAGACAGACATACACATTACGGCGTTCGCCATGAAATTGAGAAGATGGAAGCCGTATGTGTACATGATGTCGTTGAAGAAGTCAGAAAAGGGAGGATAGAGCCCGCAATAGAAATATGCGACGAAAAAGGGGTATCTGTCCGACCCGCTCTTGGAGGAAGAACCTGGAATCACGCGAGTGGCGGGGTGAGCTTGCGTCTCCCTCGCCCACATACACTGGTACCGCCTCTTCAAAGCTTCCGCATTGAGCGACGGGGCGAAGACGACGTACTTCTTCCGCATCTTCACCAGTTCGCTCTCCGGGACATCGGCTTTCGCCTCCTTGCCTTTGCCTTTGCTGGTCTTGGGCGGCATGGTGACTGCAAGGGCGGAAGCCGGGGATGGAGCGGGTGTGGAGGCGGCGAGCGGAAGAGGGAAGGTTTTGCTCTGAGCTCGAGAAAAGGAAAGCAATGGCGACGGCCAGATTGAGAAGAAAAGGGGGTAAATAGGCTTGTGCCTCTACGGCTTCCCCTTTTTATGGGGAAGGAGTGGGGCCGCCTCTTTTACTCCCCAATGTGAATGCGCCTCTGCGGGCGCGTTGCACTTGCAGCTTTTGAGGCACGCTTCCCACGTCGCGCATTCGGCGCGCGTAGTGGGGGGCACAGTAAACAGGATATTTACGAGCAGTTAATCCCCTGCCACGTGTGCCCGTGCACTGTTTGGGCCTAGCCCAACAACGCCTCGCACTCGTGTATGACCTAGGCCCGGGGGCTCCTGTCGGTGTACTAAGTATTGGGCCATTAGTACCCCGTACTTGTGCACGGGCAGTTGTAGCCATACTCGCGGCAAGGCTTGTCGGGGAACAGTTCGAGATTGACTCAGGCCACCAAGGAAATTCTCAAGTTAAAGATATGAGGATCAGCAGATAAGAAGAGCTGGAATCCGAAGGCCAACTTCCCCGGCAAGATGTTGCCAGGGTGGCCTGCAGCGCCCGGCAAGGCTTGGCTCCCGGCAAGGCTCGGCTCCTGGCAAGGCTTGGCGCCCGGCAAGGTTTTGTCGCTGTGCCACCGCTCTAGCACAGCAACAGACCCGACATTCTGGGTCCTTCTTTGGATGCGTGGCGACGCGCCAATGGAGGAGAGCTTAAGCGGTGCTGATGGGATGGCCCCTTTTTCCATCCCCGAGAAAGTGAGAACACCTAAACAGACACCTCACGCTGCATTAAATGCGTTCCTCCTAATCCGTCAGGGGTTAGGTATGATGACCCTGTAGCTACTTTACACCTCAATGTATGTACATTTTGCCACTGTGGTGACCCCTTTGTGGTATAAAAGGAGGCCCAAGGCAACTGCTACAGGGGAGGAGGAGGATCTTCTGGCCCATTCTGCATGCGTAGCTGCTCTTTCAACGTACTGTTCACTGTGAGCGCTCCTGGAACCTGGGCTCAAGAACACTAATAATAACACAAGGCAGGAGTAGGGTTTTACGCTGATCAGCGGCCCGAACCTGGGTAAAATTGCCCCGCGTCGATTGTTGGTTCTGCTGTTTGCGCATACCTCTCCCCCCGTCGAATCGTAAAGGGGTCTCTTGGGATCCCATAGATGTCGCACGCCGACAGTTTGGTTCAATTCTGCAATGCGATGTTCAATAGTTGTGGGTGCATTCTGTTATTGTATACCATGTGAGAAGTAAATCGAATGTGGCTGTACTAAATACATGAGAAACAAATACAATTGCAATATTTCCAAGTTGTTAAGCATGCTTGGTTTGGTTAACTGTCTGATCTTCTATTAGGAGTATGTTATATTGTGCAATGTGGTGCTCAGTTAACGTTTGGTTCATTTGTTGTGGTGTTTAGTTAACTGTTTGGTTCAATTCTACAATGCAATGTTCAATTGTTGTGGGTGCATTCTGTTATTGTATACCATGTGAGGAATAAATTGAATTTGGCTGTACTAAATACATGAGAAACAAATACAATTGCTATATTTCCAAGTTGTTAAGCATGCTTGGTTTGGTTAACTGTCTGATCTTCTATTAGGAGTGTGTTATACTATGCAATGTGGTGCTCAGTTAATGTTTGGTTCATTTGTTGTGGTGTTTAGTCAACTGCTTGGTTCAATTCTGCAATGCGATGTCCAATTGTCGTGGGTAGAATTTTGTATTGTTGTGCATGTGAGGAATAAATCGAATTTGGCTACACTTAATACATGAGAAACATATACAAGTGCTATATTTCCTAGTTATTAATCATGCTTGGTTTGGATAAATGGGTTTTCCATGTGGCTTGAATTAATCTGATGAATCTGCTATGTGCTTATTTTTCATCAACATATTTTACTGATAGCATGCGAACCCTTACTTAACCTGATGACTAACTACCTTATATGTGTTGCAGGGAAACAATGGGAAGCACTGAGGTTTACAATCGAGGTTAGCACGTGCATGGTCCGTTGTCTAATAGCACATTATTATGCAATTGCAGGAACCATTCTAATATTTAGGTTTTTAACAATTTGGTCTTGCACATGTAGGTCCTGCTGTCAGAGGTTTTGACCCACTGTTCGACCCTTTTTGCATATGGGGAAATGAGTTGTCCATGAATATCAATCAAGTCAAGAAACTCAAAAAGATTGTTAGGATAAAGAAATTAGAGACAAAAAACAACAAGATCTTTGTCTGCACAATGAAGAAGACATCAGTTCACTACAAGATGGTACTAACTATTATACCTTGCCTTTTTTTATTCCTTTCCCCCATTTCCAATATAGAGAAGATATTTATGCACATCCTTGTTTTCAGGCCTTTCCAAAGCAGTTCACTGATGATTACCTCTCAAACCACCTCTATGGTCAGGAGGCGAGGAAGGTTTTCATACAACACCCACGGTTCAATATTGAAGTGTTCCAGAAGAGGACGTAGGATGGAAGGTCAATAATCCACAAGCACTGGCCTAAAGTTGCAAAGACCTTCAACATGAATGAAGGCTCAATATTCGCCTTCCGCTTCAGCAGTTTTCCAGATGAGATGCATCTGTCTATGTACCGTCTATGATGCTAATTTCGAATGGTTCTAGATGTTGCATGTGAAACTTGGTGCTGGTGCAGTTGTGTAATGGGATAGCTGAGTGCTGAAGCTATATCATGTTGTACTCTGATGTATTTCAATTATGAAATCCTGCTTCCTTAAAATGGAAATGAAATATATTATGTGCTTAATATGAATGTCAATTAATTAATAAATGGATTATTAATAATAGGGCAATTAGCCTGCTAATTGGTTTTTTTATTGCAAACGGTTATTGAGAAAACACCGTGGGCGATGACCTCAGGCAACGCACACGGTTTCTAGGAATAAACCGTGTTGGATCAATGAACAATCACACACGAGATTCTCTTGAAAACTGTTTGCGTTAGGCCACCTTGCGGAAATGTTTACCACATAAAAACTATGTGTGATGGACAGCCTTTGCCACACAGTTTCTTCTATGCACTGTGTGTGATGCATTCAATATTGCAAACGATAAAATTGTTAATATTATGTGCAATGGCAACGCTATCACAAACGATTTAACGGGGAAAATTGTGTGTGATGTACCTGCGAACAGAAATGTTTTCCTTGGAGCGACTGTGTGGGATGTATATACGGACGAAAATGTTTAGCGGGGATTGACTGTGTGGGATGTACTTACGACCGGAAACAATTTCGCGTGTATAATTGTATTTTTTAGCACTACTGTACGTATAACCATATTTGAGTGCTTGCCAGTTGCACATGACCTCATTTTTCCGAGCGTGTGTGCTAGGAGGGCATATCCCCGACGGTTTCTGGGTTGTGTGGGAAGGACCCCCCTATCACCCACACTCACTTGGCGACGGTTCCAAATGCCGTCGCGGAAAGGGGTTAAAAACCATTTGTATAGCACCTCGTTGTACCAGTGTATTTTCTCACAAGGAAAAAAAATTCACTATTAATATATTCTTAAGTTGTTTCCTTTCTCATTAAAGGGTGATGCTAAGAAACGGTTTAATACTCTTGCTCCTGATTATGTGTGTAGTCCTGGGGATATGATATATTACTTCTTTGAAAAATATTTCCTGCTCATAAGAAACAAGCTACCTTACAGGAAATATTTACCTTTGTGCAAATTGGAGAAGAGAATCTCCCTCAAGCTTGGGGGAGGCTTGTCCAGTTACTTAACGCTTTGCCTGATCATCCTCTTAAGAAAAATGAAATACTTGATATCCTTTATAATGGACTAACCACTACTACAAGATGCTACTAATGCGGCACTACAATCAGGGACCCTTCGATGAAACTGTGTGCGATGCATTAATCACAAACGGTGATGTAAATAAACCATCAAAAAAGATGCAAAATGTTTGCGATGGCGGATACATCAAACACGGTTCAGATTGTAGTTGCATGTGCGATGCGGGGCATATGGTTGATCCATATGAACTGTTTGCGATGAGACAGAACAACAGAAACGGGCAGCTAGATCAAGGTGTGTGCGATATACGGCATACAGTTTGCTCCGATAAACCGTTTGCGATGATTGAGTTGAACACAAACGATTCGGCGAAACAAGATGTGTGTGATCCCCGGCAAACAGGTCGGTAATCAGAATTGTGTGCGATCATTATAGACAGCCCATATGGTCTTTTTTTCTGAATTGTGTGCTCGACAGGGCACACAATTGAAGAAACCAACCTGTGGGTGATAATGTAAAAGATCTCTATCGAATACGTATTACTAACTGTCTGCGATGAGATTGACAGGGGAAACAGAGATAACGAATTAATATGAGCAAACAGAAACAGAGATATATATAGTCTGCTCAATTTAGTCCTTCTTCTTCTTCTTCTTCTTGTTGGATGGCCCCGCGACATCGTCTTGGCGAGGACATTTCGCCACTGACCGTTGGCTTTTCATCACCGCCGCCGCCTTCATCGTCGTTGCTGTCATCATCGTCCTCCTCCTCATTCGACCATTCCTCCTCCTCATCATCGTCGTCCTCTTCTTTGTCCTCCGACGGCTCCTCGTCCATCTGGTTGTCGTCGAACGACTCTGGAGGCGGCGTCCCTTCCATGATCCGGATATAATCGAGGTCTGGGCTCGACTCTGGACTCATGGAAGACGAGCAGGATGATTGCGATGTTGACCTATCATCTGGCGCCAGACTGCTGGCAGAACTATCATCCTCGCTGTCGCTCGACATGGCTATGGTACATATAAAAACCACGAGAAAGCAAGATTGCAGAGTGTGTGCAAGTGTGTAGCGCGACCGACCGGGGACGATGAAGATGGTGGACACTTAAGCAGGGTATGCAGAGAAGAGGAATGTCAATTGAAGCTGGGGATCAACATATTATATAACCGCTGATATAATCAACCGCAATTATTTGTACTCGGTCGCTCCAAATTCCCGGGGTTGCGCAGTTCTCAATGTGATAATTACGGACACGCGTTGGAGCATCCAAATATGAAACAAGCATTTTTCATAGTACTACTCCTTACGTACCGGTGACCTGGGTGGGGGGAAAACAAGAGAACTTGATGATTATTTGGTAATCAATACAATTGCGTGCAGGGAATTGACCATTTCATGTTATGCATGCTAAGAAGTCTGAATTCATTGAATGCATACTAGCCCCAGGACTCCTATTGGCTGATTTCTTTTTTTAGGACAAAAAACAATGAATGAGTTTTGGGATTATTTGGTTTTCGTAATGTGACTTATGCACCGGTACGAACGGAGTAGGGCAGTTGGCAAGAAATACATTGAGATCTTCTTATTGATGAAGCCAGTAATAATCAAACTACAAAGGAAAAGTAAAAAGACAAAGGCAAATATCTGCATGAATCTTCGCGTAACATCAGTGGCAAAGGACCTAGATGTGCATTACTTAGAGCACATCTAGATTTGCTTTAGTAATACTGTCAAACAAAACCCCTAATCATCATTGCAAATAGCACATAGAACATGACTAATGCGACAACCACAACTACACAGGCTAGTTCCTTCTTGTCTCTTGCTTTCATCTGTTGCCTGTGATTGACTCTTTCTTGCTTCATCGTACTGATTGTACATTCCAGATCAGTCAGTTTCTTGTTCAGCTTTATGTTATCTTCTGCAAGCTTGGTGATAACACTCTGAGCCCTGCCATGCCATTCTTCATCCAGCCAATTAACAAAGGCACAAGCCTCATATCCCTGCCAATGTTAAATAGTATTCAGGATGAGCGGTGGCATTAACTCAAGTAAAATGATGAACTTAGCACTAACCTCTAAGGGGCAACTAAGAAACCGTCTGCCAATGTCGAATCCCTCCATGCATACATGTCGAGCGGGAGTGTGCCCGTGCACACAACTCAGCTTTTGGTATTTTTCGATGGCGCAAAACTCGGAGTCGAACTCGTGTTGCGGGAGTCTGGAGTCATGCTCCGGATCCGGCGGCAGATCGCTTTCCTGGGGGGAGGGGTCATTCAGGACAGATTCAGCAGGGAGCTACTTTGGACATGCTAAAAGAGATCGGGATAGATTGGAACCTAATAGGACTATTCGGATCCGTAGTACACCTGTCTTCTGATGACCTTAGGCAAGTGCTCGGCGGTGACCGCCGTCCTGGCGGCGCTGTCGAGAGCGACGATATGAGCAGGAGCAGTCGCACCGAAACCATCAGCACCACTCATCTGCATTCCCCCAATGTCAGTGCCACGCGAGGGAATTTGGAGGCTATCTAGGGATTTGGGGGAAATGGGGAAACTGTGGGGATAAGCTAACGGTCGGGAACTACTTTCGCACTATATGTTGTATACGGCGCACTGTTTGTACATGTTGTTTGTGTTAGGTATTACAACTTCACACACGATTTCCGCATCAAACCATGTGAGAAGGCAATGTAGGTGAGACACGGTTGCCATGACATAACCGTATGTGATGTACTACCCTGCACATATGGGGCTGCAATATAATTGAGTTACAGTAATACCTGGTGTAAACAGCCGCTCTGCGGATACCCGTCAAAAAAATAAAACAGCCGCTCTGCATATAGAGATGGCGGCGGCGGTGGAGGCCGAGGCAGCGGTTACCGGATAAGAGGTCAATTGTCGGTCGGTGGGTGGTGGCGTGTCATAGGAGGTCAATCCTTGGTCTGCGGCAGGAGATAGGAGGAGCTCAACCATCGAGGTCGGCGGTGGCGTGATTGGAGCACATCCATCGTGGTTGATGGCGGGATAGTGGAGGTCGAACTTCAGGCGGTAGCTGCACTAAGCTTTGCTCCTCAACCCTGCTATCTCTGCGTGCCGCCGCATCACGCTTTTATGTGTCTGCTGGGTGGAGGTCGCCGCGCGGCTAATTAATTAAGGTATTCTTTTCGTGAGTGGCTTAATTAAGGTATTCAATTCCTAAGGGTAGTGTTGTAGTACTTTGTGTGTAAATTGGCTGGCCATTAATTTTTGTCATCACACGTCTGGATAACAATATGGAGCGCCCTCAGTAATTATGAAAAAAAAATCTTGTGATTTAGGCACACATCTTTGGGCATCAGTTAATCCATGTATTAATGTTGTTGTTTTGTTTTTAATTACCCTTCGTGTGGTGCAGATGGAACGATCTGAATGGATGAAGAATCAGAGAAGCTCAAATTTTATCAGTGGCGTGACAGAGTTCATGAATTTTGCTATAAGTACAAAGAAGATAATTGGTGATGAGGATTACATCCTGTGTCCATGCAGTCATTGTGCCAATATAGAGTCACGTGAAGTTACAGAAGTCCAGTGGCACTTACTCTCTCGGGGATTCATGGATGGATATACATATTGGACCAGACATGGTAAAGAGCAGTTCATGGATGAATATACCCGGGGCTGCGAGATGCCAAACCCCGGTCAAAGTCACATGGATGTTGAATCTAACATCGGGGCTGAGGCGTCAAGCTACCAATGGAACACCGGAAAGCCGAAACCCCCACTGGAAAACCAAGACGGCAACGCAGACGACGACGATGATCTTGATATGCCAGATTTTGCTGCTATGATTGGAGATTTCAAGGGCCCAAAAAAGGATATGATTGGGTAAAAGGATCTGCCAACCATTGCTGTGAACTCCAAGAAAGAATTGTATCCAGGTTGCAAAAAGAAATATTCCAAGTTGAGTGCCACCCTGGCGCTTCATAGATTTAAAGCAGCAAACGGTCTATCAAACAAGGGCTTCACAGAGTTGTTAGGTCTGTTGAAAGAAATTCTTCCGGAAGATAATGTGCTCCCCAAATGCACGAACGAAGCAAACAAAATTGTTTGCCCACTAGAACTTGAAGTAAAGAAGATACACGCTTGTGTGAATGATTGTATATTGTACCGTGGTGAGTACATAGATTTGTGTGCATGTCCCATATGCAAGCATGCACGATACAAGCACAGGAGAGCAAAGGACAAGTACAAATTGGAGGACAAGATCAAGATAGGAATCCCGTTCAAGGTTGTTTGGCACTTGACTTTAATTCCAAGGTTGAGGCGTTTGTTTGCAAACCCTAGAGAGGCAAAGAGGTTGCGGTGGCATCATGATGAGCGAACTGCGGATAAATATATGAGGCACCCAAAAGATGGGGCTCAGTGGGAATTAATCGACAACAAGTTTAAAGACTGTGCCCAGGATCCTAGAAGTATAAAGCTCGGGAGTATATGGCGGGATGAATCCTTTTGGTGATATGAGCACCAAACACAGCACATGGCCGGTGCTTCTGTGTATATATAACCTAGCTCCTTGGTTGTGTATGAAGAAAAAATACATTATGATGTCAATGATTATCAAAGGCTCGAAGCAACCTAGAAATGACATCGACATTTACTTTCAGCTACTGGTAGAAGAACTGATTACAGTGTGGGTAAAAGAGCCTGCTGTAAAATGTTATGATGCTTACAAAAAGGAGATTTTCGATCTACATGCGATGATGCTGCACACCATTCAAGATATGCCGGCATTAGGCAACACATCGGGGCAGAAAACAAAGGGAGATGTAGGGTGTGTCACATGCATGGATAGGACAGCTAGCAGATTTCTTCCCAACTCGCGCAAAACCGTGTATTTGCATCATCATAGGTTCTTACGGAGAAATCACCCATACCGAAAGATGAAAGCTGAATTTGATGGTACAACAGAGGTAGGTTTGGGCCCAAGACCTTATGCTGGGGAGGTGGTCCACAAAAGGGATAAACAAATTAATGTTGTTCTTGGCAAGAACAACGCTTTGACGGTGAAACAAACACCCTGGAATCAAGTGTTTAAGAAGAAATCAGTGTTCTGGAAATTACCTTACTAGGAGATTCTATGTGTACGTCACAGCATCGATGTCATGCACGTAGATAAGAACGTATGTGAAAGCATCTTTGGTACTCTGCTCAAGATTAAAGGTAAAACAAAGGATGATGACGGTGCATGGCTCGATATGCTTGATGATCAATCAAAATGCAAGAGTGAAGCAGAAGATGGTAACAAAGTCCTCCATGCTTGCCAGAGTTACAATTTCAGTACAAAAGAAGCAACAGAGTTCTTCAACTATTTGTTGTTAGTTAGGACACCCTCTCCCTACTCCGCAAACATCAGAAGTCCCGTGGATGTGAGCTCAGGTAAAATGAAGTTGGGACACATGAAGTCACATGATTGCCACATACTGTTGACACAAATCCTCCCAGTGGCCATCAGGAATATGATGGACAAAGATATAAGAAACACACTCATTGAGATCTGTGATTTCTTCAACAAACTATGGCAGAAAGTTGTAGATCCTGAAGAGCTGGATCATATGCAAGAGGATATTGCAAGAATATTGTCCAGCCTAGAGATGTTTATCCCACCGTCATTCTTTGATGTCATGGTCCATCTCACTGTGCACCTTATCGTCAAGATAAAGTATTGTGGTCCCGTGTTTCTTCGCAACATGTATCCCTTCGAGCGGTTCATGGGAATACTAAAGCACTATTGTCGGAATCAAAACCATCCAGAGGCAAGCATCCTACAAGGTTATACCGCGGAGGAGGTGGTTGAGTTTTGCACTGAATACATGAAACAAAGACCTATAGGTTTGCCCCTCTCTTGCCACGAGGGAAGGCTAAAAGGTAAGCTGGTCCTTGCTGGCATGCAAAAGGTTGCACCCATAGATTTAGCCGAGAAAGCCCATTTGACGGTACTGCTTAATAGCCAAGTTCTCAGCGCTTATGCTGAAGAACACTTGGCGGAGATATGCCAAAGCTTCTTACCAATGGTGTATCCATTAGATGTGGAGATGAAGGATCACACTAAGAACTACACCGAATGGCTGAAGAATCGTTTGGCACAAGGATCCATGGATGACATTGCTATGTGGTTGGCACAAAAGCCATCACCTACGGTGTTGACATAAATGGCTACATGTTCTACACTGAGGAACGTGATGAAAAGACCTCATATCAGAACAGCTCTGTTCGAATAGAATGCATGATTGTAGATGAAGCTGATAAAAGGGTACACTATGGAACCATCTGATGTAGGGTGGAAACCCTAGGGCCAATCTTTAACGAAATGGAGGGGATCCTGCGAAGAACGCGAAGAACACAAGGGGAAACATGAGGGAAATCACGAGAGGAAACACTCAAGAACAAGTCCAATCACACATCCACTAGACAATCAAACACACAAGATCCACAAGGTACATGAACAACAAAAGGAAAGATACATGGCAAAGTTCATCCCAATCCTTGGAGGAGTTGGGGTCTTGATGATATCTCGTAGGATCTTCTCACATGCTCACATGGAGGGCTTGAACTCCATGGGAGTGGTAGTCTCTCTCGCTCAAGAGGAGAAGGTAGGAGCATAGCTCACATACAAATGAGCTATCATATTTGCTAACCCTAAAAATGGGGAGGAGGAGGTCTATTTATAGTCTAAGCCACGAAGGGGTAAGTGAGGGGGCGAAGTGGGTACATGGGCCTCGGCCCGAGTCATGCGCGCAGGCATAGGCCAGTTGATCCGGATGGGGGTCCGGATGATCCGGGCATCATCCAGATGATCCGAGTCCTCGTCCGGATGATCTAGCTCCGTCGAGTGGATTCTACAAGCTTCGGTTCCTGTGGCTGTGGGATTACCCGAATGATCCGGAGGGGGGCCCGGATGATCCGACTGAGCCCGGATGATCCGGACAGAGGTCCGGACATCCGGCCTGACTCCAGCAGCCGCTCCGTCTTCTTCTCCTTTCTTCCGTCTTCTCTTCCACGCTTCCCTCTCGGACGGTAGTTGTTCCTTTGCGCTTGCACTCCTCCTCAACATCCATGAAGCTCCGACAATACCTATGCATGCACACGGAAGAAGTGTCAAGTAGTATACCATCCTCGAAAGGGTCAAGTGAGCACGTGTAAAGGAGATGATTCACCTTTGTGTATGTGAAGTAGATGTCTCACGTGTCACTTGCCAAATGGACTCTTGACATAGTGATGTCCATAGGATGCTCCGCATCATCCCCTCCCCCTTGGGAAAGATCCGACCTCGGATCGAAAACCAAATCACCATGGGAAAGAGATGGTGTCACCGTGTAGAAGTGGATGATCACCAAGTACTCGTCATCTTGACGCTTGAAATGGGCACTCTCCAATGTCGCACCATCTCGTGATTCCTTCAAAAGGAGCAAGGACAACAAACACTTGGAAAAATGAATGTGGTTAGCGTTGTTGCAAAACCAAGCATTCAAGCGGTGATTCACCCAACAAGTGTCGTCATCAAGCATAGCATATGGTTTGACAAAGGATTGTGACATGGCATGTAAGCATATGAATTGAGCACAATGAAGGTCATCATGGGAACAAGCATGTAAATGTGAGGTAGTAATGGAAATATTTGTGATAAGAGAATAAGCATCTACCTCATGGTCATAGCATCATGCATAAAGCACTCAATGAAAGGTCTATGGTAGTCGTAGGAATCATTCACAACACCAAATAAAATGAAGTGTCTAAACACATGAGTCAAGTGCAAGACAATCAAAGCATAACGTGCATAGGGTGTAGTGAATACAGTGTGTCCCTCAACACAATATAAAGAGTAATTGTTCATCATGTGTGAGCCAATCAAGGCAAGCACGTAGCAATCAATGGGACATGGCATATGTGAAGTGATGACATTGTTGCAACCAAGCATATGATAAGTGCAAAAGTTCAACAAGTTGGATGCAACACACAAGGCATATATATCATGAGGCATGGCAATGTGGAAACGACAAATCAAAGCAAGATCTCTAACATGTGCGCAATCAAGTGGTCCAAGATGACCAAGAAGTCTAATGGTGCAAGCAACACAAGTAGTATGATCCACAATATTCATGCTCATGGTTTGGGGGTTCTCAAAAGAGAAGGATATCACCTTGAAAGCATGTCCTTGTGCGTCCTTCACAATGCCGAAGCACAAGCAAGTACGATGTAGAAGCATCATGATCGAAGGTGGTTCGCTCTCAAGAGCTCGAATGGTCAACTCATGGGAAGTGGAAGTTGACACCAAGTCGAAGTATCCTACACATGCACAAAACAAAGCAAAGAACGTATGTGCATGGTAGATAAACACATCATCCATCATGATGGTTCTCATCTTTTGCACATAACCATTAGAAGCACAAGTGCATGAATAATATGATGCATCAATGGCGATATTCATGGCACTAGGTATATGGTGTAAAGAAGTAATACAAGCATGCTTCACAAGAAATATGTCAAAATCTCCAAATACATGCGAGAATGCTATGGGGGCAATCTCATTAGCAAGATTAAAAGCATTGTTGCACTCAATACATGTCAAATCATCTAGCATGAGAGAGGCAACATATGGAGATATATGACAAGAAGCAATAGCAATCATGTGCAAAGCATGGCAATGGTTGTCATCAACCACATGGAATGAGCAAGTATGAATCATGGGTGATGCAACATAAGAAACCATGTCAATCATGTCGTGCAAAGTAGTGGAACGAAGATGCAACACACTAGGAGAAATCATGGCAATCATGTCATGTGAGCAAATAGTAGGCATAGGCAATGCACATGACATATCGCAAGCACGAACACAAAGCAAGATCATAGTATCATAATAGGAATGGGTCATAAATGGAACATGGCAATAACAAGAAATGTCTCCACAACGCTTGCAAATACACATACAAGTATGAGAATCAATCATCATGTGTAATGCAAAGCATGGGTCACAAATGCATGGCAAAGGCATAGGAATGGGCATATCATGCAAAGTGAACAAGGCAATATGGGCAAATGATACATAATGGACAATAACCCATAACCATGTGAGGGCCATGTAGAAGAAAGGCGCGAATTCTTTGCACGAAGAGAGCGGTGGAAAAGACAATCCATGGGATCCCAAGTCATCATTGCTCTCTAGAGCTCGTTTTGTCAACTCGTGGGATTGCGAGGTTGACAAGTATTCATGGGTACCTACACAAAAGATACACAAACCAAAGAAATTGTGTGCGTGGTAAATGTACACATCATCCATCCTGATGTGTATGTGCATGTGAGATTTAGCGCAATATAAGCATCGCTCAAACAAATTTGATGCATGGTATATGAACATGCCATCCATCATGAAATAATAGTTGTTATGTATAACACGATGGGGACACGAATTTAGCTAGCAAGTATATGGCACATCAATAGCATTTTCATTCCTAGGGAGCATATGGTGCACATAATTATTGGGATCATGCAATGGATGGGATTGATCAAAATCTCCTAACATGTATGAGGAAACTATGGGGGTCTCCTCATGAGCAATATCGAAAGCATCATATGGAGAAAATGGACAACACCCAAAACAATGCATATCCGAAGCTAGGTGGTCATAGCATGGCATATGAGATAAATGATGCAAAGGGAGCATATCAATATCATCACAAGAAAAACAAATGCCAATAACCATGGGCTTGTCATCTATGCCATATGTGCAAATTGGGTTTATTTTAATGGCACATGCATAGTCACTAAAAAGAGATTGCAAATGTGACATATGGTTGATCTCATGCATAGCATATGACAATTCAAGCGGATTGTCAAACATGATGTGACCGAGAGAATTATCACAAGGAATCCTATGTAACATGGCATCGGAACTAATAGGCTCCACATGGCAATCATCAAACTCATCATAAATGGGTAAACCATCGCATGGGGAAGTCGCACTAGCATGAAGCATGGTAATAGGTTGATCAACATCATGCAAGCAATCAATGTCAAGAATGTCCACTAGTGGGACAAGAGCATCACCTTCACCTATGTTACCTTTTTCATTCCACTCATGTGGTGTGGGTGAGGTGGCAAAGACCAAATGGTGGTCAATATCACCATCTTGATGGAACCATGTGGGTGGTGCATCATATTCCACCATGGCCATCGTCTTGTCCAAAGGAAGGACGCAGTCGTCACAATCGGCGCGTCATCATATGTGGTAGAGGTTAAGTCGTTAAGTCGTTAGAAATCATAGTGGCCTCACATGCCCTATCAACTACCTCACTCTCTATGTGGTGGCTCACTCACTCCCTCAAAATAGGTGCACTCAATGTCACATATGGTGGAGTCACTCATCTCACTCAAGTGGTGGGGGTTGTGGCTCTCCTCACATGGGAATTGGGGCAGCTCATCATATATGGGACTAGTGGTGAAGTCACTCTTACTCTCAATATGGTGGCACAAGTCACTCAAGTCATCATACGTCATCGTGGTCGAAGGGAAAATCCCATGCTCAACCATCTCATCGCTGTCGCCATGGATGAAGGCCGAAGATGGCACATCATCACTCTCGCCTCCAAAGATGGAAGTATCATCCTTGCTCGCCACCATGTCACTCGCCTCCAAAGCATGTTCCTTGAGAGATTCCGTAGTCGTAGTCATCGCCGCACCGTCTTGAAAAAGAGTCGAGGTAGACTCGGCATGATCAATGCCACAAAGAGGGATGGCGGTGAAGTGGAACTTGGGAGTGTTGTCTTGGAGCTCGTCAGGCTTGGACATCGTCGTGGTACTAGCCTCTTGCTTGCCATCTTGGAGCTTGGTCTTCGAGAAGTGTGCTTGGAGTGGAGAAGACTTAGCCTTCATGAGTTCTTGTTCCGCCTTGAGAGCACCAATGTAGTTGTCATCGAGGGACTTCTAGTTCTCGAGGAAGATAGTCTTGGAGATGTCATTGTGCAATCCCATCATGAAGTGGAACTTCATCGAAATGGGGTCGTCCATGCCGGCTCGTCGCAAGGCATTCTTTATCTCCTTGAAGTACACGTTGATGGACTTGGATCCTTGGATGGTGTTCTCCAATTGGCGTAGAAGTTGTTCCGTGTAGGTGGGAGGCACGAACTCTCACCACATAGCTCTCTTTGTCTTGGGACAACTCATGCCGTAGCTCTCCAAAGGTGTGTGAAGCCACCATGTAAACGCGTAGTCGTGGAAGTTCGTTGTGGCGCACTTCACTTGATCTTCGGGAGGAACTTGATGTAACTTGAGGTAGTCGTCCATCAGGCGCTCCCACTCGAGATACTCCTCGGGTTCTTGAGTCCCATAGAAAGGAATCTTGTGGTCGATGTCGAGGTCGTAGTAGCTCGTGGAAGTCCCGGACTTGAGCTTGGGGAGCTTCTCTTGAGCGTAGTCTTGAGGTGTTTGTAGGCGAAGATGCCGTATGTCCAAAGGCGAAGATGCCAATATAGATGGTGAAGTCGTTGAGAGGTTGTTGGTGTTGAGCTCTTGACCTTCAGGTTCTCGTCGGTGGTGGTGTCGATGCCGATGTGATCTTGCTGGAGATGGTAGCTCGGAAGGATGTGCACTTGAGCGTCTTCTCGAAGATGAGGAAGATCTCTTGTAGGACTTGATGAGGGCTTTGATCTCCTCAATTTGAGCATCCATCTTGGCGTCCAAGTTGTTTCTCATGGCACCAAACTCGTCGTTGTTGTTGTAGACCGAAGGTGGTGTGTTTTTCCTATCCATCACAAGACTCGAGTATAGGTGAGTAGGAAATGAGATAAACAATACCAAGCTACCTTTTCCTAAAGTTGAGGATGTATCCCGTTTCACTCAATGTGAGATGAAAGAATAGTGGAATTGGTACCGGACTTGCTCACTCACACCTACAAAGTAAAGCTTATGGAGTAGCTTGGTGAGGATAGTGGCACAAAAAATTGATGCAAAATGTTAGCAAGAGTCAATAATGTTGAAAGAGATTCACAAGTTCGCAAGTGCAACAAGTAGACCAATAGCAATGAATGGCACACGGATAGATAAATTGGGTCGTGCAACCAAGGAATGAGCACAAAATGTGGAATCCATGGAAAACGCTCGTGTTGCACAACTCAAGAGAGACGCTAGCAAGATTGCTCAATAGGCGGATACGACACTTGTGCACAACCTATAAGATGCAAAATGTATCAACTTTCTATCCCAAGTATGTATGTATGGTTCCCGGTGTTCCTCGCACGATGATCCAAGATGATCAATGATGGTATATGATATACAATGTGGCGATGCTATGGCTATTGCTTACAAGCTCTTTGTTTTCTCCTTTTCTTTTCTAAAAAGATTATTCTTTTTTTCTTTTTTTTTGGTATGGCCACTATGCGAAATGCACAAACCAAGATAGCAATTGTGTATATGCGGGAACAAGCTTGTGACACACGAGATGATATGATGATACCAAAATGAGGATACTAAGATGATATGGTATGTATGCAATGGAAGGTGTAGATCGATGATCACTAATGTGCACAAGTAACGTTGCCGGCAATACTCAAATGGCTAGTCTCGATAGGCAAGTGACGCAAAATGGGCTAGGGGTTATCAATGCAATGGCAAGGGGAGTATACAATGATGTCGTCGAGGTTACCGTCCGTGGTGACGATGAGAGGCGGTGTTGTCAGTGTCGACCCATTCCTAGTTAGCCGAAACATCCTAGAAAATGGAAAAAACCGGAAACTCAAAATCTCCAAAGGCAAATGTCAAATGGTGGTAGTGGAAAGCGGTGGTGGTTTTGCACTCATCGTTGCGGAAGTGGAATGTTGGGCTATGCAAGTCGAAGTTGTGGTCACTGTCCCTAAGTAGCCAAAACACCTTAGGAGACACAAGCCACAACTCGAACAAGCTCAAACAAAATTGGGTTAGGTTGAGGTGACGGAAGTCTATGGTGGGCAAGCTTATGCGGGAGTGGTGGTAGTGGTTGAGGAAGAAGCAACCGTCCCTAAGTAGCCGAAACACCTTAGGAGACTCGAATCACTACTCAAGCAACCACTAATGCTATGGTGAACAAAATGGGTTAGGTTGCGGAACTCGGTGGTGGTATAGCGGATGATATGGTGGAGGGCTTAGGCAAAGATGCCAAAGTTCCAAAGATATTATGGAGTCAAATGATGTTGGAAGTTTTTTTGTGGCATGGGGGATGTCAAGAGCTTCAAAACGTGCTAAAGAACGTAAAAAACGGAATTCGGATGAATTAGCTATGGCCAAAACAAGAATTCAGCCGTGTCAGTTTCAGTGTTACCCGGACATCCGAGAGGAGGTCCAGCTGATCCGGGCTATGGCCGGATGATCCGGGAGTACTTCTAGATGATCCGGGTTCGTCAACTCCGGTACGGGTATTCGGGTGTATAGGTTATCCAAACATCCGGGGGGTGTCCAGCTGATCCGGATGGATCCGGATGATTTGGGAGTGCTTCCGGATGATCTGGGTAGGTCAATCCGCACGGGATTTGCTCTCGGGCACGCGATTTTGGGGCAGAAATTGGTGATTTTGGAGGCAAAATTGCGAAGATTTCGTGGATGGAAGGTGGGGAAACTTGTGGGGAAGCTAGATCCACTCGAAACACAACGAATCCACGGATCAAAATCAACAAAACATCATCAAACCAACAAATCACAAAAAAAAATTGGGGCTATTTTTGGTGGGATTTTTGAAATTTAGGACGAAATCAAGCAAAAGAAGGCTAGAAAACGGTGGGGGGACTCCAAATTCATGATCAACGTGGCTCATGATACCAAGATGATGTAGGGTGGAAACCCTAGGGCCGATCTGATGTGGAGCATCCTATGGAAATCACCATGTCAAGAGTCCGTTTGGCGAGTGACACGTGTGACATCTACTTCACATACCCAAACGTGAATCATCTCCTTTACACGTGCTCACTTGACCCCTTCGAGGATGGTATACTACTTGACACTTCTCCCGTGTGCATGCATTGGTGTTGGACCTTCCCGGATGTTGAGGAGGAGTGCAAGCGCCAAGGAACAACTACACCATCAGTGAGGGAAGCATGGAAGCAGAGACGGAAGAAGACGATGCTGTTGAAGCTACAGCGGCCGAACATCCGGCCATGTCCCGGACATCCGGCCCCTCGCCTGGAAATCCGGCTACGTCTACTCAGAGGGCACTGGAAATGGACCAGCGCCAGCCCGGACATCCGGCCATCACCCCGGACATCCGGCAACGACTATCCAGAGAAGGACTGGAACGGCCACTACCAGGCCGGACATCCGGCGAGTGCCCCAGACACTAGGTTAGCCCCATATCATATGGTACCATGAGCCACGTTTATCACGAATTTGGAGTCTTCCCCGTCGTTTTCTAGCCGTCTTTTGCTTGATTTCGTCCTAAATTCGAAAATCCCCACCAAAAGTACCCAACATTTTTTTTTGTGATTTGTTGGTTTGATGATGTTTTGTTCATTTTGATCCATGGATTTGCTTGGTTTCAAGTGGATCTAGCTTTCCCCCATCTTTCTCACCATTTCCATCCACGAAATCCATCAAATTTTGCCCCCGAGATCATCTATTTCCGCACCCAAATCGAGTTTCAAAGTCCAAATCCTGATCTGGAATCGTCGGGCCGGATATCCGGGCCATAGGCCGGACATCCGGGCCATCGGGCCAGACATCCGGGCCCCAAGCTGGACATCCGGCTCCTGCAGCACAAAATCTGCATGGTTCTGGACATCAGGCCCCGGATATCCGGCCACCACCCCCGGATGTCCGGCCCCTTGCATTTCAGCCTCCCGTGTTTCACCGTTTTGACCATAACTAATTCATCTGGAGTCCATTTTTTACGTTCTTTAGCTCGTTTTGAAGCTATTGACATCCCCCATCCCATAAAAATACTACCATCACCATTTGACTCCATCAACTTTTTAGAACTTTGGCATCCGTATTCCACCACCGACTTCCGCAACCTAACCCATTATGTTCCCCATTGCATTTAAGGTTGTTTGAGTTATGGCTTGTGTCTCCTAAGGTGTTTTGGCTACTTAGGGATGGTTGTTTCTTCATCAAGCACCACCATACACTTTCGCCACCCCAACTTAACCAAATTTTGTTTGTGTTGTGAGTTGTGCCTCCTAAGGTGTTTCGGCTACTTTGGGACCGTGCCTTCAACTCCTACACCGTGTATAACCCATCATACACTTCCGCCACCTTAACCCATTTTGACCGGGTTTCCACCAATACTTCCGCAACCACCACCGCTTTTTCGCTACCACCATTTTGACATTTGACATTTGACGTTTGAGATTTTGAGTTCGCAGTTTTTCCGTTTCCTTAGGTGTTTCGGCTAATTAGGAACGGTTCGACGTTGAGAACACCACCACTCATCATCGCCACGAGGTCATCATGGACAATGACCACTTCACCATTTTGGCACCCATCAACCATAAGCAAGAAACAGTAACCTCGACGACACCATTGTATATTCTCCTTGCCATTGCATTGTTAACCCCTAGCCCATTTTGCGTCACTTGACTATCGAGACTAGCCATTGAGTATTGTCGGCAATGTTACTTGTGCACATTAGTGATTATCGATCCGCCCTTCCATTGCATACATACCATATCATCTTCGTATCATAGTACCATCCCTTGTGTCACAAGATTGTTCCGGCATATACACAATTGCTATCTTGGTTTGTGCATTTCGCATAGTGGCCATAAAAAAAGAATAAAGATTTTAAGCAAAAGAGAGAGAGCAAAGAAGCTTGTAAGCAAGAGCCATAGCATCATACCACATTGCATATAAGATTGTCATATCCGATCATCTTGGATCATCTTGAGAGGATCACCGGGAACCATATATACATAGCATACTCGGGATAGAAGTCGTCGCATTTTTGTCTCTTATAGGTTGTGCACAAGTATCGTATCCGCCTATTGAGCAATCGTTCTAGCGTCTCTCTAGAGTTGTGCAATAAGAGCATTTTTCGTGGATTCCACATTTTGAGCTCATTCCTTGGTTGCACGACCCCATCTATCTATCCGTGTGTGTGTTTCCGTGTGCCACATATTGCTATTGGTCTACTTGTTGCACTTGCGAATTTGTGAATCTCTTTCAACATTATTGACTCTTGCTAACATTTTGCATCAAATTTTTTGTGCCACTATCCTCACCGAGCCACTCCATAAGCTTTACTTTGTAGGTGTGAGTGAGCAAGTCCGGTACCAATTCCACTATTCTTTCATTTCACATTGAGTGAAATGGGATAGATCCTCAACTTTGAGAAAAGGTAGCTTGGTATTGTTTATCTCATTTCCTACTCACCTCTACTCGAGTCTTGTGATGGATAGGCAAAGCACACCTCCTTCGGTCTACAACAACAACGAGTTCGGTGCCATGAAAAACAAACTGGACGCCAAGATGGATGCTCAAATGGAGGAGATCAAAACCCTCATCAAGTCCTACAAGAGATCTTCCTCATCTTCGAGAAGACGCTGAAGTGCACATGCTTCCGAGCTACCATCTCCGGCAAGGTCACATGGGCATCGACACCATCAGCAACAAGCACGTGAAGGTCAAGAGCTCAACACCAACAACCGCTCAACGACTTCACCATCTACCTTGGCATCTTCGCCAAGCGACTTCAAGGCATCTTCGCCTTTGGACATTCGTCATCTTCGCCTACAAGTACCACAAGACTACACTCAAGAGAAGCCCCCCAAGCTCAAGTCTGCGACTTCCACGAGCTATTACAACCTCGACACCGACCACGCGATTCCTTTCTATGGACTCAAGAACTCGAGGAGTATCTCAAGTGGGAGCGCTTGATGGACGACTACCTCAAGCTACATCAAGTTCCTCCCGGAGATCAAGTGAAGTGCACCACAACGAACTTCCGCGACTACGCGTCAACATGGTGGCTTCACACACCTTCGGAGAGCTACGACATGAGTTGGCCCAAGACGAAGAGAGCTTTGCGGCGAGAGTTCGTGCCTCCGACCTACACGGAACAACTTCAATGCCAATTGGAGAACACCATCCAAGGATCCAAGTCCATTGACGAGTACTTCAAGGAGATGAAGAATGCCTTGTGACGAGCCGGCATGCACGACCCCATTTCGATGAAGTTCCACTTCATGATGGGATTAAACAACGACATCTCCAAGACTGTCTTCCTTGAGAACTACAAGTCCCTTGACGACAACTACATTGGTGCTCTCAAGGCGGAACAAGAACTCATGAAGGCCAAGACTTCTCCACCCAAGCTCACTTCGCGATGACCAAGCTCCACGGCAACGACCATGAGGGTAGTACCACCAAGATGTCCAAGCCCGATGAGCTCCAAGACGATGCTCCCAAGTTCGACTTCACCACCATCCCTTTTTCTGGCATTGATGATGCCGAGTCTACCACGACTCTTTTTCAAGATTGTGCGGCGACGACCACGACTATGGAGCCAGTGAAGGAACATGCTTTGGAGGCATGCGACATGGTGACGAGCAAGGAGGATGCTTCCATCTTTGGAGGCGAGAGCGATGATGTGCCATCTTCGGCCTTCATCCACGGCGACGGTGATGAGATGGTTGGGCATGGGATTTTCCCTTCGACCACAGCGACGTATAATGATTTGAGTGACTTTTGCCACCATATTGAGAGTGAGAGTGACTTCACCACTAGCCCCATATATGACGAGTTGCCACAATTCCCATGTGAGGAGAGCCACAACCCCCACCACTTGAGTGAGCAGAGTGACTCCACCATATGTGGGATTGAGTGCACCTACTTTGAGGGAGTGAGTGAGCCACCACATAGAGAGAGTGTGTTAGTTGATAGGTCATGTGAGGACATTTTGAACTCTAACGACTTAATCTCTACCTCTATTGTGTCTTCTCATTTGGTGCTAGGTCCCATATATGATGACGCGTCGATCCTCGACGACTTCGTCCTTCCTATGGACAAGACGATGGCCATGGTGGAATATGATGCACCCCCCACATGGTTCCATCACGATGAAGATGACCACCATTTGGTCTTTGCCACCTCACCTACACCACTTGAGTAGAATGAAAAAGGTAACATAGGTGAAGATGATGATCTTGTCCCACTAGTGGACATTGTTGACATTGATTGCTTGCATGATGTTGATCAACCTATTACCATGCTTCATGGTAGTATGACTTCCCCATGCGATGATTTACCATTTATGATGAGTATGATGATTCTCATGTGGAGTATATTAGTTGTGATGCCATGTTACATAGGATTTCTTGCGACAATTCTTTAGGTCACATCATGTTTGACAATCCGCTTGACTTGTCATATGCTATGCATGAGATCAACCATATGTCACATTTGCAATCTCTTCGTAGTGACTATGCATATGCCATTAAAATAAACCCAATTTGCACATATGGCATAGATGACAAGCCCACTGTTATTGGCATTTGTTTTTCTTGTGATGATATTGATATGCTCCCTTTGCATCATTTATCTCATATGCCATGCTATGACCACCTAGCTTCGGATATGCATTGTTTTGGATGTTGTCCATTTTCTCCATATGATGTTTCCAATATTGCTCATGAGGAGACCCCCATAGTTTCCTCATACATGTTAGGAGATTTTGATCAATCCCATCCATTGCATGATCCCAATAATTATGTGCACAATATGCTCCCCATGAATTATAATGCTATTGTTGTGCCATATACTTGCCCGCTCAATTTGTGTCCCCATCATGTTATACATAACAACTATTCTTTCATGATGGATGACATGTTCTCATACCATGCATCAAATTTCTTTGAGTGATGCTTATCTTGCGCTAACTCTCACATGCACATACACATCATGATGGATGATGTGTACATTTACCACGCACACAATTTATTTGGTTTTTGTCTCTTTTGTGTAGGTACCCATGAATACTTGTCAACCTCGCAATCGCACGAGTTGACTAAATGAGCTCTAGAGAGCAATAATGACTTGGGATCCCGTAGGTTGGCTTTCCCACCGCTCCCTTCACGCATTTATTCTACATGGCCCTCCCTTGGCTATGGGTTATTGTCCATTACATATTATATGCCCATCTTGCCATGTTCACTTTGCATGACATGCTTATTCGTACGCCTTTACCATCCATTTGTGTCCCATGCTTTGCATTACACATGATGATTGAATCTACTACTTGTATGTGTATTTGCAAGCTTGGTGGAGATATTGCTTGTTATTGCCATGTTCCATTTGTGACCCATACCTATGATGATACTTTGACCATGATTTGCCTTCGTGCTTGTGATATGTCATGTGCATTTCCTATATCCACTATTTGCTCAGATGACATGATTTCCATGATTTCCTCTAGTGTGTTGCATCTTCGCTCCACTAGTTTCCACGATATCATTTCTATGCTTGATTATGTTGCATCACCAATGATTCATACTTGTTCATTTCATGCGGTTGATAGCACCTATTGCCATGCTTTACCCATGATTACTATTACATGTTGTCATATGTCTCCATATGTTGCCTCTCTCATGCTAGATGATTTGCCAGGTATTGAGTGCAACGATGCATTTATCCTTGCTAATGAGATTGCCCCCATAGCTTTCTCCCATATGTTTGGAGATTTTGACATATTTCTTGTGAAGCATGCTTGTCTTACTTCTTTGCATCATTTACCTAGTGCCATGAATATCGCCATTGTTGCATCATATTAGTCATGCACTTGTGCTTCTAATGGTTGTGTGCAAGAGAAGAGAACCATCATGATGGATGATGTGTTTATATACCATGCGCATATGTTCTTTGTTTTGTTGTGTGCATGTGTAGGAAACTTGGACTTCGTGTCAACTTCCACGTCACGTGAATTGACAATTCGAGCTCTTGAGAGTGAACCACCTTCTACCACGATGATTCTACGTCGCACTTGCTTGTGTTTCGGCATTGTGAAGGACGCACAAGGACACGCCTTCAAGGTGACATCTTTCTTGAGCATGGATATTACAGATCATACTACTTGTGTTGCTGCACCATGAGACTTATTGGCCATCTCGGACCATTTGATTGCACACATGTTAGAGATCATGCTTCGACTTGTCATTTTCCCCGTTCCATGCATCATGATATATATGCCTTGTGTGTTGCATCCGACTTGTGGATTACTTGCTCCTATCATATGATCGGTTGCAACAATGTCATTTCTTCACATATGCCATGTCCCATTGATTGCTACATGCTTAGCTTGATTGCCTCACACATGATGAACAATTGCTGTTTCTATTGTGTTGAGTGCCACTCTATATTCACTACACCCCATGCACGATATGCTTGGATTGTCTTGCACTTGCCCCATGTGTTTTCGCACTTCATTTTCTTTGGTGTTGTGAATGATTCTTATGCCTACCATAGACCTTTCATTGAGCAATTTGTGAATGCTTGCTATCACCTCGAGTTAGATGCTTATTCTCTTGACACACATATTTGCATCACTACCTCACAATTGCATACTTGTCCCCATGATATCTTTGCTTGTGCTCGATTGATATGCTTACATGCCATGTCACAATCTTTTGTCACACCATATGCCTTGCATGATGACGACACTTGTTTGGTGAATCACCTCTTGAATGCTTCGTTTTGCACTAATGCTAACCACATTTGTTTTTCCAAGTGTTTGTTGTCCTTACTCCTTTTGAAGGAATCACTAGATGGTGCGACATTGGAGAGTACCCATTTCGAGCTTCAAGATTATGAGTACTTGTTGAATGTCCACTTCTATACGGAGACGCCATCTCTTTCCCATGGTGATTTGGTTTTCAATCCGAGGTCGGATCTTTCCCAAGGGGGAGGGGATGATGCGGAGCATCCTACGGACATCACCATGTCAAGAGTCCGTTTGGCAAGTGACACGTGTGACATCTACTTCACATACACAAAGGTGAATCATCTCCTTTACACGTGCTCACTTGACCCCTTCGAGGATGGTATACTACTTGGCACTTCTCCCGTGTGCATGCATAGGTGTTGTCGGAGCTTCATGGATGTTGAGGAGGAGTGCAAGCGCCAAGGAACAACTACACCATCCGCGAGGGAAGCATGGAAGCGGAGATGGAAGAAGACGATGTGCTGAAGCTACAGCGGCTGGACATACGGCCATGTCCCGGACATCCGGCCTCCCCCGGACATCCGGCCCCTCGCCCGAAAATCCGGCTACATCTACTCAGAGGGCACTGGAAATGGACCAGCGCCAGCCCGGACATCCGACCATCAACCAGGACATCCGGCTCCTCCCGAAGCCCCGGACATCCGGCCATCCCTCCCCGGAAATCCGGCAACGAATATCCAGAGAAGGACTGGAACGGCCACCACCAGGCCGGACATCCGGCGAGTGCCCCAGACATCCGGCATCCCACGAACGGCCGGACGTCCGGCGCCTGCCTGCGCGCATGGACAGGGCCCGAGGCCATGTATCCCGCCTCTCACTTACCCCTTCGTGGACTATCACTATATATAGACCCCCTCCTTTTCCTAGTTAGGGTCAGCAAACAGGATAGCTCATTTGTATGTGAGCTTTGCTCCTACCTTCCACTACTCTTGAGAGAGAGAGACTACCACTCCCAAGGAGTTCAAGACCTCTATGTGAGAAGATCCTGCGGGATATCATCAAGACCCCTCACGGGAAGATCCGTCTAGGATATCATCAACACCTCCTCATGGAGATGAACTTTACCTAGTATCTTTCCTTTTGTTGTTCATGTACATTGTGGATCTTGTGTGTTTGATTGTCTAGTGGATGTGTGATTGGACTTATCCTTGAGTGTTCCCCCTTGTGATTTCTCTCCGTTCTTCCCCGTGTTCTTTGTGTTCTTCGAGGGAATCCACTCCAATCGTGAAAGATCGGCCTACACCGGGTTAGCCCCATATCACGATCTTTCACGAAATGGAGGGGATCCTGCGAAGAACAAAAAGAAAACAAGGGGAAACACGAGAGAAATCACGAGAGGAAACACTCAAGAACAAGTCCAATCACACATCCACTAGACAATCAAACACACAAGATCCACAAGGTACATGAACAACAAAAGGAAAGATACATGGCAAAGTTCATCCCAATCCTTGGTGGAGTTGGGGTCTTGATGATATCCCGTAGGATCTTCGCACATGCTCAAATGGAGGGCTTCAACTCCATGGGAGTGGTAGTCTCTCTCTCTCTCTCTCTCAAGAGGAGAAGGTAGGAGCATAGCTCACACACAAATGAGCTATCATATTTGCCAACCCTAAAAATGGGAAGGAGGAGGTCTATTTATAGTCTAAGCCACGAAGGGGTAAGTGAGGGGGCGATGTGGGTACATGGGCCTCGGCTCGAGTCATGCGCGCAGGCGTAGGCCGGATGATCCGGAGGGTGGTTCGGATGATCCGGGCATCATCCGGATGATCCGGGTCCTCGTCCGGATGATCCGGCTCCGCCGAGTGGATTCTACAAGCTTCGGTTGCCGTGGCTGTGGGATTACCCGGATGATCCGGAGGGGGACCCGGATGATCCGACTGAGCCCGGATGATCCGGACGGACGTCCGGACGTCCGGCCTGACTCCTGCAGCCGTTCCGTCTTCTTCTCCTTTTTTCCGTCTTCTCTTCCACGCTTCCATCGCAGACGGTGTAGTCATTCCTTGGAACTTGCACTCCTCATCAACATCCGTGAAGCTCCGACAATACCTATGCATGCACACGGAAGAAGTGTCAAGTAGTATACCATCCTCGAAGGGGTCAAGTGAGCACGTGTAAAGGAGATGATTCACCTTTGTGTATGTGAAGTAGATGTCGCATGTATCACTTGCAAAACGGACTCTTGACATGGTGATGTCCGTAGGATGCTCCGCATCACAATTAAAGAGATTTGGGAGCTTAACTATGTGAAAGTTAAGGTGGCATTATTCAGGTGCACATTGATCCCTCTTAGACAAGTAAAGGTTGATGATTACAGGAAGACCTGTGTTAATAGGACAACGATGGCATATCACGCGGACCCGTTCATTCTTGCCAGCGATGCTACCCAGATTTTATATGCGGAAGACCCCTTGCATAAGAACTGCCATGTAGTGATGCATGGGAAGAGGAGGGTATTGGGCATCGAGGATGTTGCCGATGAGGACGAGTACGATGAATTTGATGAGTTGCCAGCCAAGGGATCACGCACCCCTCAAACACAGAAGCGTAAAATCATCAGAAAACCCAAGTTCATTCAGGATCAACGTAATGATCACAGTTCCCCCATGTACATGGGAATTAAGCCATAAGACTAGTTTTCATGCCTACCCTGCAACTTAATTTGTTCAATTTATAACTGTCGCGTGTACTGAATTTATGAGTTATGCCCGGTTTTATGTTGATGTAAGAACCGTTAATATGTTAGCCTTGATATGCTGTCAGCTCAGGCAATGAATTTGAACTGTTTATTATTTTTATTATACCAAAGAGGTAGCACACTCAATTGATCTCACTCTAGTATGTATGAACAGAAGATATGCAATCTGGTTTGCGAATAGCACACGGTTCACTCATGAAAGCCGTGTGCCAACCAAACTGCACGCGCGAACTGAGTCGTGCATTTTGATTGGCCAGAACCCAAACCCCACGGATCGTACGTCTGCACCGTTGGATTCTCCCAGATTGAACGGCAAACCTCATCCCTTTCGACAGCACATGCAGTTCCAGTTGTGATTTTATTTATATGCATGAAATGTACGTTATATTAAAAAAATGTCTTAAACATAGCAAACGATACCTGAAATGCGCCAGAAAATCAAACCCGCGGTATAATGGTGTTTGTGTAGCGTGTAAATTTTTATGATGCCAAACGATGAAGTCACCGGCCAGTCGAGTTTGAATTGACATGTCTCCTTTTGGAAACCGTGATCCTTGTTGTGAGATACCCCGCTTTCCAAGGAGCGATCATCAAAACTTGTGCCAAACTTTCCCAAGTTTTTTCCGCGGGGTCGTGAGAGCACGCCACGGGCACATACCGATTTTGATGATGTCTGGACTCCATCTGAATTTCTTGTAATTAAAATACCAACTAGGCCTACGCCGGTGGCCGCACCTCGCGGCCGAAATGTTTGAAACTTCTCCCCGCTTCTCGGACAACGGATGAAAACTCGCAAAGCGACACACAAATGATTTGTACACCTTCTTTGCTAATTAATACCCACATGTAGTTGTAGTAGGTTTTTGACTTTATATGCAATAAATGCAAGGTAAATGCAAAAAATGACTTAAATATAGCAGACGAGACTTGAAATGGGACAGAAAATCAACCCTAGGGTATATCCGTGCTTGTTTATCGTGAATTTTTTTTCAAGCCGGAACAATGTTGTCACCGACGATTTGGAGTCCGAACTGTCGTGCCTCCTTTTGGAAACTATGATCCTTCTTGTGAGATGCTCCGGTTTGGAAGGTGCGAGCATCAAAACTTGTGCCAAATTTACCAAAATTTTCCACGGGATCGTGAGAGCTCGCCACGGTAACAAATCGATTTTCGTTATTTTCAGACTCTATATGCATTTCCTGTAATTAAAATAACAACAAGGCCTACGCCTCTGGCCGCACCCTACGGCCGAACTGTTTGAATTTTTTTCCTGTTTCTCGGACAATGAATGGAAACTCGCAAAGTGACACACAAATGATCTTGCTAACACCCACGTGTAGTTACGACATTCAAACGAAAATATGCTGTTAGTTCATGTAAATGTCTTCAAATAGCACACGGTTCACTCACGAAAGCCGTGTGCCTACCAAACCTTGGCCGATCCCCCCTGTTGTGAGCGCGATCTGAGTCGTGCGTTCTGATTGACCGGAACCCAATCCCCACGGATCATATGTCTGCACCATTGGATGCTCCCAGATCGAACGACAATCCTCATACCTTTCGACATCACATGCAGTTCCGGTTGTGATTTTATTTTATGCACAAAATGCACGTTAAATTCAAAAAATGTCTTAAATATAGCAAACGATAGCTGAAATGTGCTAGAAAATCAAACCCGTGGTATAATGGTGATTGCGTACCGTGGAAATTTTTATGAGGACAAACGATGACGTCACCGGCCATTGGAATTTGAAATGACACGTCTCCTTTTGGAAACCATGATCCTTCTTGTGAGATGCTCCGGTTTCCAAAGAGGGATCATCAAAACTTGTGCGGACTCCATCTGAATTTCTTGTAATTAAAATACCAACTAGGCCTACGCCGGTGGCCGCACCTCGCGGCCGAAATGTTTGAAACTTCTCCCCACTTCTCGGACAACGGATGAAAACTAGCAAAGCGACACACAAATGATTTGTACACCTTCTTTGCTAACTAATACCCACATGTAGTTGTAGTACGGTTTTGACTTTATATGCAATAAATGCAAGGTAAATGCAAAACATGACCTACATATAGCAGACAAGACTTGAAATGGGACAGAAAATCAAACCTAGGGTATATCCGTGCTTGTTTACCGTGAATTTTTTTTCAAGCCGGAACAATGTTGTCACCGACGATTTGGAGTCCGAAGTGCCGCACCTCCTTTTGGAAACTATGATCCTTCTTGTGAGATGCTCCGGTTTGGAAGGTGTGAGCATCAAAACTTGTGCCAAATTTACCAAAATTTTCCATGGGATCATGAGAGCACGCCACGGTAACAAACCGATTTTTGTTATTTTCCGGACTCTATATGCATTTCCTGTAATTAAAATAACAACAAGCCCTACGCCTTTGGCCGCACCCTACGGCCGAACTGTTTGAATTTTTTCCCGTTTCTCGGACAATGAATGGAAACTCGCAAAGCGACACACAAATGATCTTGCTAACACCCACGTGTAGTTGCGACATTCAAACGAAAATATGTTGTTAGTTCATGTAAATGTTTTCAAATAGCACACGGTTCACTCACGAAAGCCATGTGCCTACCAAACCGTGTCCGATCCCCCCTGCTGTGAGCGTGATCTGAGTCACGCGTTCTGATTGACCGGAACCCAAACCCCACGGATCATACGTCTGCACCGTTGGATGCTCCCAGATCGAACGACAATCCTCATACCTTTCGACATCACATGCAGTTTCGGTTGTGATTTTATTTATATGCACAAAATTCACGCTAAATTCAAAAAATGTCTTAAATATAGCAAACGACAGCTGAAATGTGCCAGAAAATCAAACTCATGGTATAATGGTGATTGCGTACCGTGGAAATTTTTATGAGGACAAACGATGACGTCACCGTCCATTGGAATTTGAAATGACACGTCTCCTTTTGGAAACCATGATCCTTCTTGTGAGATGCTCCGGTTTCCAATGAGGGATCATCAAAACTTGTGCCAAACTTTACCAATCTATTTCCGCGGGGTCGTGAGAGCACGCCATGGGCACACACTGATTTTGATGATGTCCGGACTCCATCTGAATTTACTGTAATTAAAATACCAACTACGCCTATGCCGGTGGCCGCACCTCGTGGCCGAAATGTTTGAAACTTCTCCCCGCTTCTCGGACAATGGATGAAAACTCGCAAAGCGGCACACAAATGATTTGTACACATTCTTTGCTAGCTAACACCCACGTGTAGTTGTAGAAGGGTTTTGATTTCATATGCACTAAATGCAAAAAAATGACTTAAATATAGCAGACGAGACCTGAAATGGGCCAGAAAATAAAACCTAGGGTATATCCGTGATTGTTTATCGTGATTTTTTTTTCGTGGCGGAACGATGTAGTCATCGATGATTTGGAGTTTGAAGTGCCACGTCTCCTTTTGGAAACAATGATCCTTCTTATGAGATGCTCCGGTTTGGATGGTGCGAGCATCAAAACTTGTGCCAAACTTTACCCAAAATTTTCCATGGGATCGTGAGAGTACGCCACGGTGACACACCGATTTTCGTTATTTCCGGACTCTATATGCATTTCTTGTAATTAAAATACGAACAAGGCCTACGCCTCTGGCCGCTCCCCGTGGCCGAACTGTTTGAATTTTTTTCCCATTTCTCAGACAATGAATGGAAACTCGCGAAGCGACACACAAATGATCTTGCTAACACCCATGTGTAGTTGCGACATTCAAACAAAAATATGCTGTTAGTTCATGTAAATGTTTTCAAATAGCACACGGTTCACTCACGAAAGCCGTGTGCCTACCAAACCGTGGCCGATCGCCACTACTGCGCGCGTGATCTGAGTCGTGCGTTTTGATTGACTGGAACCCAAACCCCACGGATCATATGTCTGCACCGTTGGATGCTCCCAGATCGAACGACAATCCTCATACCTTTCGACATCACATGTAGTTCCGATTGTGATTTTATTTATATGCACAAAATGCACGTTAAATTCAAAAAATGTCTTAAATATAGCAAACGATAGCTGAAATGCGCCAGAAAATCAAACCCATGGTATAATGGTGATTGCGTACTGTGGAAATTTTTATGAGGACAAACGATGAAGTCACCGGCCACTGGAATTTGAATTGACACGTCTCCTTTTGGAAACCATGATCCTTCTTGTGAGATGCTCCGGTGTCCAAAGAGGGATCATCAAAACTTGTGCCAAACTTTACCAAATTTTTTCCATGGGGTCATGAGAGCACGGCATGGGCACACACCGATTTTCATGATGTCCGGACTCCATCTGAATTTACTGTAAGTAAAATACCAACTAGGCCTATGCCGGTGGCCACACCTCGCGGCCGAAATGTTTGAAACTTCTCCCTGCTTCTCGGACAATGGATGAAAACTCGCAAAGCGGCACACAAATGATTTGTACACCATATTTGCTAACTAACACCCACGTGTGGTTGTAGTAGGGTTATGATTTTATATGCACTAAATGCAAAAAATGACTTAAATATAGCAGACAGGACCTGAAATGGGCCAGAAAATCAAACCTAGGGTATATCCGTGATTGTTTACCATGATTTTTTTTTCCGAGGTGGAACAATGTAGTCACCAACGATTTGGAGTACGAAGTGCCGCGTCTCCTTTTGGAAACTATGATCCTTCTTGTGAGATGCTCCGGTTTGGAAGGTGCGATCATCAAAACTTGTGCCAAACTTTCCCAAAAAAATTCCACGAGGTCGTGAGAGAATGCCAAGGGTACACACCGATTTTGATGATGTTTGGACTCCATCTGAATTTAGTGTAATTAAAATACCAACTATGCCTATGCCGGTGGCCGCACCTCGCGGCCGAAATGTTTGAAACTTCTCCCCGCTTCTCGGACAATAGATGAAAACTCGCAAAGCTGCACACAAATGATTTGTACACCTTCTTTGCTAGCTAACACCCACGTGTAGTTGTAGTAGGGTTTGGATTTTATATGCACTAAATGCAAAAAATGACTTAAATATAGCAGACGAGACCTGAAATGGGCCAGAAAATAAAACCTAGGGTATATCTGTGATTGTTTACCGTGAATTTTTTTTCGAGGCGGAACGATGTAGTCGCCGACGATTTGGAGTCCGAAGTGCCACGTCTCCTTTTGGAAACAATGATCCTTCTTATGAGATGCTCCGGTTTGGAAGGTGCGAGGATCAAAACTTGTGCCAAACTTTACCAAAATTTTTCCATGGGATAGTGAGAGCACGCCACGGTGACACACCAATTTTCGTTATTTCCAGACTCTATATGCATTTCCTGTAATTAAAATACCAACAAGGCCTACGCCTTTGGCCGCACCCTGTGGCCGAACTGTTTGATTTTTTTCCCATTTCTCAGACAATGAATGAAAACTCGCAAAGCGACACACAAATGATCTTGCTAACACCCACGTGTAGTTGCAACATGGTTATATATATATATATATATATATATATATATATAAATATATATATATATATATATATATTCACTCATGAAAGTCGTGTGCCTACCAAACCGTGGCCGATGCCCCCGCCCCCTGCTGCGCGCGCGATCTGAGTCATGCATTCTGATTGGCCAGAACCCAAACACCACCGATCGTACATCTGCACCGTTGGATGCTCCCAGATCGAACGGCAATCCTCATCCCTTTCATCAGCACATACAGTTCTGACTAGGATTTGATTTATATGCCAAAATGCACAGTAAATGCCAAATATGGCTTAAATATAGCACACGGACCTGAAATGTGCCAGCAAATCAAACCTGTGGTATAATGCTGATTGCTTACCATGGAAAAAAATTTAGAGGCGAAATGATGAACTCATGTCTTCATTTCAAAATTAGCACGTCTTCACTTCAAAGGAAATTATGTTGTTTGTGCGCACGATCGCTTAGAGGCAACCATTTGCATAGGCCTTTCCGCGCGGCGACCGGGGATAATTTTTCACCCTTTTCACCTAGGCCGCCAACACCCCCCCCCACCGCCCACCCGCGTTTCACTCAATAGTCCACCCAATCTCCATCGCCAGCTCCCCCTCCCCCAGATCCACAGTAGAACCCTCTCCGGCGCCGTCCTGCTCAACCCGGCCGTGTGACCGCTCTTCGGCGTCAACCCTACCCCCACTGCCGTTCCTGACAAGTGGCTGCCTGTGCCTCGCCGTCTTCGTTTGCTCGCCAGCCACGCTCGAGCATATCGATCCTGTAACCCTCGCCTCTCCTGTGGTCCTGCCAGGTTTGCATTAAGAAACCTGTTAGGTACTACTCTCCATCGCGGTGAGGCATATTTCCTCATAATCCCTCTTCCTATTTTGTTCTGAATGTTCCCAAATTGGCCATAAAATAACGAAGAGCGTATATATGTTCATTATCTACTTTCCTAACTAGTACATATAAGTTGTATTTGTTCCAATAAGTTATTGTCGATTTACAGATCGTGGGCGCCCGAGTCACACAAACTTAACAAATTAGCCGTACATTTTCTAAATTATTGCATGGCATGTTTAGACATCTTGATACCAAGTTGTTAGCTTTATTCTTATCCTCCTTTCCTAAGTTTTGCATGTGTTCTCTGTAGATGCCGAGTAGCAGCGACAACACTCATGCTTCAGGCGATGTATCTTCATCTGATTCCGACTACCCTTGGTCTTCAGCAGATGGTGAGGGATCAAGTAATCTGGAACGGGATAGAGCTGCAGCAATTACCCTTCCGGTCAGGACACGGTGGAACGCTCCAAGGAAGCCCACACACCAGCCTAAAGGTGTATATGAAGTAACCGACATCGATTTAAAGTCTTGGGCTCCAACTAAACCAGATAAAGCACACACGAGGTTCAGAAGTGTGTGTGTGTGGATTTGTTGGCAGGGCAAGGATCAATATTAATCTGCTGGGGTTTCGGAAGGCTGACATAGAAACACGACAAAGGATAGTCCGAGAGATCATGGATCACTTCAACGTTCCAGAGCAGTGGAGAATGCAGGTGGAACACGCTGCACTGAAGAAGGCTATGGATGCTTGGAGAAACTGGAAGCACGTGCTGTACAAGAAGTACTTGAGTGAAGGCAAGGACCCAATCCCCGCATACCCCCAAATTACAAAGGCAGACTGGGCAGAATTCAAAAGGGTCAGGGCAACTATAGAGTTTGCTGAGAAGAGTGCCAAGCAATCGGAACTTCAGAAGAGGAACACACACCCCCACCGTATGGGTGTGGCAGGATACCACGGCATGAAACTGACATGGGACCAGGAGGACTAAGAAGCAGTAGCTGCGGGTGGGAAACCGGCCTTTAGTGAAATCAGGGGCGAACGAGCTAGAGACTACTTGCGGGCACGTGCAAGGAGGCGTGATGACGGAACTTATTACTTTGAAAACTCACATGATGAAGAACTATATCGCGTGATGTTAAAGGCTTCCAAGATCCCTGGAAGGTTCTACAAGAACTCAGGGCCATGTGACAATATGTTCGATGCTCTGGAAACAAGAGAGCCCACTACTAGCGAAAAGGCTACTAATAGCGCTGGAAAACTGGCTAGTAGTAGCGCGGGTTCCCGCGCTACTACTATCGTGCTACAGCTAAAAGTTAGTGGTAGCGCGGGTAAACCCACGCTACTACTAAAATAGTAGTAGCGCTTCTATAGTAACACACGCTACTAGTATCTAGGATACTAGTAGCGCGCGGTTTTTCCCCCACGCTACTACTAACTAATTACGAATTAAAAAAATTAAAATCCCCAAATTCCATTTTATGCATTACACATCATTACACATCATTACAAATCCAAGATTTATAGTAAACCAGGAGCATTAGAGCATATCTAGACACCTACAGTTCTTGCCAAGTCACTTATTCCTAGCTAATGCAAACACAGTTACAAGCAAACCAAAATGTATAGAAAGACCAAACTGTGGCATCCTATCTCTCCAAATGACCTGCTCCCACTGCATCCTTGCAAGCGTCTTCACGATAAGCAAATCAGCAGGAAAAAAGTCAACTTAGCATCTAGATTTTATCCATTGCCCTGGCCATGTTCAAGAAGCACCAAATTTAGAACATTTCTACTGTAAATACATGAGGCATCAGGACAGAAAACAAAAGATGAGCAATATCATATGAGCAGAATAAAAAGGTGTTTGGACCATAGCATGGTTAACAATAAAACTAGAAGCAACATGCACGCTTTGCCGCACCGACTCATGAGTCCAGCATAAATTTTGCACGTTGCCCCAAGATGTATTGCAAAGAGCCTCCATATAAGAAATTACAATTTGGCTAATTTGGATATAGAAACAATGCATACATCCCCTTCTTGGTACAGTAAACACATTGTTTCATCTCACGCGACAACCATTTAGTTTAGATAAAAGGATAACTTTCAAAAAAAAAATTAACCCTTAAAACCTCTTAACAAACAATTACATTGTCACTATAGAGTAACTTGGAAATTTTCAAATTTTCAAACATGTTATCTAAAATGGATATCTACGGCAATGCTATTCAGATGAAAAAGAAAAAAGAAAAACCAAACATTAATCAACAGAGTAACTTATTTTGCCAAGCCATTGCATTTAGCACCAAGTGCAAATAGGAACTTGTGATCCTTGGAGTCATTGGTGTTGTTTTTTCACCTCCCTTTAATGAAACAAAATCTTGGGCTGGCCTATTGTGACATAACAAAATAAGAAGAGAGTTAACCTTCTTTCTCTTCCCAGGCACCACACCTGCGTTCGCGTTCGGCTTCGCATTCTCCTCCCTCCTTCACTTGAATGGCGCACTGCATTTGTAAATGGATAGTCAGCTTCACATCAACAACCAGCAAACTTCATTACAAATCCAAGGTTCTCGACAAACAATAAGCCATGGATAGAATAAAACAGATCTAAACAAATAGCATATATACTACCAATTATTGTGCCTGATTTGGCAGTAATATGGTATGAAAAAGAATTAGATAGTACTCGAATACATCAGATTATATTGCTTACACTAAACAGAAAAATAAAGTAAACTGGAATCATGCTTTCTGCTTCACAATGCTTAAAGCAGAGTGGGTTTAACAAATAAAGGAAATTAGAGGAAAGAAGAAAAACATACCCTGCAACATTGGTACAAACGAGCGCCCTAAGCCGAGTCGGCGACATCAAAGAGAAACAGGGCAGTGCTATTATGATGCACTCCCCTCCATCATCTCCCAACAACCTCCTCCTTTGTCCCTCCTGAGCTTCTGCACACAAACACTGACCTGCATGTCTAGCTGTAGAAAAGGGATCACAACACACACACACACACACACACACACACACACACACACACAGACTTACATCATAGTCTCTCATTCGAGGAATATACCATTACAAAGGAGCGAGCTGGCCAGCATACGCATTGCAAGCTCTTCTCAAGTGGCAAGGAGGCTCCAACAGTTCCTTAGTTGAGGCCAAGCTACACTACTGGAATCAGGGTCTTTGCCATCTGCTAGCTCTTTGCCGTCTGCCAGCTGATGGCAAAGGGGCTGTTTGCCGTCTGTCTTGCCAAAGCAGACGGCAAAGAACCAGCGGATGGCAAAGAGGGTCTTTGCCATCTGCCACTTCTTTGCCGTCTGCTGGCAGACGGCAAATAGTTCTTTGCCGTCTGCTAGCAGACGGCAAAGACCAAAAGTGGGCCCCACGGGGTACTGCACTGCCTAGGTCACACGGGCCACTTCTTTGCCATCTGCTGGCAGACGGCAAAGATTTCTTTGCCATCTGCCAGCAGACGGCGAAGACGTAAGGGGGGCCCACAGTGTCACGGCGGGGGCGTGCTAACGGTCACCCTCTTTGCCGTCTGCTGGCAGACGGCAAAGAATTCTTTGTCGTCTGCCAGCAGACGGCAAAGAAAAAAAATTAAAAAAAGAAAAAAACAGACGGCAAACGGGGGGCTTAATTTTCGCCCCCCGCCCCGCGCCTATCTCTCTCCCGCGCCCCGCGCCTCTATCTCTCTCTCTCTCTCATCTCTCTCTCCCTCTCTTCCCGCAGCCCGCCGCCAGCCCCTCCTCCCCGCAGCCCGCCGCCGCCCCCTCCTCCTTGCCGCGCCCGCCCCCGGCCCTGGTCGGCCGTCCCCACCTCCACATCTCGTTCCTCCCTCTCTCTCGCCTCAACCACCCCGCCCCGACCCAGCTGCCCGCCCGCACCACGAGCCGCGCCCATGCCAACGGCCGGACCGAACCGGCGCGCCCGCCCCCGGCCGGTCGGCCGTCCCCACCTCCGGCCCCCGGCCGCCCACCCCCGCTCCGGCCCGGTGGCCCGAGCGGTACGCCTAGGCCCCAGCCGCCGCGCCCGCCCCCGCCTCCGGCCCTCGCCGTCGAGCCCGCCCCTGACCCCCGCCGTGCCTCGCCTTCGGAGTTCGCTCTGGCCGTCTCCTCTGGTGAGCTCTCCTCTCCTCTCTGTCTTCTCTGGTGGATGGAAGAATGGATGGATGCACTGGTGAATGGATGTGCTTGTCTCTATAGAATTTGTCATGCCTTTCAATGTTTGTACATAGAAACACATAGATGTGTGGACAAGTGAATGGATCGATAGATGGATGTATTTGTCTGTACAGAGAACAATCGATCAATAGATGGATGTATTTCTCTGTACATTGTACATTGCTCTGGTAGGAGTAGTTGATTTAGGTAGATGATTTGCTAAACAATATTTTTGGCCCTGCTATGTGCTAATCGATAAACATTGTACATGGAGAAAGTTCAATGAACACCCAGTTTCTGTTGTATGTGATGTGATGACCTAATTGTTTTTTCACTCGGTGGAATTTACAGAATTTGTGGTGTTGCGTATCCGTGGAGTGATTATTGACATTGGAGCTGTTGGTCCTCGATCGTCCCCCTGCTGATCGACTACATCCTCTACATCCGAGGGTGAGCTACATCATGATGCTCTTTTTTATGTCACTAGATTTAATTATCACGTCAAGTCGCGTAACCTAGGCATCTCCCGTCCGAAAGGGTCGCATCGATAAATATGCATTCAATATAAACCCCGACACCCCGACCCCGACACCCCGACACCATGACACCCCGACACCACGACACCCAGACACGACACCCCCGACACCCCGACCCCGACCCGACACCACGCCACCCAGACACGACACCACGCCAGTCAGACACGACACCCCCGACCCCAGACACCTCTTCGTCCTCCTGTTGACCGAAAAGGCGCTCTTCGGCCTTCCAGAGGCCGACGGGGTCATATATTTGTGAATTATGAGTTAGGAAGTATATTTCCTAATTTTGTTAAGAAAAACATCATATATATTTGTGTTGATCGGGTGGATTTAAATGTGCAGTTCTTTCGTTGCTGCGAGGCTCTGGTGTTCGATGACCTCCCCGTACGTTCGACGAGCTCCGCCCCTGCGTTCGTGGGTGAGCACAAATGACATCTCCTCCTCCCCCCTTCATTTGCTCTGTTCCGGTCTTCGTGCCGATGAAACTTGCTAGCTGTAGGTGTCAATCATCAGTATGCGTGACCACTATGCGTCTCCCGTTCGAAAGGGTTACATCTATAAATATGCATGCATTTGCATATTTATAACCGTGATTCTTTCAAATTGTCCAACATTATCCATGGATAGCCCGAGTATGTGTAGATTGGGTTCGTTTTCCCATATGCTCTGCTCCGGATCCGATGCAGAATTTCGTCAGTGCCTCCCTGTTGTTCTCCGGGTACACATCCTCTCTGCTTATTGCCAAGACGTGTATCAGGAGAACAGCGGGGAGGTGCTGCCAAAATTTCGCGTCGGATCCGGAGTAGAGCATGGGAAAACGAACCCAATCTACACATACTCGGGTGGGATTAGGACCTATCTTTACCTACTAGCGTCTAGGTTGCATTGACGTAATAAAACTGACAAACTCTCTTAACTGATGAATATGGTTTGCTGAATTATGTTTGTATTTCTTGTGTGTCCAGTAGCTAGGCAAGATGAGTGATCCTGCGTGGATGTACACCGGTCACACTAGTCAGAAAGACATGACCCATGAATGGATGAGAAAAACCAAGGGGTTTGTGAGAGCCGCATTTGCAAATGGACAGGAAATAACCTGGTGCCCCTGTGTCCGCTGCGACAACTTTCATAAGAAGTCAGAGTTAGAAATGATCAAACATCTACAGAAGTTGGGTTTCACGCCTAATTATACGGTCTGGACATTTCATGGTGAGTCTGCCCAATGTGCCAGAGCTGAGGAGGGCCGTCGTCGCACCGACGAGCATGGTACCGGGATGGAAGACATGGTGGAAGACTTTGATGATGCTCGGGATCCGGACGATGAGATGGAGGAATCTGCAAAGGCCTTCAATGATATGTTGGAGTCTTCAAAACGTCCTCTCCACGAGCACACTGAGCTTTGTCAGCTGGATGCCATCGCACAAGTAATGGCTCTGAAGGCTCAATTCAACTTGGGCAGAGAATGCTACGATGCGATGATGACACTATTTGGACGCTTTCTACCCAAAGGCCATGTAATGCCTGCAAACCTGTACCAGTCGGACAAAATCCTTCGTGTACTTAAGATGCCCTATGAGAAGATAGATGCCTGTGAGAAAGGATGTGCCTTATTTAGGCTTTAGTATGCGGACTTGAAGTATTGTCCCGTTTGCCAGTCTTCCAGGTATGTTGAGGTAGACAACGGTATGGGTGAGAAGAGTCAGACAAAAATCCCAGTTAATGTTCTTCGGTATATGCCAATCATACCAAGACTTCAACGTCTTTTCATGGTCGAAGAGACGGCCAGAAAGATGACATGGCACAAATTGGGCAAAAGAACCAAACTAGATGCAGATGGGGAGCCGATGTTGGTACACACATCGGACGCTTTTGCGTGGAAGTGCTTCGATGCAATACATCATGCTAAAGCGGCAGATCCAAGGCATCCTCGAATCGCCATAAGCACGGATGGGTTCAATGTGTTTGGAATGATGGCAGCCCAATACAGTGGTGGCCTGTATTGGTCATCCACTCAAGCTCCCCCCCCCCCCCCCGGACAGATTATGCAAAGAAAGAACATTTTCCTGACGTTGATAATTCCAGGGCCCAACTATCCGGGGAAGAATATGAATGTGTACATGCAGCCGCTTAAGGATGAACTGCAAGAAGCTTGGGATAATGGGATCAAGACATACGACGCCGCTACAAAATAAACTTCCTAATGCATGCGTGGTACATGACCTCGATGCATGACTTGCCGGCGTATGCGCTATTCATTGGCTGGTGTGTGCATGGAAGGTTCCCGTGCCCCACATGCAAGGCAGCTCTTGAGTTTCGTCGGCTGCAGGCGGGTGGCAAGTTTTCTTGCTTCGACATGCATAGACAGTTCCTAGATCCTCGCCATAAGTTCAGGAAAGACAAGAAGAACTTCATCAAAGGTAGAGTTGTCAAAAACTCTGCACCACCTGCGTTGACAGGCCAACAGACCCTGGATCAGTTAAACTCTCTTGAGCCGGATCCGGAGCGTCTAGGGTATTTCAAGGGGTATAATTCCGAACACGCCTGGACTCACAAGACATGCTTGTGGGATCTGCCTTACTTCAAAGACCTCCTTTACCCACACAACATTGACATGATGCACACTGAAAAGAACGTCGGCAAGGCCCTCTTTGGTACATTGTTTGGCATAGAGGGGAAAACAAAGGATAATCCTAAGGCTAGAGTCGATCAGCAGGCTCTATGTGATAGACCACTACAAAACATGCGACAACCGAAAGGAAAGAAGAACTGGACGAAGCCAAAGGCATGGTTCAATCTTGGAAGGCTAGTTATGAGGGAAATACTCCTGTGGGTGAAAAAGGAGTTGATGTTCCCCGATGGGTATGCAGCGAATCTAAAGAGGGGAGCGAGCCTTGAAAAATTGAAATTATTTGGTCTCAAGAGTCATGATTGGCACATATGGCTTGAGCGGGTAATGCCGGTGATGTTGCGTGGCTTTATCCCTGAGGATGAATGGCTAGTACTGGCAGAGCTGAGCTATTTCTTCCGTGTTCTTTGTGCGAAAGAACTATCGCCTGGCTTGCTAGAAGAACTGGAAGAGTTGGCGCCGGAGTTGATCTGCAAGTTAGAGAGGATCTTTCCACCGGGCTTCTTTAATCCAATGCAGCATTTGATTTTGCATCTCCCGACCGAGGCACGATTGGGGGGGCCCGTGCAGAATCGTTGGTGCTACGCAACTGAGAGGATGCAGAAGACGCTTCGAGAAAAATGTAAAAATAAACGTCGAATTGAAGCATCGATGGCCGAGGCATTCATTACTGAGGAGGCGGCAAACTTTGTGACAGCACACTACAAAGCCAAAAATCGTCATTTGCATAATCCGAAGCCTCGGTACAATGCTGGCGACCCTTAAAAGGGTGGATCCAACCTCAGCCTATTCAAAGGGAAGCTCGCACCAGCCAGTGCTTATACTCCCTTATCGTTGGATGTCGACAAATGGCGGACCATTACGTTGTATAACTTGAACAACCTAACAGAAGTGCGGCCGTACATCAAGTAAGTTCTCGGTACATTGTTTCGCAACCTCTAATTCCTTTGAACTGCTCTTATTCCCGGATATTTGATACAGTCGATACGTCGCCGAATTCTCGTATGGAGCGGTGATCCAAAAGGATTCCGTTGAAGAGTATGAGCTTCTGGCAATTTATGGAGGTGGCAATCCCGGTTTCATCTCTTGGTTCAAACAAACGGTAATTTCCATTAGACCATTTCATTTCTTCTTCTAATTTCCGGCTAATCTAACAATCCTTTCGTATTAAACTTGTAGGCTAGTTCAGAGTCTATGGACACCAAATTGAGACAAGTCGCTAATGGTTTTGACAATAAGGTCCGTTCATTTGATAAATACGACATCAACGGGTATCGCTTTCGTACCTATGGCAAAGAACTATCTATGGCCGACCGAAAGTCTACAAATTGTTGTGTCTCTGCTATCGGCGAAGGAGATACCGAGTATTATGGAAGAGTTGAAGCAATTTATGAACTTCTATTCTATGGTGCCAACCCACCGAACGTCGTAGTCTTCAAATGTTATTGGTTCCAGCCGAAGGAGACTAGAAGGACTCATGAACATCTAGGGCTAGTTGAAATCAAACAAAGCACCCATTTGGATGTTCCCGATGTCTATATTACGGCTCAACAGGCGACCCAAGTTTTCTATCTACCGTGGGCCTGCCAAAGTGATCCAAATCTGAATGGTTGGGATGTCGTTTATGATGTGCCACCACATGTTAGACCACCTCCCCCCAATGAAGAGGATTATGAACCTCACATTAACCCAGACACATATGAAGGAGAATTCTTCCAAGAAACACGTCTTTCGAAAAAACATTTCAAGAACCGCTCTACTTCACCCCAGAACATTGAAGTAGACAGCGGCAGTGAATCCGAGCCTGAGCCGGAACAAGAAGAGGTTACTGCTGTGGATGACCTGTCAATGCTTGACCGATTACGTACAGGAGGCCTTCCACATGTTGATGCATTTATTGATGATGATGAGCACGTCATTACTGATAGTGATGATGATGATGCATTTATTGACCCCGAAGCATATATAGACGATGATGATGATGCATTTATTAATGATGACGATGAAGATTAATATTACAGTTCATGTCAGGTATTCAATTATTATTACGTACATATATATTATTAATTAGTTCATGTTAGGTATTCAATTTTTTATTATGTTCATGATGATGATACACTAAAATTATATACATATTATTCATGTCAGGTATTCATTCTTTTTATGTTGTACTAATTTCGTTTACTCTTTGTCATTGCAGGTGTTGACAGATGGTGGGCGCGGGTCGAGAGCGCTCCGAGGCTCCTTCCTCGGCGCGTGGTGGGAGGGGTAGTTCCATTCCACCCCAGAGCCTCCGGAGAGCGCTGGATCTCGGTATGCAGACACCACCGGCGGTCGCTTCTTCTTCGGCCGGGAGAGGTCGGGGGGGGGGGGGAAGAAGGCTCCTAGAGGTGGACGTGGCAGCGGGCGAGGTAGGAAGGCTGCTGCTACACCTTCCTCGCCGCCACCCCCAGCTGATTCACCCGACCACAGGAGTGCTCCGTCTGAGATGGAGCCGCCTGAGGTGGAGCCGTCTCGGACTCCGGTCCACGAGCCTCGGGGCGACGAGCCTTTGGCAGACATGCCTATGGCCGACGAGCCTCGGGCCGACGAGCCTCGGGCCGCCGAGCCTTCGTCCCGCGAGACTCCGTCCCACAAGACTCCGGAGCTAAGCAGGGCTCACGCTGAGTCCCAGCAGAACCCTTTGGAGGACTTGCCGGAGTCGAGTGGCCATGCTGAGGGTGGCTATAGCTCTGATAGCTATAGCGAGGGTGAGTGGGTCGAGGGGCGAAAGTCTACCAGCGTGGTGGTACAAAGCTCCCTGACACCCCGGATACCCCCGACCAGAGGTGGTTGATTGCGCCTAGTGGGGAGAAGTAAGTGCATTTACTCTTTTTTTAACCTTTTGTCTTCACGTTTCTTCGAATATCTAATGCGTTGGCCTTGTCATACTGCAGGTCTTGGACACATGAGCCGAATGTCCGCAAGCCCAACAGTGTCCTTGGTGTGATTTGTCGCCAGAGCTTCCCGGGGTGGGTCACGTTGCCCGGTGAGGGCCGGGTTCGAGAGCTAGGAATGACCTGGGAGCACTACTTGGCTGCCCCGGCCCCGCCGGGGCATAGGATCGGCGATGTCGAGTGCCACACGGTCGCCGACATTGTGATCCAGACGTTTTGGGTAATTTCTTCTTTGCCGTCTACGTTGTGTTTTCTTCTTTGATTGGCAACCCTAGTGATTGTACTAATCCGTGTTTTCTTGTTTGATTGCAGACCTTCTACAGGTGTGCTGAGGGACAGGAGGAGGCCGCGGCTCGGGTTATCGGCACCGAGTGTAGGCGCCTACTTCAAAACTTTCGGCACGAGGCTCGGACGCAGGCTGTTCGAGACTACTTCGCCTCGGCTGGTATTAGGAGGAAAAAAGGGAAGTGCCGCGTCAAGTATCTGAGTAAGGAGAAGTACATGAAGGTAATTACCTATTCATAAGGCCTTGTACTTAGTTTCCTTGATTTGAATCATAGGCGTAGCGCTCAAATTTCTCTTGCTTAACTTAGGTGCCCCCGAGATGGTGTGCGGATAGGATGGACTGTTGGGAGGCATTGGTCGAAGAGTGGTGCACTCCCGAATGGCGCTCCATCCACAACATTGCAAAGAGCAAGCGTGCCCAAATGAAAGGTGTCCCACACCATCTAGGCAGCGTCAACCTACGTCAATTCGGGGAAAACTGGGTATGTGGTTTGATTCATGATTCATGCAAGTTCATTCTTCATGCTAGCTTGAGCCCTTAACTAATACTCTGTTCCTCTCTTTTAGGCGCGACACAACAAGGCTCCAGTGCCAGAGCTGTTCGACCTCTATGCCATGTCCAATACTGCCTCGTACAAGAAGGCCAAGGCATTCTCTGAGTCTGACCTTGATGATCCAGAGAAATTCACCAACCCCACCTCCCACCACAAGCTTGTGATGTACAGAGAACAGGGGAAGGCGAGGAAAGGGCCGGACTTTAACCCGAGCCAACCTCTTGATCCAGAGCTGGTGATGATATCTGGTGGCGGGAGGTCCCATGGTTCGTTAGCCATTGGGAATGGACTGATACGTTGTAGTAGCACTCTCCCGCAGATAAAGAAGCGCCAGACCAGCTCCGATCCTGAGATATTGCCTCGTGCACGGCCAGTGGAGCTCCAATTCAAGGTTAGTTATATGGAATTAGATACCTTTCCTCCATTACATTGTGTGTGCGGCCGTCGATTATTACAATGCTAACGAGTGGTGTTGTAGGCTGCTATTGAGGCAGAGAGAGCGAAGACCCAGGCTGCTATTGAGGAAGAGAGAGCGAACATGCAGGCGCTTCTAGCGGAGAGGGACCAGCAGACGGCTAAGCTGTTGGAGGAGGAGAGGAACTGGAACATGATGGCTACCCGGGCCCTATACGAGATGTTCGCGGTAATTTTCTTTTGCATGTTAGCCAAATCATGCACGTAATGTTCCTTACATTAGTATCTAATATGACTGACTCGTCAAAACCAAATGTGCAGACCATGTGCGAGAAGACCGGCATGACTCCTCCGGTGATGCTAGACATTGTTCCGGCGGGCACGGTGAGTTTCATTTGAATGGTCATTAGTTACTAGTCTTCACATTTGAGTTGCATCATGCTAACGATACATTGGAAATGATCTTTGGTGCAGCATAACTCCCGACAAGCATCGACCGATGCTTCTCCGTCTGCCACTGGCGCGACCGGTCCTACAGCTACACCTCCTTGATGACGGTAAGTTTTCCCAAGTGTTTAGCTTAACAAATGCATACTTAGCTTAAGAAATGACCTAGTCGTGTGCCTTTGGTAGCCTTCCATACAGGGAAATGCCTCCTAGTGCTTCCACTGAGACATGGTAGTTCGCTACTGCTCCGAAACACATGGATTGACGGCATGTGTCCTTCTTTGCTCCTGTGTTTGTCCCTACGGGGAAATGTCATGCGGTGTATCACCGAAGTCCTTGTAGCTTGCTACGACTTGGTTGCACTCGCTGATGACCGACACGTGCATTGCTGGGTCATGTATGCCTGTTCCTGTATGTTTGTGCCACCTTGGTTCTATGACTAGTCATGTCGGCCCGGGTTCTCTGCCATATGGATACTAGCGACATAATCATATACCTAGCATTTTTTCCTCCAAAATGACTCAATATGCTTAGCTAGCTCAAAAATGACATAATAAGCTTAATTAGCTTAAAAATGACCTATTTAACCTAGGATAGCTGTAAAATGACCTATACTTAGCATTTATTCCTCCAAAATGACTTAATATGCTCCAAAATGATTTAATATGCTCCAAAATGACCTATGTAGCTCCAAAATGACTTAATATGCTCCAAAATGACCTATTTAGCTCTAAAATGACTTAATATTCTCCAAAATGACCTATTTAGCTCCAAAATGACTTAATATGCTCCAAAATGACCTATTTAGCTCCAAAATGACTTAATATGCTCCAAAATGACCTATTTAGCTCTAAAATGACTTAATATGCTCCAAAATGACCTATTTAGCTCCAAAATGACTTAATATGCTCCAAAATGACCTGTTTAGCTCCAAAATGACTTAATATGCTCCAAAATGACCTATACTTAGCTTATTTACTTCATTTATGACATACTTAGCCTATTTAGATCAAAAATGGCCTATTTAACTAGGTTAGCTCTAAAATGAGACAAGTAAGCAATAAGAAGAAGAAAAAGAAAGAGAAGAAAAATTCTGCTTCTTTTTCTTCTTCTTCTTCTTCTTCTAGTCTTCTTCTAACTTTCTTCTTTCCCATTTTGTAGATTTGCTTCAGATCACGGAAGCTTGCGTTGGAGTCTACTCTTCTCCTTGTCCTTCCTTTTTGTTTTGATTTTGTAGGATGAACAATTTGAAACTTGCTACGTATATATGTATGGATGGGTGGTGGCTATATTGTATATAGACCTTTTGCTTAATTGTTGGATATGTTGGACTTTTCATTTGGTGTATATATGTGTTGGATGATGATATATGTGCTGGATATGTTGGATGATCCATATGGCAGGGATATGTTGGCTATATGTACTTGTTGAAATATTTTGAAATGAATATATATATATATATCTGTGAAATTGATTGAATTTAAGAAAAAACAGGGGCTATATAGCCAATTTGCCGTCTGCGGGGTTTGCCGTCTGCTAGCAGACGGCAAACAGGCCATGTGGCAGCAGCCTGTTCAACCTGGGCTGGCCTATTTGGCCTCTTTGCCGTCTGCTAGCAGATGGCAAAGAAGCAAACGTCTTTGCCATCTGCTAGCAGACGGCAAAGAAGCAGAGGTCTTTGCCATCTGCCAGCAGATGGCAAAGAAGAAAGGTCTTTGCCATCTGCTAGCAGACGGCAAAGAAGCAGAGGTCTTTGCCATCTGCCAGCAGACGGCAAACAAGAAAGGTCTTTGCCATCTGCCAGCAGACGGCAAAGAAGCAAATGGCTTTGTCGTCTGCTGGAACACGGCAAAGAGCGCCGTTAGCCCCCTAAAGGGGCTGTCACCTTTTTTGTGCCGTCCACAAGCTTTGCCGTCTGCTAGCAGACGGCAAAGAACTATCCTTCTTTGTCGTCCGCCAGCAGACGGCAAAGCGGCCTTTACTGGGAGCAGTTCAGCCGGAGTGTTTGCCGTCTGCTGGCAGATGGCAAAGGCTTTGCCATCTGCCAAACATGCACGCTTTGCCGCACCGACTCATGAGTCCAGCATAAATTTTGCACGTTGCCCCAAGATGTATTGCAAAGAGCCTCCATATAGGAAATTACAATTTGGCTAATTTGGATATAGAAACAATGCATACATCCCCTTCTTGGTACAGTAAACACATTGTTTCATCTCAGGCGACAACCATTTAGTTTAGATAAAAGGATAACTTTCAAAAAAAGAATTAACCCTTAAAACCTCTTAACAAACAATTACATTGTCACTATAGAGTAACTTGGAAAATTTCAAATTTTCAAACATGTTATCTAAAATGGATATCTATGGCAATGCTATTCAGATGAAAAAGAAAAAAGAAAAACCAAACATTAATCAACACAGTAACTTATTTTGCCAAGCCATTGCATTTAGCACCAAGTGCAAATAGGAACTTGTGATCCTTGGAGTCATTGGTGTTGTTGTTTCACCTCCCTTTAATGAAACAAAATCTTGGGCTGGCCTATTGTGACATAACAAAATAAGAAGAGAGTTAACCTTCTTTCTCTTCCCAGGCACCGCACCTGCATTCGCATTCGGCTTCGCATTCTCCTCCCTCCTTCACTTGAATGGCGCACTGCATTTGTAAATGGATAGTCAGCTGCACATCAACAACTAGCAAACTTCATTACAAATCCAAGGTTCTCGACAAACAATAAGCCATGGATAGAATAAAACAGATCTAAACAAATAGCATATATACTACCAATTACTGTGCCTGATTTGGCAGTAATATGGTATGAAAAAGAATTAGATAGTACTCAAATACATCAGATTATATTGCTTACACTAAACAGAAAAATAAAGTAAACTGGAATCATGCTTTCTGCTTCACAATGCTTAAAACAGAGTGGGTTTAACAAATAAAGGAAATTATAGGAAAGAAGAAAAACATACCCTGCAACATTGGTACAAACGAGCGCCCTAAGCCGAGTCGGCGACATCAAAGAGAAACAGGGCAGTGCTATTATGATGCACTCCCCTCCATCATCTCCCAACAACCTCCTCCTTTGTCCCTCCTGAGCTTCTGCACACAAACACTGACCTGCATGTCTAGCTGTAGAAAAGGGATCACAACACACACACACACACACACACACACACACACAGACTTACATCATAGTCTCTCATTCGAGGAATATACCATTACAAAGGAGCGAGCTGGCCGGCATACGCAATGCAAGCTCTTCTCAAGTGGCAAGGAGGCTCCAACAGTTCCTTAGTTGAGGCCAAGCTAGTAGAAAATTTGTATAATGTGTCCCAAAAATGTTGTGAGGCCTACAGAGTTTGAGGTCAACACCTTGCAGCTTCTCCATGGCCCACCCCCTTCCTTCAACTACCTGCACACAACCACACGAACACACACACACACACACGCATCAGATCCAGGGAAGAAGAAGAACAAGAGCCAGAAGAAGAAGATGCTACTTTTGGAGGGGATCCCGTGCTGCTGCACCTCTGCCGAATTCGGGCTAGGGTTTCAGGTGGAGAAGGAGGGAGCTCCTGCTGATAGAGGCGGGGTGTCCCGATCTTTCGATGAGATGATAACTATCGATTGGGTGGAGACGACTTTGACGATCCGACTACAAACATGCACGACGTTGCGCCTTAGCAATCGCTAAACCAATCTCCTGAGGTTACTGACGATGCCGGAAGCACGATCAGCCTGACCACAAGGGTCTATTCCTGCATGCAATCGAAGAACAAGCAAGAATATGATAAAGCAATCTGAATATTGTGAATATATATGAAGTGTTGATAAAAGTGGGGATCCGAAGCGGTCTTGGTCTGGTCGTTGGACACAAACGAAGGACACGAAGTTGCAATGGCTAACTTTTAACTAAACAAATCCTAAGGAAAAAAGCTACTAGATGGATCTACTTATATAGGAATAAGGGGTGGCAGCCAAGGAGGTGGGAGGACATCCCAAGGAAGCCTAAAACTAACCCTAGGTCGTACAACGCTCATGGGCCCAAGTGGAGGTGATGCAACACCATTGGACTTGTAGTTTGACTCGGATTCTGCCGCAGTGTCAGATTGTTTCGACGATAACTCATAGCTCCGGATGAATTTTAAGGTGAATCCAATTGGGTTGGAAAGACCACGAAATCTACTTTCCAACAAAAAAAGAATCACCCAATTTGGAGTCAGTATGAAAAAGTTCTTGGCGTTTTGAGTCAGGTATGTCTGTGCAGTCCGAATCTGAATCCAGAACATGAGAGACTTGGACTCTATCTTCTCTTGGCCCAAAAGTGACGTGAGAGGACTTTTTGAACAGCACCTAAACTTCTATTTTTACCTTATCTTCATATGTGAATTGTACAAATGTCCCATACACCTGCAATTAGACATGGCACAAAAGTTTGTGAAGTATTTTTGTCCTGGATGACACAAATAAATTATTGCATAGTTTGCATTAGATATCACCTCACAAATATACATGTATGCAATATTTTTGGTCGTATCCAAGGTAGTCATGTCCTCATCATCCTCCCCTTCTTGAAAACAGAGTCGTCCTCGGCGTTGCTTAATATGAAATGTGGCTAACAAAAGAGACAAGGTGTACATGTTGTATATGTATATGTCATCCATTTTTACTTCCCTTGGTTTTTGCACATATGGCACATGTATACATGAGTAACCTTCATAGTTCATAAAATCTAAAGCCAAAATATTATCACAAGAAGTAGAAGGCTTGAAAATATTGCAACTCAGTTTGCACATATAAGTGAAGCCCTTATTCGTTTCAAAAGGTTGACAATGTTCATCATTAAACCATCCCAACATTGGTGAATAAACCTTACTTACATCAAATTTACATGCTACAACATGCTTAAATAAGAAAACATGCAATAAGTCATTTGACACAGAATCATCACCAAGATTAGAGGTCATATCAAAATGATTAAAGATTGGCACAATTATTTTCAAACGTATTTGATCCAAATCTGATTTATTCCCTGATTCACATGGTTCTTTCATATTAATAGTTAATTCAATGGGTCCACTCGAAATTGTTGATCTTTTAGTTGTTTGGTCACATGGCAAAGTCAAATTATCAACATAGTCCTCTAAAATAGGTGGTGTGATCAAAGTAGTGGGTAGCTGATCAGATGGTGCATTTAAATTGACAAGGTATTCCTCATTCTCATGTAGTGGTGGAAGATCAGTACCTTTGTCATTACCTCTTATGATCAACTCAGCTGATGTAGCCACTCTCGGGGGTGATGTGTCACATGGTGGAGGTGATGTAGTCCTCACAACAATGGATGTGGTTGTCATAGTACAACTAGTAGTTGAAGGAACAACCGTATCAACTCTTGGAATGTGCACCGTGTGCTTATTCTCCTTATGGGCAACACGTCGTTTTATTTCCTGTTCAGCTTTGCAAGCAAGATGAAACAAATGATCCATAGGATAACACTCTTCATGAATTAGTATCTCCTGAATACTACGGCTTAATCCTCCCCAAAATCTATCCATTAAATCTTCTTCACTTTCTTCTAAAAAGGTATGCAACAAGGTAGTTTGTAAATCATCATAATATTTTGTTACGGTGTCACTACCTTGTTTTAAGTGTTCTAGTTTTTTAATCATGCCACGAGTATAATAAACATCGACGAATCTATCTCTCATGAGAAATTTTAAATCATCCCAAGTAGTAGGTATATAATCAGGGTATAACCGACAATGCTCGCTCCACCAAACTAAAGCAAAGCTACTGAACGTACTAACCGCATATTTAACTTTTCTACGCTCATCAAAATTATGAGAAGCAAATATAGCATTTATTTTGAACTCCCATTCAATATATAAATCAGGTCTAAAATGACCAGTAAATGGTGGCATGGAAACATTAACCTGATTATGTGCATTCTGATGTTGTTGCTCCTCTTGTGACGGTTGTTGTATTTTCTTAGGTGGTGGCAAATCTCCCACGATCGATGAAGCCCAAGAACTAACAACTCCGGAACCTGCCATGATTAGTAGAAACAAAAAAATCGAGAATAATGTTCCTATGAACTACTAGGATGTGGTGGTAAAGTGCTCACAGTAAAGCAAATATCAGTATCTTACAAGTTCTTACCATGCAGCAGGTCGTGACGGGCAACCAGCGGTGTCAAATAACTCCGAAGATTGAGTAAAGCGATTGCCAGGCGAATGTACGTATACACGATGTAAAAATATGTGGAGCTGGGTTGGCTATATATGATAGCAAAAGATTAGCAATAATCAATTCAGAGATGCAATATTGAATAAATGCTCAACGACGATACTGTGCCGGTCCTAGGCTAGACCGGAATAGAGACGCGAGCCTAGAACACTAATGAGGTCACGGCGTAGCACAACTAGCATCAATAAAAGATATGAAGTAGCTCTGGACAGCAAGATATAAGTGAAGATCACAATGACAGTAAAGATAATGACGATAAACAACTACCAAGTAGCATATACCAACAATTCTCTCTCCAACTTACTCTATAAATGTTTGTGCCAATTTTATGGTAATTTTTCTCAAGAAAGGCACTGACTCAAGCTTTCAAATGCAAAAAGAATCACTCAATTCCGAGTTGATATGAGGAGTAAAAAAATTCTAAAACTGGCCTGAAAAACTGAAACAAGCTGTGTTCGCGAACTTCGGAGGGCAAAAAGACCTATTTAGAAGCCGATTTTGAGGTTTCAAATATTGAACATGCTTCTGCAACTATTTAGATGTGGCTCGTCGCTAGCTTTAGTTTCAGTACTCACGGAGCCAAAACAGACTTCGTATGAAAAAGATATGCCTGTTTTACTGAACACTGTGCAAAACAGATTCCAATCCAAATTCAGCTACGAGATTGAGTCTAGATAGATCCGAATTTTGTGTTTTTTTTTCTTCTCTCTTTTTTTTTCTCACACTTTTTCTTTTCTTTTTCTTTCTCTCTTTTTTTCTCTGACTTTTTTTACCTTTTTTTCTCTCTCTATTTTTTCTCTGTCTTTTTTTTCCTCTCTCCCTCTTTTCAAAACAAACTAGATAAGATGCAGATTGGATCAAGCAAAGATGTGAACGACCTCAACTATGATTATGACAATGAATGGTGGGTAGCACGTGGTGGAAATTGACGGATGGGATGGTGGATAGCGGAAGGAATAATGATGCAGCGGTGGCGTGACTAATGTGAACAGATTTCGAAACTCTAAACAAACTAGACACTAAAACCAGTAACTCGACACGACGATGCAACCGATAATTCAACTATACAAGCACTGAAAAGAAAAATTCGAAGGCTCAGACTGGCTTGGATAAAGGATGAACAGATCTAACTTTTTTTGTGGCTTTTTCTTTGGACAATAGGTAAGAAAATAAATCTAATCTAGGGATAACTGGAAATTCTCACCGAGCAACCTGAAAACTGATACCACTTGATAGAGGCGGGGTGTCCCGATCTTTCGATGAGATGATAACTATCGATTGGGTGGAGACGACTTTGATGATCCGACTACAAACGTGCACGACATTGCGCCTTAGCAATCGCTAAACCAATCTCCTGAAGTTACTGACGATGCCGGAAGCACGATCAGCCTGACCACGAGGGTCTATTCCTGCATGCAATCGAAGAACAAGCAAGAATATGATAAAGCTATCTGAATATTGCGAATATATATGAAGTGTTGATAAAAGTGGGGATCCGAAGCGGTCTTGGTCTGGTCGTTGGACACAAACGAAGGACACGAAGTTGCAATGGCTAACTTTTAACTAAACAAATCCTAAGGAAAAAAGCTACTAGATAGATCTACTTATATCGGAATAAGGGATGGCGGCCAAGGAGGTGGGAGGACGTCCCAAGGCAGTCTAAAACTAAGCCTAGGTCGTACAAGGCTCATGGGCCCAAGTGGAGGTGATGCAACACCTTTGGACTTGTAGTTTGACTCGGATTCTGCTGCAGTGTCAGATTATTTCGTCGATAACTCATAGCTCCTGACGAGTTTTAAGGTGAATCCAATTGGGTTGGAAAGAACACGAAATCTACTTTCCAACAAAAAAAGAATCACCCAATTCGGAGTCCGTATGAAAAAGTTCTTGGCGTTTTGAGTCAGGTATGTCTGTGCAGTCCGAATCTGAATCCAGAACGTGAGAGACTTGGACTCTATCTTCTCTTGGCCCAAAAGTGACGTTGATAGAGGCAAGGGTGTCCCGATCTTTCGATGAGATGGTAACTATCAATTTGGTGGAGCCGACTTTGACGATCTGACTACAAACGTGCACGACGTTGCGCCTTAGCAATCGCTAAACCAATCTCCTGAGGTTACTGACGATGTTGGAAGCACAATCAGCCTAACCACGAAGGTCTATTCCTGCACGCAATCGAAGAACAAGCAAGAATATGATAATGCAATCTGAATATTGTGAATATAGATGAAGTATTGATAATGGTGGGGATCCGAAAGCGGTCTTGGTCTGGTCGTTGGACACAAACGAAGTACACGAAGTTGCAATGGCTAACTTTTAACTAAACAAATCCCAAAGTCTAAACGGTGCCCTAAGGGCTGTATATATGGAGGAAGAGGAGGGGATTTTGTGGCCCTTGAAGGAGGGGTCCGAAACCAACCCTATCTCTTGTTTCCCCACACATACGGACTCTAAAAACAGCCTATACTTAAGTATTTCGAAATTACATGGGCCTGGCCCAATAATAAGGTGACGCAGCACCTATAATAGCCTCTGGACGAAATTTATGATGTGGCATCTTGTATATTTCGTCCAAGGCTTCCTGCACTCATTATGGTGGCTTCAAAGTCCTGAAATCATCACTTGTAACTCCGTTCTTGTTCCCCTTGCGCATGCCATCATCTCCATGCTTGAACTTGCTCCAAGGTTCCTCTTTCTTGTCCAAGCTAGGCCCTTCATTTGTAAGCAAAACAAATGTATCCAATTTAGGCAGCATCATATTCTCATGAACATTAGAATCATTACCAAGAAACGAAACTACATGATAATTTAATTGGCGTGCGCGAGCTCTAGTAATTGGTCCAGTATGTATAGCAGCAGGGGCTGTGGGTGTAACAATGGTATTGATGTCCTCATCATCCTCCCCTTCTTGAAATGAAGTCGTCATCGACGGAAGCTCATCTTCCTCACCCATATAAGGCTTCAAATCTGCAATGTTAAAAGTGGGACTAACCCCAAAATCTGCAGGCAGCTCAAGTTTATATGCATTATCATTTATTTTCTCTAACACCTTAAAAGGACCATCAGCACGTGGCATTAGCTTTGATTTGCGCAAATCAGGAAATCTATCCTTACGCAAATGTAACCAAACAAGATCTCCAGGTGCAAACACAACATGTTTTCTACCCTTATCTCCAGCAAGTTTATATTTAGCATTCATACGCTCAATGTTCTCCTTAGTTAACTCATGCATTTTTAAGATCAATTCAGCATGTTGTTTAGCATCAAAATTAACCTTCTCCGAAGATGGAAGAGGCAACAAATCAATTGGTGCATGAGGAAGAAAACCATACACAATTTCAAAAGGACACATCTTAGTAGTAGAATGCAATGAACGATTATAAGCAAATTCAATATGATGCAAGCATTCTTCCCACATTTTCATGTTATTCTTCAAAACAGCCCTAAGCATAGTAGACAATGTTCTATTGACTACTTCAGTTTGTCCATCAGTTTGGGGGTGACATGTAGTACTGAAAAGCAGTTTAGTCCCCAACTTAGCCCATAAACATCTCCAAAAGTGGCTAAGAAATTTAGTATCACGATCTGAAACAATAGTATTTGGCACACCATGCAAGCGTATAATTTCACGAAAGAACAAATCAGCAACATTAACAGCATCATCGCTTTTATGACATGGTATAAAGTGTGCCATTTTCGAGAACCTATCCACGACAACAAATATGCTATCCCTCCCCTTCTTTGTTCGAGGTAAACCTAAAACAAAGTCCATAGATATATCCTCCCAAGGAACGCTAGGTACAGGCAAAGGCATATATAAACCATGAGGATTGAGTCGTGACTTAGCTTTTTGACATGTAGTGCAGTGAGCAACAAAACGCTCAACATCCCGTCTCATCTTTGGCAAAAAGAAATGTGTAGCAAGTATATCCTCCGTCTTCTTCATGCCAAAGTGTCCCATTAATCCTCCTCCATGCGCCTCCTGCAACAACAAAAGACGAACAGAGCTAGCTGGAATGCATAGCTTGTTAGCACGAAACACAAATCCATCATTAACGACGAACTTGTTCCATGTTCTCCCTTCCTTACAATTCTGCAATACATCTTTAAATTCAGCATCATGCGCATATTGATCTTTGATGGTCTCCAAACCAAATATTTTAAAGTCAAGTTGTGAAAGCATCGTATAACGACGAGACAAAGCATCAGCAATAACATTTTCTTTACCCTTCTTGTGTTTAATGACATAAGGGAAAGTCTCAATAAATTCAACCCATTTAGCATGTCTACGGTTCAGTTTTGCTTGACTTTTAATGTGTTTCAAAGATTCATGATCAGAATGTATAACAAATTCTTTGGGCCATAAATAATGTTGCCATGTTTCTAAGGTCCGAACAAGAGCATATAATTCTTAATCATAAGTAGAATAGTTCAGACTAGGCCCACTCAATTTTTCAGAAAAGTATGCAACAGGTTTGCCATCTTGTAATAAAACACCTCCTAATCCAATTCCACTAGCATCACATTCAAGCTCAAAAGTCTTATTAAAATCAGGAAGTTGGAGTAAAGGAGCATGTGTCAACTTATCTTTTAATACCGTGAAAGCTTCTTCCTGTGAGGTACCCCAAACAAAAGGCACATCCTTCTTTGTAAGCTCATTGAGAGGTGCAGCAATGGTACTGAAATCTCTCACAAAACGCCTATAGAAACCAGCGAGGCCAAGAAAACTCCTCACTTGTGTGACCGTTTTGGGCTGCGGCCAACTCTCAATAGCTTCAATCTTGGCTTTATCAACTTCAATTCCCTGTGGAGTAACAACATAGCCAAGAAAAGATACTCGGTTGGTGCAAAAGGTGCACTTCCCAAGGTTACCAAACAAATGTGCATCACGTAGAGCAATAAAAACAGCACGTAAATGTTCCAAATGTTCCTCCAAAGATCTGCTATAAATGAATATATCATCAAAGTAAACTACCACAAATCGTCCAATGAAAGCACGTAAAACTTCGTTCATTAATCTCATGAAAGTACTAGGTGCATTAGTTAACCCAAAAGGCATGACTAACCACTCATATAAACCGAACTTAGTTTTAAATGCTGTTTTCCATTCATCTCCCAATTTCATATGATTTTGATGGTATCCACTACGCAAATCAACTTTGGAGAATATTGTAGAGCCACTCAATTCATCAACCATATCATCTAGCCTAGGAATAGGATGACGATAACGAATAGTAATATTATTAATGCCTCTACAATCAACACACATACGCGACGTACCATCCTTTTTTGGCACTAGTATAATAGGAACATCACAAGGACTAAGAGATTCGCGTATATAACCTTTGTCGAGCAGCTCCTGTACTTGACGCATAATCTCCTTCGTCTCCTCTGGATTGGTATGGTATGGCGCACGGTTTGGCAACGAAGCACCGGGAATTAAGTCAATCTGATGCTCAATCCCGCGAATAGGTGGTAATCCTGGTGGCACGTCTTGTGGAAAGACGTCAGCGAACTCCTGCAAAATGTTAGTGACAGCAGGAGGCAAAGAGGAAGGCACATCCTCGAATGAAAATAACGCCTCTTTGCACACAAAAGCATAGCAAACAGATTTGCTGAAATCTAGCTCATCAATATCAGATTTGGTGGCAAGTAAACATGCACTTTTCAATTTAATTTCATAAGCAACACTAGATGGTTTATTATTAGGCTTCATTTGTTGCTCAAATTCTTTTGCCACAATCTGATTTTCACTCTTATTTTTCTCCTGTTTTGCTTTACTAGCTCTATTAATATCATCTTTCAAAATAGAATCAGGAGTCATAGGAAGCAAAGTAATATGTTTATCCTTATGAACAAGAGTATACTGATTGTTTCTACCATGGTGTACAGAATTTTTATCAAACTGCCATGGTCTACCAAGTAATAATGAACATGCTTGCATGGGTACCACATCACAATCAACATAATCAGCATATGTAGAGATACTAAAATGCACATGAACAGTACGTGTTACCTTAACCTTGCCGCTGTTGTTGAACCATTGGATATAGTAAGGATGTGGATGTGGTCTTGTGGTGAGAGATAGCTTCTCCACCATCTCCATGCTAGCCAAGTTGTTGCAGCTCCCTCCATCTATGATGACGCGAACAGAAAGTTCCTTCACAACTCCCTTTGTATGGAACAAATTATCCCTCTGATTTTGCTCAGCTTGTGTGACCTGCACACTCAAAACACGTTGAGCAACTAAACATTCATACCTGTCAGCGTCTTCAGGAGCCATGTATTGCGTCTCATGATCAGAGTCATCTCCACCGTGTTCTTCACTTGTAATAAGAGCCAAAGTCTCCTCATCATAGTCACTAGCGGACTCATACCCACCATCCTCAGTAGCAATCATAACATGCGGAGATTGGCATTCTCTCGCATAATGACCTCTTCCCTTACAACGACGACAAATAATATCATGTGTGTGCCCTGTTGATGCCATAGATGAAGAAGGGCTCTGGGCAGGCCCAGAAGGTGTACTCTTGGCAGATGGTGGTGGTGCTGCCTGTTTTCTTGTATCTTGGTTGGAATTGGCGGCTGAAGTCAGTGGTGCTACAGTAGGACGTGTGGGAGTAGAGGAGGCACGCGGTGTCCATGATGAAGATCGACCTACAGAAAAATTAGTTCGCGCCAATGCCTGTCGCTCCTGCACTTCACGTTCAGCTTTACAAGCAAGATGGAATAAACGAGTGATATTATTATACTCCTTATACTCTAGAATGCTCTAAATCTCTCTATTTAATCCACCCATAAAACGTGCAAGCATAGCTTCATTCTCCTCAACAATACGACATCTAATCATGCCAGTTTGTAATTCCTGATAATATTCTTCTACATAATTTTTTCCTTGTCTTAAGCACTGCAATTTTTGAAGTAATTCACGTTGATAATATGGTGGAACCCAACGAGTACGCATAGCAGTTTTCAAAGCAGCCCACGTAGTTGGAATAGGATATAATCTACAATGTTCAGATCACCATACACATGCAAAACTAGTAAAAGAACAAACAGCAGCAGCAACACGTCTCTCCTCGGGATATTGTAAACATGTAAAACGTTGTTCAGTTTCTAACTCCCAAGTAAGATATATATCAGGAACATATCTACCCTCAAATGGTGGAATATTCAATTTCAGTTTATGAAGATGGTCATGATCTCGTACCTGAGCTGGTAATGCAGCCCTACCATTGCGATTATTGGCATGTGGACGACCTGGTGCTGGTACCAAGTTCTGATTTTGATCAACCTCATCCTCGTAATCGCCCACATAATCGTCCTCCTCAGTGGCAGCAGGAGCCATAGAAGCATCAACAGTAGGTGCAGCGGCACCAGAAGTTTGACCAGGCTCAAGGGGAACGCGCTGTGCTCGTCCCACTTGATTTGGAAGGCGACGTTGTTGTTGTTGTAGAGGTGCGACAGGTGCGGCCGGCGGTGGCTGTGGAAGACGCGCGAGCAATTCATTAAACTTGTTATCGAGCTTTGTTTCAAATGTCTTCTCAATTCCATCTATCTTCTCCATGGCCTCTTCAAATCTGTTTAGCACATCTTGCACCTGACCACTCATCATTTGCTGAAATTTATCATGTAGCTGTTTGTTCGTCATGTTCTCCCAATTAGTCTCATTGGCTTGTGATCCTACCATGGTTAGCAGCAATAGAAACACACAAGAATATGATCCTACAGACTACTAGGAAGTGATGGTGGTGTGGTGTCACCAATCCGTCAAGCAAAACTCAAATTCTTACCAGTTCTTACCCAGCAGCAGGTGGTGATCGGCAACCTTTGTAGTCAAAACTCACAAAGCTTGGATAGAGCGATTGCCAGGTGGTGTCAAACGCACGATGTAGATGTATGTGGAGCTGGGAAGGCTTATGATATGGTAGCAAAAAGGGTCAGCAATAATCAATTCACAGATGCAAAGTTGAATAAACGCTCAACGACGGTACTGTGCTGGTCCTAGGCTAGACCGTACTAGAGACGCGAGCCTAGAACACTAAAAAAATCACGGCGTGGCACATAAACAAGGGAAGAGCACACTCTAAAAGAAAAAAAAATCGTTTTTTTTTTTGCGCTCCTTTTTTTTTTTTTGCAAAAAATCACTATAATGGCGAGTGTCTCAAAACTCTTCCCAAGTCAAACTATCAGGATTGGCACAAAAAAAAAATTTGACAATTTTTTTTTCGGAAATCAGGGCAGCGACGATGAAAAAGTGCGACAAAAAATCACTATGATGGCGAGTGTCTCAAAACGCTCCCTGGGACCTAAAAATAGGATAGGGAAAAAATATTTTTGACAGCCGAAAATTTGGCCTAAAAACTGCCCGGGGGTCTCCTACTCAGGCAAGGAAACACGAATCGGAAAATAGATGGGTCTCAAAAATAAACCTAATATGAAAAGAACTCGAATTGGTGGTGGATATATGGTGGTAGAATATGGCAGCGGTGATGGTATATGGCAGCGGTGGTAGGATATGGCAGCGGTGGTGGTATATGGCAGCGGTGGTGGTATATGGTGCGGCGGCGGCGTGACAAACTGTGACAGAACTCGAAACTCTAAAGGACTAGACGCTAAGACCAGCAACTAGACACGACGATGCAACCGCAAAATCAACAAAGCAAAAACCCTAAAAAGATTATGCAAAGGCTCAGATTGGTTCGGATATGATGAACTAACCCTAAATTTTTTTTTTGGCTTTTTCGTGGACTGTAGGTATGAAGAACAGACTCGATCTAAACTATGAAAAACTATAAAATCTCACAGAGCAACCTGAAAATCTGATACCACTTGATAGAGGCGAGGGTGTCCCGATCTTTCGATGAGATGGTAACTATCGATTTGGTGGAGCCGACTTTGACGATCCGACTACAAACGTGCACGACGTTGCGCCTTAGAAATCGCTAAACCAATCTCCTGAGGTTACTGACGATGCTGGAAGCACGATCAGCCTGACCACAAAGGTCTATTCCTGCACGCAATCAAAGAACAAGCAAGAATATGATAATGCAATCTGAATATTGCGAATATAGATGAAGTATTGATAATGGTGGGGATCCGAAAGCGGTCTTGGTCTGGTCGTTGGACACAAACGAAGTACACGAAGTTGCAATGGCTAACTTTTAACTAAACAAATCCCAAAGTCTAAACGGTGCCCTAAGGGCTGTATATATGGAGGAAGAGGATGGGATTTTGTGGCCCTTGAAGGAGGGGTCCGAAACCAACCCTATCTCTTGTTTCCCCACACATACGGACTCTAAAAACAGCCTATACTCAAGTATTTCGAAATTACATGGGCCTGGCCCAATAATAAGGTGATGCAGCACCTATAATAGCCTCTGGACAAAATTTATGAAGTGGCATCTTGTATATTTCGTCCAAGGCTTCCTGCACTCATTATGGTGGCTTCAAAGTCCTGAAATCATCACTTGTAACTCCGTTCTTGTTCCCCTTGCGCATGCCATCATCTCCATGCTTGAACTTGCTCCAAGGTTCCTCTTTCTTGTCCAAGCTAGGCCCTTCATTTGTAAGCAAAACATATGTATCCAATTTAGGCAGCATCATATTCTCATGAACATTAGAATCATTACCAAGAAACGAAAGTACCTGATAATTTAATTGGCGTGCGCGAGCTCTAGTAATTGGTTCAGTATGTATAGCAGCAGATGCTGTGGGTGTAACAATGGTATTGATGTCCTTATCAGACGTGAGAGGACTTTTTGAACAGCACCTAAACTTCTCTTTTTCCCTTATCTTCATATGTGAATTGTACAAATGTCCCATACACCTGCAATTAGACATGGCACAAAAGTTTGTGAAGTATTTTTGTCCTGGATGACACAAATAAATTATTGCATAGTTTGCATTAGAAATCACCTCACAAATATACATGTATGCAATATTTTTGGTCGTATCCAAGGTAGTCATGTCCTCATCACCTGCCCGCGGCGAACCTCTGGTGTTTGCCGCAGCCCGGCCACAGTAGCGTGAAAGGAGGCTCCTCCAAACGACCGGTGAGAAGACGAGTTGGGGGGGCACGGGTGAGGGCGCCGACGTCCCTGTCGCCATCGTTTGGGGGCGGAGAAGGCATCGACGGCGGGATTGGGAGGAGCAGCGGCGTGAGAGAGATTGGGTGGGGCGTGGGAGGGAGAGCCCGATCAATCTGAGGGGAGAGAACACATTGCGGTGTGGTGCGGTGTGACCAAGTGGTAGCGCGGGGCACGGATGCCGCGCTGCTACTAACTCAGGCACACCAGCTCACCCGGTCTATCCATAGTAGTAGCGCGGGCCGGCATACACGCACTACTACTATCAGTTTAGTAGTAGCGCGGCTTTTATACCCCGCGCTACTACTATTGCATGTCCCGGGGACATGATGAGGGCCACTTACTAGTAGCGTGGGAACGGTAGGCCCGCGCTACTACTATTTTTTAGTAGTAGCGCATTTTTTTTACGCACGCTACTACTAAGTAGTAGTAGCGTGGGCCATATAATCCACGCTACTAGTAAGCGGCTGTCTATAGGGGTTTTCCTAGTAGTGCCCCCCTGACCGTGCAGGGGGTATAGGTGTTAATGTCCCGCACAAGAGGGCTTTCACACTCAGCAAAGAAGAGAGGCTCAGCATGAAAAAAGCGAGTAGTGAAATGAAGTAGAATGAATTATATGAAAGGTTGAGGAAGGACATGTATCTGACTGTTCGAAGGGACATTAAGGAGTCAATGATGATGCAGAAGACTCTAACACTGACAGATAGCTAGCAGATGGGAGGGGAGGCGGGCATGGAGGATGCTAGTTATTGTGCGACAACACCGCACAAGAGTAGCTTTGCATCAGCTGACCCTAGCGTCGCTAAGACTGCAGCTGCTTATGATGATGCTATATCTGATCTATCTGGAATGAAGGACAGACTGAAGGGCGTGCTTACACATTATGAAGGTACATTAAAATGTGCAACAACTTGGGTTTGCCCACCCTTCTTGGAAGAGGGCCTCTTGTTGGACAATGTGCCATTGAAGCCGGGTTGTGTGAAGTGCTACATGACTGAAGTAAAGCCCGGATTCAATGAATTTGCCCCGAAGAATGTCCTAGGGGACTTTGATGAGCATAGGACCTTGGGAGAAACACTGTTACGTCACATCCAGTGGCCACGAAAGGAAATAGACTTCATGGATGAGATCCCTGAAGCCCCGCCAAGAGCAACTTATGTCGCCCCTCAACCGGTGACGCTCTCCTTGCCACAGTAGCTCTCGCGTGCTTCCCCCAAGGAACTTAATACTCGTAAATCGACGGCTGATGCATCAACATGTGATCAGCCCGCCCGACTTTGTGCCGTACAGGCCATGTCATCGTCCGCCCCAGAGCAGCCAGTGGCAAGGCCTACAATCGCTGAAGACGCACCACCGATTTAGATGCCGGCCGCTGAAGCAGCGGGGGGAGACCCAGCTGCACCACATGCTCAGTAGAACAACCTGGTGGAACGGACTGCTAGCAGTCTGATGCTTCGAAACCGCCTGCTAAGTAGTCTGTAGGTCCAGAACCGACTATTCATCAGTCCATCGGTCCACAGCCGCGTGATCAACATACCAATGCGTCAGCACTGCCTTCTCAGCAAACCAACATGTTGGCACGGCCTCCTCAGCACACCGACAAGTTGGCACCACCTGCGCAGAAACCCGACATAGCTTCAACGCATGGTCAGCAGTCCGATGCCTTTGCTCCTACAGCCCAGCAGTCCGCCACAGCAGCACCGCCAGCTCAGCAGTCCGGCATAGCTAAACCGTCTGCTAAGCAGTCCGTCGAAGCTTTACCATCTGCTCCGTAGTATGCCTTTCAGCCATCCAGACCTTGGACCAAAAATGCTTCAAGTACCAAGAAGGAAGCAGGCAAAAAGGCTGCACATCTGAGGAAGCACGCCTAGAGAGTGAAGAGGAAGGAGAATGATTGCCTCTTACTTAAAGCACTCATCGCGTAGAACGAAATTAACAGCAAGTTGTTTGAAATCGGAGAGTAATATTATTTCTGACGGCATGAATGATGCAGAAATAGATTTGGTGCTTGCTAAAAATAAAGCAGACGTACTTGAAGCACACAATTACGTCCATGGCCAGCCATTTCTTGTTGGCGAATACTTTGATGAGTGTAGCTCCAGTTGCGCGAGTTACATAAATATTGCATGGATCAAATGTTAGCAGGTCACCATGTTCTGCTAGTTTGCTACAACAGAGATCATTTTCGACATGATCCTGGTTCCATCAGTGGGAATTTCGAGGAGTTACATCTCTTCTTCAACTTCAACGAGCACAATGCCACTCTTGTTAGATGCCTGATTTTGTAAGTACTTAACAAACTCTGATCAACTTCTCCATACAAGGCTGTAAATGATAAACAGCTAACTGCATTTTATTCCTCTCAGGGGATTGAACGCGCAGAGAAGAAAAAGGGAGAGTGTGTATTTCATAGATCCTGCATTAGCAAATGGCACAACATTACATGGTCAGGATGAAGGGGAGTGGGCCATTAACACGATCGCCCGTATCTTTGAAAACACGTCCCACGCAAAATCATTTCTCTGGCCATATCATGAACGGTAAGTCAAATAAACAACCACACATACACTATGATAGAGGCGAGGGTCCCGATCTTTCGATTAGATGGTAACTATCAATTTGGTGGAATCGTCTTTGACGATCTGACTACAAACATGCACAATGTTGCGCCTTAGCAATCGCTAAACCAATCTCCGGGAAGTTACTGACGATGCCGGAAGCACGATCAGCCTGACCACGAAGGTCTATTCCTGCATGCAATCGAAGAGCAAGCAAGAATATGATAAACCAATCTGAATATTGAGAATATGGATGAAGTATTAATAAAAGTGGGGATCCGAGAGCGGTCTTGGTCTGGTCGTTGGACACAAATGAAGTACACGAAGTTGCAATGGCTAACTTTTAACTAAACAAATCCCAAGCACAAAAGCTACTAGATTGATCTACTTATATAGGAGCAAGGGGTGGTGGACAAAGAGGTGGGAGGCTGTCCCAAGGCAGCCTAAAACTAACCCTAACTCGTACAAGGCCCATGGGCCCAAGTGGAGGTGATGTAACACCTTTGGACTTGTAGTTTGACTCAGATTATGCTGCAGTGTCAGATTGTTTCGTCAATATCTCAACGCTCCGGGCGAATTTTAAGGTGAATCCAATTGGGTTGGAAAGAGTACAAAATCTATTTTCCAATAAAAAAAGAATCACCCAATTCGGAGTCCGGATGAAAGAGATCTTGGCATTTTAGTCAGGTATGTCTGTGTAGTCCAAATCTGAGTCCAGAACGTGAGAGACTTGGACTCTATCTTCTCTTGGCCCAAAAGTGACATGAGGGGACTTTTTGAACAGCACCTAAACTTCTCTTTTCCCTTATCTTCATATGTGGATTGTACAAATGTCCCATACACCTGCAATTAGACATGGCACAAAAATCTGTGAAGTATTTTTGTCCTGGATAACATAAATAAATTATTGCATAGTTTGCATTAGAAATAACCTAACAAATATGCATGTACGCAAAATTTTTGGTCGTATCCAAGGTAGTCATGTCCTTATCATCCTCCCCTTCTTGAAAACAAAGCTGTCCTCGGCGTTGCTTAATCTGAAATGTGGCTAACAAAAGAGACAAGGTGTACATGTTGTATATGTATATGTCATCCATTTTTACATCTCTTGGTTTTTGCACATATGACACATGTATACATGAGTAACTTTCATAGTTCATAAAATATAAAGCCAAACTATTATCGCAAGAATTAGAAGGCATGAAAATATTGCAACTTGGTTTGCACATATAAGTGAAGCTCTTATTCATATCAAAAGATTGACAATGTTCATCATTAAACCATCCCAACATTGGTAAATACACTTTAATTGCTTCAAATTTACATGCTACAACATGCTTAAATAAGCAAACATGCAACAAGTCATTTGACACAGAATCATCACCAAGATTAGAGGTCATATCAAAATGATTAAACATTGGCATAATTATTTTCAAACGTATTTGATCCAAATCTAATTTATTCCCTGATTCACATGGTTCTTTCTAAGTTAATTCAATGGGTGCACTCGACATTGTTGATATCGCATTTGTTTGATCACATGGCAAAGTCAAATCATCAACATAGTCCTCTAAAATAGGTTGTGTGATCAAAGTAGTGCGTAGGTCTCACATGGTGCATTGAAATTGACAAGGCATTCATCATACTCATGTGGAGGTGAAAGATCAGTATCTTTGTCATTACCTTTTATGACCAACTCAGATGATGTAGGCACTCCTGATGGTGATGTGTCACATGGTGGGGGTGATGTAGTCCTCACAACAACGGATGTGGTTGTCATAGTGTGTCTAGTAGTTGAAGGAACAACCATATCAACTCTTGGAATGTGCACCATGCGCTTGTTCTCCTTGTGGGCAACACGTCATTTTATTTCCTGTTCAGCTTTGCAAGCAAGATGAAACAAATGGTCCATAGGATAACACTCTTCATTAATTAGTATCTCTTGAATATCGCGGTTTAATCCTCCCCAGAATCTATCCATAAAATCTTCTTCACTTTCTTCTAAAAATGGGTGCAATAAAGTAGTTTGTAAATCATCATAATATTTTGTTACGGTGTTAGTGCCTTGTTTTAAATGTTGTAATTTTTTAATCATGCCACGAGTATAATAAACATCAACGAATCTATCTGTCATGACAAGTTTTAAATCATCCCAAGTAGTAGGAATAAAATCAGGATTTAACCGACAATATTCACTCAACCAAACTAAAGCAAAGCTACTGAAAGTACTAACCGCGGCTTGAAATTTTCCACGCTCTCCAAAATTATGGGAAGAAAATATAGCATTTATTTCGTACTCCCATTCAATATATAAATTAGGCCTAAAACGACCATTAAAGGGTGGCATGGAAACATTAACCTGATTATGCGCATTCTGATGTTGTTGCTCCTCTCATGATGGTTGTTGTGTTTTCTTGGGTGGTGGCAAGTCTCCCACGATTGATGATGCCCAAGAACTAACAACTCTGGAGCATGCCATAATTAGTAGAAAACAAGAAACAAAATTCGAAAATAATGTTCCTATGAACTAGAAGGATGTGGTGGTAAACGCTCATAGTATAGCAAATATCAATGTCTGACAAGTTCTTACCATGTAGTAGGTGGTGACCGGCAACCAGCGGTGTCAAATAACTCCAAAGATTGAGAAAGTGATTGCCAGGTGAACGTAAATATGCACGGTGTAGAAATATGTGCAGTTGGGTTGGCTATATATGGTAGCAAAAGCGATGAGGACATCAATACCATTGTTACACCCACATCCCCTGCTGCTATACATACTGGACCAATTACTAGAGCTCACGCACGCCAATTGAATTACCAGGTACTTTCGTTTCTTGGTGACAATTCTAATGTTCATGAGAATATGATACTGCCTAAATTGGATACATTTGTCTTGATTACTAATGAAGGGCCTAGCATGGACAAGAGGGATGAACACTAGAGCAGGATCAAGCATGGAGATGAAGGCGCACGCGAAGGGATCCAGAATAGTGTTTCTAGTGCATATTTGAGCACTTTGAAGCCTCCGTGATGACTTACAAGGACATGGACGAAATATACAAGATGACCCTTCATAAATTTCATCCATAGCTTATTTTAGGTGCTGCGCCACCTTATTTTTGGGCCAGTCCCATGTCATTTTGAAATACTTAAGTATAGGCTGTTTTTCGAGTCCGTATGTGTGGGGAAACAAAGTTAGGGTTGGTTTCAGACCCCTCCTACAAGGGGTCACGAAATTTCCCCCTACTCCTCCTTATATACAGACCTTAGGGCGTCGATTAGACTTTGGGTTTTGTTTAGATTAAAAGTTTGCCATAGCTGCAACTTTGCGTACTTCGTTTGTGTTCAACGACCAGACCAAGACGTCACATAACCCCACCTTGATCAATAAAGCTTTCATCTTATATTCGTAATATCTAGATTGCAATCTCAGTTTCTTGTTTGTTCTTCGTTTTCTTGCAGGAAATAGACATTCATGGTCAGGTTGATCGTGCTCCGGCGTGGTCAATAACCTCTCGGAGTTGGTTTAGCATTTGCTAAGGCGCGACGTCCTCACACGTTCGTAGTCGGATCGTCAAAGTCTACTCCTATGAAATGATAATCACCTTCTCATTGAAAGACGAGACACCTTTTTGACATGAGGATTGAATCGTGACTTAGCTTTTTGACATGTAGTGCAGCGAGCAACAAAACGCTCAACACCCTGTCTCATCTTTGGCCAAAAGAAATGTGTAGCAAGTATATCCTCCGTCTTCTTCACTCCAAAGTGTCCCATTAATCCTCCTTCATGCGCCTCCTGCAACAACAAAAGATGAACGGAGCTAGCTGGAATGCATAGCTTGTTAGCATGAAACACAAATCCATCGTTAATGATGAACTTGTTCCATGTTCTCCTTTCTTTACAATTCTGCAATACATCTTTAAATTCAGCATCATGCACATAATGATCTTTGATAGTCTCCAAACCAAATATTTTAAAGTCAAGTTGTGAAAGCATAGTATAACGATGAGACAATGCATCAACAATAACATTTTCTTTACCCTTCTTGTGTTTAATGACATAAGGGAAAGTCTCAATGAATTCAACCCAGTTAGCATGTCTACGGTTCAGTTTTGCTTGACTTTTAATGTGTTTCAAAGATTCATGGTCAGAATGTATAACAAATTCTTTGGGCCATAAATAATGTTGCCATGTTTCTAAGGTTCGAACAAGAGCATATAATTCTTTATCATAAGTAGAATAGTTCAGACTAGGCCCACTCAATTTTTCAGAAAAGTATGCAACAGGTTTGCCATCTTATAATAACACACCTCCTAATCCAATTCCACTAGCATCACATTCAAGCTCAAAAGTCTTATTAAAATCAGGAAGTTGGAGTAAAGGAGCATGTGTCAACTTATCTTTCAATACCATGGAGGCTTCTTCCTGTGCGGTACCCCAAACACAAGGCACATCCTTCTTTGTAAGCTCATTGAGAGGTGCAGCAATGGTGCTAAAATCTCCCACAAAACGCCTATAGAAACCAGTGAGGCTGATGTAGGGTAGAACCCTAGATTCCCGATCTTTCACGATTGGAGTGGATCCCGCGAAGAACACGAAGAACACGAGGGGAAACACGAGAGGATTCACTCAAACTAGCAAGAATTGATTACATATGTGCTAGATCCGAATACACGAAGAGATACACGATCCAAAGTCAACAAAGGACGATACAAGTAGCAAGTTCTCCTCCGTGAGGAGGTCTTGAGGGTCTTCCCGTGAGGGGTCTTGAATCCACTTGGGGGATCTTCTCCATAGAGGCCGTGATAGAGGCGAAGGTGTCCCGATGTTTCGATGAGATGGTGGCTATCGTTTTCTGTGGGAGTCGACCTTGACGATCCAACTACGAACGTGCGAGACGTCGCGCCTTAGCAATCGCTATACCGACTTCCAAGGGGTTATTGACCACGCCGGAGCACGATCAACCTGACCACGAGGGTCTGTTTCCTGCGAGCAAATGAAGAACAAGCAAGAAACTGAGATTGCAATCTGGATATTGCGAATATAAGAGGAAATCTTTATTAATGAAGGTGGGGTTCTGTGACGCCTTTGTCTGGTCATTGAACACAAACGAAGTACGCGAAGTTGCAGCTATGGCGAACTTTTAATCGAAACAAAACCCAAAGTCTAAACGGTGCCCTAAGGGCTGTATATATGGAGGAAGAGGGGGGGGGGGGGATTTCGTGTCCCTTGAAGGAGGGGTCCGAAACCAACCCTATCTCTTGTTTTCCCACACATACGGACTCTAAAAACAGCCTATACTCAAGTATTTCGAAATTACATGGGCCTGGCCCATTAATAAGGTGACGCAGCACCTATAATAGCCTCTGGACGAAATTTATGAAGTGGCATCTTGTATATTTCGTCCAAGGCTTCCTGCAATCATTATGGTGGCTTCAAAATCCTGAAATCATCACTTGTAACTCCGTTCTTGTTCCCCTTGCGCATGCCATCATCTCCATGCTTGAACTTGCTCCAAGGTTCCTCTTTCTTGTCCAAGCTAGGCCCTTCATTTGTAAGCAAAACAAATGTATCCAATTTAGGCAGCATCATATTCTCATGAACATTAGAATCATTACCAAGAAACGAAAGTACCTGATAATTTAATTGGCGTGCGCGAGCTCTAGTAATTGGTCCAGTATGTATAGCAGCAGGGGCTGTGGGTGTAACAATGGTATTGATGTCCTCATCATCCTCCCCTTCTTGAAATGAAGTCGTCCTCGATGGAAGCTCATCTTCCTCACCCAAATAAGGCTTCAAATCTGCAATGTTAAAAGTGGGACTAACCCCAAAATCTGCAGGCAACTCAAGTTTAAATGCATTATCATTTATTTTATGTAACACCTTAAAAGGACCATCAGCACGTGGCATTAGCTTTGATTTGCGCAAATCAGGAAATCTATCCTTACGCAAATGTAACCAAACAAGATCTCCAGGTGCAAACACAACATGTTTTCTACCCTTATCTCCAGCAAGTTTATATTTAGCATTCATACGCTCAATGTTCTCCTTAGTTAACTCATGCATTTTTAAGATCAATTCAGGACGTTGTTTAGCATCAAAATTAACCTTCTCCGAAGATGGAAGAGGCAACAAATCAATAGGTGCACGAGGTAGGAAACCATATACAATCTCAAAAGGGCACATCTTAGTAGTAGAATGCAACGAACGATTATAAGCAAATTCAATATGAGGCAAGCATTCTTCCCACATTTTCTTGTTATTCTTCAAAACAGCCCTAAGCATAGTAGACAAAGTTCTATTGACTACTTCAGTTTGTCCATCAGTTTGGGGGTGACAAGTAGTACTAAAAAGCAGTTTAGTTCCCAACTTAGCCCATAAACATCTCCAAAAGTGGCTAAGAAATTTGGTATCACGATCTGAAACAATAGTATTTGACACACCATGCAAGCGAATAATTTCACGAAAGAACAAATCAGCAACATTAGCAGCATCATCGCTTTTATGACATGGTATAAAGTGTGCCATTTTCGAGAACCTATCCACGACAACAAATATGCTATCCCTCCCCTTCTTTGTTCGAGGTAAACCCAAAACAAAGTCCATAGATATATCCTCCCATGGAACACTAGGTACAGGCAAAGGCATATATAAACCATGAGGATTGAGTCGTGACTTAGCTTTTTGACATGTAGTGCAGCGAGCAACAAAGCGCTCAACATCCCGTCTCATCTTTGGCCAAAAGAAATGTGTAGCAAGTACATCCTCCGTCTTCTTTACGCCAAAGTGTCCCATTAATCCTCCTCCATGCGCCTCCTGCAACAACAAAAGACGAACGAAGCTAGCTGGAATGCATAGCTTGTTAGCACGAAACACAAATCCATCATTAATGACGAACTTATTCCATGTTCTCCCTTCTTTACAATTCTGCAATACATCTTTAAATTCAAGATCAAGCACATATTGATCTTTGATGGTCTCCATACCAAATATTTTAAAGTCAAGTTGTGAAAGCATAGTATAACGACGAGATAATGCATCAGCAATAACATTGTCTTTACCCTTCTTGTGTTTAATGACATAAGGGAAAGTCTCAATGAATTCAACCCATTTAGCATGTCTACGGTTCAGTTTTGCTTGACTTTTAATGTCTTTCAAAGATTCATGATCAGAATGTATAACAAATACTTTGGGCCATAAATAATGTTGCCATGTTTCTAAGGTCCGAACAAGAGCATATAATTCTTTATCATAAGTAGAATAGTTTAGACTAGGCCCACTCAATTTTTCAGAAAAGTATGCAACAGGTTTGCCATCTTGTAATAACACACCTCCTAATCCAATTCCACTAGCATCACATTCAAGCTCAAAAGTCTTATTAAAATCAGTAAGTTGGAGTAAAGGAGCATGTGTCAACTTATCTTTCAATACCGTGAAGGCTTCTTCCTGTGCGGTACCCCAAACAAAAGGCACATCCTTCCTTGTAAGCTCATTGAGAGGTGTAGCAATGGTGCTAAAAGCTCTCACAAAATGCCTATAGAAACCAGCGAGGCCAAGGAAACTCCTCACTTGTGTGACCGTTTTGGGCTGCGGCCAACTCTCAATAGCTTCAATCTTGGCTTTATCAACTTCAATTCCCTCTAGAGTAACAACATAGCCAAGAAAAGATACTCGGTCAGTGCAAAAGGTGCACTTCCCAAGGTTACCAAACAAACGTGCATCACGTAGAGCAATAAAAACAGCACGTAAATGTTCCAAATGTTCCTCCAAAGATCTGCTATAAATCAATATATCATCAAAGTAAACTACCACAAATCGTACAATGAAAGCACGTAAAACTTCGTTCATTAATCTCATGAAAGTACTAGGTGCATTAGTTAACCCAAAAGGCATGACTAACCATTCATATAAACCAAACTTAGTTTTAAATGCTGTTTTCCATTCATCTCCCAATTTCATACGAATTTGATGGTATCCACTACGCAAATCAACTTTGGAGAATATTGTAGAGCCACTCAATTAATCAAGCATATCATCTAGCCTAGGAATAGGATGACGATAGCGAATAGTAATATTATTAATGCCTCTACAATCAACACACATATGTGATGTACCATCCTTTTTTGGGACTAGTATAATAGGAACAGCACAAGGACTAAGAGATTCGCATATATAACCTTTGTCAAGCAGCTCCTGTACTTGACGCATAGTCTCCTTCGTCTCCTCTGGATTGGTACGGTATGGCGCACGGTTTGGCAGTGAAGCACCGGGAATTAAGTCAATCTGATGCTCAATCCCGCGAATAGGTGGTAATCCTGGTGGCACGTCTTGTGGAAAGACATCAGCGAACTCCTGCAAAATGTTAGTGACAGCAGGAGGCAAAGAGGAAGGCACGTCCTCGAATGAAAATAACGCCTCTTTGCACACAAAAGCATAGCAAATAGATTTGCTGAAATCTAGCTCATCAATATCAGATTTGGTGGCAAGTAAACATGCACTTTTCAATTTAATTTCAGAAGCAACACTAGATGGTTTATTATTAGGCTTCATTTGTTGCTCAAATTCTTTTGCCACAATCTGATTTTCACTCTTATTTTTCTCCTGTTTTGCTTTACTAGCTCTATTAATATCATCTTTCAAAATAGAATTAGGAGTCATAGGAAGCAAAGTAATATGTTTATCCTTATGAACAAGAGTATACTGATTGTTTCTACCATGGTGTACAGAATTTTTATCAAATTGCCATGGTCTACCAAGTAATAATGAACATGCTTGCATGGGTACCACATCACAATCAACATAATCAGCATATGTAGAGATACTAAAATGCACACGAACAGTACGTGTTACCTTAACCTTGCCGCTGTTGTTGAACCATTGGATATAGTAAGGATGTGGATGTGGTCTTGTGGTGAGAGATAGCTTCTCCACCATCTCCATGCTAGCCAAGTTGTTGCAGCTCCCTCCATCTATGATGACGCGAACAGAACGTTCCTTCACAACTGATGAGGACATCAATACCATTGTTACACCCACAGCCCCTGCTGCTATACATACTGGACCAATTACTAGAGCTCGCGCACGCCAATTAAATTATCAGGTACTTTCGTTTCTTGGTAATGATTCTAATGTTCATGAGAATATGATGCTGCCTAAATTGGATACATTTGTTTTGCTTACAAATGAAGGGCCTAGCTTGGACAAGAAAGAGGAACCTTGGAGCAAGTTCAAGCATGGAGATGATGGCATGCGCAAGGGGAACAAGAACGGAGTTACAAGTGATGATTTCAGGACTTTGAAGCCACCATAAGGAGTGCAGGAAGCCTTGGACGAAATATACAAGATGCCACTTCATAAATTTCGTCCAGAGGCTATTATAGGTGCTGCGTCACCTTATTATTGGGCCAGGCCCATGTAATTTCGAAATACTTGAGTATAGGCTGTTTTTAGAGTCCGTATGTGTGGGGAAACAAGAGATAGGGTTGGTTTCGGACCCCTCCTTCAAGGGCCACGAAATTCCCTCCTCTTCCTCCATATATACAGCCCTTAGGGCACCGTTTAGACTTTGGGTTTTGTTTAGATTAAAAGTTCGCCATAGCTGCAACTTCGCGTACTTCGTTTGTGTTCAACGACCAGACCAAGACGTCACAGAACCCCACCTTGATCAATAAAGCTTTCATCTTATATTCGCAATATCCAGATTGCAAATCTTAGTTTCTTGCTTGTTCTTCGTTTGCTTGCAGGAGATAGACCCTCGTGGTCAGGTTGATTGTGCTCCGGCGTGGTCAATAACCTCTCGGAGTTGGTTTAGCGATTGCTAAGGCGCGACGTCCTCGCACGTTCGTAGTCGGATCGTCAAAGTCTACTCCACCAAAAACGATAGCTATCATCTCATCGAAAGATCGGGACACCCTCGCCTCTATTACTATACATACTGGACCAATTACTAGAGCTCGCGCACGCCAATTAAAATATCAGGTACTTTCGTTTCTTGGTAATGATTCTAAAGTTCATGAGAATATGATGCTGCCTAAATTGGATACATTTGTTTTGCTTACAAATGAAGGGCCTAGCTTGGACAAGAAAGAGGAACCTTGGAGCAAGTTCAAGCATGGAGATGATGGCATGCACAAGGGGAACAAGAACGGAGTTACAAGTGATGATTTCAGGACTTTGAAGCCACCATAATGAGTGCAGGAAGCCTTGGACGAAATATACAAGATGCCACTTCATAAATTTCGTCCAGAGGCTATTATAGGTGCTGCGTCACCTTATTATTGGGCCATGCCCATGTAATTTCGAAATACTTGAGTATAGGCTGTTTTTAGAGTCCGTATGTGTGGGGAAACAAGAGATAGGGTTGGTTTCGGACCCCTCCTTCAAGGGCCACGAAATCCCCTCCTCTTCCTCCATATATACAGCCCTTAGGGCACCGTTTAGACTTTGGGATTTGTTTAGTTAAAAGTTAGCCATTGCAACTTCGTGTACTTCGTTTGTGTCCAACGACCAGACCAAGACCGCTTTCGGATCCCAACCTTTATCAATACTTCATCTATATTCGCAATATTCAGATTGCATTATCATATTCTTGCTTGTTCTTTGATTGCGTGCAGGAATAGACCTTCGTGGTCAGGCTGATCGTGCTTTCAGCATCGTCAGTAACCTCGGGAGATTGGTTTAGCGATTGCTAAGGCGCAACGTCGTGCACGTTCGTAGTCGGATCGTCAAAGTCTACTCCACCAAAAACGACAGATATCATCTCATCGAAAGATCGGGACACCCTCGCCTCTATCAGTACTAGGTGCATTAGTTAACCCAAAAGGCATGACTAACCACTCATATAAACCGAACTTAGTTTTAAATGCTGTTTTCCATTCATCTCCCAATTTCATACGAATTTGATGGTATCCACTACGCAAATCAACTTTGGAGAATATTGTAGAGCCACTCAATTCATCAAGCATATCATCTAGCCTAGGAATAGGATGACGATAACGAATAGTAATATTATTAATGCCTCTACAATCAACACACATACGCGACGTACCATCCTTTTTTGGCACTAGTATGATAGGAACAGCACAAGGACTAAGAGATTCGCGTATATAACCTTTGTCGAGCAGCTCCTGTACTTGACGCATAATCTCCTTCGTCTCCTCTGGATTGGTACGGTATGGCGCACGGTTTGGCAACGAAGCACCGGGAATTAAGTCAATCTGATGCTCAATCCCGCGAATAGGTGGTAATCCCGGTGGCACGTCTTGTGGAAAGACGTCAGCGAACTCCTGCAAAATGTTAGTGACCACAGGAGGCAAAGAGGAAGGCACGTCCTCGAATGAAAATAACGCCTCTTTGCACACAAAAGCATAGCAAACAGAATTGCTGAAATCTAGATCATCAATATCAGATTTGGTGGCAAGTAAGCATGCACTTTTCAATTTAATTTCAGAAGCAACACTAGATGGTTTATTATTAGGCTTCATTTGTTGCTCAAATTCTTTTGCCACAATCTGATTTTCACTCTTATTTTTCTCCTGTTTTGCTTTACTAGCTCTATTAATATCATCTTTCAAAATAGAATCAGGAGTCATAGGAAGCAAAGTAATATGTTTATCCTTATGAACAAGAGTATACTGATTGTTTCTACCATGGTGTACAGAATTTTTATCTAATTGCCATGGTCTACCAAGTAATAATGAACATGCTTGCATGGGTACCACATCACAATCAACATAATCAGCATATGTAGAGATACTAAAATGCACACGAACAGTACGTGTTACCTTAACCTTGCCGCTGTTGTTGAACCATTGGATATAGTAAGGATGTGGATGTGGTCTTGTGGTGAGAGATAGCTTCTCCACCATCTCCATGCTAGCCAAGTTGTTGCAGCTCCCTCCATCTATGATGACGCGAACAGAACATTCCTTCACAACTCCCTTTGTATGGAACAAATTATGTCTCTGATTTTGCTCAGCTTGTGTGACCTGCACACTCAAAACACGTTGAGCAACTAAACATTCATACCTGTCAGCGTCTTCAGGAGCCATGTATTGCGTCTCATGATCAGAATCATCTCCACCGTGTTCTTCACTTGTAATAAGAGCCAAAGTCTCCTCATCATAGTCACTAGCTGACTCATACCCACCATCCTCAGTAGCAATCATAACACGCGGAGATTGGCATTCACTCGCATAATGACCTCTTCCCTTACAACGACGACAAATAATATCATGTGTGTGCCCTGTTGATGCCATAGATGAAGAAGAGCTCTGGGCAGGCCCAGAAGGTGTACTCTTGGCAGATGGTGGTGGTGGTGCCTGTTTTCTTGTATCTCGGTTGGAATTGGTGGCTGAAGTCAGTGGTGCTGCAGTAGGACGTGTGGGAGTAGAGGAGGCACGCGGTGTCCATGATGAAGATCGACCTGCAGAAAAATTAGTTCGCGCCAATGCCTGTCGATCCTGCACTTCACGTTCAGCTTTACAAGCAAGATGGAATAAACGAGTGATATTATTATACTCCTTATACTCTAGAATGGTCTGAATCTCTCTATTTAATCCACCCATAAAACATGCAAGCATAGTTTCATTCTCCTCAACAATACCACATCTAATCATGCCAGTTTGTAATTCCTGATAATATTCTTCTACGGAATTTTTTTCCTTGTCTTAAGCGCTGCAATTTTTGAAGTAATTCACGTTGATAATATGGTGGAACCCAACGAGTACGCATAGCAGTTTTCAAAGCAGCCCACGTAGTTGGAATAGGATATAATCTACAATGTTCAGACCACCATACACATGCAAAACTAGTAAAAGCACAAACAGCAGCAGCAACACGTCTCTCCTCGGGATATTGTAAACATGTAAAACGTTGTTCAGTTTCTAACTCCCAAGTAAGATATATATCAGGAACATATCTACCCTCAAATGGTGGAATATTCAATTTCAGTTTAGGAAGATGGTCATGACCTCGTACCTGAGCTGGTAATGCAGCCCTACCATTGCGATTATTGGCATGTGGACGACCTGGTGCTGGTACGTAGTTCTGATTTTGATCAACCTCATCCTCGTAATCGCCCGCATAATCGTCCTCCTCAGCGGCAGCAGGAGCCATAGAAGCATCAACAGTAGGTGCAGCGGCACCAGAAGTTTGACCAGGCTCAAGGGGAACGCGCTGTGCTCGTCCCACTTGATTTGGAAGGCGACGTTGTTGTTGTTGTAGAGGTGTGAGAGGTGCAGCCGGCGGTGGTTGTTGAAGACGTGCGAGCAATTCATTAAACTTGTTATCGAGCTTTGTTTCGAACGTCTTCTCAATTCCATCTATCTTCTCCATGGCCTCTTCAAATCTGTTTAGCACATCTTGCACCTGTCCACTCATCATTTGCTGAAATTTATCATGTAGCTGTTTGTTCGTCATGTTCTCCCAATCAGTCTCTTCGGCTTGTGATCCTGCCATGGTTAGCAGCAATAGAAACACACAAGAATATGATCCTACAGACTACTAGGAAGTGGTGGTGGTGGTGTATCACAAAACCGCCAAGCGAATCTCAAATGCTTACCAGTTCTTACCCAGCAGCAGGTGGTGATCGGCAACCGTTGTAGTCAAAACTCTTAAAGATTGGACAGAGCGATTGCCAGGTGGTGTCAAACGCACGACGTAGATGTATGGGGAGCTGGGAAGGCTTATGATATGGTAGCAAAAAGGGTCAGCAATAATCTATTCAGAGATGCAAAGTTGAATAAATGCTCAACGACGGTACTGTGCTGGTCCGCAACAATTTTTTTTTCGAAAAAGTCTACAAATGGTCTAAAAACTGCCTAGCCAGAATTTTCCAGACTTAGTTTTTTTTTTGAAACTGGAACTATTTTTCTACTGCAGGTAGTACGAAAGTTCGGGAGTCCTACTCTGTCACGACTCGGAGTATGGCGTGATCTGGAAATCCAAAACAGAGTAACAAAATACTGGACTCAGACTAGGACTGGTGGCGGAGATGAATCTGGTGGAACTCGGACTGGTGGCGGATATATGTTGCAGGTGGACTCAGATTGGCGTGATGGCGGCGGATAGGTGGTGGCGTATAGGGACTCGGATTGGCGGTGAATATGTGGTGGTGGTATATGGCAGCGGCGATGAAGTTGGTGTGGTGGTTGTATATGGCAGCAGCGATGATGATGATGCGGTGGTGATATATGGCAGCGGCGACGTGACAACCTGTGAACAGAACTCGAAACTCTAAAGGACTAGATGCTAAGACCAGCTACTTGACACGACGATGCAACCGCAAATTCAACAAATCAAATACAGAAAAGATTATGCAAAGGCTCAGATTGGTTCGGATATGATGAACTAACCCTAATTTTTTTTGGCTTTTTCGTGGACTGTAGGTATGAAGAACAGACTCGATCTAAACTACGAAAAACTGTAAAATCTCACCGAGCAACCTGGAAATCTGATACCACTTGATAGAGGCGAAGGTGTCCCGATGTTTCGATGAGATGGTGGCTATCGTTTTCTTTGGGAGTCGACCATGACGATCCGACTACGAACGTGCGAGACTTCGCGCCTTAGCAATCGCTATACCAACTTCCAAGGGGTTATTGACCACGCCAGAGCACAATCAACCTGACCACGAGGGTCTGTTTCCTGCGAGCAAACGAAGAACAAGCAAGAAACTGAGATTGCAATCTGGATATTGCGAATATAAGAGGAAAGCTTTATTAATGAAGGTGGGGTTCTGTGACGCCTTTGTCTGGTCGTTGAACACAAACGAAGTACGCGAAGTTGCAGCTATGGCGAACTTTTAATCTAAACAAAACCCAATGTCTAAACGGTGCCCTAAGGGCTGTATATATGGAGGAAGAGGGGGGGGGGAATTTCGTGTCTCTTGAAGGAGGGGTCCGAAACCAACCCTATCTCTTGTTTTCCCACACATACGGACTCTAAAAACAGCCTATACTCAAGTATTTTGAAATTACATGGGCCTGGCCCATTAATAAGGTGACGCAGCACCTATAATAGCCTCTGGACGAAATTTATGAAGTGACATCTTCTATATTTCGTCCAAGGCTTCCTGCACTCATTATGGTGGCTTCAAAATCCTGAAATCATCAATTGTAACTCCGTTCTTGTTCCCCTTGCGCATGCCATCATCTCCATGCTTGAACTTGCTCCAAGGTTCCTCTTTCTTGTCCAAGCTAGGCCCTTCATTTGTAAGCAAAACAAATGTATCCAATTTAGGCAGCATCATATTCTCATGAACATTAGAATCATTACCAAGAAACGAAAGTACCTGATAATTTAATTGGCGTGCGCGAGCTCTAGTAATTGGTCCAGTATGTATAGCAGCAGGGGCTGTGGGTGTAACAATGGTATTGATGTCCTCATCAGGCCGTGAACTCCAATGGAGAAGGGTATCAAGTGGATGAGCAAAGCTCTATCTCTCAAATGAGCTAATCCTTTGCTGACTCTAAGACGAGGGAGGTGGAGGAGTATATATAGTCTAGGGGGCGAAGGGATACATGGGCCTTGGCCCTTTACTGTGCGCAGACAGGCGGAGCTTGACGTCCGGGCATCGGGCCGGATGTCCGGGCCGTCACGAGGAGCCGGATGTCCGGGTCGGGGCCGGATGTCCGGGCTGACACGGTCGGTCTCGGAGCTCTCTGGATAGGCGGGGTCTGGATGTCCGGGCTGGGGTCCGGATGTCCTGCGGCTCGTGTTGGGCTGGATGTCCGAGGCCTGAGCCGGATGTCCAGGCTGACGGGGCTGATTCTGGTTGCTCTCTCGATAGGAGGAGCCGGATTTCCGGGCTGGGAGCCAGATTTCCGGGCTGGAGGTTAGATGTCCGGGCCCTGTAGCTTTGGCTGCCGGGCTATTGCTATAGCGGTGGTCTCCAGGGGTAGGATGTCCGGGGTTAGGGCTGGATGTCCGGGTCCTGGGGACTGTTCGCGACTCCTTCCGCTGGTTCTCCTCATCAGTGAACTTGGGGACTTGTCCGTCTTCATGTTCATCTTCGACAGGATCCTCTAGGTACCTGATCATGCATAACATTCCGGACTTAGGTAGTAGCCATGTCTCGAGGGGGTCATACGGAATATCACTAAGGAGAGATGTCACCTCATTCTCAAGGGCTCTAGCTCGTGCTCGAGTCATTGGTCTTCTTGGCACTTGATGAGATGATGGTAGGTCCATGGGGATGACCATAGGATGCTCCGCATCATCTCCCCCCTGGGAAAGATCCGACCTCGAATCGAAATCCTCATCACCATGGTAGGGAGAGAGATCTTTGATGTTGAAGATATCGCTCACGGAGTACTTATCACATGGGATGTCGATCTTGTAGGCGTTGTTGTTGTAGCGCTCGAGAACCTTGAAGGGTCCATGGGCTCGTGGTCATAGCTTGGACTTGCGTTCATTGGGGATGCGTTCCTTGCGAAGGTGTAGCCATACAAGATCTTCAATGTTGAATATCATGGGTTGCTTGTTGATGTTGAGCTTGGTCGCGAGTCATTGTACTTGGCGCTCGATGGTGTGCCTTGTATCTTCATGCATCTTCTTGAGGTAGTTCACTCATGCACTCGCATCCATGTTGATGCACTCTTGTAGTGGTAGAGGAAGAATGTCCAATGGGGAAATAGGTTGAAGCCGTAGACGACCTCGAAGGGGGACTTGCTGGTAGTCAAATGTATGGCGCGGTTGTAGGCGTACTCGGTGATGGGTAGATACTCCTCCGACTCCTTTATGTTCTTCTTGATCAACACACGCAGTAGAGTGGAGAGCGTCCTATTCGTCACCTCCGTTTGGCCGTCGGTTTGGGGATGGTATGCCGAAGAGAACAAGAGCTTGATTCCGAGCTTGGCGCATAAGGTCTTCCAAAAGTAGCTTAAGAACTTGACATCGCGGTCCGAGACAATAGTCTTTGGCACGCCATGTAGGCGCAAGATTTCTCTACAAAAAAGATTTGCAACATGTGAAGCATCGTCTATGTTGTTGCATAGGATGAAATGAGCCATTTTAGAGAATCGGTCCACAACAACAAACACGAAATCTTTGCTGTTTCTAGTTCTTGGCAAACCAAGCACAAAGCCCATACTAATATCTTCCCATGGGTGATATGGAATTGGAAGTGGCATATAGAGACCATGAGATTGAGCTTTAGACTTAGCTTTGCGACATGTAGAGCATCGGTTTGTGAAACGTGAGACGTCGCGGAACATCTTGGGCCAAAAGTAGTTCTTGGAGAGCGTAGCAAATGTCTTGTCACGTCCGAAGTGTCCCATAAGTCCTCCTCCTTGAGATTCTTACAAAAGTAACAAACGAAAAGAAGACTCGGGAATACATAGTTTGTTAGCTCTCATAACATAATCATCTTTGATGTAATAGCGTTCCCAAGATGTATGCATCAAACATTTGGCATATGGAATAGCAAAATTAGGATCATGCGCATACAAGTCTTTTATGTGCTCAAAGACAATGACATTCAATTCAAGTTTAGTAACAATCATGCATTTGTGGGAAAGTGCATCCGCCACAACATTTTCTTTGCCTTTGATGTACTTGATGACATAGGGAAAAGACTCAATGAATTCACTCCACTTAGGATGACGCTTGTTCAACTTAGTTTGACCCTTAAGGTACTTAAGCGTTTCATGGTCGGTATGAATGACAAATTCATGGGGGCGAAGATAATGTTCCCACTCATGCAAAACATGCACTAGGGCATAAAGCTCTTTGTCATAGATGGGATAATTGAGTTGCGCTCCGGAAAGTTTTTCGCTTAAGTAAGAAATAGGGCGCTTCTCTTGCATTAACACACCTCATATGCCATTACCGCTAGCATCGCAATGAACTTCGAAAGTTTTGTAAAAATTGGGTAATGCAAGCACGGGAGCATGAGTAAGCAAATTTTTAAGTTCATTAAATGCGGTATCTTGGGATGGTCCCCAAACAAAGGGTGCATTTTTCTTACTCAAAGCATGTAAAAGGGATGCAATGGTGCTAAAATCTTTCACGAATCTACGATACAAACCGGCTAAGCCAAGGAAACTTCGCACTTGTTGCAAATTAGTTGGTTGTGGCCAAGTTTTAATAGCATTGATCTTAGATTCATCTACATGAACACCCATAGAAGATACAACGAAACCCAAGAAAATGAGCTTATCAACACCAAAAATGCATTTGTCCATATTAGCATAAAGGCGCTCTTTTCTAAGAGTTTGCAAAACGGTTCTAAGATGGGTGACATGAGCTTGGATAGATTTGCTAAATACAAGAATATCGTCAAAGTACACCACAACAAATACACAAATGTAGGGCCTAAGAACAAAATGCATGACTCACATGAAAGTACCGGGTGCTTCGGATAAGCCCATTGGCATAACAAGCCATTCATATAAGCCAAATTTGGTCTTAAATGCGATTTTCCATTCGTCACCTTCTTGGATGCAAATTTGGTAATACACACTCTTAAGGTCAATCTTAGAGAAAATGGTGGCTCCGCTAAGGTCATCTAGCATGTCGTCTAAGCGTGGAATGGGGTAGCGATATCTAACCATGATAGCATTGATAGGACAACAATCGGAGCACATGCGATATGTACCATCTTTCTTGGGAACAAGGATTACCGGGACGGCACATGGGCTCAAGCTTTCTCGTACATGGTCGTTGTCAATGGGTTGTTGTACTTGCCTTTGGATCTCCTTGGTTTCTTCGGGATTGACTCGGTATGGTGCTTTGTTTGGAAGAGGTGCTCCGGGGATGAGGTCGATGCGGTGTTCGATGCCTCGAAGGGGAGGTAGACCCGGAGGTAGCTCGTCGGGGAATACATCTTCGAATTCCTGCAATAGAGAAGATAACACTAAAGGTAGATTGTGAGAGGTGTTAGTTTTTGGTGCCTCGTCCTTGCACAATAGGACATAGTGCATAACACTTGATGGGTTCTCACACACTTCTCTCATCTCACTTTTGGTAGCGAATAACACTAAGTTTTTCTTGTCGCTCATCACGGAGGCACTCAATTTGGGCTTGTGGCGCTCACTCTCTTTTTGGTGGTTCGCTCTCTCACTATTTTCTCCATGATGTGTGGTTGCTTGCTTGTCGACGATCACTTGGCTTGGTGACATAGGTCATAGCACGTACTCCTTTCCCTTCATCTTGAAGCTATAGTGATTGGTACGCCCGTTGTGGATGATGCCTCGGTCAAATTGCCATGGTCATCCAAGTAGGAGATGGCAAACAGATATTGGAACGAGATCACTCTCCAAAGTGTCTTTGCATGCTCCTATCTTGAAGGAAACTTGCACGGTGTGCTCTACTTGGATAGTGCCGGAGTCGCTAAGCCATCGGACCTTGTAGGGGCGAGGGTGCTTCATCTTGACCAATTGGAGCTTGGAGCATAGTTCTTCACTCGCTAAGTTATGGCAACTTCCTCCGTCGATGATGACCTTCACGGACCTTCCATTGATGCCCGCCTCGGTGTGGAATATATGGCATCTTTGGTCTTCGTCTTGTTGATGTTGAAGTGTCAAGACTTGGGAGACAATGAGAGCGGGGCTCGAATCTTCGTCACAAAAGACTTGATCATCTTCATCCTCATTCACGCGCCGGTGCATGGCCACTTGCTCAAGGGCCTCCATTTCCTCTTCACTCATGGAGTCATAGATACCATCGCCGTTGAGGATCATGGTGCGCTTGTTGGTACACTCGAATGACTTGTGGCCTCGGCCGCCGTAAGTGAAGCACTTGATGGAACTTGTCTTGATGGTCTCATCCGGTGGAGTTGTAGATGATGAAGCTCTCGGCTTGAAGTTGCTTGTAGTAGGAGGACGACTTGAGGTTGTCGAAGTTTTCTTGTAACTTGACTTGTCGCCGGTGCTCGTAGAAGGTTTGGTTGAGGTAGAAGGTGTTGTAGTCGTTGAAGCTTAGTTGTAGGAGGAGCCATAGGATTTGGAAGAGAACTTGGCATACTTGAAGTCATCTTGCACTTGTCGTTCCGCCTTGGTGGCTTGATGCACTAGCTCGATGAGGTTGGAGTAAGGTTGGAAGTCGGCGAACTTCTTGATAGGATGGTTGAGTCAATTCAAGAAACGTGCCATAGTTTGCTCATCATCTTCCGTGACATTGGCGCGTATCATGGCAATCTCCATTTCCTTGTAGTACTCTTCAACGCTCTTTGTTCCTTGCTTGAGGAGTTGTAATTTCTTGAAGAGGTCGCGGTTGTAGTATGATAGCATAAAGCGCGCTCTCATGACATCCTTCATTTGCGCCCAAGTAGTGATGGGTGGTTCACCTCTTTCCTCATGGCGCTCATTGACTTTCTCCCACCAAATGAGGACATAGTCTTGGAACTCAAGGGATGCCATGGCAATCTTCTTTTCTTCCTCATAGTTGTGCAACTGAAAGATCTTATCAACCTTCAATGCCCATGAAAGATACTCTTCAGGATCATTGCTTCCGGTGAATTTGGGCATAGTGAACTTGAGCTTGCCGTAGTGTTGCTCTTCATTGTGTTGGGGTCGGGGGTGATGATGCCCTTGACGTGGAGGATTTCCATTGTCTTGTTGCTCTTGGCGAACTTGTGGTTCTTGTCTAGCTTGTGGAGGAACTTGTGGAGCTTGTCGCTGCAATCCTGCTTGATGTCGTCGCTCTTGGACTTCCTCGTGAAGTGCTTCTTCTTCTTCTGGAACACGTCGATTACGGGCGGCGATGACACGATTGGTTTCACGGAGGGCACGTTGCACCTCAAGGGCTTGGGCTTCACGCCATTGTTGTTGTTGACGGAGGGCTTCGGCGTCTTGCTCGTCTTGATGTTGGCGTGCTTGCTCTTCCTCGTGTTGGCGTTGGCGTTGCCTTTCTTGTGCTTGCGCAAGGGTAGCTTGATTTTGACGATGTCGATTTTCTTGCTCTTCAAGCTGCTCTTGTCGCCGATCATTGCCGTGTAGAGGATTAAAGTTTGCTTGACGGTCTTGGCGCGCCTCGACGAAGAGTGTTCGATGTCGGTGTACTTGAACCGGAGATGGTGTCATCGGAATGTCGACTCGAGGGGCTCCTTCTTGATGCGGAGCATCCTACGGACATCACCATGTCAAGAGTCCATTTGGCAAGTGACATGTGCGACATCTACTTCGCATACACAAAGGTGAATCATCTCCTTTACACATGCTCACTTGCCCCCTTCGAGGATGGTATACTACTTGACACTCCACTCGTGTGCATGCATAGGTATTGTCGGAGCTTCACACACGATGAGGAGGAGTGCAAGTGCCAAGGATCACCTACACCATCCGCGAGGGAAGCATGGAAGAGAAGACGGAAGAAACGGAGCTGCTACAAGCTACAGCCACCGGACGTCCAGCCAACACCGGACATCCGGTACCTGACACAGCCCAGAGGGCCAGAAGAACTCCAGGCGACGAGTGCTCGAGCGCCTGGACGACCGACAAACACCGGAAGTCCGACAAGTCCCAGCGACCAGACGACCGATGCCAACCGTAAGTCCGGTGCCACCTGTCCAGAGAAGAAATGTCGGAAGTCCGACGCCCTACGGACATCAGGACCCCCGCAAGTGACCGGACGTCCGACACTGCGTGTGCGCAGCCGGGCCTTTGGCCTTGTATCCCTCTCCCACTTACCCCTTCGTGGCTCAGACTATAAATAGACCTCCCCCTCATCCTTTCTAGGGTTAGCAAAGTGATAGCTCATTCTTAGGTGAGCTTTGCTCCTTGTACAACTCCTCCTCTTGAGAGAGAGAGAGAGAGACTACCACTCCATGGAGTTCAAGGCCTCCATGTGACAAGATCCTGCGGGATATCATCAAGGCCCCTCACGGGAAGATCCGTCTAGGATATCATCAAGACCTCCTCATGGAGATGAACTTTAACTTGTATCTTTCCTTTTGTTGTTCATGTACCTTGTGGATCTTGTGTGTTTGATTGTCTAGTGGATGTGTGATTGGACTTGTTCTTGAGTGTTTCTCCTTGTGATTTCTCTTTGTTCTTCCCCGTGTTCATTGTGTTCTTCAAGGGAATCCACTCCAATCGTGAAAGATCGGCCTACATCAGGTTAGCCCCAAGAACTCATGAAGGCTAAGGCTTCTCCACCCCAAGAACACTTCTCGAAGACCAAGCTACAAGACAGCGAGCATGAGGCTAGTACCACGATGATGTTCAAGCCCAACGAGCTCCAAGACGACGCTCCCAAGTTTGACTTCACCGCCACCCCTCATTGTGGCATTGATGGTGCCGAGTCTACTTCGACTCTTTTTCAAGACAGTGCGGCGACGATTACGACTATGGAGACCTTCAAGGACCAAGCTTTGGAGGCGAGCAACATGGTGACGAGCAAGGATGATGCTTCCATCTTAGGAGGCAAGAATTATGATGTGCCATCTTCAGCCTTCATCCATGGCGACGGTGACGAGATGATCGAGCATGGGATTTTTCCTTCGGTCATGGAGGAGCATGATGATGTGCCATCTTCGGCCTTCATCCACGGCGACGATGATGAGATGGTTGAGTATTTCACCTCGACCACGACGATGACGATGAGATGGTTGAGTATTTCACCTCGACCACGGCGACGTATGATGTCTTGAGTGACTTTTGCCACCATATTGAGAGTGAGAGTGACTTCACCACTAGCCCCATATATGATGTGTTGCCCCAATTCCCATGTGAGGAGAGCCACAACCCCCACCACTTGAGTGAGATGAGTGACTCCACCATATGTGACTTTGAGTGCACCTACCTTGAGGGAGTGAGTGAGCCACCACATAGAGAGAGTGTGATAGTTGATAGGTCATGTGAGGACATTTTGAACTCTAACGACTTAACCTATACCTCTATTGTATCTTCTCATTTGGTGCTAGGTCCCATATATGATGACGCACCGATCCTCGATGACTTCATCCTCCCTTTGGACAAGACGATGTGAGGAGAGCCACTAGTCCCATATATGATGAGCTGCCCCAATTCCCATGTGAGGAGAGCCACAACCCCCACCACTTGAGTGAGATGAGTGACTCCACCATATGTGACATTGAGTGCACCTATTTTGAGGGAGTGAGTGAGCCACCACATAGAGAGTGAGGTAGTTGATAGGGCATGTGAGGCCACTATGATTTCTAACGACTTAACGACTTAACCTCTACCACATATGATGACGCGCCGATTGTGACGACTGCGTCCTTCCTTTGGACAAGACGATGGCCATGGTGGAATATGATGCACCGCCCACATGGTTCCATCAAGATGAAGATGACCACCATTTGGTCTTTGCCACCTCACCTACAACACATGAGTGGAATGACAAAGGTAACATAGGTGATGGTGATGCTCTTGTCCCACTAGTGGACATTCTTGACATTGATTGCTTGCATGATGTTGATCCAACTATTACCATGCTTCATGCTAGTGCGACTTCCCCATGTGATGATTTACCCATTTATGATGAGTATGATGATTCTCATGTGGAGTCTATTAGTTGTGATGCCATGTTACATAGGATTTCTTGTGACAATTCTTTAGGTCACATCATGTTTGACAATCCGCTTGACTTGTCATATGCTATGCATGAGATCAACAATATGTCAAATTTGCAATCTCATCGTAGTGACTATGCATATGCCATTAAAATGAACCCAATTGGCACATATGACATAGATGACAAGCCCATGGTTATCGGCATTTGTTTCTCTTGTGATGATATTAATATGCTCCCGTTGCATCATTTATCTCATATGCCATGCCATGACCACCTAGCTTCGGATATGCATTGTTTTGGATGTTGTCCATTTTCTCCATATGATGTTTCCAATATTGCTCATGAGGAGACCCCCATAGTTTCCTCATACATGTTAGGAGATGTTGATCAATCCCATCCATTGCATGATCCCAATACTTGTGTGCACAATATGCTCCCCATGAATAAACATGCTATTGATGTGCCATTTACTTGCATTCTCAATTTGTGTCCCCATCATGTTATACACAATAACTATTCTTTCATGATGGATGACATGTTCTTATACCATGCATCAAATTTCTTTGAGCGATGCTTATCTTGTGCTAACTCACATGTGCACATACACATCATGATCGATGACGTGTACATTTACCACACACACAATTTCTTTCGTTCGTGTCTTTGTTATGTAGGTACCCAAGCTTACTTGTCAACCTCACAATCCCATGAGTTGACAAAACGAGCTCTAGAGAGCAACGACGACTTGGGATCCCGTGGATTGTCCTTACCACCGTTCCCTTCACGCATTTTTTCTACATGGCCCTCACATGGTTATGGGTTATTGTCCACTACATCTTCTATGCCCATCTTGCCATGTTAACTTTGCAAGATATGCTCATTCCTATGCCTTTGACATGCATTTGTGACCCATGCTTTGCGTTACACATGATGATTGATTCTCGTACTTGTATGTGTGTTTGCAAGCTTGGTGGAGATATTGCTTGGTATTGCCATGATTCATTTGTGACCTATACCTATGTAGATCATTTGATCTTGCTTCATTTCCGTGCTTGTGATATGTCATGTGCAATACCTATATCTACTATTTGCTCACATGACATGATTGCCATGATTTCCTATAGTGTGTTGCATTCTCGCTCCATTAGTTTGCACGACATGATTCATACTTCCTCATTTATTGTGTTTGATGACAACCATTGCCATGCTTCTTGTCATATATCTTCATATGTTGCCTCTCTCATGCTAGATGATTTGCCATGTATTGTGTGCAAAAATGCATTTAGACTTGATAATGAGATTGCCCCCATAGCATTCTCACATATGATTGGAGATTTTGACATATTTCTTGTGAAGCATGCTTGTCTTCCTTCTTTGCACCATATGCATCATGCCATGAACATAAAGATTGTTGCATCATATTCTTCATGCACTTTTGCTACTAAAAATTATGTGCCAGAGATGAGAACCATGACGATGGATGATGTGTTTATCTACCATGCACATACGTTCTTTGCTTTTTTGTGTGTATGTGTAGGAAACTTGGACTTCGTGTCGACTTCCACTTCACGTGAGTTGACCATTCGAGCTCTTGAGAGCGAGCCTCATACATTATACCACGACTCGTTTCTACATCGTAGTTTCTTGTGTTTCGGCATTGTGAAGAATGCACAAGGACACGCCTTCAAGGTGACATCTTTCTTGAGCATGGATATTGAGGATCATACTACTTGTGTTGCTTGCACCATGAGACTTATTGGTCATCTTGGACTACTTTATTGCGCACATGTTAGAGATCTTGCTTTGACTTGCCATTTTGACATTTCCATGCCTGACATATATACCATGTGTGTTGCATCCAATTCTTGGATTACTTACTACTATCATATGGTTGGTTGCAACAATGTCATTCCTTCACATATGCCATGTCCCATCGATTGCTACATGTTTGACTTGATTGCCTCACACATGATGAAAAATTGCTCTTTCTATTGTGTTGAGTGCCACACTATATTCCCTATACCCTATGCACGTTATGCTTGGATTGTCTTGCACTTGACCCCTGTGTTTAGACATCTCATCTTCTTTTGTGTTATGAATGATCCCTATGCCTACCATAGACCTTTCATTGAGTGCTTGATGCATGATTGCTATGACCTTGAGGTAGATGCTTGTTATCTTGTCACACATATTTGCATCACTACCTCATATTTACATGCGTGTCCCCATGATATCTTTGCTTGTGCTCAATTTATGTGCTGACATGCCATGTCACAATCCTTTGTCAAACCATATGCTTTGCATGATGACGACACTTGTTGGGTGAATCACCAATTGAATGCTTGGTTTTGCACTAACGCTAACCACATTTGTTTTTCCAAGTATTTGTTGTCTTTGCTCCTTTTGATGGAATCACAAGATGGTGCAACAATGGAAAGTGCACATTCCGAGCGTCAAGATGACGAGTACTTGGTGAACGTCCACTTCTACATGGCGAAGCCATCTCTTTCCCATGGTGATTTGGTTTTCGAGCCGAGGTTGGATCTTTCCCGGGGGAGGGGGGGAGATGATGCGGAGCATCCTACGGACATCACCATGTCAAGAGTCCATTTGGCAAGTGACACGTGCGACATCTACTTCGCATACACAAAGGTGAATCATCTCCTTTACACGTGCTCACTTGACCCCTTCGAGATTGGTATACTACTTGACACTCCACTCGTGTGCATGCATACGTATTGTCGGAGATTCACAGACGACGAGGAGGAGTGCAAGCACCAAGGATCACCTACACCATCCGCGAGGGAAGCGTGGAAGAGAAGATGGAAGAAACGAAGCTGCTGCAAGCTACAACCACCGGACTGTAACACCCCATGTATTAAGCTACAGTGATCACCCTTTTGATTATGCCATGTCATCATGATGAACAGTGCGTAATCATCATTAGTAACTTATCCCTTTCCATAAATTCAAATTCAAATGGAAATTCAAACTTAAAGTGAAAATAAAAGTTGCTCAAATCAGAAACTAAAATGTTCATTAAATAGCAAATAATTTGGAGGCAATGTTAAAATTGTAACCAACCTTATTGAAATTGGATAAGTGACTTAAACATCCTCAAACAGTGGCTAAAAACAATATTTAATAACCTATTAATTAATATAATATAAATATGAAATGATAAATACCCCAAGCTAATTTTTGGTGATAGGGTATGTTGCACCGTGATTTATGGACCAGGTCATATATTTTACAAAATTCATTTTGGTGCCACACATTTTGCAAAACAGAAAAACAAAAGGAAAATAAAAAAGAAATAAAAAAAGAAAAAGGAAACCCCCCCCCGGCCCAACTGGGCCTCAGCCTAGCCGGCTGCCCACTAGGTCGGCCCACCCCACTCCCCCTATACCTCCCCCAGGACCCCGAAACCCTAGCCCACATCCCCACTCCCCCCCTCGGTCTCCCTCTCCCTCCACCCGATCCCATCTGGATCGGGCCAACAGCCCCGGTGACCACGCCCCACCGCCGAACTCCATCACCGCCGTCGCCCCTGGACCTCGTGCCCCTCTTCTCTCTCGCGCGACGGCCGCCTGAGGGCGTGGCCTCACCTCGTCGTCGGACGCGTCCGCGACGCCGTCGTCCCTCGCCAATCGTCGGCGCCGCCCCGCCACGCCATCGCCGGTCCTCGCTATCGCTTCCTCAACTCGACCTCGAGCCCACTGCCACCCCCCCTGCAGCATCGTGGTGAGCCGCCGCGCCGGTTGCGCCTCCCCTCTGCCTCCCTCTTCCCCTCTCTCTCTGTCGCGCGTGCTCGCCCGCCGTCGTCCCGTGCACGCCCCGCGCTCCCGCCTCCTACTACGGCCCGCTGCTCCGCTCGCGGCCGTGCTCGCCGCGCGCGCCCACCGCACGCACCGCACGCCGACTGCGCCCGGCCCTGCACCTCGCTGCAGTCCCGCACGCCCCCGTCCGCCCGCGCATCGCCCCTGGCCCGCCCGCGCTCGCCTCCCGCCCGCGCGCGGCCCCGCGCACGCCGGCGCTCGTTGCCGCCCCGCCCCGGATCGCCCGCACGGCCGCTGTGGCCCAGTGCCACTGCCAGGTGGGGCTCGATGCCCCCTGTGACAATGACAGATGGGCCCCACGCCTTTAAAACAAAAAAAAGAGTAAATGAAAAGAAAATAGAAATGAATTTAAAAAATAATAATTATTTAATTATTTAATTAGTGAATTAATTAAGTTAATTAACTCTAATTAAGTTAATCTAATCAATTAGTTAGTTTAATTAAACTGTAATTAGGTTAACTAAACCCTAATTAACCTAAACAGAGAATGACAGGTGGGACCCACACGTCAGATTGACCCAGTCAACGCATTGTTGACTGCTGACGTCATGCTGACATCATGATGACGTCAGCCCACACTATTTTGGATAATGTTGATTTTAAATAATTAAATAAATTCCAAAAATTAATAAAAACTTTCGAAAATCATATCTTTTAAACCGTAACTCCGATGAAAATAATTTATATATGAAAAATGCTCAGAACGACGAGACAAATCTGAATGCGCGGTCTGTTCATCTGTCACACGTCCCTAGCTACCCGAACATGGAACCATCCCCCCTTCGGTCACCAGTCCGACATTTGTCCGGAACCGGGAATACTTTCCCGGATGAATTCCCCCTTCGCTAGTATCATCCGGCACTGCGTTAGATCACCTCTGTCACCGCGTATTGCCATGTTATGCTTTGTGCTGCACTTGTTTGCTATATATTTATACTGTTTCCTCCCCCTCTTCTCTCTCATTAGACCCCGATGTAGTTCCCGGTACCGACGCAGCTCAGGAGCCTGACGCCACCGTTGACAACCTTGCCCTTGCCGCCGAGCAACTAGGCAAGCCCCCCCCCCCCCCCCCCCCCCCCCCCCCTTTGATCACCCCGATATCGCCCATTCTATTTTCTCATGCTTGCATTAGAATTGCTGCTACTACTGCTTTACCTATTCTAATGCATAGCCTATTTATTGTAACCTGCTGTTGATAATTACCTGCATATCCTAAACTGCTTAGTATAGGCTGGGTAGAGACCTATCAGTGACCCCACTTATCCCGATTGCCCCACTGGATTATCCGAAGACCCGATCAACGGGATTGAAGACCAGGCCCCGACATCGCACATCACCACCCCTTAGTTGTAACGACACTGCAGCATTACTATCGAGTGCCGAGGGTGAAACCTCTTGGAGCACTTCTGATGTTAACTCTGTAGAGTAGCTATTCGGTCGTGGTCATCGAAGGTGATTCCTCCATCACCGCTTCCGATAACGACGCCGTCGTACAACACCTCAAGTGTGAACCCAGCGAGGGTGATTCCTCCGAGTTCACCTTGGCGGATACATCGTGTGGGAATCTGTAACACCCCAAAAATTTGACCATGTCTTATTAATAAAAATTTCGCTAGGAAATTATTTTTTTTATTCTCTGGATTATCTTCTGATTTCAGAACAACTCTTTTCTTCTGAATTGTGGAGTTTTTCCTCCAAACAGAAACTTTTCAAAAAAAATGTTGTTGGACTTAAGTACCAACTCAGAGAACATTTCATTTTGATATGTCCAGTGAGAGCTTTTTTTTTAATATTATTTTACCAAAACTTTATCTCTTTTAGAATGACATTTAATTCTTTTAAGAGCCTCATTTGCACTGCAACCATTTGATAACTTCATTTAAAGATTCCACAAAAATTTGGGGGTGACATGTGATGTCCCTGGATCACTTTTATGCAAAAACCCAGGCATGTGTTTCGAAAAATTTGAGCAAAACATCCTCATCTTCATTCTGGTTCAGTTTGGTGTTTTGTACTGCAACCATATTTTATTTTGCTCTAGTAATCTTGGGATTTCTCCTGCCTTTAGTCGACCCTACCAAACCTTTAAGTCTAGGAGATCAGACCCATTAGAGGATTTTAAACACATGCAATAATGGCATATGTTTTCTATCCAGATTTGGTTTTCAAAAAACTTGCACTAGGAAGTTTTTGCTTTTGAAAAACCAACCATGGCCTCTTCTTATTCACCTAAAGAGACCCCAATCTGGAAATTTTGGCCACCAGAAGAGAAGCCTAGATGCCCATGGCATTCTGTCGAGCACCTTGTGTTCATGAACAGAATTGGCATGAAACCTAGTTTGCATTATGAACCTGCTTGCTTTGCCTAACCAGCATGTCTCATGGCTCTACCTTGGTCAATAGCCCCACCCTGCTAAACCTCATGTGGATTAGAGCCTCCTAGCATGCCTTGGCAATTCGTCGAGCACATGGCGTGCATGCTCTGGGCGCTGCCAGAGCACGCGTTTTGCACGTGCGGCCTCCGGAGTCGCCGCGACCAGTTGCCACCCCCCCCCCCCCGCTCGTCCTAATCCTCTCCCCTGTCCCCTAGTGCAGCCCCGACTCGCCCAGCTCCTCTCAGAGCGGCAGCGATGGCGATTTGGCGGCACACCGGCGCCCGTGACCGGCTCTGCCATGGACGGCGCCGCCCGAGCCACTCTCGCTCGCCAGCTCACCCCTGGAGCAGTGCCCGCCCGTCAGCTAGCTTCTGCCGCCGTCCCCAACCTCGACACATCGCGCTGCAAGTTACAGCCAGGCGGTTCGCCGATTTTGTCGTCGGCCGCCGCCGTTCTTATCCGCAGCCGCGGAACCGACATAGCCGTGCTATAAATAGGAGTCCCCAAGCCCCCAGCCGAGGCACGAGCCCTTCCCTAACCCTCGAGATCCCTCTGGGATAGCCAATTGACCGGAAGTTGCCATCTCCGTCGCCTCCGGCCGAGGCGCTCGCCGCCTCCCTTCGGTCAATTCCGACGCAAACCAGAGCGTCCCCTCCCTCTCCTCTTCACCATTAGCTCCACCTCAACCCTGCAAGCCCTTTCCCATATTCTTTTCTACCTGAGCAAGCCTGTGGGCGGAAGCCCCCTCCATGGCCGAAGCCTCCTCCGCCATGGGAGGAGCTCTTCTCAACCCGGAGCTCCCCGGTCGCTTTTATCTCACCCATCCAATGCGGGCCACTCTTCTGAGATCGTGGGTAGGCCGGACATCGAGAACGGCGCCCCCTAGCGCCGGTAATCACCGTCGCCGACTCGCCCCTGCTCCTGCCCAGGCGAGCGGGAGGAAAGGGACAAACCCGACAGGTGGATCCCACCTGTCGGCGAGACAACCTTTCCCTCGGCCGCGTAGCCACCTTGGCGCGCCTTCCCCGCATGAAAGTGCACTGCTGGGTTTGCGCCTTCGCTGTAGGTAAGCGTACTCCGACCGATTCATTTTCTTTTTCTATTTTATTTAAAAACAGAGTTTTGACTAGACTTTGACTGGCTATAACTTTTAAAATACAACTCCGTTTGACTTGATTCTTTTTCTGTTGATTCTCAAATTTTGTCTAGTTTATTTTCATATTTATTTGAAAATTTTCCGAACAACTTTTTTGTACTGTTTTTGAATGGCATGTTGATTTGAATCTTGTCAAAAATAGGAAATGGAGAGAGATGAAAACTTTCAAAAGTGCACCCTGCCTCTCCACACACTAAAGGCAAGCATTTTGAACCCTGGCATAATTTTTGTTGTGTGTTGTTTGATGCGAATACAACACCACCTTGACACGAAGTATTCGTTATTTTATGTGATGAAATGATCATACTCATGAGTGCATGATGAAGATTCCTTGCTGTTGGAAATTGATATGCTTGTGACAGTATCCACCCTCGTATGCCCTTCATGCCTACCGGAAGGAATCCGGGAAAGTCTCTGTCTTGGGTGGACACGAGCTTGTTACTGATATTTCGCTGAGACGGGTATATTCAGTAAGGCATGGTAAGGTATGATGAGTGGTGATTCTGTCTGTTGGGGTGAAATATATTTGTTATGCTAATCATGCAGGAAATACCTAAACCTCCTGAGACGACCATAGATCGAGTCTTGTGCCAGTAACCCCCATACTTGCTTCGTGCTACCACTTGTCCCTGCCTTAAGTAGGGTACGGTTCAGTAAGTTGTCAACCCCTTTCTTAGCACACACCGTACAGAGAGGCCATGGTGGAAGATACCGGATGCATCCGGTAGACATGCCACCTGGTCCGGGGGCATGGGTGTTTCCGGTTGGAGCCGAAGGGGTAGCACCCCTAGTTTGCGCGCGTTATAAATTTTGTGATCCCATGCTAGTCGAGGTTGTAGCCTCCCCACTTAGAGTTTTGCTTAATGGGTGTCGAGGGTGATTCCAGTCACCGGTAAGTTAAGCTGGTGTGTGCGGGTCAGGTGTGTTTTCAAGTAAAAGACCATAAATGGAATTAGTCCCGATGGACTAAAGGAATCCGTTACTCGTGGGGAAAGAGTACACCCTCTGCATAGATTATATCTATTCGAATAGCCATGTCCATGGTTAAGGACTACAGTATGGGATGAGTCAAGTGTCGGTTTTAGTGTCGGTCTTCGGAGGAAAAAAAACTGCTATACCAAAACATTGATCAAGACATGTGACATATGATGATTATGATTATTATTATTATGGACTAACCATTTGTATTATTTGAATTATTGAGTATCCCTGGGACGGTTCTACCTCCTGGATATTCACTGTGATTATTCTTTATAAGCCCTTTATGAGGTGTCGCTCAGACGCCCGATTATGGCACGTTTGTTATTTACTTTCTTTATAAGCCCTTTATGTGGTGTCGCTGAGACGCCCGACTGTGGCATGCCTGCTATTTATTTCTTTATAAGCCCTTTATGTGGTGTCGGTGAGATGCCCGACTGTGGCATGCCTGCTATTTATTTCTTGATAAGCCCTTTATGTGGTGTCGCTGAGACGCCTGACTATGGCATGCTGATTATTTAATTTTCTTTATAAGCCCTTTATGTGGTGTCGCTCAGACGCCCGACTGTGGCATGTCTTATATTATTATCCTTTCGAGGCGTCGCTTCAGACACCCGATCAGTTTATTTTATTCTTATTTTCTAATTGCTTTTTCATATTTAATTCTGAATGGCCTGCTCGCATGCGGCATGAATTTTATTTCACGACTGGCTAAGTGATCATGAAAATATTTCAGAGCATGATTATCATCTGTTATATTATACCTGTGTTCATAATGTTTGCGAGTACATTCAAAGTACTCACTGGCTTGTCCCTGGCTATTGTCTTGGCCAGATTTCTCGCTTGGAGAGGAGCGCTGCGATGACAGCCCCGGAACCTAGGCAATGATGATAGCAGCCTCGCGAGGATAGGAGTTATCCAGGTCAGCTGTTCCTGTGGGAAATGGAGTCCCATAGACACTGATGAACCGCAAACCGCTTCCGCCATCAACCACTAGAAACCATTTGTTGTACTCATAGACCAGAATGGTCTTGTACTTCATATTTTGTATTTTTTCTTGGAATTTCTGTATCAAGTTTGTGTCTCATCAGCTAACAGTAATCCTGGGGCTGGTGAGCACAAGGACCATTTGCTGGGAAATTAATATCCTGGAAAACCGGTCCTGACAACCTTGGTATCAGAGCCAGGCCGACCATTGGCTAATCCTATCTTAGCCATGTCGATAAACCTAGGATAACCAACCCACCAGACCTTAACCTAAACCCAGCCAAGATTCTCGTGAAAGATAGCCACACAATGACCCCAACACCTTTTGGCAGTCGGTGCCTAACCTATCAGCCTAGCCTGTCGATCACGCGCTAGTGACCGACACCTAAATTGTCTCATTCGCAAGCGTGCAAAGGAAGACTCCGTCCTCTTTTTCTATAAAAAGGGAATGCTAGCCCCAACCCAGCACAGCACAGCCTCTACCCCAAACCGAGCCAAGATGCCTGGCCCCATTGTTCACAATGAGACCACAGCAACCAACCTTGGAGGTTTTGTGACCGTGCTAGCAAACCTCACCCGTCGTGCCTTTGCATTAGAAGAGTCCCCAGAGTATGTTGTGTACCAAGGGCTCATGAGCGGTGAGAGCCGCCAATTTTGGGCCACGGTGCACGTCTATGGTAGGGGTATATCGCCAGAACGCCCCTACAGGTTCACCGGAAGGACAACTTCCTTTGAGCCACAAGCCATTCAGCTAGCTGCTCGAGAGGCTATAGTTCAACTCCGGCACCTGTCGCCCAGAGTTAACTGCCGCTCGTTCTACTACTACCCCAGCCGTGACGGGTATAGTAGGCCACCCCAGGTTGCCAACGGAGACCACAATACGGACCCTGCATTGCTGCATCTGGTGTGTTATGTAAGTGCACTAGAGGCACTGTTCGATCAGATCACCCTTGATCTGATCGCAGCTTGTGGAGAACTTGTTCGCCGAGCCTCGGCAAGAGGAGAAGAGGAGCCCGACACTGACAACCCAGTTGTGCTATTCGGGCAACCGATCGAGTCCTTGAGGTCTGCCCCGGCCATCAACCGGAATGCTTTTGTATCCCCGGAAGAGCTTCGTCGCCTCTTGGGAACCCGCTCCAACGGGATTGTGACCAACAACCCCCGTGATGGTCATCATCACTACCCCGACCCTGCAGCTCCTCAACCCCATCCAGCTAACCCTGACGGTGAAGCCCATGGAGAAGCCTCGACGTCCGCAAGGCACGCCCGCCTAGATATTAATGAGGTAGACTAAGCCACTCGAGTAGTACCGAGTCTTAGTATTTCTACGCCTTGTAATAGTGTGACCTTGTACTCGCCTTGAATGAATGCAGACTGCTTGTGTGCCTCTGTTTTGAATAGTAGCCATGCATAAGGATGTTGGCGTGCGGTTGCATTTTTTTTAATTCCGAGCATAGCTACCAAAAACCACCCTGACGACACCCACAGTAATACGTCACTTTTGTGAGATATGTGTATATGTGGCTTTGACCCCGACCCCATAGAGCAGAACCGACAAGCTAGTTGCCCCCACACCGCTATCGGTAACCCAGCCCTGATGCTATATAAGAGACCACCCAGTGACCTTACCAAGCATCCCTCCCTTTTTGCACAACTCTCACAGCCATTTCTTTGCCATGCCGAGCCCTAGTATTTATCTGAGAACTCCAGATGCAACCCCAGGTAGTTTTGTAAAAATATTGTGGGACTTTACCTGCAGTACCATGAGTTCTACCCATCCACCCCAGTACGAGCTGCTCAAATTGAGGATCACCCCATCCACCTCGAAATATTGGGCAGTAGTGCACATCCCTCCCGCAAACCCAAACCAAGAACCAACGGAAGTCTCCTTCGTGGGGAAACCAATGCCTACTCCGCAAATGGCCATAGAAGCTGCTGCGTACGAAGCTATCACTCGTCTTCGCTTCGCAGTACCCTATGCCAGCGAAAGGGGGTATTATTACTTCGCAAGTCGTGCAGCACCCGGAGAAGTAGCATCTTTTCTCGGTGGGCGAATTGAGAGGGACCCAGTACTGGCCAACCTTGCCCAGTATGTCATCGCTCAAGAGCGTTTGACCCAGCGAGTAATGGGTTATCTCCAGAGCCTCGCCGATTTGAATCCTCAGATTGCTATTGGCAAACCACTGAGGCGAGACCAGGAGAGACGCGTTCTTCGACTAGTCAATCCGCTTTCCCCGATAGAAGAAGATTGTGCCCCAGTGCTGGAAACATTCTCTCAGGACCCAACATATTTTACGTTTGCGTCGTAGATGCCACTTCTGTGTTTATTAGCCTAGCATGTGTTGCAGCTTATGCGTTGTATCCTAAGTTTGTGCGATGAATTAATTGTTTGGTTTCAATTAATGTATTTCACTGTTGTTATTTTTGATTAATTGTTTTCGCTCTCAGAAAATTCCGAGGTGTGATTTTCCCTTGAGTTATTGCAACAATTAATTCTCCATGACATAAATTTTAATTCACGCAGCACCGCGACAGCAGGCTCACAACCACTACCACTCGACCACAGGCACTAATTGCTAAACCACATACACATTTTGCACCTAACTGATCACCTCACTAACACACCACAAGTTTCTGAAGGAGAAATTTGTGGGTACTTATTCTAGTGCAGATTGCCTCCAGCACACTGGCAGCAGTTAGCACCCGACACCAGCACCTAATCCTCATGATCACCACCGCCGCGAAGAGCTAACACTCGAGCAGCAGCATCACGACGATCATCAAGGATCATCGCACACAGGAGCCCGGAGAACCCCAGCAAAGCCGCCAACCCTCCGCACATCAGGATCATGTACCAATCCGGCACCACCTCCGCCATTAGAGCCTCGTCGCGAGCTCCTGCAAACAGTAATGGAAGGAGAAGAAGAAGCAAGGCCAGGTGTGAGGAAGAAGAGTGGAGCACCGCGGTCATTTTATAACTCGAGATCGGTGTACGGTGGGCGAAGTCCACCAGCGCCGCTCGTCGCTCGATCGCCGGTGTTCGGAGGCGAATCCGCGAGCAGTGCCGACAGCGCACTGGCCCGCGAGGTGAGTGCACGCTGCGCCGGCAACTATCGCGCCGCGCACTACCGCAGTATGGCCCTTGGTGCCCTACTCGCTAGGTACCGCAGGTGGAGAAAGCGCGGACGCACGCGTAAGAGAGGAAGAAAGGAGAGCCAGAGGTAGAAGAAGAGACTGACAGTGGGCCCCGGGTCCACCTGTCAGCCAGAGAGAGCACTATGCATTCGGGTACGACCAGCGTAATTTAGAAATTTAGAAATTTATTCTAAATTTACCATAGCTAATAGTAGAAATTTCTCGGTTTCCCCAACCGTAGAATTTTTCCATGCAGCGCCAGTACCCCACTGTAGTTGTACCAATTATCTGCCCTCTCGCTGTAGCCTTGTCATATCGCGTGAGCAGGTTATTTAATTTTCGAATTATTATTGCATGATAGTAGGAGTAATATTTCTGAAACCGCCCTTAGCAAATCTCGAGGACGAGATTTTTTTTCTTAAGGGGGGTAGTGTTGTAACACCCCAAAAATTTGACCATGTTTTATTAATAAAAATTTCGCCAGGAAATTAATTTTTTTTATTCTCTGGATTATCTTCTGATTTCAGAACCACTCTTTTCTTCTGAATTGTGGAGTTTTTCCTCCAAACAGAAACTTTTCAAAAAAAAATGTTGTTGGACTTAAGTACCAACTCAGAGAACATTTCATTTTGATATGTCCAGTGAGAGCTTTTTTTTTAATATTATTTTACCAAAACTTTATCTCTTTTAGAATGACATTTAATTCTTTTAAGAGCCTCATTTGCACTGCAACCATTTGATAACTTCATTTAAAGATTCCACAAAAATTTGGGGGTGACATGTGATGTCCCTGGATCACTTTTATGCAAAAACCCAGGCATGTGTTTCGAAAAATTTGAGCAAAACATCCTCATCTTCATTCTGGTTCAGTTTGGTGTTTTGTACTGCAACCATATTTTATTTTGCTCTAGTAATCTTGGGATTTCTCCTTCTTGTAGTCCACCCTACCAAACCTTTAAGTCTAGGAGATCAGACCCATTAGAGGATTTTAAACACATGCAATAATGGCATATGTTTTCTGTCCAGATTTGGTTTTCTCAAAAACTTGCACTAGGAAGTTTTTGCTTTTGAAAAACCAACCATGGCATCTTCTTATTCACCTAAAGAGACCCCAATCTAGAAATTTTGGCCACCAGAAGAGATGCCTAGATGCCCATGGCATTCTGTCGAGCACCTTGTGTTCATGAACAGAATTGGCATGAAACCTAGTTTGCATTATGAACCTGCTTGCTTTGCATAACCAGCATGTCTCATGGCTCTACCTTGGTCAATAGCCCCACCCTGCTAAACCTCATGTGGATTAGAGCCTCCTAGCATGCCTTGGCAATTCGTCGAGCAAATGGCATGCATGTTCTAGGCGCAGCCAGAGCACGCATTTTGCACGTGCGGCCTCCAGAGTCGCCGCGACAAGTTGCCACCCCCCCCCCCCCCCGCTCGTCCTAATCCTCTCCCCTGTCCCCTAGTGCGGCCCCGACTCGCCCTGCTCCTCTCAGAGCGGCAGCGATGGCGATTTGGCTCTGCCATGGACGGCGCCGCCCGAGCCACTCTCGCTCGCCAGCTCACCCCTGGAGCAGTGCCCGCCCGTCAGCTAGCTTCTGCCGCCGTCCCCAGCCTCGACACATCGCGCTGCAAGCTACAGCCAGGCGGTTCGCCGATTTTGTCCTCGGCCGCCACCGTTCTTATCCGCAGCCGCGGAACTGACCTAGCCGTGCTATAAATAGGAGTCCCCAAGCCCCCAGCCGAGGCACGAGCCCTCCCCTAACCCTCAAGATCCCTCTGGGATAGCCAATTGACCGGAAGTTGCCATCTCCGTCGCCTCCGGCCGAGGCGCTCGCCGCCTCCCTTCGGTCAATTCCGACGCAAACCAGAGCGTCCCCTCCCTCTCCTCTGCACCATTAGCTCCACCTCGACCCGGCAAGCCCTTTCCCATATCCTTTTCTACCTGAGCAAGCCTGTGGGCGGAAGCCCCCTCCATGGCTGAAGCCTCCTCCGCCATGGGAGGAGCTCTTCTCAACCCGGAGCTCCCCGGTCGCTTTTATCTCACCCATCCAATGCGGGCCACTCTTCTGAGCTCGTGGGTAGGCCGGACATCGAGAACGGCGCCCCCTTGCGCCAGTAATCGCCGTCGCCGACTCGCCCCTGCTCCTGCCCAGGCGAGCGGGAGGAAAGGGACAAACCCGACAAGTGGATCCCACCTGTCGGCGAGACCACCTTTCCCTCGGCCGCATAGCCACCTTGGCGCGCTTTACCCGCATGAAAGCGAACTGCTGGGTTTGCGCCTTCGCTGTAGGTAAGCGTACTCCGGCCGATTCATTTTCTTTTTCTATTTTATTTAAAAACACAGTTTTGACTAGACTTTGACTGGCTATAACTTTTAAAATACAACTCCGTTTGACTTGATTCTTTTTCTGTTGATTCTCAAATTTTGTCTAGTTTATTTTCATATTTATTTGAAAATTTTCCGAACAAATTTTTCGTACTATTTTTGAATGGCGTGTTGATTTGAATCTTGTCAAAAATAGGAAATGGAGAGAGACGAAAACTTAAAAGTGCACCCTGCCTCTCCACACACTAAAGGCAAGCATTCTGAACCCTGGCATAATTTTTGTTGTGTTTTGTTTGATGCGAATACAACACCACCTTGACACGAAGTATTCGTTATTTTATGTGATGAAATGATCATACTCATGAGTGCATGATGAAGATTCCTTGCTGTTGGAAATTGATATGCTTGTGACAGTATCCACCCTCGTATGCCTTTCATGCCTACCGGAAGGAATCCGGGAAAGTCTCTGTCTTGGGTGGACACGAGCTTGTTACTGATATTTCGCTGAGACGGGTATATTCAGTAAGGCATGGTAAGGTATGATGAGTGGTGATTCTGTCTGTTGGGGTGAAATATATTTGTTATGCTAATCATGCAGGAAATACCTAAACCTCCTGAGACGACCATAGATCGAGTCTTGTGCCAGTAACCCCCATACTTGCTTCGTGCTACCACTTGTCCCTGCCTTAGGTAGGGTACGGTTCAGTAAGTTGTCAACCCCTTTCTTAGCACACACCGTACAGAGAGGCCATGGTGGAAGATACCGACTGCATCCGGTAGACATGCCACCTGGTCCGGGGGCATGGGTTTTTCCGGTTGGAGCCGAAGGGGTAGCTCCCCTAGCTTGCGTGCGTTATAAATTTTGTGATCCCATGCTAGTCAAGGTTGTAGCCTCCCCACTTAGAGTTTTGCTTAACGGGTGTCGAGGGTGATTCCAGACACCGGTAAGTTAAGCTGGTGTGTGCGGGTCAGGTGTGTTTTCAAGTAAAAGACCATAAACGGAATTAGTCCCGATGGACTAAAGGAATCCGTTACTCGTGGGGAAAGAGTACACCCTCTGCAGAGATTATATCTATTCGAATAGCCGTGTCCATGGTTACGGACTACAGTATGGGATGAGTCAAGTGTCGGTCTTAGTGTCGGTCTTCGGAGGAAAAAAAACTGCTATACCAGAACATTGATCAAGACATGTGACATATGATGATTATGATTATTATTATTATGGACTAACCATTTGTATTATTTGAATTATTGAGTATCCCTGGGACGGTTCTACCTCCTGGATATTCACTGTGATTATTCTTTATAAGCCCTTTATGAGGTGTCGCTCAGACGCCCGACTGTGGCACGTTTGTTATTTACTTTGTTTATAAGCCCTCTATGTGGTGTCGCTGAGACGCCCGACTGTGGCATGCCTGCTATTTATTTCTTTATAAGCCCTTTATGTGGTGTCGCTGAGACGCCCGACTGTGGCATGCCTGCTATTTATTTCTTGATAAGCCCTTTATGTGGTGTTGCTGAGACGCCCGACTGTGGCATGATGGTTATTTAATTTTCTTTATAAGCCCTTTATGTGGTGTCGCTCAGACGCCCGACTGTGGCATGTCTTATATTATTATCCTTTCGAGGCGTCGCTTCAGACACCCAATCGGTTTATTTTATTCTTATTATCTAATTGCTTTTTCATATTTAATTCGGAATGGCCTGCTTGCATGCGGCATGAATTTTATTTCACGACTAGCTAAGTGATCATGAAAATATTTCAGAGCATGATTATCATCTGTTATATTATACATGTGTTCATAATGTTTGCGAGTACATTCAAAGTACTCACTAGCTTGTCCCTGGCTATTATCTTTGCCCAATTTCTCGCTTGGAGAGGAGCGCTGCGATGACAACCCCGGAACCTAGGCAATGATGATAGCAGCCTGGCGAGGATAGGAGTTATCCAGGTCAGCTGTTCCTGTGGGAAATGGAGTCCCATAGACGCTGATGAACCGCAAACCGCTTCCGCCATCAACCACTAGAAACCATTTGTTGTACTCATAGACCAGAATGGTCTTGTACTTCATATTTTGTATTTTTGCTTGGAATTTCTGTATCAAGTTTGTGTCTCATCAGCTAACAGTAATCCTGGGGCTGGTGAGCACAAGGACCATTTGCTGGGAAATTAATATCCTGGAAAACCGGTCCTGACAGAATCCAACGAGGGTGACACCTCGGATTCCCCTGATGTTATGGACACACGGATACTTGGACTGTACTATTGTCACATGGAAAGGCGGGTCGACCCTAACGGGTACCCACGTGTGATGCGAAGGCGGGTTGCCTGTCTGGTGCCCGAGTGATGAATACAAGGCGTGGCCAGGCATTCTTGGCCCTTGCCGCAAGTCCTCGAGACGGGGCGACGGGGTCACATTGATCATGAGTCTCTGCTCGTTAACGCAAGCCCCTAGTCCGCCAACGACTTGGATATTTGATCCGAGCAGGCCTCTGGCCTGATAGCACTAACCATCACGTGGGAAGAGTTATGGGCACCCTACATCGTATGCATCATCCGAAAGCTTTGTCAGATGTCCAGTTCAGCCTCGTGGCCGGGCCGGGCCAGTACCATCCAGGACAGAGGTGGTGCTCGTCCCGACCCTGCACACACCGACCTGGAGTGCACAGGGCGATGGCCCAAGACCCCTGAGCGCTTAGGATATAGACCGACGGGGACCTCTCTGCTGAGCTGTAGGTAGGGTTGCGGTGTATCGTTTGGCCGAGGCTAGGCATGACCCGGAAAAGTGTGTCCGGCCGGAGTTAAGCGAGCGTGGTGGGTAAGTTGGTGCACCCCTGCAGGGAAGAACACATCTATCGATAGCCGATCCTACGGTAAAGGACACTCAGAGTTGTATCACGATCGACACAACTAGAATGTGAGATGATACCTGGATATATGGCTCTGGGATTGCTTCTCGCAGGGAGTCGAGAAGGGATCTCAGGACGAGGTTGATGACTGTATGGCTCTGGGATTGCTTTCTCGCAGGGAGTCAAGAAAGTATCTCTCGGTGAGGTTGATAACATTACTATTACTTTATACTGTGCTATCTACTCTCTTCTATTGCTGCAAGACCGCTGAAGATGATGAAGATGCTAGTCTTCGATAGGACTAGGCTATCCTCTCTATTCTGGCATTTCTGCAGCCCAGTCCACATATACAGCCACACTTTGATATTGTTGCATATGTAGTGTAGATCCTTGCTTGCTGAGTACTTCGGATGAGTACTCACGGTTGCTTTGCTTTCTTTTTTCCCCATATCCGTTTGATGCAACCAGATGACGGAACCCCTGAGACTGCTGTCTCCGCCGATGATCGCTACTACTACCCCGAGGATGGATATTACTTCGAGCTTGCCGTCGAACAGGAGTAGGATCGGAGGGTCCCAGGCAGGAGGCCTACGCCTTTCGATCGTAGTGTTTTTCTTTTGCCCCGCCTTCTAAGGGCCTATATGTGTTTTCTTTTATATCTATACTCAGATATCTGATGCTTCCGCTGACGCTTGTACACAAGCTTGTGTATTCGAGCCCTCGAGGCCCCTGGCTTGTAATATAAAGCTTGTATGACTTTATTTATGTTTTAGAGTTGTGTTGTGATATCTTCCCGTGAGTCCTTAGGCTTGATCGTGTGCATTTGCGTGTATGATTAGTGCATGATTGAGCCGGGGGCGTCACAAGTTGGTATCAGAGCCGACTGCCTATAGGAATCCCCCTTTCCAACTCCTTGGCCGAAGTTGAGTCTAGTGGTCCAAAAACTAATTTACTAACATGGTTGTGTGGCTTACGGGCCCACGTCACCAAATGGGTGGTATTAGGATCTTTTACTCCTTGACCTTTACTCTGGGACTCTGATCTCCCTTCTACTCGGGTTAAAATTTTACTAACTCCAATATTAGGTTCTCATGATCACATCCACCCGGTGTTCTGAAAATTTCCCCCCTTCCTTCAAGATTGTGGGCCGGGTTCTGCTTGCAGGATCCTCTTATCGAGGGTACCCTGTGTTGTCACTTCCAGATTCCTCGCCCCAACAGTTTTCTCCGACGTGGATGTAGCCTTTGCTATGACACGTTGTTGTAATCCTCACCGCGTGCCTGCGCGCCGCCTAGTTTGTCTAGCTGCGAGCGTTCCCGTGCACGTACTATCCGTTTGAATCCAACTCTGTGCATGGATTGGTATGTCTTTGACGACTACTATTATATACCCAATGCCTTTCCTGTTCTTTCCCGTGTTACATCATGAATAACTTCATACACCTGCAGTTTTAATTGCTAAACTTCCCCTGTTGAATTGGCAGGATGGCTGACGATCCTCCACCTCCACCCTATATTGCCGCAATGATGCAGCAGTTTATGACCGGACTAATGGCTCAATTTCCAAACCAGAATGCTCATCAACAACCTACCCCAATAACACTGCAAGAATTTGTGCGCCTCAATCCGTCTGTTTTTCGCAACTCCACCAATCCTATGGATGCTGATGATTGGCTTCGTGGCATCCTGTTTGAGATGAAGTCAGCTAATGTTGCCCCTGACAGTTACGTCACCTTTGCGACTTTCCACTTAAAGGGTCCAGCTGCTCAATGGTAGGAAAGCCACAAGGGTATGTTGCCTGCTGAAACTGTAACCACTTGGCAGGAATTTCAGTCGGCCTTTCGTGCACAGTACATTCCTCAAGGTCTGATGGACCAGAAGAAGCAGGAATTCCGCAAACTTACACAGAACACAATGACTGTGGATGAATATCAAAGGAAGTTTCTTGAATTGTCCCGCTATGCTGAAGATGACATCTGCACTGACGCATGTATGCAGGAGAAATTCCGTGAAGGACTGCGTACTGATATAAACCTCGCACTTGCAGTCCATGATTGCACAGACTTAGCAACGCTTGTCAGCAAATCTTTCCAAGTTGAAACAGCTCTGACTAAATGCCAGAAGTCGCTCAAGCGTACCCGAGATGTTGGTCCATCTTCGAGTCAGTCTGCTCAGAAACGTCGAGTCTGGATCCCACACAACGTTCATCACCGACCTGCTCCAACACCAAGGCCGTCTTATGTTGCACCTCGTCTGCCTCCGCCGCCGAGACAACTAGTGACTCAGGGTGGACAGTCAAATACTGTAGCTCCTCCCCATAATGATCGAAATTGCTTCAAGTGTGGTCAACCAGGGCACCGTGCTACCAATTGCCGTCCGAACCAAAATCAAGATGCCCGAGCTCGTCAGCCCAGGAATCCCAATGCCAGACCTTCTGCTGTTGTACTGGGCCATGCTAACCATGTCAATACAGAAGAGGCTGAGAAAGAACCAACCATTGTGATGGGTATCCTCCCGATTAATTCAGTTGCAGCTTCTGTCCTTTTTGACTTGGGAGCATCACATTCCTTTATTTCTCAACAATTTGCTCAGCTGCATGAACTACATCTAGAGCTGTTACCCACACCATTAGAGAGTATCACTCCCTGTTCCAGGTGGCAAACCAAGATGGTAAGTCACAACAATCAGATCAAAATTGAAGGGTTGATGTTCTCTGCTTCCCTTATTGCTCTTGGACCTTCCGACGTAGACATTATTCTCGGTATGGACTGGTTGACAGCCCATAATGCTTTGATTGACTGTGCCGCTAAGAAAGTACAACTTACCCATCCTTCTGGCCAGACGGTCAAATACTCAGCCCGAACCATTCAGAATGCTGAGACTCAAATATATGTTCTGAATGCATTGAATGCTTCACCTCTTGAAGGCATCGAGAACGTTCCAGTGGTTCATGATTTTCAAGATGTATTTCCAGAGGAACTTCCAGGAATACAACCTGCTAGGGTTGTTGAGTTCATCATCGACTTGAAGCCCGGCACTACCCCTATTGCGAAGCGTCCTTATAAGATGCCTCCGGATCATCTTCTCGAGCTTAAGGAAGAAATCGACACATCACTTAAGAAAGGTTTCATCCGCCCCAGTTCCTCTGCTTGGGGAGCACCTTCACTCTTCGTTAAGAAGAAGGATGGAACTAACCGATTGGTTCAGGATTATCGGCCCATTAACCAAGCTACAATCTAGAACAAATATCTGCTTCCTCGGATCAATGATTTGTATGATCAACTTGCTGGATCATCGGTGTTTTCTAAACTCGACTTGAGGTTGGGTTATCATCAGATCCGTGTTCGTGAAGAGGATATTCCGAAGACTGCATTTGTTACTCGCTATGGCTCTTATGAGTACACTGTAATGTCTTTTGGCTTAACCAATGCTCCAGCCACATTCTCCCGTCTGATGAATTACATCTTCATGGATTACCTCGACAAGTTTGTCGTGGTATATCTGGATGATATCCTAGTTTATTCGAAGAATAAAGAAGAACATGCTGAACACCTCGGTCTTGTGCTGGAAAGGCTCCGAGAACACCAGTTGTATGCCAAATACTCCAAATGTGAATTTTGGCTTTCTGAAGTAACCTACCTTGGCCATGTGATTTCCAAAGATGGCATTGCCGTTAACCCAGAACGAGTTCAGGCTATTCTTGATTGGACACCTCCGAAGAACGTCAAGCAAGTGAGAAGTTCTCTCGGCCTTGCAAGCTATTGCCGTCGATTTGTTGCGAATTTTTCTAAGATTGCTAAGACTTTGACTGATCTGCTTCACAAGGGCGTTAAGTTTGAATGGACAGAAAAATGTTAGGAAAGTTTTCAAGCACTCAAAGACAAGCTAACATCCGCCCCAGTACTATCTCCTCCAGATTATCGCAAAGACTTTGTGATTTATTGTGACGCATCCCGTGAAGGATTAGGCCGTGTCCTAATGCAAGAGCGTAAAGTGATTGCCTATGCCTCTCGTCATTTGTGCCCACATGAAAAGAATTATCCGGTACATGATCTAGAACTAGCTGCTGTCATCTATGCACTGCAGTTGTGGCGACATTACCTTCTCGGTAATCGTTGCGAGATATACACGGATCATAAAAGTCTGAAGTACTTGTTCACTCAGCCATCTCTAAACCTCCGTCAGCAAAGATGGATGGAGGCCATTGCAGACTATGATTTGGCTATTTCTTATACCCCTGGCAAGGCTAACGTAATGGCTGATGCCTTAAGCCGCAAGTCCTATTGCGACAACCTCATGGTTAGTCGAGCTTAACCTCGTCTTTTTGAAGAACTGTGCAAGCTGAATCTATGTATTGTCCCACAGGGTTCTCTTAATAACCTTGGGATTCAACCAGATCTTGAGAAAGCTGTTAAGAATGTGCAAGCTAAAGATGCTGAAGTTGATCTGATGAAGAAAAATCTTCACCTTGAAAAGTACAGGGATTTCTCGCTGTCTGAAGATGGAACCTTGTATTTCAGAAACCGCATTGTGGTACCTCGCTTCGAGCTTATGACTGACAAGGTCATGAAGGAGGCACATGATACACCGCTGTCTATTCATCCGAGTAGCACCAAGATGTATCGTGATTTTCGTCAAAGGTACTGGTGGTCTAAAATGAAGCAGGATATTGCTCGATATGTTGCTGAATGTGATGTGTGTCGTTGTGTTAAGGCAGAACATCAGAAGCCTGCTGGAATTCTGCAACCGTTACCTATTCCTTTATGGAAATGGGATAAAGTACAAATGGATTTCATTACCGGCCTTCCCAGGTCACAGAAGGGTCACGATGCTATTCTTGTCGTCGTCAACCAACTCTCTAAAGTTGCACACTTTCTGCCCGTCAAGGAAACTATCACTGCTAGTCAGTTAGCAGAGTTATATATCTCCAGAATTGTTTCACTCCACGGTATTCCGAAGGAGATCAGTTCGGACCGTGGCAGCCTTTTCACTTCAAAGTTCTGGGAAAGTTTCCAAGAAGCTATGGGAACTCATATTACCTGGAGTTCAGCTTATCACCCCCAATCCCAAGGGCAGGTTGAGCGAGTTAATAAGTGCTTGAAGACATGCTGCGAGCTTGTGTTATTTCTTTCGGTAAGAAGTGGGAAGAATCTCTTCCTTATGCCGAGTTCTCTTATAACAACAGCTATCAAGCCAGCTTGAAAATGGCTCCCTTCAAAGTACTATATGGACGTAAGTGTCGAACCCCTCTGAATTGGTTAGAAACTGGGGAACGACCGCTCGTGGGTCCAGATATTATTCAACACGCCGAAGAACAAGTCTGTATCGTCCATGAAAATCTCAAGGCAGCTCAGGACCGCCAAAAGAGCAATTATGATGGCAAACGATGGGGTTTGACTTATCAACCTGGTGATCAAGCTTATCTTTGTGTCACTCCTATGAAGGGCACTCACCGTTTTGGAATCAAGGGCAAGTTAGCTCCACGCTACATTGGTCCTTTCCGCATTGTTGCTAGACGTGGTCAGGTGGCATATAAATTGGAGTTGCCGCCGCAATTCTGTCATATCCATGAAGTCTTCCATGTGTCGCAACTTCGTCGTTGCTTCAAGGAATCTCTGCACCACGTAGTGGATCACGAAATGCTCGAATTGCATGATGATCTTTCATATAAGGAACATCCGATCCGCATCCTCGATGAACCTGAACGTCGAACCCGTCAGAAGGTTACCAAGTTCCTCAAAGTGTAGTGGTCAAATCATACTGAAGATGAAGCCACTTGGGAACGCGAGGATAATATTCGTGCGGAATACCCCGAACTTTTTCCTTCTACCTCTTAATTCTCGGGACGAGAATTCTTGTTAGTGGAGGAGATTTGTAACACCCCATGTATTAAGCTACAGTGATCACCCTTTTGATTATGCCATGTCATCATGATCAACAGTGCTTAATCATCATTAGTAACATATCCCTTTCCATAAATTCAAATTCAAATGGAAATTCAAACTTAAAGTGAAAATAAAAGTTGCTCAAATCAGAAACTAAAATGTTCATTAAATAGCAAATAATTTGGAGGCAATGTTAAAATTGTAACCAACCTTATTGAAATTGGATAAGTGACTTAAACATCCTCAAACAGTGGCTGAAAACAATATTTAATAACCTATTAATTAATATAATATAAATATGAAATGATAAATACCCCAAGCTAATTTTTGGTGATAGGGTATGTTGCACTGTGATTTATGGACTAGGTCATATATTTTAGAAAATTCATTTTGGTGCCACACATTTTGCAAACAGAAAAACAAAAGGAAAATAAAAAAGAAATAAAAAAAAGGAAAAGGAAACCCCCCCGGCCCAACTGGGCCTCAGCCCAGCCGGCTGCCCACTAGGTCGGCCCACCCCACTCCCCCTATACTTCCCCCTGGACCCCGAAACCCTAGCCCACATCCCCACTCTCCCCCTTCGGTCTCCCTCTCCCTCCACCCGATCCCATCTGGATCGGGCCAACAGCCCCGGTGACCGCGCCCCGCCGCCAAACTCCATCACCGCCGTCGCCCCTGGACCCTGTGCCCCTCCTCTCTCTCGCGCGACGGCCGCCTAAGGATGTGGCCTCGCCTCATCGCTGGATGCGTCCACGACGCCGTCGTCCCTCGCCAATCGCCGGCGCCGCCCCGCCACGCCGTCGCCGGTCCTCACTATCGCTTCCTCAACTCGACCTCGAGCCCACTACCACCCCCCTGCAGCATCGCGATGAGCCGCCGCGCCGGTTGCGCCTCCCCTCTGCCTCCCTCTTCCCCTCTCTCTCTGTCACGCATGCTCGCCCGCCGTCGTCCCGTGCACGCCCCGCGCTCTCGCCTCCTGCTGCGGCCCGCTGCTCCGCTCGCGGCCGCGCTCGCCGCGCGCGCCCACCGCACGCCGACCGCGCCCGGCCCTGCGCCGCGCTGCAGTCCCGCGCGCCCCCGTCCGCCCGTGCATCGCCCCTGCCCCGCCCGCGCTCGCCTCCCGCCCGCGCGCGGCCCCGCGCACGCCGACGCTCGTCGCCGCCCTGCCCCGGATCGCCCGCACGGCCCGTGCGTGCCCGCACGGCCGCTGTGGCCCAGTGCCACTTCCAGGTGGGGCCTGATGCCCCCTGTGAGAATGACAGATGTGCCCCACGCCTTTAAAACAAAAAAAAGAGTAAATGAAAAGAAAATAAAAATGAATTTAAAAAATATTAATTAATTAATTATTGAATTAATTAAGTTAATTAACTCTAATTAAGTTAATCTAATCAATTAGTTAGTTTAATTAAACTGTAATTAGGTTAACTAAACCCTAATTAACCTAAACAGAGAAAGACAGGTGGGACCCACACGTCAGATTGACGCAGTCAACGCATTGTTGACTGCGGACGTCATGCTGACATCATGATGACGTCAGCCCGCACTATTCTGGATAATGTTGATTTTATATAATTAAATAAATTCCAGAAATTAATAAAAACTTTAGAAAATCATATCTTTTAAACCGTAACTCCGATCAAAATAATTTATATATGAAAAATGCTCAGAACGATGAGACGAATCCAAATGCGCGGTCCGTTTGTCCGTCACACGTCCCTAGCTACCCGAACATGGAACCATTCCCCCTCTGGTCACCTGTCCGACATTTGTCCGGAACCGGGAATACTTTCCCGGATGAATTCCCCCTTTGCCAGTATCACCCGGCACTGCGTTAGATCACCTCTGTCACCGCATATTGCCATGTTATGCTTTGTGCTGCACTTGTTTGCTCTATATTTATACTGTTTCCTCCCCCTCTTCTCTCTCGTTAGACCCCGACGCAGTTCCCGGTACCGACGCAGCTCAGGAGCCTGACGCCACCGTTGACAACCTTGCCCTTGCCGCCGAGCAACCAGGCAAGCCCCCCCCCCCTTTGATCATCTCGATATCGCCCATTCTATTTTCTCAGGCTTGCATTAGAATTGCTGGTGCTACTCCTATGCATAGCCTGTTTATTGTAACCTGCTGTTGATAATTACCTGCATATCCTAAACTGCTTAGTATAGGCTGGGTAGAGACCTATCAGTGACCCCACTTATCCCGATTGCCCCGCTGGATTATCCGAAGACCCGATCAACGGGATTGAAGACCAGGCCCCGACACCGCACATCACCACCCCTTAGTTGTAACGACACTGCAGCGTTACTATCGAGTGCCGAGGGTGAAACCTCTTGTAGCACTTCTGATGTTAACTCTGTAGAGTAGCTATTCGGTCATGGTCATCGAGGGTGATTCCTCCATCACCACTTCCGATAACGACACCGTCGTACAACACCTCAAGTGTGAACCCAGCAAGGGTGATTCCTCCGAGTTCACCTTGACGGATACATCGTGTGGGAATCCAATGAGGGTGACACCTCGGATTCCCCTGATGTTATGGACACAAGGATACTTGGACTGTACTATTGTTACTTGGAAAGGCGGGTCGACCCTGAGGGGTACCCGCGTGTGATGCGAAGGCGGGTTGCCTGTATGGTGCCCGAGTGATGAATATGAGGCATGGCCGGGCATTCTTGGCCCTTGCCACAAGTCCTCGAGACGGGGCGACGGGGTCACATCGATCGTGAGTCTCTGCTCGTTACCGCAAGCCCCTAGTCTGCCAACGACTTGGATATTTTATCCGAGCAGGCCTCTAGCCTGATAGCACTAACCATCACGTGGGAAGAGTTATGGGCACCCTACATCGTATGCATCAGCCGAAAGCTTTGTCAGACGTCCAGTTCAGCCTCGTGGCCCGGCCGGGCCAGTACCATCCAGGACTGAGGTGGTGCTCGTCCCAACCATGCACACACCGACCCGGAGTGCACCGGGCGATGGCCCAAGACCCCTGAGTGCTTAGGATATAGACCGACGGGGACCTCTCTACTGAGCTGTAAGTAGGGTTGCGGTGTATCGTTTGGCCGAGGCCAGGCATGACCCGGAAAAGTGTGTCCGGCCGTAGTTAAGCGAGCGTGATGGGTAAGTTGGTGCACCCCTGCAGGGAAGAACACATCTATCGATAGCCGGTCCTACGGTAAAGGACACTCGGAGTTGTATCACGATCGACACAACTAGAACGTGAGATGATACCTGGATATATGGCTCTGGGATTGCTTCTCGCAGGGAGTCGAGAAGGGATCTCAGGACGAGGTTGATGACTGTATGGCTCTGGGATTGCTTTCTCGCAGGGAGTCAAGAAAGTATCTCTCGGTGAGGTTGATAACATTACTATTACTTTATACTGTGCTATCTACTCTCTTCTATTGCTGCAAGACCGCTGAAGATGATGAAGATGCTAGTCTTCGATAGGACTAGGCTATCCTCTCTATTCTGGCATTTCTGCAGCCCAGTCCACATATACAGCCACACTTTGATATTGTTGCATATGTAGTGTAGATCCTTGCTTGCTGAGTACTTCGGATGAGTACTCACGGTTGCTTTGCTTTCTTTTTTCCCCATATCCGTTTGATGCAACCAGATGACGGAACCCCTGAGACTGCTGTCTCCGCCGATGATCGCTACTACTACCCCGAGGATGGATATTACTTCGAGCTTGCCGTCGACCAGGAGTAGGATCGGAGGGTCCCAGGCAGGAGGCCTACGCCTTTCGATCGTAGTGTTTTTCTTTTGCCCCGCCTTCTAAGGGCCTATATGTGTTTTCTTTTATATCTATACTCAGATATCTGATGCTTCCGCTGACGCTTGTACGCAAGCTTGTGTATTCGAGCCCTCGAGGCCCCTGGCTTGTAATATAAAGCTTGTATGACTTTATTTATGTTTTAGAGTTGTGTTGTGATATCTTCCCGTGAGTCCTTAGGCTTGATCGTGTGCATTTGCGTGTATGATTAGTTCACGATTGAGCCGGGGCGTCACACGAACGTCCGGCCAACACCGGACATCCGGTACCTGACACAGCCAGACAACCAGAAGAACTCCAGGTGACGAGTGCTCAAGCGGTCGGACGACCAACGAACACCGGACGTCTGACAAGCTGATAGAGGCGATGGTGTCCCGATGTTTCGATGAGATGGTGGCTATCGTTTTCTGTAGGAGTCGACCTTGACGATCCGACTACGAACGTGCGAGACGTCGCGCCTTAGCAATCGCTATACCAACTTCCAAGGGTTATTGACCACGCCGGAGCACGATCAACCTGACCACGAGGGTCTGTTTCCTGCGAGCAAACGAAGAACAAGCAAGAAACTGAGATTGCAATCTGGATATTGCGAATATAAGAGGAAAGCTTTATTAATGAAGGTGGGGTTCTGTGACGTCTTGGTCTGGTCGTTGAACACAAACGAAGTACGCGAAGTTGCAGCTATGGCGAACTTTTAATCTAATCAAAACCCAAGGAAAAAGCGACTAGATGGATCTACTTATATAGGAGTAAGGGGTGGCGGCCAAGGAGGTGGGAGGACGTCCCAAGGCAGCCTAAAACTAACCCTAGGTCGTACAAGGCTCATGGGCCCAAGTGGAGGTGATGCAACACCTTTGGACTTATAGTTTGACTCGGATTCTCCTACAGCGTCAGATTGTTTCATTGATAACTCAACGCTCCGGACGAATTTTAAGGTGAATCCTATTGGGTTGGAAAGAGCACGAAATCTACTTTCCAACAAAAAAAGAATCACCCAATTCGGAGTTCGTATGAAAAAGTTCTTGGCGTTTTGAGTCAGGTATGTCTCTGCAGTCCGAATCTGAATCCAGAACGTGAGAGACTTGGACTCTATCTTCTCTTGGCCCAAAAGTGACGTGAGAGGACTTTTTGAACAGCACCTAAACTTCTCTTTTTCCCTTATCTTTATATGTGAATTGTACAAATGTCTCATACACCTGCAATTAGACATGGCACAAAAGTTTGTGAAGTATTTTTGTCGTGGATGACACAAATAAATTATTGCATAGTTTGCATTAGAAATCACCTCACAAATATACATGTATGCAATATTTTTGGTCGTATCCAAGGTAGTCATGTCCTCATCATCCTCCCCTTCTTGAAAACAAAGCCGTCCTCGGCGTTGCTTAATCTGAAATGTGGCTAACAAAAGAGACAAGGTGTACATGTTGTATATGTATATGTCACCCATTTTTACTTCCTTTGGTTTTTGCACATATGACACATGTATACATGAGTAACTTTCATAGTTCATAAAATATAATAAAGCCAAAATATTATCACAAGATGTAGAAGGCATGAAAATATTGCAACTCAGTTTGCACATATAAGTGAAGCTCTTATTCATATCAAAAGATTGACAATGTTCATCATTAAACCATCCCAACATTGGTGAATAAACCTTACTTGCATCAAATTTACATGCTACAACATGCTTAAATAAGGAAACATGCAGTAAGTCATTTGACACAGAATCATCACCAATATTAGAGGTCATATCAAAATGATTAAACATTGGTTCTTTTGCATCAACAGTTAATTCAATGGGTGCACTCAAAATTGTTGGTATTTCAGCTGTTTGATCACATGATGCATTCATGACAGTAACACGATTCTCTAAAATATTCAAATCAATAGGTAACTCAACACATGATGTATTCAAGTTAACTAGGCATGCATCATTCTCATGTGAAAGTGGAAAATATGTACCTTTGTCATTACCTCTTATGATCAACTCAGATGATGTAGGCACTCTCGATGGTGATGTGTCACATGGTGGAGATGATGTAGTCATCGCAACAACGGATGTGGTTGTCATAGTACGCCTAGTAGTTGAAGAAACATCTGTATCAACACTTGGAATGGTCCATAAGATAACACTCTTCATGAATTAGTATCTCTTGAATATCACGGTTTAATCCTCCCCAAAATATATCCATAAAATCTTCTTCACTTTCTTTTAAAAATGAGTGCAACGAGGTAGTTTGTAAATCATCATAATATTTTTTTATGGTGTCACTACCTTGTTTTAAATATTGTAGTTTTTTAATCATGCCACGAGTATAATGAACATCTACGAATCTATCTCTCATGACATGTTTTAAACCATCCCAAGTAGTAGGTATATAATCAGGGTTTAACCGACAGTATTCACTCCACCAAACTAAAGCAAAGCTACTGAAAGTACTAACCGCGGCTTGAAATTTTCCACGCTCATCAAAATTATGGGAAGCAAATATAGCATTAATTTCGTACTCCCATTCAATATATAAATCAGGCCTAAAACGACCAGTAAATGGTGGCATGGAAACATTAACCTGATTATGTGCATTTTGATGTTGTTGCTCCTCTTGTGATGGTTGTTGTATTTTCTTAGGTGATGGCAAATCTCCCACGATCGATGAAGCCCAAGAACTAACAACTCCGGAACCTGCCATGATTAGTAGAAACAAAAAAAAATCGACAATAATGTTCCTATGATCTACTAGGATGTGGTGGTAAAGCGCTCACAGTAAAGCAAATATCAATATCTTACAAGTTCTTACCATGCAGCAGGTGGTGACGGGCAACCAGCGGTGTCAAATAACTCCGAAGATTGAGTAAAGCAATTGCCAGGCGAATGTACATATACACGGTGTAAAAATATGTGGAGCTGGGTTGGCTATATATGGTAGCAAAAGATTAGCAATAATCAATTCAGAGATGCAATGTTGAATACACGCTCAACGACGGTACTGTGCTGGTCCTAGGCTAGACCGGACTAGAGACGCAAGCCTAGAACACTAATGAGGTCACGGCGTAGCACAACTAGCATCAATAAAGGTTATGAAGTAGCTCTGGACAACAAGATATAAGTGAAGATCACAATGGCAGTAAAGATAATGATGAGAAACAACTACCAAGTAGCATATACCAACAATTCTCTCTCCAACTTTACTCTGTAAAAGTTTGTGCCAATTTTATGATAAATTTTCTCAAGAATTGCACTGACTCAAGCTTTCAAATGCAAAAAGAATCACTCAATTCCGAGTTGATATGAGGAGTCAAAAAATTCTAAAACTGGCCTGAAAAACTGGAACAAGCTGTGTTCGCGAACTTCGGAGGGCAAAAAGACCTATTTATAAGCCGATTTTGAGATGTCAAATATTGAACTAGCTTCTGCAACTATTTAGATGCGGCTCGTCGCTAGCTTTAATTTTAGTACTCACGGAGTCAAAACAGACTTCGTATGAAAAAGATATGCCTGTTTTACTTAACACTGCGCAAAACAGATTCCAATCCGAATTCAGCTACGAGATTGAGTCTAGATAGATCCGATTTTTTTTCTTCTCTTTTTTTTCTCACACTTTTTTCTTTTTCTTTCTCTCTTTTTTTTCTCTGACTTTTTTTTAACTTTTTTTCTCTCTTTTTTCTCTCTCCCTCTTTCCAAAACAAACTAGATAAGATGTAGATTGGATCAAGTACAGATGTGAACGACCTCAACTATGATTATGACAATGAACAGTGGGTAGCACGATGTGGAAATTGATGGATGGCATGGTGGACAGCGGAAGGAATAACGATGCAGCGGCGGCGTGACTAATGTGAACAGAACTCGAAACTCTAAACGAACTAGACACTAAGACCAGCAACTGAACACGACGATGCAACCGATAATTCAATAATGCAAACAATGAAAGAAAATTGCAAAGGCTCAGACTGGCTTGGACAAAGGATGAATAGATCTAACTTTTTTTGTGGCATTTTCTTGAACAATAGGTAAGAAAATAAATCTAATCTAGGGAAAACTGGAAATTCTCACCGAACAACCTGAAAACTGATACCACTTGATAGAGGCGAAGGTGTCCCGATGTTTCGATGAGATGGTGGCTATCGTTTTCTGTAGGAGTCGACCTTGACGATCCGACTACGAACGTGCGAGATGTCGCGCCTTAGCAATCGCTATACCAACTTCCAAGGGTTATTGACCACGCCGGAGCACGATCAACCTGACCACGAGGGTCTGTTTCCTGCGAGCAAATGAAGAACAAGCAAGAAATTGAGATTGCAATCTGTATATGGCGAATATAAGAGGAAAGCTTTATTAATGAAGGTGGGGTTCTGTGACGTCTTGGTCTGGTCGTTGAACACAAACGAAGTACGCGAAGTTGCAGCTATGGCGAACTTTTAATCTAAACAAAACCCAAGGAAAAAGTGACTAGATGGATCTACTTATATAGGAGTAAGGGGTGGCGGCCAAGGAGGTGGGAGGACGTCCCAAGGCAGCCTAAAAATAACCCTAGGTCATACAAGGCTCATGGGCCCAAGTGGAGGTGATGCAACACCTTTGGACTTGTAGTTTGACTCGGATTCTGCTGCAGCATCAGATTGTTTCATTGATAACTCAACGCTCCGGATGAATTTTAAGGTGAATCTTATTGGGTTGGAAAGAGCACGAAATCGACTTTCCAACAAAAAAAGAATCACCCAATTCGGAGTCCGTATGAAAAAGTTCGTGGCGTTTTGAGTCAGGTATGTCTATGCAGTCCGAATCTGAATCCAGAACGTGAGAGACTTGGACTCTATCTTCTCTTGGACCAAAAGCGACGTGAGAGGACTTTTTGAATAGCACCTAAACTTCTCTTTTTCCCTTATCTTTATATGTGAATTGTACAAATGTCCCATACACCTGCAATTAGACATGGCACAAAAGTTTGTGAAGTATTTTTGTCGTGGATGACACAAATAAATTATTGCATAGTTTGCATTAGAAATCACCTCACAAATATACATGTATGCAATATTTTTGGTCGTATCCAAGGTAGTCATGTCCTCATCACAAGTCCCAGTGACCGGACGACCGACGCCAACCGGAAGTCCGGTGCCACCTATCCAGAGAAGAAACGTCGGAAGTTTGACGCCCTCCGGACGTCCGAACCCCCGCGAGCGACCGGACGTCCGACACTGCCTGTGCGCAGCCGGGCCTTTGGCCTTGTATCCCTCTCCAACTTACCCCTTCGTGTCTTAGACTATAAATAGACCTCCCCCTCATCCTTTCTAGGGTTAGCAAAGTGATAGCTCATTCTTAGGTGAGCTTTGCTCCTTGTACCACTCCTCCTCTTGAGAGAGAGAAAGAGACTACCACTCCCATGGAGTTCAAGGCCTCCATGTGAGAAGATCCTGCGGGATATCATCGAGGCCCCTCACGGGAAGATCCGTCTAGGATATCATCAAGACCTCCTCATGGAGATGAACTTTACCTAGTATATTTCCTTTTGTTGTTCATGTACCTTGTGGATCTTGTGTGTTTGATTGTCTAGTGGATGTGTGATTGGACTTGTTCTTGAGTGTTTCCCCTTGTGATTTCTCTCCGTTCTTCCCCGAGTTCATCGTGTTCTTCAAGGGAATCCACTCCAATCATGAAAGATCGGCCTACACCGGGTTAGCCCCATATCATGTCTTGAATATGATGACAAGGTAGAAGAGCGGTTGACCATCATGGCTCGGATGTCCTCCTTGAGAGATGCCATTGATGTGTCGAAGTAGTCCCTTGTACATTGTTCGGATTGTCGCAAGTCTGAAGCAAGTAGGTCAATGCGGTCGCCCAATGCTTCATTCTCTTGATGTAAAGCTCTTTGCGCGCCGAAGAGGTGGTTCTTGGTGATGAAGTTGTTCGGGTCGTCGTCTTGTTTGATGAAGAGTGGGTTGGTAGAAGTACTAGGCCTATCCATCATTCCAAGTAAATTTGTGAGTGGGAGAAAGAGAAGAACTATACCAAATGTACCTTGACCGATGTTGAGAATGGATCAATGATCACTCAAATCTGTAGTAAGGAAATAGCACAATTGGTACCAATTCTTGTCGATTCTCACACCTACACAAATAAAAGCTTTTGGTGGAGCTTGGTTAGGATGGTGGACAAAATTTATGCAATTGTTAGTAAGACTCAATAATGTTGGAAAAGATTCACAAATTTGCAAATGCAACAAGTAGACCAAGCAATATGTGGCACATGGAAACACACACACGGAAAGATAGATGGGGTTGTGCAACCAAAAATGAGCTCAAAATGTGGAATCCACAGAAAATGCTCTTGTTGCACAACTCTAGAGAGATGCTAGCACGATTGCACAATAGGCGGATCTGAGACTTGTGCATGACCTACAAGGCAAAAATGCAACGACTTCTATCTCAAGTATGCTTTATGTATGGTGTTCCGGTGATATGATCCAAGATGATCGAGTATGACAATTTTAATTTAGTATGATGCTATGGTTCTTGCTTAAAAGTTCTTTGCTTAAAAGTTTGTTTCGCTCTTTCTCTTTTGAGCTCTTTCTCATGCAAAACTCCATGAACCATGATAGCAATTGCGTATATGCTATGACAACCTTGTGACACAAGTGATGATACCAAGATATGGACACCAAGATGATGATATATGCAATGATCACTAATGTGCACAAGTAATGTTGCCGGCAATACTCAAAGGCTAGTCTCATTGGGTAAGTGACGCAAAAATGGCATTGGGTTATCAATGCAATGGCAAGAATGTATAGTGATGGGATAGCACGATACCAAGATGATATAGACGTTACCGTTCTTGCTTACGGTGAAGGTGTCAAAATGATGAAATGGTCGATGTCGATGACGAAGATGAGCGGCGGTGTTGTCGATGTCGAACCATCCCTAAGTAGCCGAAACACATTAGGAAACGGAAACCACAACTCAAATTCTCAAAAACCAAATGTGGCAAAAATTGTTGGAGGTGGTAGCGGGTTAGTGGTGGTGGTTGCGGAAAGCGATGGTGGTATGCGGAAGTATTGGTGTAGGCCCGGTCAAAATTGGTGAAAGTTAGGCGGGAAAACGGAGCAGTGGAGGTGGTGTTGCTGCCAGGGGCCGGATGTCCGGGCTTGCGGGCCGGATGTCCGGGGGTCACAGGCCGGATGTCCCTGGGTCACGGGCCGGATGTCCGAGCTCTGGGTCCGTGGACGAACTCGGTTGATCTCGATGGAAAGGAAAATTTCGGGGCATAATTCGAGAGATTTCTTGGATGGATTTGGTAGAAAATTTAGGGCAAGCTATATCTACAAGTAACACATCAAATCCACGGATCAAATCCAACTAAACTTCATCACAAAAAAAATTGGGAGGGCTATTTTTGTGGGAATTTTCAAAATTGGGGCAAAATCAACAAAACAAGGCTAGAAAAACGGGGGTAGGGACTCCAAATTCGTGATCAACGTGGCTCTTGATACCAAGATGATGTAGGGTAGAACCCTAGATTCCCGATCTTTCATGATTGGAGCGGATTCCGTGAAGAACACAAGGAAAAACACGAGGGGAAACATGAGAGGATTCACTCAAACCAACAAGATTCGATTACGCATGTGCTAGATCCAAATACATGAATAGATACACGATCCAAAGTCAACAAAGGACGATACAAGTAGCAAGTTCTTCTTCGTGAGGAGGTCTTGAGGGTCTTCCCATGAGGAGTCTTGAATCCACTTGGGGGATCTTCTCCATAGAGGTTGTGAACTCCAATGGAGAAGGGTATCAAGTGGATGAGCAAAGCTCTATCTCTCAAATGAGCTAATCCTTTGCTGACCCTAAAACGAGGGAGGTGGATGAGTATATATAGTCTAGGGGGCGAAGGAATACATGGGCCTCGGCCCTTTACTGTGCGCAGACAGGCGGAGCCAGACGTCCAGGCTTCGGGCCGGATGTCTGGGCTGGCAGGGTCGGTCTCCGACCTCTCTGGATAGGCGGGGTCCGGATATCTGGGCTGGGAGCCGGATTTCCGGGCTGGAGGCCGGATGTCCGGGCTGGGGCTGGATGTTCGGGCCCTGTAGCTTTGGCTGTCGGGCTGTTGCTATAGCGGTGGTCTCCAGGGGCCGGATGTCCGGGTCCTGGGGATTGTTCTTGACTCCTTCCGCTGGTTCTCCTCATCCGTGAACTTGGGACTTGTCCATCTTCATGTGCATCTTCGAGAGGATCCTCTAGGTACCTGATCATGCATAACATTCTGGACTTAGGTAGTAGCCATGTCTCGAGGGGGTCATATGGAATATCACTAAGGAGAGATGGCACCTCGTTCTCGAGGGCTCTAGCTCGTGCTCGAGTCATTGGTCCTCTTGGCACTTGATGAGACGATGGTAGGTCCATGGGGATGACCATAGGATGCTTCGCATCAGAGGCCAAGGAAACTCCTCACTTGTGTAACCGTTTTGGGCTGTGGCCAACTCTCAATAGCTTTAATCTTGGCTTTATCAACTTCAATTTCCTGTGGAGTAACAACATAGCCAACAAAAGATACTCGGTCGGTGCAAAAGGTGCACTTCCCAAGGTTGCCAAACAAACATGCATCACGTAGAGCAATAAAAACAGCACGTAAATGTTCCAAATATTCTTCCAAAGATCTGCTATAAATCAATATATCATCAAAGTAAACTACCACAAATCATCCAATGAAAGCATGTAAAACTTCGTTCATTAATCTCATGAAAGTACTAGGTGCATTAGTTAACCCAAAAGGCATGACTAACCACTCATATAATCCAAACTTAGTTTTAAATGTTGTTTTCCATTCATCTCCCAATTTCATACGAATTTGATGGTATCCACTACGCAAATCAACTTTGGAGAATATTGTAGAGCACTCAATTTATCAAGCATATCATCTAGCCTAGGAATAGGATGATGATAACAAATAGTAATATTATTAATGCCTCTACAATCAACACACATACACGATGTACCATCCTTTTTTGGCACTAGTATAATAGGAACAACACAAGGACTAAGAGATTCACGTATATAACCTTTGTCGAGCAGCTCCTATACTTGACGCATAATCTCCTTCGTCACCTCTGGATTGGTACTCTATGGCGCACAGTTTGGCAGCGAAGCACCGGGAATTAAGTCAATCTCATGCTCAATCCCACAAATAGGTGGTAATCCCGGTGGCAGGTCTTGTGGAAAGATGTCAGTGAACTCCTGCAAAATGTTAGTGATAGCAGGAGGCAAAGAGGAAGTCACGTCGTCGAATGAAAATAATGCCTCTTTGCAGACAAAAGCATAGCAAACAGATTTGCTGACATCTAGATCATCAATATCAGATTTGGTGGCAAGTAAACGTGCACTTTTCAATTTAATTTCAGAAGCAACACTAGATGATTTATTATTAGGATTCATTTGTTACTCAAATTCTTTTGCCACAATCTGATTTTCACTCTTATTTTTCTCCTGGTTTGCTTTATTAGCTCTGTTAATATCATCTTTCAAAATGGAATCAGGAGACATAGGAAGTAAAGTAATATATTTATCCTTATGAACAAGAGTATACTGATTGTTTCTACCATGGTGTACAGAATTTTTATCAAATTGCAATGGTCTACCAAGTAATAAGAAACATGCTTGCATGGGTACCACATCACAATCAACATAATCAGCATAGGTAGAGATACTAAAATGCACACGAACAGTACGTGTTACCTTAACCTTGCCGCTGTTGTTGAACCGTTGGATGTAATAAGGATGTGGATGTGGTCTTGTGGTGAGAGATAGCTTCTCCACCATCTCCATGCTAGCCAAGTTGTTGCAGCTCCCTCCATCTATGATGACATAAACAGAACGTTCCTTCACAACTCCCTTTGTATGGAACAAATTATGCCTCTGATTTTGCTCAGCTTGTGTGACATGCACACTCAAAACACGTTGAGCAACTGAACTTTCATACCTGTCAGCATCTTCAGCAGCCATGTATTGCGTCTCATGATCAGAATCATCTCCACCGTGTTCTTCACTTGTAATAAGAGCCAAAGTCTCCTCATCATAGTCACTAGCGGACTCATACCCACCATCCTTAGTAGCAATCATAACACGCGGAGATTGGCATTCTCTCGCATAATGACCTCTACCCTTACAACGACGACAAATAATATCATGTGTGTGCCCTGTTGATGCCATGGGTGAAGAAGAGCTCTGTGCAGGCCCGGTAGGTGTGCTCTTGGCAGATAGTGGTGGTAATGCCTGCTTTCTTGTATCATGGCTGGAGGTGGCAGCTGACGGAGGTGCCGCTGTAGCAGAATGTGTGGAAGCAGAAGATGCACGCGGTGTCCATGATGAAGGTCGACCTGCAGAAAAATTAGTCCGCGCCAATGCCTGTCGATCCTGCACTTCACGTTCAGCTTTGCAAGCAAGATGGAATAAACGAGTGATATTGTTATACTCCTTCTACTCTAAAATAGTCTGGATCTCTCTATTTAGTCCACCCATAAAACATGCAAGCATAGCTTCATTGTCCTCAACAATACCACATCTAATCATAGCAGTTTGTAATTCCTAATAATATTACTCTACAGAATTTTTTCCTTGTCTTAAACACTGCAATTTTTGAAGTAATTCACGTTGATAATATGGTGGAACCCAACGAGTATGCATAGCAGTTTTCAAAGCAGCCCAAGTAGCTGGAATAGGATATCTACAATGTTCAGACCACCAAACACATGCAAAACTAGTGAAAGCACAAATAGCAGCAGCAACACGTCTTTCCTCGGGATATTGTCAACATGTAAAAGGTTGTTCAGTTTCTAACTCCCAAGTAAGATATATATCAGTAACATATCTACCCTCGAATGGTGGAATATTCAATTTTAGTTTAGGAAGATGGTCATGATCTCGTACCTGAGGTGGTGATGCAGGCCTACCATTGCGATTATTTGCATGTGGATGACCTGGTGGTGGTGCTAGTGGTTGCATGTAGTTCTAATTTTGATCAACCTCATCCTCATAATCGCCCGCGTAATCGTCCTCCTCCGTAGCAGCAGAAGCCATAGAAGTATCAACAACAGTAGCAGCGGCACGAGAAGTTTGGCCAGGCTCAAGAGGAACACGGCTCGCTCGGCGGAGGGCTGTTTCGCGATGTGGAGGTGGTTGTTGTTGTTGCAATGGTGCAGCAGAGGCAGTAGGTGGAGGTAGACACGCAAACACTTCAGCGAACTTGGCATCCAACTTGTTGTCAATTGCCTTCTCAATGTCATCAATCCTCGCTAATGCCCTTGTGATGCAGAGCATCCCAAGGTCATCCCCATGGACTTATCATCGTCTCACCAAGTGCCAAGTGGACCCATGACACGAGCACATGCAAGAGCTCTCGAAACTGAGGTGACATCACTCCTCTCGCAACTCCCTTTCGAATCACATGAGACATGGCTACTACCTCAAATGGAGACACTTTGCATACTCAGGTACCAAGGAGTTAGCCATGGAGAAGCTAAGGAGCAAGGACAATCGGAAGAGGAAGACATGCACGAAGACAGAGAAGAATTCAGCCAAGTTCTAGGCTGGCCGGATGATCCGGACGAGGTCCCGGACGATCCGGACAGAGCCCGGATGGTCCGGACCCCGGTCCGGACGATCCGGCAAATCCACCCGAGAGCACCCGAAGCTGCACCCCGAAGCCGGATCATTCGGACGGAGTCCCGGATCATCCAGACCCAGCCGGATGTCCGGACCCCCCACCAGACATCCGGGCCGGCGCCTGCCTCCTCGCCATGTCCGGACCATCCGGACCATCTCCCGGATCATCCGGGTCCCTGAAGCCCGGATCATCCGGCTCTCCATCCGGATCATCCGGACCCCCGCCTGTGCGCGCGTGTTGGGCCGAGGCCCATGTACCCCCTCGTCCCCTTAGACTATATAAACGACTGCTCCTCCACTTTCCTAGGGTTAGCATAGGTTTAGCTCATTTAAGAGATAGAGCTTTGCTCATCCATTTGGTTCTACTCCATCGAGAGACCGCAGCCTCTACGGAGAAGATCCATCGATTGGATTCAAGACCCCTCACGGGAAGACCCCTCAAGACCTCCTCACAGAGAAGAACTTGCTACTTTATCGTCCATTGTTGACTTTGGATCGTGTATCTCTTCGTGTATTCGGATCTAGCACACGTGTAATCGAATCTCGTTGGTTTGAGTGAATCCTCTCGTGTTTTCCCTCGTGTTCTTCATGTTCTTCGCGGGATCAACTCCAATCGTGAAAGATCAGGCATCTCGGGTTCTACCCTACATCATCTTGGTATCATGAGCCACGTTGATCATGAATTTGGAGCCTCCCCCACCATTTTCTAGCCTTCTTTTGCTTGATTTCGTCCTAAAATCCGAAAATCCCCACAAAAATAGCCCCAAATTTTTTTGTGATTTGTTGGTATGATGAAGTTTTGTTGATTTTGATCCATGGATTCTTTGTGTTGCAAGTGGATCTTACCTCTCCCCACCATCTCCACCACGAAACCCATCAAAAATCCCCGAAATCCTCAAAAATTTTGCCGTTTTCGAGTTCATCTGGAGCCATCCCTGTGTGCAGTTGACCTGCCCGGATCATCCGGATCCGCCCGGATCATCCAGCTCCTGGCCCGGATCATCCGGCTACCTCTGCCGAAACTGCATTTTCTGTAGTTTTTCTTCATCACCATTTTCGCCACCGCATACCTACCCCGACCACCACCATACCACTTCCGCTACCCCACTCAACATACCCGACCGTACCACCGCTTTCTGTTACCACCATTTGACATTTGCTTTGAGAATTTGAGTTGTGGTTCATCGTTTCCTACGGTGTGTCGGCTAACTAGGAACGGTTTGACTTCGTCATCACCACCGCTCATCTTCGCCAAGGACTCGACATCGACAACGACCACTTCTCAACCTTGACACCCTCAACCGTAAGCAAGGATGGTAACTTCGACGACACCTTTGTGTACTCCTTGCCATTACATTGATAACCTCATAGCCCATTTTGCGTCACTTACCCATCGAGACTAGCCATTTGAGTATTGCCGGCAACGTTACTTGTGCACATTAGTGATCATAGTTCCCATTGCATACATACCATATCATATTGGTACAAAAATATTGATATCATCTCTTGTGTCACAAGGTTGTCACCGCATACACACAATTGCTATCTTGGTTCGTGAAGTTTTGCATAAGTGGCCACCAAAAGAGCTCAAAAGAGAAAGAGCCAACAAGCTTTTAAGCAAAAGAGAAAGGTAAGCAAAGAGCTTCTAAGCAAGAACCATAGCATCGTACTACATTAAGATTGTCATACTCGATCATCTCGGATCATATCACCGGAACACCATACTTATAGCATACTTGGGATAGAAGTCATTGCATTTTTTCTTTATAGGTTGTGCACAAGTCTCGTATCCGCCTATTGTGCAATCGTGCTAGCGTCTCTCTTGTGTTGTGCAACAAGAGCATTTTCCGTGGAATCCACATTTTGAGCTCATTTTTGGTTGCACGACCCCACTTATGTATCCGTGTGTGTGTTTTCATGTGCCACATCTTGCTATTGGTCTACTTGTTGCATTTGTGAATTTGCGAATCTTTTTCAACATTATTGATTCTTGCTAACATTCACATAAATTTTGAGCCACCAAGCTCCACCAAAGGCTTTATTTGTGTATGTGTGAGAGATTGACGAGATACGGTACCAATTGTGCTATTTCCTTGCTACACTATTGAGTGATCATTGATCCATTCTCAACATCAGTCAAGGTACATTTGGTATAGTTCTTTCCTTTCTTCGACTCACATATTTGCTTTGAATGATGGATAGGCCAAGTACTTCTACCAACCCACTCTTCATAGAGCAAGACGACGACCCGAATAACTACATCACCAAGAACCACCTTTTCGGCATGCAACGAGCTTTGCATCAAGAACAACAAGCATTGAGCGACCGCATCGACAACCTCGCCACCGACTTGCGACATTCTGAACAACATACAAGAGACTACTTCGACAACAAGCTCGACGAACAAAAAAAAGAGAGCAATGCAAGAATGGACGAGATTCGTGCCTTGTTGGTCAACCGTTCTTCTACCACTTCGTCCTATTCAAGATGGAGCCGCTCGAGTAGACACTCCTACGACACAATCTCCGATTCAAGTACACCGACATCGAACACTCTTCATCGCGCCGTGCGCCAAGACTGTCAAGCAAACCGCAATCCTCTATACGATAATGATCCACAAGAGCAACTTGAAGTGCAAGAACGTCGGCCTCAAATAAATCAAGCTACCCTTGCGCAAGCACAAGAAAGGCAACGCCAACGCCAACAAGAGGAAGCAAGCAAGAACGCCAATGACTACGAGAGCAAATGCAAGAGAGCCAACGCCAACATCAAGACGAGCAAGACGCCGAAGCTCTCCGTCAACAACAACTACGACATGAAGCACAAGCCCTTGAGGCGCAACGTGCACTACGTGACACCAATCATGCCATCGCCGCCCGTAACCGACGTGTTCAAGAAGAAGAACAAGCACTTCACGAAGAAGTCCAAGAGCGACGACATCAAGCATGATTGCAACGACAATCTCCACAAACTCCACCACAAGCTCGACAAGAACCACAAGTTCGCCATGAGCAACAAGACAATGGAAATCCTCCACATCAAGGGCATCATCACCCTCGACCACAACACAATGAAGAGCAAGGCTACTGCAAGCTCAAATTCACCATGCCCAAGTTCACCGGAAGCAATGATCCCGAAGAGTATCTTTCATGGGCATTGAAGGTTGACAAGATCTTTCGGTTGCACAACTATGAGGAAGAGAAGAAGATCGCCATGGCATCCCTTGAGTTCCAAGACTACATCCTAATTTGGTGGGAGCAAGTCATTGAGCGCCGCGAGGCAAGAAGTGAACCACCCACCACAAATTGGGCGCAAATGAAGGATGTCATGAGAGCGTGCTTTGTACCAACCTATACAACCGCGACCTCTTCAAGAAATTACAACTCCTCAATCAGGGAACAAAGAGCATTGAAGAGTACTACAAGGAAATGGAGATTGCCATGATACGAGCCAATGTCACGGAAGATGATGAGCAAACTATGGCACATTTCTTGAATGGACTAAATCACCCTATCAAGAAGATCGCCGAATTTCAACCTTACTCCAACCTCATCAAGCTAGTGCATCAAGCCACAAAGGCGGAGCGACAAGTGCAAGATGACTTCAAGTACGCCAAGTACTCTTCCAAGAACTACAGCTCCAACAACCAAGCTTCAATGACTCCACCTTCTACAAGCAACGGCGACAAGTCAAGTTACAAGAAAACTTCGACATCCTCAAGTCGTCCTCCTACTACAAGCAACTCCAAGCTGAGAGCTTCATCATGTACAACTCCACCGGATGAGACCATAAAGACAAGTTCCATCAAGTGCTTCACATGCGGCGGCCGAGGCCACAAGTCCTTCGAGTGCACCAACAAGCATACCATGATCCTCAACGACGATGGAACCTATGACTCCATGAGTGAAGAGGAAATGGAAGCCCTTGAGCAAGTGGCCATGCACCGGCGCGTGAATGAGGATGAAGATGATCAAGTCTTTTGTGTCGAAGATTCGAGCCCCGCTCTCGTTGTCTCCAAAGTCTTGACACTTCAACAACAACAAGACGAAGACCAAAGATGCCATATCTTCCACACCAAGGCAGGCATCAGTGGAAGGTCCGTGAAGGTCATCATCGACGGAGAAAGTTGCCATAACTTGGTAAGTGAAGAACTATGCTCCAAGCTCCAATTGGTCAAGATGAAGCACCCTCGCCCCTACAAGGTCCAATGGCTTAGCGACTCCGGCACTATCCAAGTAGAGCACATGGTGCAAGTTTCCTTCAAGATAGGAGCATACGAAGACACTTTGGAGTGTGATGTCGTTCCGATGTGATGTAGGGTAGAACCCTAGATGCCTGATCTTTCACGATTGGAGCTAATCCCGCGGATGAACACGAAGAACACGAGGGGAAAACATGAGGGGAAACACGAGAGGATTCACTCAAACCAACAAGATTCGATTACACATGTGCTAGATCCTCGAAACACAAAGAGATACATGATCCACGATCAACAAAGGACGATACAAGTAGCTAGTTCATCTCCGTGAGGAGGTCTTGAGGGGTCTTCCCATGAGGGGTCTTGAATCCACTTGGGGGATCTTCTCTGTAGAGGTTGTGAACTCCAATGGAGAAGGGTATCAAGTGGATGAGCAAAGCTATATCTCTCAAATGAGCTAATCCTTTGCTAACCCTCAAATGGTGGAGGTGGGGGAGTATATATAGTCTAGGGTCACGGAGGGGTAAGTGAGGGGCGAAACAGGTACATGGGCTTCGGCCCGAGTGTCTGCGCGCAGGCAGGGCCGGAAGTTCCAGGGACGGCCAGAAGGCCCGGGCGCCGGAGGTTCCGGGCGAGGGTCCAGGCCTGGTACGGGCTATCCAGAGAGTTGGCATGGTCCGGGACAGCGTCGATGTAGCAGGGCCGGAGGTTCCGGGCTGGCCGGAAGGTTCGGGGGCCGGAGGTTTCGGGCTGAGGCCGGAAGTTCCAGGCTTGGCAGAAACTCTTCAGAAGTCTTGATGCTGCCCATTCTTCCTCCTTCAGTCCTTGGTTCCTGAGCACATGTAGTGTCTTTGCATTAGGTAGCAACCATGTCTCGCGTGAATGGAAAAGGGGAGGACTTAGGAACGAGTTCACCTTGTGTCCCATGGCGTATGCTCGAGGTCGAGGTCTCGTCGTAGTGTACATGGGGATGATCGTAGGATGCTCCGCATCATCTCCCCCCCCCCTTGGGAAAGATACGACCTCGGATCGTAAACCTCATCACCATGGAAACGGTTGTCATGGACGAACTTGTAGTTGGACGGAGTTGAAGACATGGCACAATCCAAGTACTCCAAGGTGTCGCCAGAGTGGTATACATGCAAAAAGAGCAAACACAAACGACACTCAGAAATATAATGGTTAGTGCAGACAAGGTGTCCATCAAGTAAACATGAGTCTGTTCGGCAAGATTGATCATGACAAGGTGCATGAAGCTTAGCCAAATGATATACAATGACATGTAAAGCATTCATGTTGTGAAATTCATTTGTTGTATGCACAAAGGTGTTGGGAATATGATTAATGCGACCATTGTCCAAAATGATTACATAATGGGACGCTGTATCAAAAGCATGAACATGGTAATTGGTGCTCAATGTGATTATGTTATCATGAAATTGATGGTAGGTAATGTGATCATTATGTATGAATATGCCATCAAGGAAGATCACAACAAATTTGCTAAGGAAATGCACAAGCTCATATATCATGGAAGACATGGTAATACAAGATGCAACAAGGCAATCATAATGTGAGTCAATCCATGCATAAGATGCAAATTTGTCATGGGTAGTGTTGTACCATGGCTCGATGTCGTGGCATAAGTGGTGGTACGGTGGTGCTTCCAAAGTAGGTGAGCACTTCTCAACTTGAAGGTCCATAGGGTCCATCTCCAATGTCGGTCCTCCATCCAATAGATGGATCATGTAGACAACAAGAAGGAGGCAACAATGAAAGAATGACCCATCCAATATGCATATTTGAAGATGGCTCAAAGGGAAGGAGTTCACCTTTAGTAGTTTCTCGAAAATGTTGGTGTCGCACATCATGTACGCCTTCACATAACCAATATGTCTTGTGATGGTACCGCCTTGTGAATCCCTCAAAATGAAAGAACATGACAAACACTCGGAAAAACAAATGAGGTTAGCAGAAATGCAAAACCAAACATTCGTGTGATGAAATACCCAACAAGTGTTTTCATCATTCCTATCATAAGAAAGTACCAGGGTGTAGGGTATGGTATGTAGCCAGATGATGCGAGAACAACCAAAGACAAGAAGCTCAATCAAATAATCATGCGTCACATGTAAGGTATCCAAGTCTCCAAGATCAATAAGCATAGCATGGTTACACTCACTACAAGGCAATATGAGAGAAGCAACTAATGGAAACAATTGACAATGAGCAAGATAAATCATGTGAGAGGCATGAATATATACGCTATCAACCCAATGCAATGAGCAATTATGTATCATGGGTGATGCGACAAAGCAAGTGATCATAGGAAACAAGTCATGCAAGCTAGTAGTGCGAAGATGCAACATACTAGAGGTAATCATGGCAATCATGCCATGTGTGCAAATAGTGAGCATATATAATGCACATGACATGTCACAAGCATGAGGTACAAGGAAAACATGGTAATAGCAACAAGGATCTCCACCGAGCATGAAAATACACATAGAAGTATTATAATGGTGGCTCATTGGTAAATGAAAACAAGGGTCACAATTGCATGGCAAAGGCATGGAAAGAGGCATAACATGCAAAGTGAACATGATACAATGGGCATAAAGTAACAAGTGGTATATAGCCCATAGCCATGTGAGAGCCAAGGAAAAGAGATGCGCGTAGTCCTTGCATGAAAAGAACGGTGGTAAGGATAGTCCACGGGATCCCAAGTCATCGTTGCTCTCAAGAGCTTGTTTCATCAACTCTTGGGATTGAGAGGTTGACGAGTATATGTGAGTACCTACACAAAACAAAGGCAAAGGGAAAATTGTGTGTGCATGGTATATGTACACATCATCCATCATGATGCATACGTGCATGTGTTGGTTAGCACAAAATATCGAATGCTCAAATAAATGAGTTGCGTGATAGAAACATGTCATCCATCATGAGAGATTTGTTATTATGTATAGCATAATGGAGACTCAAATTGTGTAATGCGTCATGAGAAACATGTAGAGCATTTTTATTCATGGAATGCATATGGTGCACACAATTATGGGAATCATGCAAAGTATGGAATGCATCAAAATAGCCGAATATGTATGAGGAAACTATGGGGGTCTCCTCATGAGCATTAGTGGAAACATCACATGGAGAATATTGACAACATCGGAAACAAAGCATATTCGAAACAAATGGGATCATGGCATGGCATAGTAGATGAATTGCACAAATTTTGCAAAGGTAGCATAGCAATATCATCGCATGAAAAACAAAAGCCAATGACCATCATCTCGTCATCTATGGCCTAAGTGCAAATGGGATTTATTTTAATGGGGCATGTATAGTTACTATGTTGAGATTGTAATGATGAAATATAGGAGATCTCACTCATAGCATATGACAAGTTTAACGGAGTGTCAAACATGACGTGACCAATAGAATTTTCACAAGATATCCAATGGAGCATAGCATCACAACTAGGCAACTCGACATGCTCATCATCATATTCATCATAAATTGGTAAGTCATGACATGAGGAAGTCGCACTAGCATGAAGCATGGTAATAGGTGTGTCAACATCATGCAAGCAATCATTGGTAAGATAGTCCACTAGTGGGACAAGTGAAGCACCATCACCTATGTTACCTTTAGAGCTCCACTCATGTGTTGTAGGTGAGGTTGCCAAAATTGACACTTGGTCAAGAGCTTCATCAACTTGATGGTACCATGTGGGAGGTGCAATATCATCCATCATCGGTTTCCCCATTGGAGGGATGGACTCGTCGAGGGTAGGCATGTCGTCATGTAGGAGACCTAGCACCAAAGAAAACACACTCGGAGTAGAGGTTAAGTTGTTAGAAATCATAGTGGCCTCACGTGCCCTCTCAACTACCTCACTCATTAAGTGTTGTGGCTCACTCACTCCCTCTTGGATGCTCACACTCATATTGTTGGTGGAGTCACTCAAATGGCTCTCAATCTCATATAGGATGTGTGGCATGCTCTTGTGTGCGGGCCTAGTGATGGTCACACTCATCCTCTCATAGTAAATGCTCTCAATGTCACATATGGTGGAGTCACTCATGTCACTCAAGTGGTGGTGGCTCTCCTCACATGACAATTGGGGCATCTCCTCATATGTGGGTGTCAGATAGATATAGGTGCAAATGTCTCCATGCTCAACTCCTATCGCTGCCTTGGTTGGAAGGATAGTCCCATGCTCAACCTCCTCATCCATAACGCCTCCAAAGATGAATGCCGTAGGAAGTGGCAAATCATCACTAGCATCCGAGACCAAAGAGAGTGTCTCATGTGCGGTCTCGTGGCTAGACTTGGAGTATGAGTCCCATTGGGGCGTCGTCTTCATGTTGTTGAAGAGGTTCGCACTCGTCGCCGTGGTCGAAGGGGACGGCCCTTGCTCGACCGTCTTGTCGTCGTGTTGTGGTAGGTGGCCCATATGATGTGGCACCTCGTAGATTGTCTCCATGACCGAAGGGAATATCCCATGCTCAGCCATCTTCTTTGAGGGGCTTCTGAAGATGGAAGTGTCGCCCTCGCTTGTAGGTGGTCGCCTTGGACTTGAAGATGTCGATGTAGGCGTAACTCATGGGAAGTAGGCGAAGATGCCGTACGTCCAAAGGCGAAGATGCCTTGATAACACTTGGCGAAGATGCCAAAGTGGTGGTGGTAGCCGTAGCTTCATCTTGGTGGTGCTTGTCTCACGGTCTTCTCTTGTGCTGATGAAGGTTGGCCGTAGCTTGATGTAGAGCTTGTTGCGACTTGTAGGTTTGCGCATCTCGAGCATCTTCATGTTGATGTTGTCATTGTCGAACTTGAGCTCGTAGTAGATGTCGTTCGTCGTCGTCGTGCACATGATGCTTGGAGGTGACTTGCCCTTCATGATGATGTGGATCACGAATGTGATGATGGTCGCCATGTAGATGTGGACATGGATAACTTGTGCTTGCATCGCGTGGGCGCTCCGAAGATGTTCTACTTGCTCGCCGCTGCCTTGAAGATGACGAAAGCAAAGAACAGTTGACCAACAAGGCCCGAATCTCCTCCATCCGTGCATCTTTCTCCTCCTTTAGTGTAGAAAGCTTGTTGTTGAAGTACTCCCTTTTCCTTGCTTCGAAGTGACGGATGTCGATGGCGAGGTTGTCGACGCACTTTCGCAAAGTAGATTGTGCGTCTTGCATTTGTTGTTGTAGACCGAAGATGGTCATTTTGGTGATTGTAGTTGTTCTTGCTGTTGTTGTCGTGGAAGACCGAAGATGAAATGCCTTGCCTATACATCACAAGACTCGAGCAAATGTGAGTGGGAGAAAGAGAAGAACTAGACCAAATGTACCTTATCCAAAGTTGAAAATGGATCAATGATCACTCAATAGTGTAGCAAGGAAATAGCACAATTGGTATCAGATCTTGTCAATTCTCACACCTACACAAGTAAGGCTTATGGAGGAGCTCGGTGAGGATAGTGGCACAAAATTTTGTTGTAAAATGTTAGCAAGAGTCAATAATGTTGAAAGAGATTCACAAATTCGCAAGTGCAACAAGTAGACCAATAGCAATATGGGGCACATGAAAAAACACACACAGATAGATAAATGGGGTCGTGCAACCAAGGAATGAGCACAAAATGTGGAACCCACGGAAAATGCTCGTGTTGCACAACTCTAGAGAGACACTAGCACGATTGCTCAATAGGCGGATACGACACTTGTACACGACCTATAAGATGCAAAATGGATAAACTTTCTATCGCAAGTATGTTATGTATGTATGGTTCCCGGTGTTGTATTCACAATGATCCAAGATGATTAATGATGGCATATGATATATAATGTGGAAATGCTATGGCTATTGCTTACAAGCTCTTTTTTCACTCTTTCTTTTTCTTAAAAGCTTATTCTTTTTTTTATATGGCCACTTTGGCAAAATGCACAAACCAAGATAGCAATTGTGTATATGCGGGAAGAAGCTTGTGACACAAGAGATGATATGATACCAAGATGATACCAATATGATATGGTATGTATGCAATGGAAGGTGTAGATCGATGATCACTAATGTGCACAAGTAACGTTGCCGGCAATACTCAAATGGCTAGTCTCGATAGGCAAGTGACGCAAAATGGGCTAGGGGTTATCAATGTAATTGCAAGGGGAATATACAATGGTGTCATTGAGGTTACCGTCCTTATGTATGATGACGACCTCGTGGCGATGATGAGTGGCGGTGTTCTCAATGTTGAACTGTTCCTAATTAGCCGAAACACCTTAGGAAACAGAAAAACCACGAACTCAAAATCTCTAAGGCAAATGTCAAATGGTGGTAGCGAGAAAGCGGTGGCGGTTGCAGAAGTATCGGTGGAAACCCGGTCAAAATGGGTTAAGGTGGCGGAAGAGTATGGTGGACTATACACGGTGTTGGAGTTGAAAGCACGGTCCCTAAGTAGCTGAAACACCTTAGGAGACACAACTCATAACACAAACAAAATTGGGTTAAGTTGGGGTGGCGGAAGTGTATGTTGGGCAAGCCTATGCGGAAGTTATGGTGGTGGTTGATGAAGAAGCAACCGTCCCTAAGTAGCCAAAACACTTTAGGAGACTCAAATCACTACTTAAGCAACCACAAATGCAATGGGGATCAAAATGGGTTAGGTTGCGGAAGGCTATGGTGGTATGGCGCATGATATGGTGGAAGGCCTAGGCAAAGATGCCAAAGTTCCGAAAACTTGATGGGGTCAAAAGGTGGTGAAACAAATGTGAGGACGTTGGGCATGTCGATAGCTTCAAAACGAGCCAAAGAACACTCAAATCGGAGTTCGGAGCGAAATGTTGTGACCAAAATGGTGAAGAAAGGCGATGCTGAAATTTCGGGGAAAGTCTCTGGTTAGGCCGAAAGTTCCGGGCCTAGGGCCGGAAGTTCTGGGCTCCGGAAGTTCCGGGGGGTAGTTGGAAGTTCCGGGGGTCACGGAAAATGTGCGGGGAGTCTGTGGATTTTTTGGGTAAACTCTCTGGTTAGCCCGGAAGTTCCGGGGTAAGGACGGAAGTTCCGGGGGACGGAAGTTCCGAGGGATGCCGGAAGTTCCGGGGGTCGTGGAATTTCTTCTGGGACAAACCCTAAATTCTGGATCTGAGAACGGGAGTGGAAAAACACGATTTCACAGGTCAAAATTGAGAAGATTTCGTTGATGGAAATGGGGGAAAAGATGGGGAAGGCTAGATCCACTTGAAACATAACGAATCTATGGATCAAAATCAACAAAACATCATCAAACCAATAAATCACAAAAAAAAATTGGGGGCTATTTTCGGTGGGGATTTTTTAATTTAGGACAAAATCAAGCAAATCAAGGCTAGAAACAGAGGGGGGAGACTCCAAATTCGTGATCAACGTGGCTCATGATACCAAGATGATGTAGGGTAGAACCCTAGATGCCCGATCTTTCACGATTGGAGAGGATCCCGCAGATGAACATGAAGAACACAAGGGGAAAACACGAGGGAAAACATGAGAGGATTCACTCAAACCAACAAGATTCGATTACACATGTGCTAGATCCTCGAAACACAAAGAGATACATGATCCACGATCAACAAAGGATGATACAAGTAGCTAGTTCATCTTCGTGAGGAGGTCTTGAGGGGTCTTGAATCCACTTGGGGGATCTTCTCCGTAGAGGTCGTGAACTCCAATGGAGAAGGGTACCAAGTGGATGATCAAAGCTCTATCTCTCAAATGAGCTAATCCTTTGCTAACCCTCAAATGGTGGAGGTGGAGGAGTATATATAGTCTAGGATCACATAGGGGTAAGTGAGGGGCGAAACAGGTACATGGGCTTCGGCCCGAGTGTCTGCGCGCAGGCAGGGCCGGAAGTTCCGGGGACGGCCAGAAGGTCCAGGCACCGGAGGTTCCGGGCAAGGGTCCGGGCATGGTCCGGGCTATCCAGAGAGTTGGCACGGTCCGGGACTGCATCGGTGTAGCAGGGCCAGAGGTTCCGGGCTAGCCGGAAGGTCCGGGGGCCGGAGGTTCCGAGCTGAGGCCGGAAGTTCCGGGCTTGGCAGAAACCTTGCACAAGTCTTGATGCTGGCCGTTCTTCCTCCTTCAGTCCTTGGTTCATGTAGTGTCTTTGCATTAGGTAGCAACCATGTCTCCCGTGAATGGAAAAGGGGAGGACTTAGGAACGAGTTCACCTTGTGTCCCATGGCATATGCTCGAGGTCGAGGTCTTGTTGTAGTGTACATGGGGATGATCATAGGATGCTTCGCATCACGATGTCCTTTTGCCATCTCCTACTTGGACGACCATGGCAATTTGACTGAGGTGTCATCCACAATGGACGAACCAATCACTATATCTTCAAGATGAAGGGAAAGGAGTACGTGCTATGACCTATGTCACCAAGCCAAGTGATCGCCAACAGGCAAGCAACCGCACATCGTGGAGAGAATAGTGAGAGAGTGAGCCACCCAAAAGGGAGTGAGAGCCACAAGCCCAAAATGAGTGTCTCCATGATGAGAGGCAAGAAAAATCTAGTGCTATTCGCTACCAAAAGTGAGATGAGAGAAGTGTGTGAGAACACATCAAGTGTTATGCACTATGTCCTCTTGTGCAAGGACGAGGCAACAAAGACTAACACCTCTCACAATCTACCTTTAGTGTTATCTTCTCTATTGCAGGAATTCCAATATGTATTCCCCGACGAGCTACCTCCGGGTCTGCCTCCCCTTCGAGGCATCGAACACCGCATCGACCTCATCCCCGGAGCACCTCTTCCTAACAAGGCACCATACGGAGTCAATCCTGAAGAAACTAAGGAGATCCAACGGCAAGTACAAAAACTCATCAACAACGGCCATGTACGAGAAAGCTTGAGCCCATGTGCCGTTTCGGTAATCCTTGTTCCCAAGAAAGATGGTACATATCACATGTGTTCCGATTGTCGTCCAATCAATGCTATCACCATTCGCTATAGATATCCTATTCCATGCCTTGATGATATGTTTGATGAGCTTAGCGGAGCCACTATTTTTCTCTAAAATTGATCTTAAAAGTGGCTATTACCAAATCCGCATACAAGAAGGTGATGAACGGAAAACCGCATTTAAGATCAAATTTGGCTTATATGAATGGCTTGTTATGCCAATGGGATTATCTGAAGCACACGGTACTTTCATGCGAGTCATGCATTTTGTTCTTAGGCCATACATTGGTGTATTTGTTGTCGTCTACTTTGACGATATTCTTGTATTTAGCAAATCTCTCAAAGATCATGTCACCCATCTTAGAATGGTTTTGCAAACTCTTAGAAAAGAGCGCCTTTATGCTAATATGGACGAATGCCTTTTTGGTGTTGATAAGGTTGTTTTCTTGGGTTTCGTCGCGTCTTCTAAGAGTGTTCATGTAGATGAATCTAAGATAAATGCTATTAAAACTTGGCCCTAACCATCCAATTTGCAACAAGTGCAAAGTTTCCTTGGCTTAGCCGGTTTCTATCATCGATTTGTTAAGGATTTTAGCACCATTGCATCTCCCTTGCATGCCTTGAGTAAGAAGAATGCACCTTTTGTTTGGGGACCATCCCAAGATACCACATTTAATGAACTTAAAAATTTGCATACTCATGCTCTCATGCTTGCATTACCCAATTTTGACAAAACTTTCGAAGTTCATTACGATGCTAGCGGTAATGGCATAGGAGGTGTGTTAATGCAAGAGAAGTGCCCCATATCTTTCCCACAAATGCATGCTTGTTACTATACTTGAATTGAATGTCATTGGCTTTGAGCACATAAAAGACTTGTATGCACATGATCCTACTTTTGCTATTCCATATGCCAAATGTTTGATGCATACATCTTGGGAACGCTATTACATCAAAGATGATTATCTTATGAGAGCTAACAAACTATGTATTCCCGAGTCTTCTCTTCGTTTGTTACTTTTGCAAGAATCTCATGGAGGAGGACTTATGGGACACTTCGGACTCGACAAGACATTTGCTACGCTCTCCAAGAACTACTTTTGGCCCAAGATGTTCCGCGACGTCTCACGTTTCACAAACCGATGCTCTACATGTCGCAAAGCTAAGTCTAAAGCTCAATTTCATGGTCTCTATATGCCACTTCCAATTCCATATCACCCATGGGAAGATATTAGTATGGACTTTGTGCTTGGTTTGCCTAGAACTATAAACGGCAAAGATTCCGTGTTTGATGTTGTGGACCGATTCTCTAAAATGGCTCATTTCATCCCATGCAACAAGATAGACGATGCTTCACATGTTGCAAATCTTTTTTGTAGAGAAATCTTGCACCTACATGGCGTGCCAAAGATTATTGTCTCGGACCGCGACATCAAGTTCTTAAGCTACTTTTGGAAGACCTTGTGCGCCAAGCTCGGAATCAAGCTCTTGTTCTCTTCGGCATACCATCCACAAACCGATGGCCAAACGGAGGTCACGAACCGGATGCTATCTACTCTCCTACGCGTATTGATCAAGAAGAACACCAAGGAGTGGGAAGAGTGCCTACCCATCACCGAGTACACCTACAACCGCGCAAGACATTCGACTACCGGCAAGTCCCCCTTCAAGGTCGTCTACGGCTTCAATCCTTTGTCCCCATTGGACATTCTACCTATACCACTACAAGAGCGCATCAACATGGACGCGAGCGCTAGAGCGAGCTATCTCCATAAGGTGCATGAAGATAAAAGGAACACCATCGAGCGACAAGTACAACGACTCGCGACCAAGTTCAACATCAACATGCAACCCATGGTATTCCACATTGGAGATCTTGTGTGGCTACACCTTCGCAAGGACCGCTTCCCCAACGAACGCAAGTCCAAGCTTCTACCTTGAGCCGATGGACCCTTCAAGGTGCTCGAACGGTACAACAACAACGCCTACAAGATCGACATCCCACGCGACAAGTACAATGTGAGTGATATCTTCAATGTCAAGGATCTTTCTCCCTACCATGGTGATGAAGATTTTGATCTGAGGTCGGATCTTTCCCAAGGGAGGGAGATGATGCGGAGCATCCCAAGGTCATCCCCATGGTCTTATCATCATCTCACCAAGTGCCAAGTGGACCCATGACACGAGCACGTGCAAGAGCTGTCGAAACCAAGGTGACATCACTCCTCTCGCAACTCCCTTTCGAATCACATGAGACATGGCTACTACCTCAAATGGAGACACTTTGCATACTCAGGTACCAAGGAGTTAGCCATGGAGAAGCTAAGGAGCAAGGAGGATCAGAAGAGGAAGACATGCGCGAAGACGAAGAAGAATTCAGCCAAGTCCCAGGCTGGCCGGATGATCCGGACAGAGCCCGGACGATCCGGACCCCTATCCGGACGATCCAGCAAATCCACCCGAGAGCACCCGAAGCTGCACCCCGAAGCCGGATCATCCGGCCGGAGTCCCAAATCATTCGGACCTAGCCGGACATCCGGACCCCCCTCCGGACATCCGGGCCGCTGCCTGCCTCCTTGCCACGTCCAGACCATCTCCCGGATCATCCGGGTCCTTGAAGCCCGGATCATCCGGCTCTCCATCCGGACCCCCGCCTGTGCGTGCGTGTTGGGCCGAGGCCCATGTACCCATTCGTCCCGTTAGCCTATATAAATGACTCCTCCACATTTCTAGGGTTAGTGTTGGGGATATAACCCCGAGGTGTGACCCGCCCAGGAGGGGTTGGGTTACACCATTGGCGACTCAATGGAGAAGGCCCAGGTAGGCCCAAAAAGATAGTGTGAAGACGGTGGCTCAAGAGGAGGGCCTGATGCTGGCCCAAGACCAGGACGTGTGAACCGCTATATGGTAGCGTGCCTCGTAAGGCAAGGCGACTTAGAAACCAGGCCGGTCACATTGTGTGATCCAGCTCGGACTCTTGTAAGGCCTCGGGCCTCGACCTGTGTATATAAAGGCGAGACCCGGTGGCGGGTTAACTCAAGAAACAACGGATCGATAGCTAGGTCAAGCATGATCGCTACCTTGTAATCGAAACCCAAGCAATACAACTAGAAGCAGGACGTAGGCTTTACCTCATTGTGATGGGCCGAACCTGGGTAAACCTTTGTGTCCTTTGTCCCATCTAATACCTTCAAGCTAACCTACGTTGCGATGGGTCCACACCTAAGTCCTTTCATAAGGGCATCTGCCATGTTAAATCCATGACAGTTGGCGCCCACCGTGGGGTCAGAGCATGGTGGTTTCGAGTTCTTGAAGGGCAGCTTCTCAGGGATCGAAGGATATGCCGTGGGTCGGATGACTAAGAGTCGTCGCGACAAGATCTACATTGACGACGCTGGTTGGGGCCCTAAGGCCGACTCAATCGAGTACGGGTACCGGGTCCCCTTTGGCGGAATTCACGTCTTCATCGGCAAGATTGGCGAGTCAGAGCCTGAGTCGGACACCTGCACTGACATCATCGAGACGGCTCAGCGCGCGTGACCCGCCAGGGTTCAACCTAGCCGGAAGCACGTCTTTGTTGGCTTTGTTCATGGGGCGGATCTTGAGGAAGGTTCTGCATCGGCTGGTGAGACGGCCATCTATTCAGGTGATGAGTCCTCGGCCGGAGAAACCGAGTCAATTTATCAGCTTCAGGATGGCGGGCTTGGGGGCTATTCCGATGGTGATAGTATTCCGGACCCTTATGAGCCACCAAGCAGGGCTGCTATTTTTATGGCAGGTACGCAGCCGGCTCTAAACTCATCAACAGCTGCTGCTATGACGTCCGGTTCAACTACTGCCGCGATGGTCGGAGCAAGCGGTTCGGCTCGGCCGCCTGATACGTCTCCAATGTATCTATAATTTTTGATTGTTCCATGCTATTATATTATCTGTTTTGGATGTTTTATATGCATTAATATGCTATTTTATATTATTTTTGGGATTAACCTATTAACCTAGAGCGCAGTGCCAGTTTCTGTTTTTTCCTTGTTTTTGAGTTTCGCAGAAAAGGAATACCAAACGGAATAAAACTTTCGCGATGATTTTTCTTGGACCAGAAGGAAACCAGGAGACTTGGAGATGAAGTCCGAGGAGCCAAGAGGCAGCCACAAGGATGGAGGGCGCGCCCAGGGGGTAGGGCGCGCCCCCCACCCTTGTGGGCCCCTCGTGCACCTCCTGACCTAATTCTTTCGCCTATATATACTCATATATCCCCAAACCAACAGAGGCATCCATGAAATGACTTTTCCACCGCCGCAACCTTCTGTACCCATGAGATCCCATCTAGGGACCTTTTCCGGCATCCTGCCAGAGGGGGATTCGATCACGGAGGGCTTCTACATCAACACCATTGCCCTTCGATGAAGCGTGAGTAGTTTACCACAGACCTACGGGTCCATAGCAAGTAGCTAGATGGATTCTTCTCTCTCTTTGATTCTCAATACCATGTTCTCCTTGATGTTCTTGGAGATCTATTCGATGTAATACTTTTTTGCGGTGTGTTTGCCGAGATCCGATGAATTTTGGATTTATGATCAGCTTATCTATGAATATTATTTGAATCTTCTTTGAATTCTTATATGCATGATTTGATAGCTTTGTAATTCTCTTCGAACTATTGGTTTGGTTTGGCCAACTAGATTGGTTTTTCTTGCAATGGGAGAAGTGCTTAGCTTTGGGTTCAATCATGCGGTGTCCTTTCCCAGTGACAGTAGGGGCAGCAAGGCACGTATTGTATTGTTGCCATCGAGGATAAAAATATGGGGTTTTCATCATATTGCTTGAGTTAATTCCTCTACATCATGTCATCTTACTTAATGCGTTACTCCGTTCTTTACGAACTTAATACTCTAGATGCATGCTGGATAGCGGTCGATGTGTGGAGTAATAGTAGTAGATGCAGAATCATTTTGGTCTACTTGACACGGACGTGATGCCTATATTCGTGATCATTGCCTTAGATATCGTCATAACTTTGCGCTTTTCTATCAATTGCTCGGCAGTAATTTGTTCACCCACCGTATTATTTTCTATCTTGAGAGAAGCCTCTAGTGAAACCTATGGCCCCCGGGTCTATTTTCCATCATATAATTTTCTACTTTTCATCATACAAGTTTCCGATCTATTATTTTGCAATCTTTTACTTTCCGATCTATAAAACAAAAATACCAAAAATATTTACTTTATAGTTTATCTATCTCTATCAGATCTCACTTTTGCAAATAACCGTGAAGGGATTGACAACCCCTTTATCGCATTGGGTGCAAGTTGTTTGATTGTTTGTGTAGGTATTCGGTGATTTGTGCGTTGTCTCCTACTGGATTGATACCTTGGTTCTCAAACTGAGGGAAATACTTATCTCTACTTTGCTGCATCACCCTTTCCTCTTCAAGGGAAAAACCAACGCAAGCTCAAGAAGTAGCAGGAAGAATTTCTGGCGCCGTTGCCGGGGAGATCTATGCCAACTCAAGACATACCAAGTACCCATCATAAACTCTCATCTCTTGCATTACATTATTTGCCATTTTCCTCTCATTTTCCTCTCCCCCAATTCTAAAACTATTTTCGAAAAGATTTGCCTTTTTATTCGCCCTCTTTTTCGTTTGCCTTCTTTCCGTTTGATCTTTTGTTTGCTTGTGTTACCATGTGCCTTCTTTTTGCTTGCATCTTCGCTTGCTAAAAGTTTATGGATCCTCATCCACTTACTAATCTTTTTAAGAGATCCAATTATGAAGAACCAATTGCTAGTGAGTTTTGTGCACTAGATTATCTTTATGAAGTTTTGATTGAAATTCGTGAATCTGAAAATTGTGATGAAGAAATTTATGAAGTGATTCACGATAGCTCCTTGAATAAAAAGCATGATTGCAATGGTTTTACTATAAATTCTATTGATGTCAATTGTGCTAATAATGTGCAAAACCCTAAGCTTGGGGGTGCTAGTTTTGCTATGTCCACTACTTATTGCAATGATCATGATTGGGGAGATTCTTCTTATGATCTTGAAAATTTATTCAAGCCTCATGATAATAGTGTTTGAAATAATATTGAAAGTGGGCTTGGAAGAGTGTCAACTCTAGGTAATAATGATCCCATTACTTTGGAGTATAATCAATCTTATGAAATTTTTGATAAAAGTGGGCTTGGAGAGGTCATGACTTTATTTGATAACCCCACTATTGGAAGAGTGTCAACTTTGTATGCATGTGGATCATGTTGAGAATATTTTATGTGATAGCTATATTGTTGAATTTGATTATTATCCTACATGTAATTATTATGAGAGAGGAAAATATGGTTGTGGAAATCTTCATGTTACTAAATTACATCTCGCTATGTTGAGATTGCTATTGTTTCTTTCTTCTTCTTTGCATATGCTAGCTTTTGCTTCTCTTGATAATTTTTTTGCCTATAAGTTGCCTATGCATAGGAAGTACATTAAACTTAGATGTGTTTTTCACATGCTTTATGATGCTCTCTTTGTGCTTCAATTCTTGTCTTTCATGTGAGCATCATCAAATTTATTAATGCCTAGCTAAGGGCGTTAAACAAATAGCGCTTGTTGGGAGGCAACCCAATTTTATTTTTGTTTTTGCTTTTTGGTTCTGTTTTGCATTAAATAATTCATCTATCCTCTGGTTAGATGTGGTTTTATGTTTTAATTAGTGTTTGTGCCAAGTAAGACCTTTGGGATGGCTTACGGTGATAGTTGATTTGATCTTGCTGAAAAACAGAAACTTTTGCGCCCAGTATCAGAATTTTAATAATTCACTGGAGTGTTGAAAAACCATGAATTTTTTATATGAGGTTTATATAAAAATTTCTTCTGTTGTCCTAATTTTTCATAATTTTTGGAGTTAAATACGTATTACAACAATTCGGATCTTCGCAGACAGTTCTGTTTTTGATAGATTCTGTTTTCTTTGTGTTTTGCGTATTTTGATGAATCTATGGGTAGTATCTGGGGGTATGAACCATGGAAAAGTTGGAATACAATATATATTACACCAATATAAATAAATAATGAGTTCACAACAGTACCAAAAGTGGTGATTTATTTTCTTATACTAACGGAGCTTATGAGATTTTCTGTTGAGTTTTGTGTTGTGAAGTTTTCATGTTTTGGGTAAGGATTTGATGGATTATGGAATAAGGAGTGGAAAGAGCCTAATCTTGGGGATTCCCAAGGCACCCCAAGGTAATATTCAAGGACAACCCAGAGCGTAAGCTTGGGGATGCCCCGGAATGCATCCCCTCTTTTGTCTTCGTCTATCGGTAACTTTACTTGAGGCTATATTTTTATTCACCACATGATATGCGTTTTGCTTGGAGCGTCTTGTATAATTTGAGTCTTTTTAGTTTGCCACAATCATCCTTTCTGTACACACCTTTTGAGAGGGACACGCATGAATCATGATTTATTAGAATACTCTTTGTGCTTCACTTATATCTTTTGAGCTAGGCAATTTTGCTCTAGAGCTTCACTTATATCTTTTCAGAGCACAGCGGTGGTTTTATTTTATAGAAATTATTGAACTCTCATGCTTCACTTATATTATTTTGAGAGTCTTTAAACAGCATGGTAATTTGCTTTGGTTATAAATTTAGTCCTAATATGATAGGCATCCAAGAGGGATATAATAAAAACTTTCATATAGAGTGCAATGAATACTATGAGAAGTTTGGTTCCTTATGATTGTTTTGAGATATAAAGATGGTGATATTAGAGTCATGCTAGCGAGTAATTGTGAATTTGAGAAATACTTGTGTTAAGGTTTGTGAGTCCTGTAGCATGCACGAATGGTGAACCGTTATGTAACGAAGTTGGAGCATGAGATATTTTTTGATTGTCTTCCTTATGAGTGGCAGTCGGGGACGAGCGATGGTCTTTTCCTACCAATCTATCCCCCTAGGAGCATGCGCGTAGTACTTTATTTCGATGACTAATAGATTTTTGTAATAAGTATGTGAGTTCTTTATGACTAATGTTGAGTCCATGGATTATACGCACTCTCACCCTTCCGCCATTGTTAGCCTCTCTTGTACCGCGCAACTTTCGCCGGTACCATACACCCACCATATACCTTCCTCAAAACAGCCACCATACCTACCTATTATGGCATTTCCATAGCCATTCCGAGATATATTGCCATGCAACTTTCCACCGTTCCGTTTTACTATGACACGCATCATCATTGTCATATTGCTTTGCATGATCATGTAGTTGACACCGTATTTGTGGCAAAGCCACCGTTCATAATTTTTTATACATGTCACTCTTGATTCATTGCACATCCCGGTACACCGCCGGAGGCATTCATATAGAGTCATATTTTGTTCTAGTATCGAGTTGTAATTTTTTGAGTTGTAAGTAAATAGAAGTATGATGATCTTCATTATTAGAGCATTGTCCCATGTGAGGAAATAAAAAAAAGAGGCCAAAGAAGCCAAAGAAAAAAAAGGAGAAAGAAAAAAAAAGCCAAAGAAAAAAAGGAAAGAAAAAAAAGGAAAGAAAAAAAGAAGAAAAAAAAAAGAAAAAGAAATGAGAGAAAAAAAGAGAAGGGGCAATGTTACTATCCTTTTTCCATACTTGTGCTTCAAAGTAGCACCATGATCTTCATGATAGAGAGTCTCCTATGTTGTCACTTTCATATACTAGTGGGAATTTTTCATTATAGAACTTGGCTTGTATATTCCAACGATGGGCTTCCTCAAATTGCCCTAGGTCTTCATGAGCAAGCAAGTTGGATGCACACCCACTTAGTTTTCTTTTTGAGCTTTCATACACTTATAGCTCTAGTGCATCCGTTGCATGGCAATCCCTACTCACTCATATTGATATCTATTGATGCGCATCTCCATAGCCCCTTGATACGCCTAGTTGATGTGAGACTATCTCCCTCTTTTTGTCTTCTCCACAACCACCTTCTATTCCACCTATAGTGCTATGTCCATGGCTCACGCTCATGTATTGCGTGGAAGTTGAAAAGGTTTGAGAACGTCAAAAGTATGAAACAATTGCTTGGCTTGTCATCGGGGTTGTGCATGATTTGAGTATTTTGTGTGATGAAGATGGAGCATAGCCAGACTATATGATTTTGTAGGGATAAGCTTTCTTTGGCCATGTTATTTTGAGAAGACATAATTGACTTGTTAGTATGCTTGAAGTATTATTGTTTTTATGTCAATATTAAACTTTTGTTTTGAATCTTACAGACCTGAACATTCATGCCACAATAAAGAAAATTACATGGATAAATATGTTAGGTAGCATTCCACATCAAAAATTCTGTTTTTATCATTTACCTACTCGAGGACGAGCGGGAATTAAGCTTGGGGATGCTTGATACGCCTCCAATGTATCTATAATTTTTTATTGTTCCATGCTATTATATTATCTGTTTTGGATGTTTTGTATGCATTAATATGATATTTTATATTATTTTTGGGACTAACCTATTAACCTAGAGCCCAGTGCCAGTTTTCTGTTTTTTCCTTGTTTTTGAGTTTCGCAGAAAAGGAATACCAAATGGAGTCCAAACGGAATAAAACATTCGCGATGATTTTTCTTGGACCAGAAGGAAACCAGGAGACTTAGAGATGAAGTCGGAGGAGCCACGAGACGGCCACAAGGACGGAAGGCGCGCCCAGGGGGGTGGGGCGCGCCCCCCACCCTTGTGGGCCCCTCGTGCACCTCCTGACCTAATTCTTTCGCCTATATGTACTCATATATCCCCAAACCAACAGAGGCATCCACGAAAAGACTTTTCCACCGCCGCAACCTTCTATACCCGTGAGATCCCATCTAGGGACCTTTTCCGGCACCCTGCCGGAGGGGGATTCGATCACGGAGGGCTTCTACATCAACACCATTGCCCTTCCGATGAAGCGTGAGTAGTTTTCCACAGACCTATGGGTCCATAGCTAGTAGCTAGTTGGCTTCTTCTCTCTCTTTGATTCTCAATACCATGTTCTCCTTGATGTTCTTGGAGATCTATTCGATGTAATACTTTTTTGCGGTGTGTTTGCCGAGATCCGATGAATTGTGGATTTATGATCAGCTTATCTATGAATATTATTTGAATCTTCTCTGAATTCTTATATGCATGATTTGATATCTTTGTAATTCTCTTCGAACTATCGGTTTGGTTTGGCCAACTAGATTGGTTTTTCTTGCAATGGGAGAAGTGCTTAGCTTTGGGTTCAATCTTGCAGTGTCCTTTCCCAGTGACAGTAGGGGCAGCAAGGCACGTATTGTATTGTTGCCATCGAGGATAAAAAGATGGGGTTTTCATCATATTGCTTGAGTCAATTCCTCTACATCATGTCATCTTACTTAATGCGTTACTCCGTTCTTTATGAACTTAATACTCTAGATGCATGCTGGATAGCGGTTGATGTGTGGAGGAATAGTAGTAGATGCAAAATCGTTTCGGTCTACTTGACACAGACGTGATGCCTATATTCATGATCATTGCCTTAGATATCGTCATAACTTTGCGCTTTTCTATCAATTGCTCGGCAGTAATTTGTTCACCCACCGTATTATTTTCTATCTTGAGAGAAGCCTCTAGTGAAACCTATGGCCACCGGGTCTATTTTCCATCATATAATCTTGTACTTTTCATCATACAAGTTTTCGATCTATTATTTTGCAATCTTTTACTTTTCGATCTATAAAACAAAAATACTAAAAATATTTACTTTATCGATTATCTATCTGTATCAGATCTCACTTTTGCAAATAACCATGAAGGGATTGACAACCCCTTTATCGTGTTGGGTGCAAGTTGTTTGATTGTTTGTGTAGGTATTCGGTGATTTGTGCGTTGTATCCTACTGGATTGATACCTTGGTTCTCAAACTAAGGGAAATACTTATCTCTACTTTGCTGCATCACCCTTTCCTCTTCAAGGGGAAAACCAACACAAGCTCAAGAAGTAGCACCGCCGTCTCAAGTATTGTCTGAGCTCATGGGCACTTTGACGACGCTGTTGGCCACGAAGGTGACTCTGGCGAATCAAGCACAGCATAATGCGGAAGTTGCAAAGGTGCGAGATGAGGTGGCTAAGGCCCAGGAGGATCTGAATGCGGAGAATGCCAGGATGGCGACGGAGCGAGCTGCGATGGATGCCGAGTCACAGCGGATAAGAGCAGAAGCCTTTCGTCTGAGTCTGGATCAGAATGTGTCCAATGCCATTCTTCGAAGGAGGCACCAGAGCCGCCTGCCTTCACAGTTTGAGGGGCGGAATCTTTTTAACACGCCAGGGGCAGGAACGAGTAACCCGCCCGTTGTGACTTGGGCTGTTGAGGCGCCAGGGACCGGAGCGGCCTCCCAGCCTCGTGTGCCAGACACGCCTCGAAGGGATTTGACCCCACCTCAACGGGTTCCAACATCCTCTGGCCATTATTCTAATCCAGTGGATAATATGATAGAAGCAGCTACACGGCTGGCGGCTATCCCGATTGAGGGCGAGTCTCCAGCGGCGATAGAAACCCGAAACACGGTAGAGCTTCTTCAGATGGTTGTGGCACAATAGGCGGCTTATTCATACAGCCGAGAGCGTGTTCATTCAACTACCCACCCAAGTCGAAGCTATAGCCGGCGCATTGAGTCACTGGCGGTTTCCAGCAGTGAGCGGTGTCGAAACCCGCCTCGTAATGATGACCAGCCCCGTGGACATAACCCGCCCCGCGATGATAATAATGCTCAGGACCTTGTGGATCAGGCTAGAGCCCGTCGTGAGGTGGAGTTGGCGGCTCAACTGGGGGCTCATCAGCAATCTCCAGTACACACTTCGGCGACCGTTGCAGCTGGGATGACTTCTAGGACTGTTGGTGTGCCTTATCTAGTGCCGGCTCTGCACAATGAACGTTTGCCTAAGGATTTTAAGGGCCCTCGTAAGGTGCCTAATTATACAGCTGACCTTCCTCCTGAGGCTTGGATTGAGAGCTACGAGCTAGCTATGGAGATGCTAGATGTTAATGATGTTGTATGTGCCAAGTACTTCACCATGATGTTGGATGGACCGGCTCGAACCTGGTTGAAAGGCTTACCCGCCAATTCCATCAATTTGGGCTGAGTTGAAGGCGCGCTTCATTCAGAACTTCAAGGGAATGTGTAAGCAGCCTTTGACGATTATTGATCTGGATAACTATGTGCAGCGCAAGGATGAGTTAGCCCACCATTGGGTCAGGCGGGTCTCAACTATTATTCATTCATCAGATAGCATTGTGGCGGGTTTAGCTGTTCTAGTCTTGGAGAAGAATTGTCACTTTACACCTCTCAAGCAGAAACTTGGGCGGCTTAAACGTCATTGTAAGGACATGGGAGAGCTCATGGCGACTCTCATTAAGTATGCCAACTCTGATACTACCAAAGATCCTGGATCTGATGATGAAAAGTCCAACAAGGGAAAGAAGAGCGGTAATGGTAAGGGTCAGCAGCAGAACGTGACAGGGCATAATGGTCACAACCAGGGTAATGGTGGTAAGTGCAGGCACCCCGACGGCGGGTCAGATCTTGTAGCTAACACCAACACTAGATATAAAAACTAGCGCTGTGGTAAGCAGGTCTTTGGAGGGCCAAAATTTAACATGGAGCCGATGATGAATGAACCTTGCCCGAAACACAGTCTGCCCAATAAACCGGCGGCTCATGCTTGGAAAGACTGTTTCATCATGAAAGAGTACAAGAATTTCAACTTCAGTCAGAATCATGGCAACAATAATGGCCTGCCTGGCGGGTCAGGATCCGGCTCACAGGGGCTCGGCTTTGATGGTGGCGGCTCAAGTTCCGGATATGAAGGATAGGGCAACCAAGGCGGCTATAATCAACAGTCTGGTCAAGGTAACCAGCAGCAGTAGTCAGGATACCAGAGTAATCCAAAGCAGCTCAATGGGGGTTAATATCATGTATTTACCACAAGTCTCTGCAAGCGAGATTAGAAGGTTCATAAACGCGCGGTCAATACAATTGAGCCGGCGGTACCTCAGTATTTGCGATGGCCAAAGCAGCCAATCACGTGGAGTCAAGAGGATCACCTGCCCTGGGTTGATAATCTGGGTCAATTAGCATTGGTGGTGGCCCCTCAGGTTGGGTGTTATAAGTTCACTAAAGTGCTCATGGATGGTGGCAGCAGCATCAACATCCTTTATTACGATACCTTTCGTTGGATGAATTCAACTGATAAGGAGCTTAAGCCGTCTTCTATAGTTTTTCATGGTGTAGTACGTGGTAAGTAGGCATATCCAGTTGGTAAGATTGCCTTGGAAGTGGCCTTTGGCGATGACTATGACTACGGAGTAGAGATGTTATGGTTTGAAGTCGTTAAAATCAATCGCCCTTATCATGCCTTGTTCGGACGGCCGGCTTATGCCAAATTCACGGCACGACCTTGTTATGTTTATTTGCAGCTTAAGATGCCAGGACATAAGGGAACTATTACGGTTCATGGTAATCAAAAGATTGCTTTGGAATGCGAAGAAGGGGATGCTGCTTATGCTGAGTCAGCCTGTGCTACTGAGGAGGTTAAGTTTTATAAAGATAATGTTGACCCGGCTGACATGACCCCTTTGAAGAAGCCTACCACAAAGCAAGACCCTCTGTTGAAGTTTAAGTCGGCTGATGATACTAAGCTGGTTGACTTTGTCCCTGGTGACTCATCTCAGCAGTTCACAATAGGGGCTAACATGGATCCTAAATAGGAAAGCGCGCTCATCGAGTTCATCCGTGAGAATCAGGACATTTTTGCATGGAAACCTTCTGACATGCTGGGTGTACCGAGAGAACACGCTAAGCACACTCTTAATATTGGTCCTAAATTTAAGCCAGTCAAGCAGTTTCTTCGTAGTTCCAATGAAGAACGACGTAAAGCCATTGGAGAAGAGGTGGCCCGGCTCTTGGTAGCAGGGTTTATTGTGGAGGTCTTTCATCCGGAGTGGTTGGCTAACCCGGTGCAAGTGCTTAAGAAGAATGTCACTTGGCGTATGTGTGTTGGTTACACTAATCTTAACAAGGCTTGTCCAGCTGATCCATTTGCTCTCCCCCGCATTGACTAGATTATTGATGCTACAACGGGGTGTGAGAGCTTATGTTTCCTTGACGCTTATTCTGGTTATCATCAGATCAAAATGGCAGTTAAGGACCAAGAGAAGACGGCTTTCATCACGCCTTTTGGAGCTTTTTGCTATGTCTCTATGCCTTTTGGGCTCAAGAGTGCCCATGCAACTTATCAACGCTGTGTTCAGAATTATTTTCATAGTTAAATTGGGCATAATGTGCATGCTTATGTGGATGATATTGTGGTCAAGTCTAGGAAAAAGGAGACGCTTTTGGATGATCTAAGGGAGACTTTTGATAATCTCTGGGTCTATAAGATGATGCTTAACCCGGCCAAGTGTGTTTTTGGTGTGCCTGCAGGCAAGCTCTTGGGTTTTCTGGTCTCAGAGAGAGGAATTGAAGCTAACCCGGAGAAGATTAAGGCTATTACTTCCTTGGCTAAGCCGGTGTGTGTCAATGACGTCCAGCGCCTGGCGGGTCGTATCGCAGCTCTAAGCCGATTCATAAGCCGCCTGGGAGAGAAGGCCATTCCCTTATATCAGATGATGAAGAAAATATACCATTTTGTCTGGATTGACGATGCTGATAAGGTGTTTGAGACGCTCAAAAAGCAGTTGGCTTAGCCGTCCGTCCTTGCCGCTCCTGTGGAGAAGGAGCCTTTACTTCTATATGTGACAGCTAACAGTAAAGCTGTCAGTGTGGCAATAGTTGTGGAGCGCAAAGAGGCGGGTAAGGAATACCCAGTCTAGTGGCCGGCTTATTATGTCAGCGAGGTGTTGATTGAGTCCAAGCAGCGATACCCGCATTGGCAAAAACTGGTGTATGGGGTGTTCATGGCGAGTCATAAGCTGAAGCATTATTTTCTTGGTCATCCTATCACTGTGGTCAGCTCTGCTCCCTTAGGAGACATTATTCAAAATAGAGAGGCCACAGGCCGGGTTGCTAAGTGGGCAATAGAGCTTGGGCCTCATGGTCTGAAGTATGTGCCAAGGACAGCTATCAAATCTCAGGCTCTGGTGGATTTCATCAATGACTGGACGGAGTTGCAGACACCTGAAGAGAGGCCTGATAACACATATTGGACAATTCACTTTGATGGGTCTAGGCAGTTAGAAGGCTCGGGGACTGGGGTAATATTGACTTCCCCACGAGGTGACAAGTTTTGCTATGTTTTGAGGCTAGTGTTTCCTTATACTAACAATGCAGCTGAATATGAGGCTTTACTCCACGGCCTTTGCATGGCCAAAGAGATGAATTTGAGCCGGGTCAGGTGTTTTGGCGACTCAGACCTTGTGGCTCAGCAAGTTTCAGGTACATGGGATTCCAAAGACCCGCTCATGGCGGGTTATCGCCGGGCGGTTGATAATATTGCTGGTCATTTCAAGGGTTATCAGGTGGAGCACCTTGATCGAAGGAAAAATGAGGCGGCTGATGCCTTCAGCTGGCTGGGGTCCCAACGTAAGCCGGTACCCCCTAATGTGTTTCTTGATGTGTTTCATAATGCTTCAGTCAAGGTACCATCAGAAGAGGATCTTGCTATTCCTGACCCGGAGGCGCAGTTGGTGGCGGCTCTCCACGCTATTCCTGATTGGACTCTTCCCTACTTGGCTTATATGACCCGGGGCGAGTTACCTGAGGATGAGACTTTAGCAAGGCAGATAACCCGGCGGTCTAAGTCTATGATTATTGTCAATGGCGAGTTACACTGATGCAGCGTAACAGGTGTGTTCCAGCATTGTGTTTCTCCTGAAGAGGGCCGTGAGATCTTACGTGAGATTCATAGAGGCGATTGTGGTCATCACACCGGCTCAAAATCTTTAGTGGCCAAAGCTTTTCGTCATGGGTTTTATTGGTTGAAGGCTCATGCTAATGCAGAGGATATCGTCAGTAAGTGTGATGGCTGTCAGAAGTTCTCTCGACGGGCTCATGTGCCAGCTCAAGAGTTGAGGATGATCTTAATTACTTGGCCGTTTGCAGTCTGGGGGCTTGATATGGTTGGACCTTTCAAGAGGTCTAAAGATAAGAAAACCCACCTCTTGGTGGCGGTTGACAAATTTACCAAGTGGGTTGAAGCAGAGCCGGTCAGCAAGTGTGATGCGGTGACTGCAGTACAGTTTGTTAAAAAGCTAATCTTCCAGTTTGGTTACCCTCATAGTATCATCACTGATAATGGCACTAATTTTTCTAAGGGTGCTATGAAGGAGTTTTGTCAATGAGAGCATATTCGTCTTGATGTTTCTTCTGTGGCTCATCCATAGTCTAATGGTCAAGCTAAGAGGGCTAACCAGGAAATTTTGAGAGGCATAAAACCCCGGCTTATGGTTCCTTTGAAGCGAACGCCGGGTTGTTGGGTTGAGGAGTTACCTTCAATACTCTAGAGTATCAATACCACCCCAACAGATCGACAGGCTATATGCCTTTCTTCATGGTCTACGGGGCAGAGGCGGTTCTTCCAAGTGATATCCATCATGACTCGGCTTGTGTGGCAGCTTATGTTGAAGCTGATAATGAAATAGCACGTCAAAACACACTTGATGCTTTGGATGAAGAGCGTGACCTTGCGGCGGCTCGTTCGGCGATATATCAACAAGATCTGCGTCGCTATCGTAGCCATAGAGTCAAGACCCGGGCGTTTCAAGAAGGCGACTTGGTACTCCGGCTGATCCAAGATCAAACAGATATGCACAAGTTATCCCCGCCTTGGGAGGGACCCTTTGTGGTCAGCAAGAACTTGAATAACGGGTCTTATTACCTCATTGATATACGAGAACATAAGGATTCATGCAAGTCGGAGGAGGAGACCCGCCGGCCCTGGAATATTGCTCATCTTCGGCCTTATTACACCTGAGCCACCGGCTCTTGTCTTTGTACATACATTTGTTAGTGTATATATATTTTATGATCAATATAATAAAGCCGGCATCCCTCATAATTCAGGGCCTTTGTGGTTTCATTTCTAAGTATCTGAGTCTTTATTATTTGGTCATAAGGTCATTTGGGGGCTTCCAACCCACCGGGTTTAGATTTCATACCCTCTTGACCAGGCGTGGACGCCGAATCCTGAGTTATCTTGCCTATTTGCAACTTGCTACTCCGCCAGGTGACCCGCCGAACTCTTAACAGTCAATCTTTTTCAAGACCCTGAACTCATTAAGGTTAAAACGGCGGCTTGTGTCACGAGAGAGCCGGCTTACAGTGAGCTAGGATTAACTCAAAGGCTGTGCAGCCTTTGAAAGCACATGGCTTTGTGAGCCAATTTGTTTGGTCGTGCTTTGGTAAGCTGGCCAGGCAATTATTTGCGATTTCTTGAATTTTTTCTTCTGAGATTTTTCGATTTGTGTCTCCTAAATGATTTTTCTGCTAAAATGCATGTTTTACAATCTGGCCATGAAGCTTTGATTGTGTGACTCATGTTTGAGTATTTTGGGTTTGGTAACCCGCCCTGGTTATGGGCTTTAAGTCGCCAGTATGCTTTGGTTTGAACAATTGAGGTCATGAGATTGCAAGTGTTTGGTTTGTTACCCGCATTGGATATTGAGGTGTAAGCCGGCAGCATGATCCAAGTCTACAGGTATGTTTTCAATTGTTATATGAATAGTTGAGGTTTGGTAACCCGCCCTGGCTTTAGACTTTAAGTCGCTAGTATGTTTGGGCTTGAATGGCCTTAATTTGAGTCTTTTTCAAAATTTCATAAGACTATTATGTTTGGATTGTTACCCACCCTGGCTTTCGATGATAAGTCACCAGGGCATATGTTGTTTAAATTTTGTGCAGGACATGCAGAGCTTTACACATAAGTAAGAGTACTACTATGGCTCGTATGAATGATTAAGTTCATGCCCATTATCAAAGATTAAAACTGGTGTTTCAAAAGTAAAGATCAACATGCACGAAGGCATGACATGGCGGATCGTTGTTTTAACCTAGCCTATTACATGGCCATCATGAGCCCACAAGTTTGGAGCAAAGTGTTTTCTGAAAGAGCACTCTTATACCCTGGCTTGAGAGCTGCCGGTTTGTCATTGCTTTCCTTCATGGTGAGTTGACGACTCCGGGTCATCCCGCGCCGGCTCTTCTTCTTCGTCGATCATCTGAAGATCATCCATTGACAAGTCAATGCCGGTTAAAGCTTCGAAAGTGGCTTCATCATTGAGTATAACAGAATGATCAACGTCAGGGGCGAATATATGCTTACGCCGAGGAGGAATAAGGTTGACAACATCATGAATTGGCGGCTTAATCTTCTGGTTCTTCTCGTCATAAGCCGACATGTAGTGGTCTAAATTCAGATCTTCAATCAGCTTGCAAGCGACGGGTCGCATCTCTCTGACGCAGTTGTTGAAGTCTTGTTCTTCGAAGGCAGACCCGTCGTCCTTGAATTCTGGGCAACCGGTGGCTATTTCCACCGGGTAAAGTTCTGACTGCCATGCCTTGGCTTGGCCTAGTGCACAAATGGCTCTGGCTCGGGCGGCTGACAGCTTATATTATGTGACTTGAGCCGGTGTCGTGAAGAGTTGATCTAGCACGGTCTTGATCTGCTTTGGAGGTCTCTTCCCACCTGATAAGGCCACAAGGCTTCACAAGGTCCTAGCGTATAGCTGCTCAGTTAAGGAATATACTGCTTTGAGCTTCATCAACATATTTTCGCTAAGGCTGGTGCGTCTGGAGCCTGTTCATAAGTTGCCAAGCGAGTTAAAAAACAGGAGTTGAGAATCGCCAGGCGGGTTAAAGTAATATCAAAATGGATGTTGAAATGCATATGAGTTTTACCAAAGATGGCGGCTGTCATATGGGTGATATGTTGTTTTAAGCCGGCCAGCTCATCAGCAACCGGCTTAAGTTCTGCTTCCGCCTCTTCGGCCCTCTTTACTAGTGCAGTCTTGTCAGACTCCCAGGCGGCTCTCTCGGCATCAAACTTGCTTTAAGCTTTTCAACTTCTTCCAAAGAAGTTTTCAGCTCTAGCTTGGCCTTGGAAGTGTCTTCCTGCTGCAGCGTTATGTTCTTCCTTAAATCGCCCACTTGTGATTCCTTCATGCTTTAACTCAGCCTGAAATACAATGATGAAGCAATGGTTAGAAATCACGGTTTAACTATTGGTGATGTTATTCTGTTAAAGTCCCAAGCACACTACAAGTACTCTACTTTGCACGTGCGGGCTAAGGTAGGTCATTTTAAAGTGCCCTACGACTCGGCTCAACTTGTCAGTTTAAGCCGGCACTTGGGGGCTACGTGTTTGGATTTCTTAAGTTACTATAAGTCCCGGCTCAACTTGTCAGTTTAAGCCGGCCCTTGGGGGCTACGTGTTTGGATTTCTTACGTGATTATAAGTCCCGGCTCAACTTGTCAGTTTAAGCCGGCCCTTGGGGGCTACAGATTTGGACCTTAGGGGATAAATTGGCCCTAGAGGCTGCAGTTTGAAGATTATTATTAAGTCTACATCATACTCATTTTTTTCCTATCCTCTAGACTTGGCGGCTATATGAATACATATGGAAAGGGGTTAGTAACATACCTCATAGCATTCCTTCATAAGGTTCACTAAGCCGGCTTCCAGATCACGGCTAGTATGGAGGCGGTTTAAATAGCCTGCGTGGATGTCGCTTGCACTGAAGCCAACATAGCTCTCTAGATCTAATTTTAATTTGCCCTTGTCGGCAGTTAAAGGCTCTTCTTTGGCGCTGTGCTTGGCCAACACGGTAGGATTCCCTGGCTCTGTATAGCCTATGCCGGTGATGATGGCATCCTCGGCAATCTTATCAGAAGGGACCTCTTCAGCAAGCTTGGCAGGGCTGGGTGGCTTAGGGCTCGGCGGATCATGACTGCCAACTGGACTTGCATCAACTTGCAGTGGTGGATCGTCGGCAACATCATCAGGATCTTGAATTGTGGCATCTGGGATTTCTGACATTTCCTTCTCCAGCTCAGGAGTTTGGTTTTTTTTTAAGAGCCACCCAATTTCTGTTTCTTGCCGGCTTTCGCCATGCCTCTGTGATGAAAATATAAGGATATGAGTATATCAGCTTAACGCATTAATCAACAAATGAAACAAGTGCAAATACTTACCCAGGGGCAACTCTGAAAATAGGCATCTGGGACCCGGTAGACTCGCCAGATGATGAATGAGGAGTTCCCTGATAGTTTGAATCGGAAGAGTTAAGCAGTTGACGAATGAGACCCGCCTTTGGAAAGGAGAGGGATGGATTGTGTGGCACCTCAATTCGGCGCTTGCGAGGGCCAGGCGTTTTGGGTAAGCTGGTTGCAAGGTCACCATCACCACTGCTCCGGGTTGTACGCTTCGCCTCGTGTTGCTGTTTCTTCAAAATAAAGTCGGGATCCAAGTAAGCTAGAGGGTGAGAAAATCTTACTTTCCGGGTCACCTGCCGAGTTTTTAGTCTTGGCAAGGGTTCTGAGTCAGAGGAGACAGGGATTACCTCTGCTGCATCAACTTGACTTGTTTCCGCATCGTCCTAGGAAGAGTCGGCATCAATAAGTTGTATAAAAAGACGACCAAGGGAGTCAAGGTCTACCTCTGACTCGTCGTCAAGCTTGAGTAGCTCTTCAGTGGTTGGTTTCTTGGGATGACCCGGGCCCCGAGTTGTTGTTTTAGGCTTCTTGGTCGGAGCAGCAGCAGGTAGTTTCTTCTTCCAAAAAGGGGAGTTGTCCTGTTTAAACATAGACAGAAAAAGTAAGGAATATACTATACAAAGAAGTAAACAAGTAAAAGGAAGGATGGTGAAAAATACTTACAGCCGGAGGTGGATTGACTTTGCAGAAAGGGTTCAGTCCCACTTTACGGCGGTTGTCCATAGGTTCCCTGAGCTATGATTTGACTACATCGTTGATATCCTTATCACTCAAGGACGTCTGACTAAAACGCTGAGGATCTTTGGTGTCTCCAGTATATTCGCACATTAAGCCGCCGCACCGGCTCAAAGGCATTATTCCCCAAGCAAACCAGCAGCGGGTTAGGTCTACTGCAGTTAAGCCATTGGCTACCAATGCCCTTATTTTTGAAAAGGTGGGGGCAAGTTTAACGCGCTCTGCAGCGGTTAACCAATCTGGAAGTTTGCTGTGGAGTTGAGCCGGAAAGGGCGATCAGCTAGCAAACGATTTTCATCAGCCGGAGAGGTGTCTCTGCAATAGAACCAAGTGAAATTCCAATCCTTGGGGTGACTAGGAAGCTTGGATTTTGGAAAAGTTATGTCTCTCCGCCGCTGAATAGAAATCCCACCAAGTTCCAAGCTGGGTCCATCAGTCATTTCCGTTTGACGATTAAGATAGAAATACTCTCTAAAGAGGTCAACAGTAGGCTCCTCTCCAAGGTACACTTCGCAGAATACTTGAAAATTGCATAAATTGGAGACAGAGTTGGGACCAAAATCTTGAGGGTGAAGTTGATAAAAATTCAAAGCGCACGGAATTTTTTTGATCCTGGTGGGGAAAAGCCACGGAGAAGGTGGTCTGCAAAGATCACAATTTCGCCCTCTTGGGGCTCTGGAGTCGTTTTAGAACTAGGGACCCGCCAGTGTATGACCACTTTGGATGGCAAAATCCCCATGTCTACATACTCCTGTAATGAGAGTTCGGAGACTTGGGAAGCGATCCAGTCGCAAGAAGTGGGAGTCTTAGTCATTGCTAGCGGGTTAAGATCTGCGTCCTGGGAATAAAAGTATGACGGATTAAAGTCATGATGATGAACCGCCTAATGAGCATAAAATCCATGTTTAAGCCGACTATTTGCTGGTGAACCACAAGTTTCGGGTTAAGTGGATAAATTTAAGTCAACAGGTATTGTTGGCGGATCATACAAAGCTCTGGATTTCTTGGCAAGTTATATGTCATGGTTAAGCCGGCCAAGTTCTGGCGAGTTACAAAGGTTGTTATTTAAGCCGCCCGAATAACGAATGGCGAGTCAGTTGTCTATCAAATCAAGATGGTTGGAATTATGCTAAGTGTGAGATAAAACAAGTTTCACAGATTATGCCTAAAAATTCGGATCTGCAGTAGTTCAATAAATGAAGAACAATTCCAAACCTAAAGGTACAGTAATGAAAGCATTGGTGAACTGTATATAGATTCTGAAGGAAGGGGATCTACATGAGATGCAAGATAGAGGTTAAAACTACTACCGCATGGCCTCAGTATCATTTTTGGATCGAGCTAAGCGGCGTGGTGAATGAAACATGATGAACTTGGGTGAGCACGATGAACTCCGATGAACCCTATGAATGGGATCAACCTAATGTAGATCTGGGCCGAGGAAAGAGCTTTACCTGGGTGCTACACTCAAGAGCGGAGGTGCGCCACGATCTCTGGTCACAATGAGGTTGATGCAGCGGCTTGGTTAAGGTCGTTGGCGAGGAACGCCAGCGGCGGAACTCCAGCAATGGCGGACGGCGCGAGGAGGAAGAAGAAGAGAGAAGGGCGGGGTAAAGGTGAAAAAGGGGACCCCCATCTCTATTTATAAGGAAACAGTAAAATGGCATGTGCGGAAATCAAGGAGGCGACATGATTATCTCAAAAGTGCGGGCACCTTGATTTTTGGAGGGCCAGTTAATGCAAAAGATCCGTTGTGATGTCACAGGTTTTTTATGAATTTACTTCACATGACATCATGGCGGGTTACAATATTCTTTTCAAGGTTAAGCTTTGGAAGGATAACTCGCCAACTGCAGGGAGAAGATTGACATGAATAAGTACAAATCGATCTGGGGCCTAATGTTGGGGATATAACCCTGAGGTGTGACCTGCCCAGGAGGGGCCGGGTTACACCGTTGGAGACTCAATGGAGAAGGCCCAGGTAGGACCAAGAAGACAGTGTGAAGACGGCGGCTCAAGAGGAGGGCCGGATGGTGGCCCAAGACCCGGACGTGTGAACCGCTATATGGTAGCGTGCCTGGTAAGGCAAGGCGACTTAGAAAACAGGCCGGTCACGTTGTGTGATCCGGCTCGGACTCTTGTAAGGCCTCGGGCCTCGACCTGTGTATATAAAGGTGAGACTCGGCGGTGGGTTAACTCAAGAAACAATGGATCGATAGCTAGGTTAAGCGTGATCGCTTCCTTGTAATCGAAACCCAAGCAATACAACTAGAAGCAGGACGTAGGCTTTACCTCGTTGTGAGGGGCCGAACCTGGGTAAACCTTTGTGTCCTTTGTCCCGTCCAACCCCTTTGAGCTAACCAATGTTGCGTTGGCTCCACACCTAAGTCCTTTCACAAGGGCATCTGTCATGTTAAATCCACGACAGTTAGCATAGGTTTAGCTCATTTGAGAGATAGAGCTTTGCTCATCCATTCGGTTCTACTCCATCGAGAGACCGCGGCCTCTACGGAGAAGATCCATCAATTGGATTCAAGACCCCTCACGGGAAGACCCCTCAAGACCTCCTTACGGAGAAGAACTTGCTACTTGTATCATCCTTTGTTGACTTTGGATCGTGTATCTCTTCGTGTATTCGGATCTAGCACATGTGTAATCGAATCTCGTTGGTTTGAGTGAATCCTCTTCCCCTCATGTTTTCCCTCATGTTCTTTGCGGGATCCGCTCCAATCGTGAAAGATCGGGCATCTAGGGTTCTACCCTACGTCACTTTGCCTGTACCTAGTGTTCCTTGGGAGGATATATCTATGGGTTTTGTTTTAGGATTACCTCTAACAAGGAAGGGGACGGATAGCATATCTCTTGTCGTGGATAGATTTTCAAAAATGGCACACTTAATACCATGTCATAAAAGCGATGCTGCTGCTAATGTTGCTGATTTGTTCTTTCGTGAAATTATTCGCTTGCATGGTGTGCCAAATACTATTGTTTCTAATTGAGATACTAAATTTCTTAGCCACTTTTGGAGATGTTTATGGGCTAAGTTGGGGACTAAACTGCTTTTTAGTACTACTTGTCACCCCCAAACTGATGGACAAACTGAAGTAGTCAATAGAACATTGTCTACTATGCTTAGGGTTGTTTTGAAGAATAACAAGAAAATGTGGGAAGAATGCTTGCCTCATATTGAATTTTCTTATAATCGTTCGCTGCATTCTACTACTAAGATGTGCCCTTTTGAAATTGTGTATGGTTTCCTACCTCGTGCACCTATTGATTTGTTGCCTATTCCATCTTCGGAGAAGGTTAATTTTGATGCTAAACAATGTGCTGAATTGAGCTTAAAAATGCATGAGTTAACTAAGGAGAACATTGAGCGTATGAATGCTAATTATAAACTTGCTAGAGATAAGGGTAGAAAACGTGTTGTGTTTGCACCTGGAGATCTTGTTTGGTTACATTTGCGAAAGGATAGATTTCATGATTTGCGCAAATCAAAGCTAATGCCATGTGCTGATGGTCCTTTTAAGGTGTTAGAGAAATAAATGATAATGCATATAAACTTGAGCTGCCTACAGATTTTGGGGTTAGTCCCACTTTTAACATTGAAGATTTTAAGCCTTATTTGGGTGAGGAAGATGAGCTTTCATCAAGGACGACTTCATTTCAGGAAGGGGAGGATGATGAGGACATCTATACCATTGTTACACCCACAACCCCTGCTGCTATACATACTGGACCAATTACTAGAGCTCGCGCATGCCAATTGAATTACCAGTTATTTTTGTTTCTTGGTGACAATTCTAATGTTCATGAGAATATGATGCTGCCTAAATTGGATACATTTGTGTTGATTACTAATGAAGGGCCTAGCATGGACAAGAGGGATGAACACTGGACCAGGATCAAGCATGGAGATGAAGGCGTGCGCGAAGTGATCTAGAATGGCGTTTCTAGTGCATATTTGAGCACTTTGAAGCCTTCGTGATGACCTACAAGGACATGGATGAAATATACAAGAATCCCCTTCATTACTTTCGTCCATAGCTTATTTTAGGTGCTGCACCACCTTATTTTTGGGCCAGGCACATGTAATTTTGAAATACTTAAGTATAGGCTGTTTTTAGAGTCCGTATGTGTGGGAAACAAAGTTAGGGTTGGTTTCGGACCCCTCCTACAAGGGGCCACAAAAGTCCCCCCTACTCCTCAAGATATACAGCCCTTAGGGCGTCGTTTAGATTTTGGGTTTTGTTTAGATTAAAAGTTCGCCATAGCTGCAACTTCACGTACTTCGTTTGTGTTCAACGACCAGACCAAGATGTCACAGAACCCCACTTGATCAATAAAGCTTTCCTCTTTTATTCACAATATCCAGATTGCAATTTTAGTTTCTTGCTTGTTCTTTGTTTGTCTGCAGGAAATAGACCTTCGTGGTCAGGTTGATCGTGCTCCGGTGTGGTCAATAACATCTCGGAGTTGGTTTAGCGATTGCTATGGAGCGACGTCCTCGCACGTTCGTAGTCGGATCGTCAAAGTCTACTCCGCCAAAAACGATAGCCACCATCTCATCGAAAGACGGGACACCTTTGCCTCTTAACACTATGGGCTAAGTTGGGGACTAAACTTCTTTCTAGTACTGCTTGTCACCCCCAAACTGATGGACAAACTGAAGTAGTCAATAGAACATTGTCTACTATGCTTAGGGCTGTTTTGAACAATAATAAGAAAATGTGGGAAGAATGCTTGCCTCATATTGAATTTGCTTATAATTGTTCACTGCATTCAACTACTAAGATGTGCCCTTTTGAAATTGTGTATGGTTTCCTACCTCGTGCACCTATCGATTTGTTGCCTCTTCCATCTTCGGAGAAGGTTAATTTTGATGCTAAACAACGTGCTGAATTGATCTTAAAAATGCATGAGTTAACTAAGGAGAACATTGAGCGTATGAATGCTAAATATAAACTTGCTGGAGATAAGGGTAGAAAATGTGTTGTGTTCACACCTGGAGATCTTGTTTGGTTACATTTGCGTCAGGATAGATTTCCTGATTTGCGCAAATCAAAGCTAATGCCATGTGCTGATGGTCCTTGTAAGGTGTTAGAGAAAATAAAAAATAATGCATATAAACTTGAGCTGCCTGCAGATTTTGGGGTTAGTCCCAGTTTTAACATTGCAGATTTGAAGCCTTATTTGGGTGAGGAAGATGAGCTTCCGTCGAGGATGATACGTATCCAACGTATCTATAATTTTTGATTGTTCCATGCTATTATATTATCTATTTTGGATGTTTTATATGCATTAATATGCTATTTTATATTATTTTTGGGACTAACCTATTAACCTAGAGCCCAGTGGCAGTTTCTGTTTTTTCCTTGTTTTTGAGTTTCGCAGAAAAGGAATACCAAACGGAGTCCAAACTGAATAAAACTTTCGCGATGATTTTTCTTGGACCAGAAGGAAACCAGGAGACTTGGAGATGAAGTCTGAGGAGCCACGAGGCGGCCACAAGGACGGAAGGTGCACCCAGGGGGGTAGGGCGCGCCCCCCACCCTTGTGGGCCCCTCGTGCACCTCCTGACCTAATTCTTTCGCCTGTATATACTCATATATCCCCAAACCAACAGAGGCATCCACGAAAAGACTTTTCCACCACCGCAACCTTCTGTACCCGTGAGATCCCATCTAGGGACCTTTTCCGGCACCTGCTGGAGGGGGATTCGATCACGGAGGGCTTCTACATCAACACCATTGCCCTTTCGATGAAGTGTGAGTAGTTTACCACAGACCTACGGGTCCATAGCTAGTAGCTAGATGGCTTCTTCTCTCTCTTTGATTCTCAATACCATGTTCTCCTCGATGTTCTTGGAGATCTATTCGATGTAATACTTTTTTGCGGTGTGTTTGCCGAGATCCGATGAATTGTGGATTTATGATCAGCTTATCTATGAATATTATTTGAATCTTCTCTGAATTCTTATATGCATGATTTGATATCTTTGTAATTCTCTTCGAACTATCGGTTTGGTTTGGCCAACTAGATTGATTTTTCTTGCAATAGGAGAAGTGCTTAGCTTTGGGTTCAATCTTGCAGTGTCCTTTCCCAGTGACAGTAGGGGCAGTAAGGCACGTATTGTATTGTTGCCATCGAGGATAAAAAGATGGGGTTTTCATCATATTGCTTGAGTTAATTCCTCTACATCATGTCATCTTACTTAACGCATTACTCTGTTCTTTATGAACGTAATACTCTAGATGCATGCTGGATAGCGGTCGATGAGTGGAGTAATAGTAGTAGATGCAAAATTGTTTCGGTCTACTTGACACGGACGTGATGCCTATATTCATGATCATTGCCTTAGATATCGTCATAACTTTGCACTTTTCTATCAATTGCTCGGCAGTAATTTGTTCACCCACCGTATTATTTTCTATCTTGAGAGAAGCCTCTAGTGAAACCTATGGCCCTCGGCTCTATTTTCCATCATATAGGTTTCCAATCTACTATTTTCCATCATATAATCTTCTATTTTCCATCATACAAGTTTCCGATCTACTATTTTGCAATCTTTTACTTTCCGGTCTATAAAACAAAAATACCAACAATATTTACTTTATCGTTTATCTATCTCTATCAGATCTCACATTTACAAATAACCGTGAAGGGATTGACAACCCCTTTATCGCGTTGGGTGCAAGTTGTTTGATTGTTTGTGTAGGTATTCGGTGATTTGTGCGTTGTCTCCTACTGGATTGATACCTTGGTTCTCAAACTAAGGGAAATACTTATCTCTACTTTGCTGCAGCACCATTTCTTCTTCAAGGGAAAACCAACGCAAGCTCAAGATGTAGCAGGAAGAATTTTTTGGCGCCGTTGCCGGAGAGATCTACGCCAAGTCAAGACATACCAAGTACCCATCATAAACTCTCATCTCTTGCATTACATTATTCGCCATTTGCCTCTCGTTTTCCTCTCCCCCACTTCTAAAACAATTTTTGAAAAGATTTGCCTTTTCTTCGCCATTCTTCCATTCATCTTTTCGTTTGCCCTTATGTCTTACTTGGTTTGTTTGCTTGTTCGCTTGATAAAATTGTGTGTTAATTAAAAAATAGAAACAAAGGTTTATGGATCCTCATCCACTTGCTAATCTTTTTAAGAGATCCAATTATGATGAACCTATTGCTAGTGAGTTGAGTGCACTAGATTATCTTTATGAGGTTTTACTTGAAATTCGTGATTCTGAAAATTGTGATGAAGTGTTGAAAGAAGAAAATTATAAAGTGATTTGCGATAGATCCTTGAATGAAAAGCATGATTGCAATGATGTTATTATAAATTCCATTAATGTCAATTGTGTTAATGATATTCAAAACCCTAAGCTTGGGGATACTAATTTTGCTATGTCTACTATTTGTTTCAATGATCATGATTGGGGTGATTCTTCTTATGATCTTGAAATTTTATTTAAGCCCCATGATGAATATGAGATTGATAATAATGTTTGCAATAATATTGAAAGTGGGTTTGGAAGAGTGTCAACTTTAGATCCCACATATTTGGAGAATATTCAATCTTATGAATTTTTTGATAAAAGTGGGTTTGGAGAGGTCATGACTTTAGTTAATGTTAATCCCACTAGTTTGGAAGAGTGTCAACTTCGCATGCATGTGGATCGTGTTGAGAATATGTTATGAGATAGCTATATTGTTGAATTTTTTTATTGTAACATCCCAAAATTCTAAATTTTGGAATGTTATATTAAATAAATAGTTTTGATTGATTGTTTGATTGTGGTGTGGTTGCTTGTGTGAAATTGAGTGAAATTTGGAAACTTTTTGAAAGTTGAATGAGAGGGAATAAAATGACTTTCCCAAAACTTTCACCTTGCATTTATGATCTCCATGAATTCATATTCATTTCATCACAAACCCTAGAGTGAAGATAACATGACTTCTTCTATTTTAAAAGGGGTTTTTGAAAAGATTTGAATTCCATTTGGAAATATTCCAAATTCGAAAACTTTATGCAACTCAATGATTTTCATGAGAGGAGATTAAAATGACTTCTTCAAATTATATGAAATATGAGTTGGAAGTTTAAACAATCGAATTTAAAGTCCCTTGAAATTATTTTCAATTTGGAGTTATTTGGGTTTTATTCAAATTATTTTTCTCCAAAAATAAAATATATGGAAATAGGGTAAAATGATTCCCTTCAATATAAAATTAGAGGGAAATAAATTTGAAATCATTTTGGTATTTTTAAAATGATTTTATTAGGTTTATTTGCAGCAGTAGCACTGTTTGCTTTATTTAATTTTTGTGCAATTTATTTGCCGCTGAAAATTGTTCATATTTTAGGAAATCTTTTTCTGAAAATTTTGATATATAATATGCCTATGGAAATTTTTTTATTTCCGTTTACCTTTTTTTTTTATTCTAAAAAAAAAAAAAAACTGTACGAGCGACCGACTGCTATCCTTCGCCAGCGTGCGCAACATAGCTAGCAGGTCGGACTATATTATTTTTCCAGTTGTCCTTTAATTTATTTATTTTCTGTTAAAAAAAACGCACGCACACATGCACGCATGCGCGCAGGCCGGCCGAAGGCCCATGCGGCGTCGTTCCTTTTTTTTGTTTTTCCTATATCTTTCGTCTGCCTTTTGTTTACGTTTAGTCCCATATTGCCTAGCTTTTGACCTCTAAGCCTCCTTTCCACCTATAAATATAGACCCATAGAGCCTCCAAAAATCATCCGATTCGGGTTAAATCAATATATTTTGGTTTGACTAGATTCACTAAATAAAAATATTTTTCTTCTCTCCGGCGGGACTTCTGAAAGTTGTCTTCTCTCTCGGAAGTCATCTTTTCTCTACCTTATAAAGGTATCTTTCTTCGTATTTTTTTATATACTCCCGTAGCTTATTATTTCTAGACTAGTACGGTAGAATAATTAGATTTATAAATTAGTCCTTGTATTTACATTTTAGGACTAGAATTCTTTTAGCCATAACTCTTTTTCTTCCGTAAAACAGCTTGGCCCTGATTTTTCAAATAGCCATAACTTTTTACTCGTTCATCCAAATTAGACGAAACCAACGCCAATATTTTTGTCTTGATTCCACCTTTCTAGCGAATCTATCAAATAAACTTTTTCAACTTTCAAATTTCGAAATTTGTTCTGATTCATATTCAAACTTGTTTTGGCTATAACTTGAGTTTCGTAACTCCGATTTAATTGATTCTTTTTGCAAATTAAAGCTCTTGACCTAAACTTTCTGATAAGGCCAAATCCACCCAATTTTGGTACTGTTAGAAATTGTTTTCTGTTGCAAGAGTTAATTGCTAGTTTTCGAAGTTTTTCGAGATCTTTTCTTCGATTCTTTTGCATGAGTGCTTATGTATGCAATTGCTTGCTCACGTTAGATTGAACGGAGTGTGACGAGTAGAACTATCAGGAATTATGAGTGCGAAGGATCTTCATCAACAGTACAAGGCAAGTTCACACTTTGATCATACTCTTCTATACCCAGTTTTTATGCATTAGTTTTATCCTCAAACACTACATGACTAGGATGTGATTAACTTGTGGGTATTGGGAAGTAGATGATGAGGTAGAACCTATTGCCCTTTTATTATAAAACCCTTGGGAGTTACTTCCACGCTATGCTTATGTTGCCATGCTATGCTCGTAGACGTGGATTGGGTTTTGAGTGTATCCATGACAGATGTGAGATTTTTAATTAATGGTTCAACTTAAGGTGGCAATTTTAATACACATCTGGGTGGATTGCTTGTTTGGGCACCTGGGGATATACCAGTGTTGTCCTAGGAGATCCCGGGGATATACCGTGTGATCCTCCTACGGTCCGCCACCCAGGCTCAAAGGGATCATAAGATTATTCATGCTAGAAACTTCCGTGTGCAGCCACAAGCTATTATGGGCTCTAGCATAGTTGAGTATGTTACATGACCTCTTTCAGTGGTAGGCTAGCAGATGTAGGGGAAAGTAGGTGTAACTGTCTACCCAGAGTAAAGAGTAAATGTTTCTGAAAGACTGTGTCTCGGTCATCCGTTTCTCAAACACCATGTAGTGCGAGAAATCCAACGGAGGAGATCGAGTCTTGTGGGGAAAAGTGCACAAACCTCTGCAGAGTGTACAAACTAATCATGATTAGCCGTGTCCCCGGTTATGGACATCTTGAGTATCTGGTTCTTGGATTTTCATATTGAATCCCATCACTCTAAATTAATTTGTTGGGATTAATAATTACTTTTAATTGGGATTGAGAGGGGGATTTACCTTCTCAATGTTCAACAACCACCATGATAGCTAAATAAAATATATTCCTTTGTTGTAGGGAAAAATTGGCTTTTCGCAAAACATATTAACCGTAGAGCCTCCACCAGCCATATATGCATGTAGTGATAGCATTTATTCTGTTCATTGCTCTACTGTGTTATCTTGCCAGTACATTCAATGTACTGACCCATTTCGGGCTGCAACGTCTCATGTTGCAGGATTCTTACGACGAGTAAGTGATACGTTAGGGTTACGATTTCTACACTCAACTTTGCCGTTGGTGTTGATGGGAATCCACAACCTTGTTGTTACTTCCGCTATTTGGATTGAGGTAATAGTATTTACGTTACTTTATACATGTGATTTACCTCTGTTATAAATCCTCGAGTACTGTGTGTGTCAGCATACCGATCCAGGGATGACACTTAAGCACAGAGACTTTGATCCATTCGGGTCGGGTCGCTACACTTATGATCCTACATGTAATTATTATGAGAGAGGAAAATATGGTTGTAGATATTTTCATGTTACTAAATTACCTCTCTTCATGTTGAGATTGCTATCGTCTCTTTCTTCTTCCTTGCATATGCTAGTTTTTGCTTGCCTTGATAATTTGTTTTCTTATAAAATGCCTATGCATAGGAAGTATGTTAGATTTAGATGTGTTTTTCACATGTTTCATGATGCTCTCTTTGTGCTTCAATTCTTGTCTTTCATGTGAGCATCATTAAAATTATCAACGCCTAGCTAAAAGGCTTTAAAAAAAAGGGCTTGTTGGACGACAACCCAATATTTTTCATGGCTGTTTTTTAATAAATAATTCATATAGCCTCTGGTTAGATGTGGTTTTATATTTTAATTAGTGTTTGTGCCAAGTAAGACCTTTGGGATGGCTTACGGTGATAGTTGATTTGATCTTGCTGAAAAACAGAAACTTTTGCGTCCAGTATCAGAATTTTAATAATTCGCTGGGGCTTTAAAAAACCCTGAATTTTTTATACGAGATTTATATGCAAATTTCCTATGTTTTCCTAATTTGTCAGAATTTTTAGAGATACATAAATATTAGTACAATTCAGATCTTCGCAGACTATTCTGTTTTTGACAGATTTTGTTTTCTTTGTGTTGTTTGCTTATTTTGATGAATCGATGGGTAGTATCGGGGGGTATGAACCATGGAAAAGTTGAAATACAGTATATATTACACCAATATAAATAAATAATGAGTTCACAACAGTACCAAAGTGGTGATTTATTTTCTTATACTAACGGAGCTTATGAGATTTTCTGTTGAGTTTTGTGTTGTGAAGTTTTCAAGTTTTGGGTAAGGATTTGATGGACTATGGAATAAGGAGTGGCAAGAGCCTAAGCTTGGGGATGCCCAAGGCACCCCAAGGTAATATTCAAGGACAACCAAGAGCCTAAGCTTGGCGATGCCCCGGAAGGCATCCCCTCTTTCGTCTTCGTCTATCGGTAACTTTACTTGAGGCTATATTTTTATTCACCACATGATATGTGTTTTGCTTGGAGCGTCTTGTATAAATTGAGTCTTTGCCTTTTAGTTTGCCACAATCATCCTTGCTGTATACACCTTTTGAGAGGGACACGCATGACTCGTGATTTATTAGAATACTCTTTGTGCTTCACTATCTTTTGAGCTAGGCAATTTTGCTCTAGTGCTTCACTTATATCTTTTTAGAGCACGGCGGTGGCTTTATTTTGTAGAAATTATTAAACTATCATGCTTCATTTATATTATTTTGAGAGTCTTTAAACAGCATGGTAATTTACTTTGGTTATAAATTTAGTCCTAATATGATAGGTATCCAATAGGGATATAATAAAAACTTTCATATAAAGTGCAATGAATACTATAAGAAGTTTGATTCCTTATGATTGTTTTGAGATATAAAGATGGTGATATTAGAGTCATGCTAGTGAGTAATTGTGAATTTGAGAAATACTTGTGTTAAGGTTTGTGAGTCCCGTAGCATGCATTTATTGTGAACCGTTATGTAACGAAGTTGGAGCATGAGATATTTTTTGATTGTCTTCCTTATGAGTAGCGGTCGGGGACGAGCGATAGTCTTTTCCTACCAATCTATCCCCCTAGGAGCATGCGTGTATTACTTTGTTTCGATGACTAATAGATTTTTGCAATAAGTATGTGAGTTCTTTATGACTAATGTTGAGTCCATGGATTATACGCACTCTCACCCTTCCGCCATTGCTAGCCTCTCTTGTACCACGCAACTTTCGCCGGTACCATACACCCACCATATACCTTCCTCAAAACAGCCACCAGACCTACCTTTTATGGCATTTCCATAGCCATTCCGAGATATATTGCCATGCAACTTTCCACCGTTCCGTTTACGATGACACGCATCATCATTGTCATTTTGCTTTGCATGATCATGTAGTTGACATCGTATTTGTGGCAAAGCCACCGTTCATAATTCTTTCATACATGTCACTCTTGATTCATTGCACATCCCGATACACCGCCGGAGGCATTCATGTAGAGTCATATTTTGTTGTAGTATCGAGTTGTAATTTTTTGAGTTGTAAGTAAATAGAAGTATGATGATCTTCATTATTAGAGCATTGTCCCATGTGAGGAAAAAAAAGAGAGGCCAAAGAAGCCAAAGAAAAAAAATAGAAAGAAAAAAAAAGAAAGAAAAAAAGGGAAGAAAGAAAAAAAAGAAAAAGAAAAAAATGAGAGAAAAAGAGAGAAGGGGCAATGTTACTATCCTTTTTCCAAACTTGTGCTTCAAAGTAGCACCATAATCTTGATGATAGAGAGTCTCCTATGTTGTCACTGTCATATACTAGTGGGAATTTTTCATTATAAAACTTGGCTTGTATATTCCAACGATGGGCTTCCTCAAATTGCCCTAGGTATTCATGAGCAAGCAAGTTGGATGCACACACACTTACTTTTCTTTTTGAGCTTTCATACACTTATAGCTCTAGTGCATCCGTTGAATGGCAATCCCTACTCACTCACATTGATATCTATTGATGGGCATCTCCATAGCCCGTTGATACGCCTAGTTGATGTGAGACTATCTCCCTCTTTTTGTCTTATCCACAACCATCTTCTATTCCACCTATAGTGATATGTCCATGGCTCATGCTTATGTATTGCGTGAAAGTTGAAAAGGTTTGAGAACGTCAAAAGTAAGAAACAATTGCTTGGCTTGTCATCGGGGTTGTGCATGATTTGAGTATTTTGTGTGATGAAGATGGAGCATAGCCAGACTATATGATTTTGTAGGGATAAGCTTTCTTTGGCCATGTTATTTTGAGAAGACATAATTGCCTTGTTAGTACGCTTGAAGTATTATTGTTTTTATGTCAATATTAAACTTTTGTTTTGAATCCTACGGATCTAAACATTCATGCCACAATAAAGAGAAATACATGGATAAATATGTTAGGTAGCATTCCACATCAAAAATTCTGTTTTTACCATTTACCTACTCGAGGACGAGCAGGAATTAAGCTTGGGGATGCTTGATACGTCTCCAACGTATCTATAATTATTGATTGTTCCATGCTATTATATTATCTGTTTTGGATGTTGTATATGCATTAATATGTTATTTTATATTATTTTTGGGACTAACCTATTAACATAGAGCCCAGTGCCAGTTTATGTTTTTTCCTTGTTTTTGAGTTTAGCAGAAAAGGAATACCAAACGGAATAAAACTTTTGCGATGATTTTTCTTGGACTAGAAGGAAACCAGGAGACTTGGAGATGAAGTCGGAGGAGCCACAAGGCGGCCACAAGGACGGAGGGCACGCCCCCCCCCCCCCACCCTTGTGGGCCCCTCGTGCACCTCCTGACCTAATTATTTCGCCTATATATACTCATATATCCCCTAACCAACAGGGGCATCCATGAAAAGACTTTTCCACCACCGCAACCTTCTGTACCCGTGAGATCCCATCTAGGGACCTTTTCCGGCACCCTGTCGGAGGGGGATTCGATCATGGAGGGCTTCTACATCAACACCATTGCCCTTCCGATGAAGCATGAGTAGTTTACCACAGACCTATGGGTCCATAGCTAGTAGCTAGATGGCTTCTTCTCTCTCTTTGATTATCAATACCATGTTCTCCTCGATGTTCTTGGAGATCTATTCGATGTAATACTTTTTTGCGGTGTGTTTGCTGAGATTCGATGAATTGTGGATTTATGATCAGCTTATCTATGAATATTATTTGAATCTTCTATGAATTCTTATATGCATGATTTGATATCTTTGTAATTCTCTTTGAACTATCGGTTTGGTTTGGCCAACTAGATTGGTTTTTCTTGCAATGGGAGAAGTGCTTAGCTTTGGGTTCAATCTTGCGGTGTCCTTTCCCAGTGACAGTAGGGGCAGCAAGGCACGTATTGAATTGTTGCCATCGATGATAAAAAGATGGGGTTTTCATCATATTGCTTGAGTTAATTCCTCTACATCATGTCATCTTACTTAATGCATTACTCTACTCTTTATGAACTTAATACTCTAGATGCATGCTGGATACCGGTCGATGAGTGGAGTAATAGTAGTAGATGCAGAATCGTTTCGGTCTAGTTGGCACGGACGTGATGCCTATACTCATGATCATTGCCTTAGATATCGTCATAACTTTGCGCTTTTCTATCAATTGCTCGGCAGTAATTTGTTCACACACCGTATTATTTTCTATCTTGAGAGAAGCCACTAGTGAAACCTATGGCCCCCTGGTCTATTTTCCATCATATAAGTTTCCAATCTACTATTTTCCATCATATAATCTTCTATTTCCATCATACAAGTTTCCGAACTACTATTTTGCAATCTTTTACTTTCCGATCTATAAAACAAAAATACCAAAAATATTTACTTTATCATTTATCTATCTCTATCAGATCTCACTTTTGCAAATAACCGTGAAGGGATTGACAACCCCTTTATCGCGTTGGGTGCAAGTTGTTTGATTGTTTGTGCAGGTATTCGGTGATTTGTGCGTTGTCTCCTATTGGATTGATACCTTGGTTCTCAAACTGAGGGAAATACTTATCTCTACTTTGCTGCATCACCCTTTCCTCTTTAAGGGAAAAACCAACGCAAGCTCAAGAAGTAGCAGAGGACGACTTCATTTCAAGAATGGGAGGATGATGAGGACATCACTACCATTGTTACACCCACATCACCTGCTGCTATACATACTGGACCAATTACTAGAGCTCGAGCACGCCAATTGAATTACCAGATACTTTCGTTTCTTGGTGACAATTCTAATGTTCATGAGAATATGATGCTGCCTAAATTGGATACATTTGTCTTGATTACTAATGAAGGGCCTAGCATGGACAAGAGGGATGAACACTGGAGCAGGATCAAGCATGGAGATGAAGGCACGCGTGAAGGTATCCAGAATGCCGTTTCTAGTGCATATTTGAGCACTTTGAAGCCTCCGTGGTGACCTACAAGGACATGGACGAAATATACAAGATGCCCCATCATAAATTTCGTCCATAGCTAATTTTAGGTGCCATGCCACCTTATTTTTGGGCCAGGCCCATGTAATTTCGAAATACTTAAGTATAGGCTGTTTTTAGAGTCCGTATATGTGGGGAAATGAAGTTAGGGTTGGTTTCGGACCCCTCCTACAAGGGGTCACGAAATCCCCCCCTACTCCTCCATATATACAGCCCTTAGGGCATCGTTTAGACTTTGGGTTTTGTTTAGATTAAAAGTTCACCATAGCTGCAACTTCGCGTACTTCGTTTGTGTTCAACGACCAGACCAAGACGTCACAGAACCCCACCTTGATCAATAAAGCTTTCATCTTATATTCGTAATATCCAGATTGCAATCTCAGTTTCTTGCTTGTTCTTCATTTGCTTGCAGGAAATAGACCTTCGTGGTCAGGTTGATCGTGCTCCGGCGTGGTCAATAACCTCTCGGAGTTGGTTTAGCGATTGCTAAGGCCCGACGTCGTCGCACATTCGTAGTCGGATCATCAAAGTCTACTCATATGAAACGATAATCACCTTCTTATCGAAAGACGGGACACCTTTGCCTCTATCTAAAAGATTAGCAATAATCAATTCAGAGATGCAATGTTGAATAAACGCTGAACGACGGTACTGTGCTGGTCTTAGGCTAGACCAGACTAGAGACGCGAGCCTAGAACACTAATGAGGTCACGGTGCCAATTTTCTGATAATTTTGCTACAAAATTCTACTGACTCAATCTTTCAAATGCAAAAAGAATCAATCAATTCTGAGTTGATATGAAAGTCAAAAAAAATCTAAAACTGGCCTGAAAAACTGGAACAGGCAGTGTTCGCGAACTTCGTAGGGCAAAACGACCTATTTCAAAGCTGATTTTAAGGTGTCAAATATTGAACTAGCTTCTGCCACTATTCAGATGTGGCTCGTTGCTAGCTTTAATTTGAGTACTAACGGAGGCAAAATGGACTTCGTATGAGGAAGATATGCCTATTTTACTGAACAATGCACAAAACAGATTCCAATCCGACTTCAGGAACGAGATTGAGTCTAGATAGATCCGAATTTTTTTTCTCTCTTTTTTTCTCACACTTTTTTTTTCTTTCTCCTTTTTTTCCTCTGACTTTTTTTTACTTTTCTCTCTCTTCTTTTCTCTCTTTTTTCCCTCTTTTTTTCTAAAAAAAAACCCAGATAAGATGCAGATTGGAACAAGCGAAGATTGAATGACCTCAACTATAATTATAACAATGAACGATGGCTAGCACGTGGTGGAAATTGATGGATGGGGTGGTGGACAGAAAAAGGGACAACGATGCAGCAGCGGCGTGACTAATGTGAACAGAACACAAAACTCTAAACGAAGTAGACACTAAGACCAGCAACTCGACACGACGATGCAACCGATAATTCAACTATGCAAGCAATGAAAAGAAAATTGCAAAGGCTTAGACTGGCTTGGACAAAGGATGAACAGATCTAACCATGTTTATGGCTTTTTCTTGGATAGTAGGTAAGAAAATAAATCTAATCTAGGGATAACTGGAAATTCTCACCGAGCAACCTAAAAACTGATACCACTTGATAGAGGCTAGGTGGCTGATCTTTCGATGAGATGATAACTATCGATTTGGTCGAATCGACTTTGACTATCCGACTACAAACATGCATGATGTTGCGCCTTAGAAATCGCTAAACCAATCTCTGGGAGGTTACTAACGATGCCGGAAGCACGATCAGCCTGACCACGAAGGTCTATTCCTGCATGCAATTGAAGAACAAGCAAGAATATGATAAACCAATCTGAATATTGTGAATATCGATGAAGTATTGATAAAAGTGGGGATCTGAGAGCGGGCTTGGTCTGGTCGTTGGACACAAACAAAGTACATGAAGTTGCAATGGCTAACTTTTAACTAAACAAATCCCAAGCAAAAAGCTACTAGATTGATCTACTTATATAGGAGCAAGGGGTGATGGCCAAGGAGGTGGAAGGATGTCCCAAGGCAGCCTAAAACTAACCCTAAGTCGCACAAGGCCCATGGGCCCAAGTGGAGGTGATGCAACACCTTTGGACTTGTAGTTTGACTCGGATTTTCCTGCAGCGTCAGATTGTTTCGTCAATATCTCAACGCTCTTGACGAATTTGAAGGTGAATCCAATTGGGTTGGAAAGAGCACGAAATCTATTTTCCAATAAAAAAAGAGTCACCCAATTCGGAGTCCGGATGAAAGAGATCTTGGCATTTTGAATCAGGTATGTCCGTGCAGTCCAACTCTGAGTTCAGAACATGAGAGACTTGGACTCTATCTTCTGTTGGCCCAAAAGTGACTTGAGGGGACTTTTTGAACAGCACCTAAACTTCTCTTTTTCCATTATCTTCATATGTGGATTATACAAATGTCCCATACACCTGCAATTAGACATGGCACAAAAGTCTGTGAAGTAGTTTTGTCCTGGATAACATAAATAAATTATTGCACAGTTTGCATTAGAAATCACCTCACAAATATGCATGTACGTAATATTTTTGGTCGTATCCATGGTAGTCATGTCCTTATCACACTGATTGTCTTTAAGATTTCGATATAATTCTTAAGTTCATGTCTTTCTTAATATGTATCAATTACTGGATCTTGGTATTCATTGTTCCAAACAAGAACATGGTTTACTACATGGATTCTCTCAGAGAGTCAACAAACGCTCAGGATCTGACGCATCTTTAGCAATTCATGGATAGGTCTTGAATTCTATGATATTGAAATTTATTTGCATTCATATCTGGTTCAATAATTGATGTTGTGAAAATTCATCTTCATTTGCAGTGTGTTCGCATTGTGGAAAACTAAACCAGGGAACCTATTCAAGAGGGAACTACCTCTGCAGCACGAGATCGTATCTCCGGTAACACACCGAAATCCGTTATTTTCGGAAAATGTATCCAATAGTCTGCAAATACCTTTTCTTACGCTAGCCAAATGTTCAAGCTTTTGAATAAACCTCTTTATATTTCTGTCCAAAGAAAAAAAACATATAACACCGGTTAGGTTGTTCCTAACAGGACAAATACATGACTAATTCTGCACACAAAAATTCAGTGTCCTCAGCAACAAGCAGGGACCAACCTTTGTGGATACTATGTTTGCAGACACATGATCTCCATCTGCAAATTTGCTGATAGTTGTGAAGATGCTCGCGAATTACTACCAGTAAGTCTATCTTAATTAATATCTTCTACTCCACTCGTATGGCACATTCTGATCTTAAAAATACTGCAGCTCATCTTAGAACCGAGGACCCCTGAACCGCTCCCCGCTGGTGAATTGCTGATGGTTCCAAGATTTATCAGCGACTTCTTCCTGAATCACTACATCAATACCACTGGTGATAATGAAGATTTCAGCATGCCTTCTCCTGAAACATTGAATAAGAGTTAGCCGCTAAACATATACGCATGGATCCATTGTTTTCCATCTGATGAGGTCTTCGTATTTCGTATACTATGATTAATTATGTAATGCATATATGTCGACAAATCATTGGAATTTAGCTACCATTTGTTCAATTGCAATTGTTGCGAAATCTGATGAATGTTCTTCCCGTGGACACTATTTGTTCAATTGCATATTGTGGAGAAATTGCTTTTTGTATGCCGAATCAAATGGGATATTTTTTCTTTAACCCGGCAATTGCTCCGCACACGGTTTAATTAAACGAGTGTGTGCCATCCACATCGAAAAGCATACGTCAATCATAGCGGAACCGTCGGTGATACACAGCAGATCATAGACAATTTGCAGCACTACTACATGTGCGTAGGGGCTCCAGAACCGTTTGTGATACCACATTATCGCACACGAGAGCTCAGAGTAAACCGTGCCCAAAGTAAATACAATCCTAGTCGTAAATTTTTCAGGAAACGTGTGGGATCCCAAACGAAAAACACACATCCCTCTTACCGCAACCGTCGGTGATACACAACAAATCACAAACGGTCTGCAGCACTTGTATGTGTGCGAAGGGGCTCTTGAACCGTTTGTGGTAGAACATTATCGCACACGGTAATTGTTCGGAAACGTGTGCGATGGAGTCATGCATGGCAGGCGAGTGCCGCAGAAAACTCGTGTACGATGGGGCACATATCACACACAGTTCATATGCTGGCCCGTGTGCCTTACATACTCTTTTCCAAACGGTTCATTACGACACACCGTTTGGTTTCACTGCATCGTTAGAAACATTTAATCACCGATCCCACACATGTGAAAGAATTTAGTGTGTGCTGCATCGCATACGATTACATTTCGCAAGGCCTCTGCATCATGGCTCCCTATCCCCGATGGTTTTAGGTCGTGTGGGAAGGACCCTCCTATCGCACACACTCAATTGGCGACGATTCAAAATGCCGTCACGGAAAGGGGTTAAAAACTATTTATATAGCACCTCACTGTAGCAGTGAAACGATGCTTCTAGGGACTACCTAGATAGCTGTGCTAGTTGTGTTTTCAGGGAACGAACTATTGAATAGGCTGAAGAACTATTGAATAATATATTGAAAAGGCTGGGCCTTAATATCCCTTAGATTTCCTTATGGACCCCTCTGCCATGGGAGGGTAGGACAAAATATGTCATGCAAGTTCTTATTATAAGCATGTATGACTATATACGGAATACATGCCTACATTACATTGATGAATTGGAGCCACTATGGGTCGCTCTAGGTTGTGACTGTTATATGATGAATGTCATCCAAAACCAATATCCATCATAGATCCAATGCCTATGCTTTTCATATGTTGATCGTCGCTAAGTTACTTTCCTTACTGTTGCTGTTACATCACTACAAAACTGTTACTGTTACCGTTACTATTGCCACTGTTACTATTGCTATTAAACTATCATACTACTGATCACTTCTTTGCAGATATTTAGTTCTCCAAGTGTGGTTGAATTGACAACTCAACTGCTAATATACATAAATATTCTTTGGCTCCCCTTGTGTCGAATCAATAAGTTTGGGTGAAATACTACCCTCGAAAACTGTTGCGATTATTAGGCTGCACTGGTGAGTTCGCTTCGGTGGCACTTGATCAACAAAATGACGGAATTTATCCCCAAGATATATCTCTGCCATAACTGTTACTTCAATATCAAATATCAACATGTGATCCTAGTCATAGAAATATCCATCCAATTATCCAAAATAATATATTCAAATCATTATTAGCAACTCCGTAGGCAAAATACTAAATATGATCTTTTTAGCAATGCATCCTATAAATCCAATAGCAATATCAAGATTGTAATATACTAGCCATATCCAATCCATCCATCACTAAGGCAGTAGTAAATCTAATAATACTCGAAGAAGCATATAATATCCAATATGATCGTAATGAAACATAACTATAGATCTAATAATCCAAAGTGACCATGGCAATATCAGTCTTGCAAGATACTAGATATATTCAATCCAATCATAATCATGACAGTAGCAAATCCAATAATACTCCAAGAATTGCCATGAATAAATCAGTTTTAGCTAATTCAAATTAAACATGTTTTATTATATAAAACAATGGCATTGCATTGCAATCATGAAAATGGAGGGTGTGGCTTGCCTTTCTCCAAGCAAGTGATGGAATACTCCTGGTCTTCACAAAACAACCTAAGTCACTTTGGCAATAATTTTGAAAGCATTTATAAATAACACATAGAGCAAATTCTTCTGCCATAAATTCTAGACAGAAGAGAAAAATACCAAACTATACCAGAAAATAAAGGAGCTCACAAGAAAAATAATGTAAAAAGAATCAGCTCACTTGGACTTACGGTTGGGGAGATATTTATGGTCAAAGTTATAGTCAAATCTGGATTTAAAATAGATTAAATTGATTTTCAGAAAACCTCAGGGAGGCTGACGTCGAAGGCGTATTCTGGCAATACACTTTCAATAAGAAAAGGTTCAGGCCATCTAGAGAGGCTGACAAGTGGGGTCAAGCTATCAGTTTCAAAGAGAGGGAGAGAGAATAGAAGGCGACGTGCTCACCGGTGGTGGTTCACCAGCGTAGGGATGACAGCGAGGTTCGAAGATATCTTAGCTGGAATGAGCACTCCACGATGGACACACCCGTACCGTAGCTGGGCGAATGTCAGTCGAACGGTGTCATGCCCTTCTTCTCCAGCATAGGCGAGCTACGGTGTTCGTCGGTCTTGGCGATTCTGGTGATGATTGACTCGGGGGAGGGGTTAGTAAGGACCAGTGGTTCACGAGAGGCTTGTTGGTGGTGGTAGCGAGGGCTAAGTGCCGCCGGAGTGATCTCACGGTGGCGGAAGCCAAGCGGTGGGGCTCCTGCTGGAGAGGAGGAAGGAGAGCTCTCGGACTCTCTAGGGTGGCTCTGGGCTCGATTTGGAAGTGGTGGAGGTGAGTGGTCTGGTGAAGCGAGCTCGGGAGCGGCTTAAATATCCTGAGGAACATGCTCGGGACCGAGAGCTGCCATGTGGGTTCTTCCGGAGTTCTGGCGAGCTTGGAGCACGCACGGGCCTTTGAGGCGATGGTATAGGGTTAGTGGATGCTCAGAGCTAAAGGGAGATGGAATGATAAGGACATCAAAATCATTGTTACACCCACAGCCCCTGCTGCTATACATACTGGACCAATTACTAGAGCTCGCGCACACCAATTAAATTATCAGGTACTTTCATTTCTTGGTAATGATTCTAATATTCATGAGAATATGATGCTGCCTAAATTGGATACATTTGTCTTGCTTAAAATGAAGGTCCTAGCTTGGACAAAAAGGATGAACATTGGAGCAAGATCAAGCATGGAGATGATGGCATGCGCAAGGGGAACAAGAACGGAGTTACAAGTGATGATTTCAGGACTTTGAAGCCACCATAATGAGTGCATGAAGCCTTGGACGAAATATGCAAGATGCCACTTCATAAATTTCATCCAGAGGCTATTATAGGTGCTGCGTGACTTTATTATTGGGCCAGGCCCATGTAATTTCGAAATAGTTGAGTATAGGCTGTTTTTAGAGTCTGTATGTGTTGGAAAACAAGAGATAGGGTTGGTTTCGGACCCGTCCTGCAAGGGCCACGAAATTCCCCCCTTTTCGCCCATATATACAGCCCTTAGGGCACTGTTTAGACTTTGGGTTTTGTTTAGATTAAAAGTTCACCATAGCTGCAACTTCGCGTACTTCATTTGTGTTCAACGACCAGACCAAGGCGTCACAGAACCCCACCTTGATCAATAAAGCTTTCATTTTATATTCACAATATCCAGATTGCAATCTTAGTTTCTTGCTTGTTTTTGTTTGCTTGCAGGAAATAGACCTTCGTGGTCAGGTTGATCGTGCTCTGGCTTGGTCAGTAACCTCTCGGAGTTGGTTTCGCGATTTCTAAGGCGCGACCTCCTCGCATGTTCGTAGTTGGATCGTCAAAGTCTACTCCTCCGAAACGATAATCATCATCTCATCAAAAGATGGGACAGCTTTGCCTCTATCAAGTGGTATCCGATTTCTAGGTTGCTCGGTGAGATTTTACAGTTTTTCGTAGTTTAGATCGAGTCTATTCTTCATACCTACAGTCCACGAAAAAGCCAAAAAAATAGGGTTAGTTCATCATATCCAAACCAGTCTGAGCCATTGCATAATCTTATCTGTATTTGCTTTGTTGAATTGGCGGTTGCATCGTTGTGTCTAGTTGCTGGTCTTAGCGTCTAGTATTTTACAGTTTCGAGTTCTGTTTACCGGTATTCACGCCGCCGCCACACCATCATCATCCGCTGCCATATACCATCACCACACCAGATTCATCATCCGCTGCCATATACCACCACCACACCAGATTCGTCATCCACTGCCATATACCACCACCACACCAGATACATCGCCGCTGCTATATACCACCATTTATTCGCCACCAATCCGAGTCCACAAATACCACCGCATGTCCATCAGCAATCCGAGTTCTTTTCATATTAGCTTTGTTTTCGAGATCCCTATACTTTCAGATTCGTGTTTCCTTGCCTGAGTAGGTTTCGGTAAAAAGAGTCTGGAGACCCCCGGGCAGTTTTTAGGCCAAAATTTCGGCAGTTGAAAATATTTTTTCCCTATCCTGTTTTTAGGTCCCTGGGAGTGTTTTAAGACACTCGCCATCATAGTGATTTTTTGTCACACATTTTGGTCGTCGCTGCCCTTGATTTTCAAAAATAAAATAGTAAAAAAAATTCATGCTTATCCTGTTATCTTGGCTTGGGAAGAGTTTTGAGACACTCGCCATTATAGTGATTTTTGGCAAAAAAAAGGAGCGCAAAAAAAATTCCGAGTGTGCTTTTGCCTTGTTTCCGTGCAGCGCCGTGATTTTGTTAGTGTTCTAGGCTCGTGTCTCTAGCACGGTCTAGCCTAGGACCAGCACAATACCGTTGTTGAGCATTTATTCAACTTTGCATCTCTGATTGATTATTGCTGACCTTTTTGCTATCATATTATAAGCCATCCCGGCTCCACATACATCTACATCGTGCGTTTGACTCTCCCTGGTAATCGCTCTATCCAAGCTTTGAGAGTTTTGACTACAACGGTTGCCGATCACCGCCTGCTGCTTGGTAAGAACTAGTAAGACTTTGAGATTCGCTTGACGGATTTCTGACACCCCACCACTTTCTAGTAGTCTATAGGATCATATTCTTGTGTGTTTCTATTGCTGCTAACCATGGCCGGATCACAAGCCGACGAGATTGACTGGGAGAACATGACGAAGAAGGAGCTTGATGATAAATTTCAGCAAATGTTGAGTCAACAGGTGGAAGACGTGATGGCCAGCTTTGGAAAGGCACTGGAGAGGATTGATGACGTTGAGAAGACAATTGACACCAAGTTGGACACCAAGTTTGATGAAGTACTCGCGCGTCTTCCACAACCACGACCTGCATCTCCTACACCATTACAACAACAACAACAACCACCTCCACGTCGCGAAACAGCCCTTCGCCGAGCGGGCCGTGTTCCCCTTGAGCCAGGACAAACTTCCGGTGCCACTACTACTACTGTTGATGCTTCTGTAGCTCCTGTTGCTACTGCAGAGTTGGAGGACTATTATGAGGATGATGTTGATCAAAACCAGAACTACATGCAACCACCAGCACCACCAACACCAGGTTAACCTCATGCATATAATCACAACTGTAGGGCTGCAGCACCACCTCAGGTGCGAGATTATGACCATATTCCTAAGCTGAAATTGAATATTCCACCGTTTGAGGGTAGATACATTCCTGATGTATGTCTTACTTAGGAGTTAGAAACTGAACAATGTTTCACATGCTTACAATATCCTGAGGATAGACGTGTTGCTGCTGCTATTTGTGAATTCACTAGTTTTGCTTCTGTTTGTGGTCTGAACATTGTAGATTATATCATGATAATATCCTTACTACTTGGGCTGCTTTGAAAACTGCTATGCATACTCGTTGGGTTCCAACATATCATCAACGTGAATTACTTCAAAAACTGCAGCGTTTGAGACAAGGAAAAAAATCTGTAGAGGAGTATTATCAGGAATTACAAACTGGCATGATTAGATGTGGTATTGTTGAGGATAATGAAGCTATGCTTGCATGTTTTATGGGTGGATTAAATAAAGAGATTCAGAACATTCTAGAGTATAAGGAGTATAATAATATCCCTCGTTTATTCCATCTTGCTTGCAAGGCTGAACGTGAAGTGCAGGATCGACAGGCATTGGCGCGAACTAACTTTTCTGCAGGTCGATCTTCATCATGGACACCACGTACATCCTCTACTCCGACACGTCCTACTGCAGCACCATTGACTTCAGCCACCAATTCCAACTGAGATACAAGAAAACAGGCACTGCCACCACCATCTGCCAGGAGTACACCTTCCGGTCCCGCACAGAGCTCTTCTTTATCCATGGCATCAACAGGGCAAACACATGAGGTTATATGCCATCGTTGCAAGGGTGGAGGTCACTATGCGAGCAAATGTCCATCTCCGCGTGTGATGATTGTTACTGAGGATGATGGGTATGAGTCCACTAGTGACTATGATGAGGAGACTTTGGCTCTTATTGCAAGTGAAGAACATGGTGAAGATGATTCTGAACATGAGACGTAATACATGGCTGCTGAGGATGATGACAGGTATGAGAGTTTAGTTGCTCAACGTGTTTTGAGTGTGCAGGTAACACAAGCTGAGCAAAATCAGAGGCATAATTTGTTCCATACAAAGGGGGTTGTGAAGGAACATTTTGTCCGCGTCATCATTAATGGAGGGAGCTGTAACAACTTGGCTAGCATGGAGATGGTGGAGAAGCTATCTCTCACCACAAGACCACATCCACATCCTTACTACATCCAATGGTTCGACAACAACGTTAAGGTTAAGGTAACATGTGTTGTTCGTGTGCATTTTAATATCTCTACATATGCTGATTATGTTGATTGTGATGTGGTACCCATGCAAGCATGTTCCTTATTACTTGGTAGACCATGGCAATTTGATAAAAAATTTGTACACCACGGTAGAAACAATCAGTATACTCTTGTTCATAAGGATAAACATATTACTTTGCTTCCTATGTCTCCTGATTCCATTTTGAAAGATGATATTAATAGAGCTAATAAAGCAAAACAGGAGAAAAATAAGAGTGAAAATCAGATTGTGGCAAAAGAATTTGAGCAACAAATGAAGCATAATAATAAACCATCTAGTGTTGCTTCTGAAATTAAATTGAAAAGTGCATGTTTACTTGCCACCAAATCTAATATTGATGATCTAGATGCCAGCAAATCTGTTTGCTATGCTTTTGTGTGCAAAGACGCATTATTTTCATTCGAGGACGTGCCTTCCTCTTTGCCTCCTGCTTTCATTAACATTTTGCAGGAGTTCGCTGATGTTCTTCCACAAGATGTGCCACTGGGATTACCACCTATTCAAGGGATTGAGCATCAGATTGACTTAATTCCTGGTGCTTCGCTGCCAAACCGTACGCCATACCATACCAATCCAGAGGAGATGAAGGAGATTATGCGTCAAGTACAGGAGCTGCTCGACAAAGGTTATATACGTGAATCTCTTAGTCCTTGTGCTGTTCCTATTATCCTAGTGCCAAGAAAGGATGGTACGTCGCGTATGTGTGTTGATTGTAGAGGCATTAATAATATTACTATTCGTTATCGTCATCCTATTCCTAGGCTAGATGATATGCTTGATGAATTGAGTGGTTCTATAATATTCTCGAGTGGTTCTATAATATTCTCCAAAGTTGATTTGCGTAGTGGATGTGATAGAGGCAAAGGTGTCCCATCTTTCGATGAGATGGTGGCTATCGTTTTTGGTGGACTAGACTTTGACGATCCGGCTACGAACGTGCGAGGACGTCGCGCCTTAGCAATCGCTAAACCAACTCTGAGAGGTTATTGACCATGCCGGAGCACGATCAACCTGACCACGAAGGTCTATTTCCTGCAAGCAAACGAAGAACAAGCAAGAAACTAAAATTACAATCTGGATATTGCGAATAAAAGATGAAAGCTTTATTGATCAAGGTGGGGTTCTGTGACGTCTTGGTCTGGTCGTTGAACACAAACAAAGCATGCGAAGTTGCATCTATGGCGAACTTTTAATCTAAACAAAACCCGAAGTCTAAACGACGCCCTAAGGGCTGTATATATGGAGGAGTAGGGTGGAATTTCATGGCCCCTTGTAGGAGGGGTCCGAAACCAACCCTAACTTTGTTTCCCCACACATACGGACTAAAATAAACAGCCTATACTTAAGTATTTCGAAATTACATGGGCCTGGCCCAAAAATAAGGTAGCGCAGCACCTAAAGTAAGCTATGGACGAAATTTATGAAGGGGCATCTTGTATATTTCATCCATGTCCTTGTAGGTCATCACGGAGGCTTCAAAGTGCTCAAATATGCACTAGAAACGCCATTCTGGACCCCTTCGTGCGCGCCTTCATCTCCATGCTTGATCCTGCTCCAGTGTTCATCCCTCTTGTCCATGCTAGGCCCTTCATTAGTAATCAACACAAATGTATCCAATTTAGGCAGCATCATATTCTCATGAACATTAGAATTGTCACCAAGAAGCGAAAGTACCTGGTAATTCAATTGGCATGCGCGAGCTCTAATAATTGGTCCAGTATGTATAGCAGCAGGGGCTGTGGGTGTAACAATGGTATTGATGTCCTCATCATCCTCCCCTTCTTGAAATGAAGTCGTCCTCGATGGAAGCTCATCTTCCTCACCCAAATAAGGCTTCAAATCTGCAATGTTAAAAGTGGGACTAACCCCAAAATCTGCAGGCAGCTCAAGTTTATATGCATTATCATTTATTTTCTCTAACACCTTAAAAGGACCATCAGCATGTGGCACTAGCTTTGATTTGCGCAAATCAGGAAACCTATCCTTACGCAAATGTAACCAAACAAGATCTCCAGGTGCAAAGACAACATGTTTTCTACCTTTATCTCCAGCAAGTTTATATTTAGCATTCATACGCTCAATGTTTTCCTTAGTTAACTCATGCATTTTTAAGATCAATTCAGCACGTTGTTTAGCATCAAAATTAACCGTCTCCGAAGATGGAAGAGGCAACAAATCAATAGGTGCACGAGGTAGAAAACCATACACAATCTCAAAAGGGCACATCTTAGTAGTAGAATGCAATGAATGATTATAAGCAAATTCAATATGAGGCAAGCATTCTTCCCAAATTTTCTTATTATTCTTCAAAACAGCCCTAAGCATAGTAGACAAAGTTTTATTGACTACTTCAGTTTGTCCATTAGTTTGGGGGTGACAAGTAGTACTAAAAAGCAATTTAGTCCCCAACTAAGCCCATAAACATCTCCAAAAGTGGCTAAGAAATTTAGTATCACGATCCGAAACAATAGTATTTGGCACACCATGCAAGCGAATAATTTCATGAAAGAACAAATCAGCAACATTAGCAGCATCATCGCTTTTATGACATGGTATAAAGTGTGCCATTTTCGAAAATCTATCCATGACAACAAATATGCTATCCCTCTCCTTCTTTGTTCGAGGAAATCCTAAAACAAAATCCATAGATATATCCTCCCAAGGAACACTAGGTACAGGCAAAGGCATATATAAACCAAGAGGATTGAGTCGTGACTTAGCTTTTTGACATGTAGTGCAGCGAGCAAAAAAATGCTCAACATCCCGTCTCATCTTTGGCCAAAAGAAATGTGTAGCGAGTACATCCTCCGTCTTCTTCACGCCAAAGTGTCCCATTAATCCTCCTCCATGCGCATCCTGCAACAACAAAAGACGAACGGAGCTAGCTGGAATGCATAGCTTGTTAGCATGGAACACAAATCCATCATTCAGGACAAATTTGATCCATGTTCTTCCTTCTTTACAATTCTGCATTACATCTTTAAAATCAACATCATGCACATATTGATCTTTGATGGTCTCCAAACCAAATATTTTAAAGTCAAGCTGTGAAAGCATAGTATAACGACGAGACAATGCGTCAACAATAACATTTTCTTTAGCCTTCTTGTGTTTTATGACATAAGGAAAAGTCTCAATGAATTCAACCCAGTTAGCATGCCTACGGTTCATTTTTGCTTGACTTTTAATATGTTTCAAAGATTCATGATCAGAATGTATAACAAATTCTTTGGGCCATAAATAATGTTGCCATGTTTCCAAAGTCCGAACAAGAGCATATAATTCTTTATCATAAGTAGAATAGTTCAGACTAGGCCCACTCAATTTTTCAGAAAAGTATGCAACAGGTTTACCATCTTGTAATAACACACCTGCTAATCCAATTCCACTAGCATCAAATTCAAATTCAAGCTCAAAAGTCTTATTAAAATTAGGAAGTTGGAGTAAAGGAGCATGTGTCAACTTATCTTTCAATACTGTGAAGGCTTCTTCCTGTGCGGTACCCCAAACAAAAGGCACATCCTTCTTTGTAAGCTCACTGAGATGTGCAGCAATGGTGCTGAAATCTCTCAAAAAACGCCTATAGAAACCAGCGAGGCCAAGAAAAGTCCTCACTTGGGTGACCGTTTTGGGCTGCGGCCAACTCTCAATAGCTTCAATCTTGGCTTTATCAACTTCAATACCCTGTGGAGTAACAACATAGCCAAGAAAAGATACTCGGTCAGTGCAAAAGGTGCACTTCCCAAGGTTACCAAAGAAATGAGCATCACGTAGAGCAATAAAAACAACACGTAAATGTTCCAAATGTTCTATCATCAAAGTAAACTACCACAAATCGTCCAATAAAAGCACGTAAAACTTCGTTCATTAATCTCATGAAAGTACTAGGTGCATTAGTTAACCCAAAAGGCATGACTAACCACTCATATAATCCAAACTTAGTTTTAAATGTTGTTTTCCATTCATCTCCCAATTTCATATGAATTTGATGGTATCCACTACGCAAATCAACTTTGGAGAATATTGTAGAGCCACTCAATTCATCAAGCATATCATCTAGCCTAGGAATAGGATGACGATAATGAATAGTAATATTATTAATGCCTCTACAATCAACACACATACGCGACGTACCATTCTTTTTTGGCACTAGTATAATAGGAACAACACAAGGACTAAGAGATTCACGTATATAACCTTTGTCGAGCAGCTCCTTTACTTGACGCATAATCTCCTTCGTCTCCTCTGTATTAGTATGGTATGGCGCATGGTTTGGCAGCGAAGCACCGGGAATTAAGTCAATCTGATGCTCAATCCCGTGAATAGGTGGTAATCCTGGTGGCACGTCTTGTGGAAAGACGTCAGCGAACTCCTGCAAAATGTTAGTGACAGCAGGAGGCAAAGAGGAAGGCACGTCCTCGAATGAAAATAATGCCTCTTTGCACGCAAAAGCATAGCAAACAAATTTCCTTAAATCTAGCTCATCAATATCAGATTTGGTGGCAAGTAAACATGCACTTTTCAATTTAATTTCAGAAGCAACACTAGATGGTTTATTATTAGGCTTCATTTGTTGCTCAAATTCTTTTGCCACAATCTAATTTTCACTCTTATTTTTCTCCTGTTTTGCTTTACTAGCTCTATTAATATCATCTTTCAAAATAGAATCAGGAGTCATAGGAAGCAAAGTAATATGTTTATCCTTATGAGCAAGGGTATACTGATTGTTTCTACCATGGTGTACAGAATTTTTATCAAATTGCCATGGTCTACCAAGTAATAAGGAACATGCTTGCATGGGTACCACATCACAATCAACATAATCAGCATATGTAGAGATACTAAAATGCACACGAACAGTACGTGTTACCTTAACCTTGTCACTGTTGTTGAACCATTGGATATAGTAAGGATGTGGATGTGGTCTTGTGGTGAGAGATAGCTTCTCCACCATCTCCATGCTAGCCAAGTTGTTGTAGCTCCCTCCATCTATGATGACGCAAATAGAACGTTCCTTCACAACTCCCTTTGTATGGAACAAATTATGCCTCTGATTTTGCTCAGCTTGTGTGACCTGCACACTCAAAACACGTTGAGCAACTAAACATTCATACCTGTCAGCGTCTTCAGGAGCCATGTATCGCGTCTCATGATCAGAATCATCTCCACCATGTTCTTCACTTGTAATAAGAGCCAAAGTCTCCTCATCATAGTCACTAGCAGACTCATACCCACCATCCTCAGTAGCAATCATAACACGCGGAGACTGGCATTCTTTCGCATAATGACCTCTACCCTTACAACGACGACAAATAATATCATGTGTGTGCCCTGTTGATGCCATAGATGAAGAAGAGCTCTGGGCAGGCCCAGAAGGTGTACTCCTGGCAGATGGTGGTGGTGGTGCCTGTTTTCTTGTATCTCGGTTGGAATTGGTGGCTGAAGTCAGTGGTGCTGCAGTAGGACATGTGGGAGTAGAGGAGGCACGCGGTGTCCATGATGAAGATCGACCTGCAGAAAAATTAGTTCGCGCCAATGCCTGTCGATCCTGCACTTCACGTTCAGCTTAGCAAGCAAGATGGAATAAACGAGTGATATTATTATATTCCTTATACTCTAGAATGGTCTGAATCTCTTTATTTAATCCACCCATAAAATGTGCAAGCATAGCTTCATTATCCTCAACAATACCACATCTAATCATGCCAGTTTGTAATTCCTGATAATATTCTTCTACAGAATTTTTTTCTTGTCTTAAACGCTGCAATTTTTGAAGTAATTCATGTTGATAATATGGTGGAGCCCAATGAGTACGCGTAGCAGTTTTCAAAGCAGCCCAAGTAGTTGGAATAGGATATAATCTACAATGTTCAGACCACCAGACACATGCAAAACTAGTGAAAGCACAAACAGCAGCAGGAACACGTCTCTCCTCAGGATATTGTAAACATGTAAAATGTTGTTCAGTTTCTTAGTCCCAAGTAAGATATATATCAGGAACATATCTACCCTCAAATGGTGGAATATTCAATTTTTGTTTAGGAAGATGGTCATGATCTCATACCTCAGGTGGTGGTGCAGCCCTACCGTTGTGATGATATGCATGAGGACGACCTGGTGGTGGTGGTGCTGGTGGTTGCATGTAGTACTGATTTTGATCAACCTCATCCTCGTAATGGTCCTCCACCTCTGCAGTAGCAGCAGGAGCAATAGAAGCATCAACAGTAGGTACAGCGGCACCAGAAGTTTGACCAGGCTCAAGGGGAACGTGCTGTGCTCGTCCCACTTGATTTGGAAGGCGACGTTGTTGTTGTTGTAGAGGTGCGACAGGTGCAGCCGGTGGTGGTTGTGGAAGACGCACGAGCAATTCATTAAACTTGTTATCGAGCTTTGTTTCGAACGTCTTCTCAATTCCATCTATCTTCTCCATGGCCTCTTCAAATCTGTTTAGCACATCTTGCACCTGTTGACCTACCATTTGTTGAAAATTATCATGAAGCTCCTTCATTGTCATGTTCTCCCAGTCAATCTCGTCGGCTTGTGATCCTGCCATGGTTAGGAGCAATAGAAACACATAAGAATATGATCCTACAGACTACTAGAAAGTGGTGGGTGTCACAAATCCGTCAAGCGAATCTCAAAGTCTTACCAGTTCTTACCAAGCAGCAGGCGGTGATCGGCAATCATTGTAGTCAAAACTCTCAAAGCTTGGATAGAGCGATTACCAGGGAGAGTCAAACGTGCGATGTAGATGTATGTGGAGCTAGGATGGCTTATAATATGGTAGAAAAAAGGGTCAACAATAATCAATTCAGAGACGCAAAGTTGAATAAACGCTCAACGATGGTACTGTGCTGGTCTTAGGCTAGACCGTACTAGAGACGCGAGCCTAGAACACTAACAAAAATCACGATGCTGCACGTAAACAAAGGAGGAGCACACTCTGATTTTTTTTTCTTTTTTTTCACTTTTTTTGCACTTTTTTTTCACCTTTTTTGTCCTCTTTTTTTTTGCTCCGCAACAATTTTTTTTCAAAAAAGTCTACAAATGGTCTAAAAATTGCCTAGCCAGAATTTTCCAGACTTAGTTTTTTTTTTGAAACAGGAACTATTTTTCTACTGCGGGTAGCACGAAAGTTGGGGAGTCCGACTTGGTCATGACTCGGAGTATGGCGTGATCTGGAAATCAAAAACAAAGGAACAAATACTGGACTCGGACTAGGACTGATGGCGGAGATGAATCTGGTGGAAACTCAGACTGGTGGCAGATATATGTAGGGCGGTGGAACACGGACTGGTGGTGAATCTGTGATGGAGGTGGACTCGGATTAGCGTGATGGCGATGGTGGTATATGGCAGCGGTGACGACGATGGTGGTATATGGCAGCGGTGATGACGATGGTGCGGCGGCAGCGTGACAAATTGTGAACAGAACTCGAAACTCTAAAGGACTAGATGCTAAGACCAGCAACTCGACACGACGATGCAACCAAAAATTTAACAAAGCAAAAACCCTAAAAAGATTATCCAAAGGCTCAGATTGGTTCGGATATGATGAACTAACCCTAATTTTTTTTTGGCTTTTTCGTGGACTATAGGTATGAAGAATAGATTCGATCTAAACTATGAAAAACTGTAAAATCCCACCGAGCAACCTGGAAATCTGATACCACTTGATAGAGGCAAAGGTGTCCCGTCTTTCGATGAGATGGTGGCTATCATTTTTGGTGGAGTAGACTTTGACGATCCGACTACGAACGTGCGAGGACATCGCGCCTTAGCAATCGCTAAACCAATTCCGAGAGGTTATTGACCACGTCGCGCCTTAGCAAGCAAACAAGAAGAAGCAAGAAACTGAAATTGCAATCTGGATATTGTGAATAAAAGATGAAAGCTTTATTGATCAAGGTGGGGTTCTGTGACGTCTTGGTCTGGTCGTTGAACACAAACGAAGTACGCGAAGTTGCATCTATGGTGAACTTTTAATCTAAACAAAATCCAAAGTTTAAACGACGCCCTAAGGGCTGTATATATGGAGGAGCAGGGGGGAATTTTGTGGCCCCTTGTAGGAGGGGTCCGAAACCAACCCTAACTTTGTTTCCCCACACATACGGACTCAAAAAAATAGCCTATACTTAAGTATTTCAAAATTACATGGGTCTGGCCCAAAAATAAGGTGGCGCAGCACCTAAAGTAAGCTATGGACGAAATTTATGAAGGGGCATCTTGTATATTTCGTCCATGTCCTTGTAGGTCATCACGGAGGCCTCAAAGTGCTCAAATATGCACTAGAAACGCCATTCTAGACCCCTTTGCGTGCGCCTTCATCTCCATGCTTGATCCTGCTCCAGTGTTCATCCCTCTTGTGCATGCTAGGCCCTTCATTAGTAATCAACACAAATGTATCCAATTTAGGCAGCATCATATTCTCATGAACATTAGAATTATCACCAAGAAATGAAAGTACCTGGTAATTCAATTGGCGTGCGTGAGCTCTAGTAATTGGTCCAATATGTATACCAGCAGGGGCTGTCGGTGTAACAATGGTATTGATGTCCTCATCAGGATGCCATCAAATTCGTATGAAATCGGGAGATGAATGGAAAACAACATTTAAAACTAAGTTTGGATTATATGAGTGGTTAGTCATGCCTTTTGGGTTAACTAATGCACCTAATACTTTCATGAGATTAATGAACGAAGTTTTACGTGCTTTCATTGGACGATTTGTGGTAGTTTACTTTGATGATATATTGATTTATAGTAGATCTTTGGAGGAACATTTGGAACATTTACGTGCTGTTTTTATTGCTCTACGTGATGCGGTTTGTTTGGTAACCTTGGGAAGTGCACCTTTTGCACTGACCGAGTATCTTTTCTTGGCTATGTTGTTACTCCACAGGGAATTGAAGTTGATAAAGCCAAGATTGAAGCTATTGAGAGTTGGCCGCAGCCCAAAATGGTCACACAAGTGAGGAGTTTCCTTGGCCTCGCTGGTTTCTATAGGCATTTTGTGAGAGATTTCAGCACCATTGCTGCACCTCTCAATTAGCTTACAAAGAAGGATGTGCCTTTTGTTTGGGGTATCCCACAGGAAGAAGCCTTCACGGTATTGAAAGATAAGTTGACACATGCTCCTCTACTCCAACTTCCTGATTTTAGTAAGACTTTTGAGCTTGAATGTGATGCTAGTGGAATTGGATTAGGAGGTGTGTTATTACAAGATGGTAAACCTGTTGCATAGTTTTCTGAAAAATTGAGTGGGCCTAGTCTGAATTAATCTACTTATGGTAACGAATTATATGCACTTGTTCGGACTTTTGAAACATGGCAACATTATTTATGGCCCAAAGAATTTGTTATTCATTCTGATCATGAATCTTTGAAACATATTAAAAGTCAAGCAAAACTGAACCATAGACATGCTAAATGGGTTGAATTCATTGAGACTTTCCCTTATGTCATTAAACACAAGAACGGTAAAGAAAATGTTATTGCTGATGCATTATCTCATCGTTATACTATGCTTTCACAACTTGACTTTAAAATATTTGGTTTGGATACCATCAAAGATCAATATGTGCATGATCCTCAATTTAAAGGTGTATTAAAGAATTGTAAAGAAGGGAGAACATGGAACAAGTTCGTCGTTAACGATGGATTTGTGTTCCGTACTAACAAGCTATGCATTCCAGCTAGCTCTATTCATCTTTTGTTGTTGCAGGAGGTGCATGGAGGAGGATTAATGGTACACTTTGGCGTGATGAAGACGGAGGATGTACTTGCTACACATTTCTTTTGCCAAAGATGAGACCGGATGTTGAGCGCTTTGTTGCTCGCTGCACTACATGTCAAAAAGCTAAGTCACGACTCAATCCTCATGGTTTATATATGCCTTTGCCTGTACCTAGTGTTCCATGGGAGGATATACATATGGACTTTGTTTTGGGTTTATCTCAAACAAAGAAGGGGAGGGACATCATATTTGTTTTCGTGGATAGGTTCTCGAAAATGGCACACTTTATACCATGTCATAAAAGCGATGATGCTGCTAATGTTGCTGATTCGTTCTTTCGTGAAATTATTCGCTTGCATGGTGTGCCAAATACTATTGTTTCAAATTGTGATACTAAATTTCTTAGCCACTTTTGGAGATGTTTATGGGCTAATTTGTGGACTAAACTGCTTTTAAGTACTACTTGTCACCCCCAAACTGATGGACAAACTAAAGTAGTCAATAGAACATTGTCTACTATGCTTAGGGCTGTTTTGAAGAATAACAAGAAAATGTGGGAAGAATGCTTACCTCATATTGAATTTGCTTATAATCGTTTGCTGCATTCTACTACTAAGATGTGCCCTTTTGAAATTGTATATGGTTTCCTACCTCGTGCACCTATTGATTTGTTGCCTCTTCCATCTTGGGAGAAGGTTAATTTTGATGCTAAACAACATGCTGAATTGATCTTAAAAATGAATGCATTAACTAAGGAGAACATTAAGCATCTAAATATAAACTTGCTGGAGATAAGGGTAGAAAACATGTTGTGTTTGCACCTGGAGATCTTGTTTGGTTACATTTGTGTAAGGATAGATTTACTGATTTGCGCAAATCAAAGCTAACGCCACATGCTGATGGTCCTTTTAAGGTGTTAGAGAAAATAAATGATAATGCATATAAACTTGAGCTGCCTGCAGATTTTGGGGTTAGTCCCACTTTTAACATTTCATATTTGAAGCCTTACTTGGGTAAGGAAGATGAGCTTCCGTCGAGGACGACTTCATTTCATGAAGGGGAGGATGATGAGGACATCAATACCATTCTTACACCCACAGCCCCTGCTGCTATACATACTGGACCAATTACTATAGCTCGCGCACGCCAATTGAATTACCAGGTACTTTCGTTGCTTGGTGACAATTCTATGTTCATGAGAATATGATGCTGCCTAAATTGGATACATTTGTCTTGCTTACAAATGATGAGCCTAGCTTGGACAAGAAGGATGACCATTAGAGCAAGATCAAGCATGGAGATGATGGCATGCGCAAGTGGAACAAGAACGGAGTTACAAGTGATGATTTCAGGACTTTGAAGCCACCATAATGAGTGCATGAAGCCTTGGACGAAATATACAAGATGCCACTTCATAAATTTCGTCCAGAGGCTATTATAGATGTTGTGTCACATTATTATTGGGCCAGGCCCATGTATTTCGAAATACTTGAGTATAGGCTGATTTTAGAGTCCGTATGTGTGGGGAAACAAGAGATAGGGTTGGTTTCGGATCCCTCCTCCAACGGCCACCAAATTCCCCCTCTTCCTCCATATATACAGCCCTTAGGGCACCATTTAGACTTTGGGTTTTGTTTAGATTAAAAGTTCACCATAGCTGTAACTTCGCGTACTTCGTTTGTGTTCAACGACCAGACCAAGATGTCACAGAACCCCACCTTGATCAATAAAGCTTTCATCTTATATTCGCAATATCCAGATTGCAAACTTAGTTTCTTGCTTGTTCTTTGTTTGCTTGCAGGAAGTAGACCTTCGTGGTCAGGTTGATCGTGCTCCAGCATGGTCAATAACCTCTCGGAGTTGGTTTAGCGATTGCTAAGGCGCGACGTCCCCGCACGTTCATAGTCGGGTCGTCAAAGTCTACTCCTCCAAAACAATAATCACCATCTCATCGAAAGACAGGAAACCTTTGCCTCTATCATGGAACTAGGGACGCAAGGCATGCGGATGAGGCGAGCAAGGGCTATCAGCCACCACGATTCACTATGCCCCCCGTGGGTGCCGCTGGCTGGTGCCGGCAAGGAGGTCTCCAGAGAGGGGAATGAGTCAGGAGGCAATGTGGGGGATGGAGGAGGGCGGACGGTACTGCGATCGTGCGGGCGCGGCTGGGAACACAGAGCCCGACGCTAACACTACTGTAGGATGCAGCTAACATGACACTACAATTAGAGACCCTTCGACGAAACTGTGTGCGATGCAGTAATCACAAACTGTGATGTAAAAAACCCGTCAAAAAAGATGCAAAACATTTGCGATGGCGGATACATCACGGTTCAGATTTTAGTTGCGTGTGCGATGTGGGGCATACAATTCACTCGAATGAATTATTTGTGATGAGCTTAACAACAGAAACGTGCAGCCAGATAAAGGTTTGTGCGATATACGGCATACAGTTCACCCCGATGAACTATTTGCGATGAGCAAAGACAACAGAAACGGTCAGCCAGATCGAGGTGTGTGTGATATACAGCATACAGTTCACTCGGATGAACTGTTTTTGATTAGGCAACACAATAGAAATGGTTAGCCAGATCAAGGTGTGTGCGAGAGAGGGCATACAGTTCATTCTGATGAACTGTTTGCGTTCAGCCAAGAGAACAGAAATGGTTCAACTTAACAAGATGTGTGTGACACACGTCAAACAAGTCCATAATCAGAAATGTGGGTGAAGACTAATAATAACACAGACGATTGCTGCTAATAAGCCGTGTGTGTTGTGGGAAAACGCTTGCTGGTCTACAATTGTCAGCGATTGATGAAATCATCACCGACGGGTTCCCTTGTATGGTCCGTGTGTGTTGCACACAGAACAACAACATATGTACTTATAACTTATAAGGACTTGATTCCATAAACAGATTGAACACCCAATTACATAGGTGGCTAGTACACATATGACCTTTGCACACACCAAAGTATGTTCCAAAATGCCTAGAAAACTCAAATAATGTATAAAAAGGCAAAACAAACCCTGAATAATTTCATATTTTTAGGACGATGCTCCTATAGTTGAATGTTGCCTCTGTAAAACAAATCAAGGCGGGAAGAGACAGCGTATGTCGTTTCACACACATAGGTGACAAGTTCCCTCTCGGAACCATGAGCCTTTTTAAGAGAAGCTCCGGTTTGTTAGAAGTTTATACCAAAACTTCTCCCAAATTGGACTAATTTTTACCACAGCATGTTGGTGCCATGTCATAATACCATGCCAAGTTTCATGATTTTCAGGCGAGTTTTGGATTTACAGTAATTTTAAAACCAGGTTTCTCAATGTTTACTGTCGAGTCGACACCTCCTTGGATAGGCTTTTTCCTCATGGGTCCCAAATGTCAGAATCGAAATATGTCACTACCATGCAGCTTTTCTTATTAAGAATTACAGCCCATTTGGTGTGCTAGCTGAAAATGAGTTTGTGGGTGCTGCGGACGCTAAGAACTTGCGGGTTCTATAATGAACAATGATCTCAAGGATCCGGCGAGAGTGATGTTCTTTCCCTATGTTGTGATTGCTCATAATATTTATGTCTTAATTAAAGAAATGGCAAGCCTTTGGCCCAGTATGAAAGAAAATATGGGTCAAAGCCGAGTTGAAAAGGGCAATAATATCTAACTCCAGCTTACAAACGGTCGAAAAGCAAAAGGATTAATTGTTCATCAGGTTTAGACAAAACCCAGAATGAATAGGGGTAATAACATCTAACTCAACCAAAGTTTTCGGCAGTCACAATCAAATGGATCGGTCCGATCCATAATCAAGATCCCGGTACAAAAGATCTACTGGTCCATGATGATGACAAGTTGTTGTAAATAGAAGCCGAGCATGATCAAAGGCCCTTTGGTCCACCGGAAACTTCTTTTTATGTTGTTCAACATGTCCATCCATGAGAAATTTCTTATCAAAAAACTTAATCCTCACGGACAATAGTGCCCTCGCATTCAACATGAAGAATGTGACAAATCTAGTGTTTGCAGCGTTGGATGCATATCCTTCCACAGTTATTGCCTTCAAACGAATGTCATGAGATATGAGAAAATCCTTGTGCTTCCTCTGCCATTGATTGGTTAGACCTTTTTCTCGATAACATATTACCTAAATAGACATGAAGATTGAAAATAGTTAATGCCTAAAATAGAGTATGTCGAAGGAGCGACAGCTGAACAGTTAATTCTAGTACATTATATATGGGCTTTTAATGTGTGTGAAATCATCACCTCTATATACAAATTCTCCAGACATGGAAAGCATCGCAGCAAGCCAATAGTGGTGTTCAGATCAATAGACCCTATATGAATATATAAGGCCTTGACAGAATCCAGCACCCCTGATAGGCCATCCATGGACAAGCTCTTCATTCAACATATAACATAATATTAGCACCGAAAGTGTAGTCCAAAGCGATATTTAACTTATGCGCACAAATGAAAAATGCAGATTACAAAAGTGTACATGGATAATATACAGTACCTGAATAAGTGTGGAGCCAACCAGCATCTCGTAACCTTTAAATAGATCACGAATTTCACCCAAGGTCTCCAGTTTAGGTGTGGAGACCACATTTATTTGCGAAGGTTTATAACAAGAATCACGGAGCAACCTTTGAAGTGAAGGGGCATATTTGATGATGAGCTCCTGTCCTTCAAAACGAATTCCAATGCTTACAAGGTGAGGCGACTTTATTTTGAGACAAGGGATATGGAATCCATTTCCAAAAACAAGCACCAAACGCTCTAGGGCAGGGCAGCTGGAGTGGATGATGCTGTGCAGTGAGGCCACCAACAGATCAACCAACACATGCGCAAGTTTTTTTCAGCAGTGGGAGTTGAAGCATTTGTACCAGATTGTCTGCTAGATGGCACCGGGTCAAGGTGGCGGTGTGGAGAGAGAGGAGGAAAACCATGAGATGGGCATCGGTGGTTGTCACGCCCAATATGCAACCCTATCCTCGAGGAACTCGAAGGTCCCACCAAGGATAGAAGCGCATATTGAAGACGCTTTTGCAAGGTGGATATCATTACATCGTACCATCACATAATAGATGGGGATACAGACAAAGGCATACACTTGCCTCACAACTATATAAAACATCATATAGAAGATCAACATCTGACTACGGATGAAACGCAAACGAAAACTCAAATGACATCCACCCTGCTAGCCCAAGCTGCCGACCAGGAACCTAACCCCTGATCAAAGCAGAAGAAGAAGCAGGAGAAGAACTCCAAACAATCAACCATCGCTCTCACATCAGATCATCGCATTACCTGTACCTGCAACTGTTGTTGTAGTAATCTATGAGCCACGAGGACTCAGCAATCCCATTACCATGGATATCAAGACTAGCAATGCTTAATGGGTATGGAATGGTGTCGTGGGAGACCACGGCCACCTATGGGGCCATCAGCCCCTTGTGGTTCGGCAGGGGGGGTGAGCACGTTGCACAAAGAGCGGAGAACGTAGCGTAGCACGGAACAGGTCACACGAGCAGTTTTACCCAGGTTCAGGCTGCCGCGAGGCGTAAAACCCTACTCCTGCTTTGGTGGATTGATGGTGGAATATGGTGGAAGCGCAGCGCTCTTGCCCGGCAGGGTTGCCTCGGGGTGAGGGCAGCTACGCGAGTATGAGTGTACAAAAGTCCGAATCCTTTCTATGGTTGCCACGGCTATCCTTTTATAGATCAAGGGGTCACCACAGTGGCAAATCAGTCATTGCGTACTGATTAGATAGTGAACAGTGCTATCATACCTAACTCTGCAGTCAAAGCAGAGTGCATTAAATGCGTCGCTTAGTGTCACATTGTGGCATGCCCGGCAAGCCTTGCCGGGCTGATCGGCCACCTCCTCGCCTGCCTGCTTGACACATCTCTGGACGGGTGTCATTTGGAGGTGATTTCCATAGGAAGTGGCTGCCACGTGCCAAATAACAGCCACTTAGTCACTTGGGGGCTTGACACCGCACCGATCGATGACTTGCGTTCCTGTGAGGTGGAGCGGTGGAGCCTTGGTGGGGTAGTTTGCCCTCATAGCGCTCGGCAGGCCTGCTGGGACGGTCTTGAGGCTTAACTTCGGGGCCACCTCGTCCTTGCCAGGTTCGCCTGCCCGGCAAGGGAGGTTTCTCCTTAGTGGTGTCTCGCTCATTTATCTTGTCTTGGTCCTCTTGATCTGCCCTTTGATTCCTCGAAGAGCCGATCTCTCCTTGCTTGGTCTGGACTTGGATGTTGCAACCTTGCTCTTCTAGGCCTATGCATGGTCTGGGCAATAGACCCAGGGTTTGTTGCACCGACAGGAGCCCCCAGGCCTGGCCCGAACATGCTGCCGAGTGTCGTTGGGGTAGGCCCTATCCAGTGCACAGGCAAGAGGGTAGCAGGTGCTTGTCCTTTGAGATCTTCTTTGCTTCTTCATTAATCTGAGCCCAGGTTAGTTTTCGGTTCTCCCGCATGTCGTGTAACGCCAATTGTGGTGGGGCCATCCATGTAATGGCCCGTGAATGACTTTAACGCACGGGCGAGTAACTGCCAATTCACTCTTCCCACCACGCTCTTATCCCTGGCCACATATGCTGCATGCATTGAGTGGGGTAGGTAATAGAGGCGCATGGTGAGGGAGAGTGATACGGGGCTAACCAGGTGTAGGCCGATCTTTCATGATTGGAGTGGATTCCCTGGAGAACACGATGAACACGGGGAAGAACGGGGAGAAATCACAAGGGGAAACACTCAAGAACAAGTCCAATCACACATCCACTAGACAATCAAACACACAAGATCCACAAGGTACATGAACAACAAAAGGAAAGATACAAGGTAAAGTTCATCTCCAAGAGGAGGTCTTGATGATATCCTAGACGGATCTTCCCGTGAGTGGCCTTGACGATGTATATCCCGCAGGATCTTCTCACATGGAGGTCTTGAACTCCATGGGAGTGGTGGTCTCTCTCTCTCTCAAGAGTAGAGGTAGGCAGGAGCAAAGCTCACATACAAATGAGCTATCACTTTGCTAACCCTAACTAGGAGGTGGAGGTGGAGTATATATAGGCAAGTCCATGAAGGGGGTAAGTGAGAGGGGGGGATACATGGGCCTCGGGCCCTGTCCATGTGCGCAGGCAGGTGCCGGATGTCCGGGCTGGGGCCCGGATGTCCGGCCGTTCGCGGGGCGCCGGATGTCCGGGGCACTCGCCGGATGTCCGGCCTGGCGGTGGCCGAAACTGTTGCTCTCTGGATAGCTGCTGTCCGGATTTCCGGGGGTGGGTGCCGGATGTCCGGGCATTGCTGAGGCGCCGGATGTCCGGGGCTGGCACCGGATGTCTGGGTGCTGATGCTATTGGTCGTTTGTTCGGGCAGCTCGCGCGCGGCTGCCCAGGCGCCGGATGTCTAGCCTCTGGCCCGGATGTCCGGCCGCTGTAGCTTCAGCAACTCCGTCTTCTTCCGTCGTCGCTTCCAGGCTTCCCTCACGGATGGTGTAGTTGTTCCTTGGCGCTTGCACTCCTCCTCGACATCCGTGAAGCTCCGACAATACCTATGCATGCACACGGGAGAAGTGTCAAGTAGTATACCATCCTCGAAGGGGTCAAGTGAGCACGTGTAAAGGAGATGATTCACCTTTGTGTATGTGAAGTAGATGTCGCACGTGTCACTCGCCGAACGGACTCTTAACATGGTGATGTCCATAGGATGCTCCACATCATCTCCCCCCTCCCCTTGGGAAAGATTCGACCTCGGATCGAAAACCAAATCACCATGGGAAAGACATGGCTTCTCCGTGTAGAAGTGGACGTTCACCAAGTACTCGTCATCTTGAAGCTCGAAATGGGCACTCTTCAATGTCGCACCGTCTAGTGATTCCTTCAAAGGAGTAAGGACAACAAACACTTGGAAAAACAAATTTGGTTAGCGTTAGTGCAAAACCAAGCATTCAAGAGGTGATTCACCAAACAAGTGTCGTCATCAAGCATAGCATAGGGTGTGACAAAGGATTGTGACATGGCATGTAAGCATATCAATCAAGCACAAGCAAAGATATCATGGGGACAAGTAGGCAATTGTGAGGTAGTGATGCAAATATGTGTGACAATAGAATAAGCATGTACCTCAAGGTCATAGCAAGCATTCACAAAATGCTCAATGAAAGGTCTATGGTAGGCATAAGAATCATTCACAACACCAAAGAAAATGAAGTGTCTAAACACATGGGGCAAGTGCAAGATAATCCAAGCATAACGTGCATGGGGTGTAGTGAACATAGTGTCGCACTCTTAACACAATAGAAAGAGCAATTTTTCATCATGTGTGAGGCAATCAAGGCAAGCATGTAGCAATCTATGGGGCATGGCATATGTGAAGAAGTGACATTGTTGCAACCAAACATATGATAGGAGCAAGTAATCCACAAGTCGGATGCAACACACAAGGCATATATAGCATGATGCATGGAACGGGGAAAATGACAAGTTGAAGCATGATCTCTAACATGTGTGCTATCAAATGGTCCGAGATGGCCAATAAGTCTCATGGTGCAAGCAACACAAGTAGTATGATCCGTAATATCCATGCTTAAGAAAGATGTCACCTTGAAGGCATGTCCTTGTGCGTCCTTCACAATGCCGAAGCGCAAGCAAAAGCGGTGTAGAAGCAAGTTGTGGTAGAATGTATGAGGCTCGCTCTCAAGAGCTCGAATGGTCAGCTCACGTGAAGTGGAAGTCGACACAAAGTCCAAGTATCCTACACATGCACACAACAAAACAAAGAACGTATGCGCATGGTAGATAAATACATCATCCATCATGATGGTTCTCTTCTCTTGCACATAACCATTAGGAGCACAAGTGCATGAATAATATGATGCAACAATGGTTATATTCATGGCACTAGGTATATGGTGCAAAGAGGTAAGACAAGCATGCTTCACAAGAAATATGTCAAAATCTCCAAATATATGCGAGAATGCTATGGGGGCAAACTCATTATCAAGACTAAAGGCATTGTTGCACTCAATACATGTCAAATCATCTAGCATGAGAGAGGCAACACATGGAGATATATGACAAGAAGCAATATGAATAATGTGCAAATCATGGTAATGGTTGTCATCAACCGCATGAAAGGAGCAAGTATGAATCATCGGTGATGCAAGAAGGCAAGCAATCATAGTAATCAAGTCGTGCAAGCTAGTAGTACAAAGATGCAACATACTAGAGGAAATCATGGCAATCATGTCATGTGAGCAAATAATAGGCATAGACAATGCACATGACATATCGCAAGCACGAAGACAAAGCAAGATCATAGTATCATCATAGGCATGGGGTACAAGGCAAACATGGCAATAACAATCAATATCTCCACCAAGCTTGCAAATACACATACAAGTACTAGAATCATGGATCATGCGAAATGCAAAGCATGGGTCACCAAAGCATGTCATCCAAATGGAAATGAGCATATCATGCAAAGTGAACATGGAAAGATGGGCATATAATATATAATGGACAAGAACCCATAGCCAAGTGAGGGCCATGTAGAAGAGATGCGTGAAGTCTTTGCGCGAAGAGACCGGTGGGAAAGACAATCCATGGGATCCCAAGTCATCGTTGCTCTCTAGAGCTCGTTTTGACAACTCGTGGGATTGCGAGGTTGACAAGTATTCATGGGTACCTACACAAAAGAGACACAAACCAAAGAATTTGTGTGCGTGGTAAATGTACACATCATCCATCATGATGTGTATGTGCACGTGTGAGTTAGCACAAGATAAGCATCGCTCAAAGAAATTTGATGCATGGTATATGAACATGTCATCCATCATGAAAGAATAGTTGTTATGTATGACACTATGGGGATGCAAATTTAGCATACAAGTATATGGCACATCAATAGCATTATCATGCATGGGGAGCATATTGTGCACATAATTATTGGGATCATGCAATGGATGGGATTGATCAAAATCTCCTAACATGTATGAGGAAACTATGGGGGTCTCCTCATGAGCAATATAGGAAACAAAATATGGAGAAAATGGATAACATCCAAAACAATGCATATCCGAAGCTAGGTGGTCATGGCATGGCATATGAGATAAATGATGCAAAGGGAGCATATCAATATCATCACAAGAAAAACAAATGCCGATAACCATGGGCTTGTCATCTATGCCATATGTGCAAATTGGGTTTATTTTAATGGCATATGCATAGTCACTACGAAGAGATTGCAAATATGACATATGGTTGATCTCATGCATAGCATATGACAAGTCAAGCGGATTGTCAAACATGATGTGACCTAAAGAATTGTCACAAAAAATCTTATGTAACATGGCATCACAACTAATAGACTCCACATGAGAATCAGCATACTCATCATAAATGGGCAAGAAATCATCACATAAGGAAGTCACACTACCATGAATCATGGTAGTAGGTTGATCAACATCATGCAAGCAATCGATGTCAAGAATGTCCACTAGTGGGACTAGAGCATCACCTTCACCTATGTTACCTTGTTCATTCCACTCAAGTGGTGTAGGTGAGGTGGCAAAGACCAAATGGTGGTCATCTTCATCGTGATGGAACCATGTGGGGGGTGCATCATATTCCACCATGGCCATCATCTTGTCCAAAGGAAGGATGTAGTCGTCGCGAATTGGCGCGTCATCATATATGGGACCTAGCACCAAATGAGAAGACACAATAGAGGTAGAGGTTAAGTCGTTAGAAATCGAAGTGGCCTCACATGCCCTATCAACTACCTCACTCTCTCTATGTGGTGCTTCACTCACTCCCTCAAGGTAGGTGCACTCAAAGTCACACATGGTGGAGTCATTCATCTCACTCAAGTGGTGGCGGTTGTGTCTCTCCTCACATGGGAATTGGGGCAACACATCATATATGGGGCCAGTGGTGAAGTCACTCTCACTCTCAATATGGTGGCAAAAGTCACTCAAGTCATCATACGTCACCGTGGTCGAGGTGAAATACTCAACCATCATCGCCATCGCCATGGATGAAGGCTGAAGATGGCACATCATCACTCTCCTCCATGACCGAAGGGAAAATCCCATGCTCGATCATCTCATCATCGTCGTCGTGGATGAATTCCAAAGATGGCACATCATCACTCTCGCCTCCTAAGATGGAAGCATCATCCTTGCTCGTCACCATGTCGCTCGCCTCCAAAGCTTGATCCTTGATGGTCTCCGTAGTCATAGTCATCGCCGCACCATCTTGAAAAAGAGTCGTGGAGGACTCGGCATCATCAATGCCACAAAGAGGGATGGCGGTGAAGTCAAACTTGGGAGCATCGTCTTGGAGCTCGTCGGGCTTGGACATCATGGTGGTACTAGCCTCATGCTCGTTATCGTGGAGCTTGGTCGTCGAGAAGTGTGCTTGGGGTGGAGAAGCCTTAGCCTTCATGAGTTCTTGTTCCGCCTTGAGAGCACCAATGTAGTAGTCATCGAGGGACTTGTAGTTCTTGAGGAAGATAGTCTTGGAGATGTCGTTGTGTAATCCCATCATGAAGTGGAACTTCATTGAAATGGGGTCGTCCACGCCGGCTCATCGCAAGGCTTTCTTCATCTCGTGGAAGTACTTGTCGAGGGACTTGGATCCTTGGATGGTGTTCTCCAATTGGCGTTGAAGTTGTTCCGTGTAGGTTGGAGGCACGAACTCTCGCCGCAAAGCTCTCTTCATCTTGGGCCAACTCATGTCATAGCTCTCCGTAGGTGTGTGAAGCCACCATGCCGATGCGTAGTCGTGGAAGTTCGTTGTGGCGCACTTCACTTGATCTTTGGGAGGAACTTGATGTAGCTTGAGGTAGTCGTCCATTAAGTGTTCCCACTCGAGATACTCCTCAGGTTCTTGAGTCCCATAGAAAGGAATCTTGTGGTCGGTGTCGAGGTCATAGTAGCTCATGGAAGTTGCGGACTTGAGCTTGGGGAGCTTCTCTTGATGTGCTTATGGGCGAAGATGCCGCATGTCCATAGGCGAAGATGCCTTGGAGTCGCATGGAGAAGATGCCAAGGGAGATGGTGAAGTCGTTGAGCGGTTGTTGGTGTTGAGCTCTTGACCTTCACGTTCTTGTCGGTGGTGGTGTCGATGCCGATGTGATCTTGCCGGAGATGGTAGCTCGGAGGCATGTGCTCTTGAGCGTCTTCTCGAAGATGAGGAAGACCGCTTGTAGGACTTGATGAGGGCTTTGATCTCCTCCATTTGAGCATCCATCTTGCCGTCCAAGTTGTTTTTCATGGCACCAAACTCGTCGTTGTTGTTGTAGACCATAGGTGGTGTGCTTTGCCTATCCATCACAAGACTCGAGTAGAGGTGAGTAGGAAATTAGATAAACAATACCAAGTTACCTTTTCCCAAAGTTGAGGATGTATCTTGTTTCACTCAATGTGAAATGAAAGAATAGTGGAATTGGTACCGGACTTGTTCACTCACACCTATCAAGTAAAGCTTAAGGAGTGGCTCGGTGAGGATAGTGGCACAAAAAATTTGATGCAAAATCTTAGCAAGAGTCAATAATGTTGAAAGAGATTCACAAATTCGCAAGTCAAACAAGTAGAACAATAGCAATATGTGACACACGGAAACACACACACGGATAGATAAATGGGGTCGTGCAGCCAAGGGATGAGCACAAAATGTGGAGTCCACGAAAAACGCTCGTGTTGTACAACTCAAGAGAGACGCTAGCACAATTGCTCAATAGGCGGATACGACACTTGTGCACAACCTATAAGATGCAAAATGGATAAACTTTCTATCCCAAGTATGCTATGTATGTATGGTTCCCGGTGCTTTAGCACAAGATGATCGGATATTATACCATATGATATATTGTAATGCACTATGATACGATGCTATTGCTCTTGCTTACAAGCTCTTTGTTCACTCTTTTTCTTTGCTTAAAAGCTTATTCTCTTTTTTTTGTATGGCCACAATGCGAAATGCACAAACCAAGATAGCAATTGTGTATATGCGGGAACAAACTTGTGGCACACGAGATGATATAATGATACCAATATGGTATGGTATGTATGCAATGGATGGTGTAGATCACTAATGTGCACAAGTAACGTTGCCGGCAATACTCAAAGGCTAGTCTCGATAGGCAAGTGATGCAAAATGGGCTAGGGGTTATCAATGCAATTGCAATGGGAATATACAATGATGTCGTCGAGGTTACCATCAATGGTTTGTCGTGTGTACATAAGGACGGGTTATGATGAAGTGGTCATTGTCGATGTCGGGACCGGGGCGATGATGAGTGGCAGTGGTGTCGATGTCGAACTGTTCCTAATTAGCCGAAACACCTTAGGAAACGGAAAAACCGCGAACTCAAAATCTCAAATGTCAAATGTCAAAATGGTGGTAGCGGGAATGTGGTGGTGGTTTTGCGGAAGCTCAATGGGATTGCGGAAATGCAATGATGGGTTTTGAGTATGCAATGCGGAAGTGGAGGGTAAGGTGGTGGACTATACACGGTGTCGGAGTTGAAGTTGCCGTCCCTAAGTAGCCGAAACACCTTAGGAGACACAACTCGCAACACGAACAAATATGGGTTAAGTTTGGGTGGCGGAAGTGTATGGTGGGTAATCCTATGCGGAAGTTATGGTGGTGGTTGATGAAGAAGAAATCGTCCTTAAGTATCCAAAACACCTTAGAAGACTCGAATCACTACTCAAGCAACCGCCAATGCTATGGGAAACAAAATTGGTTAGGTTGCGGAAATCGGTGGTGGTTATGCGGATGATATGGTGGAAGCCCTAGGCAAAGATGCCAAAATTCCAAAAATTTAATGAAGTCAAATTGTGATGGTGGTATTTTTGTTGGATGGGGGATGTCAATAGCTTCAAAACGAGCTAAAGAACGTCAAAAACGGACTCTGGATGAATTAGTTACGGTCAAAACGGTAAAACACGCGAGGCTGAATTTCCAGGGGCCGGATATACGGGGGGTGGGGCCGGATTTCCAGGGGTCAGTGTAACCAAGCAGATTTGGCGCTCCAGGAGCCGGATGTCCGGCTTGGGGCCCGGATGTCCGGCCCGACGATTCCAGATCGGGATTTGGACTTCGAAACTCGATTTGGGGCGGAAATGGATGATTTTGGGGGCAAAATTGGGGAGATTTTGTGGAATGAAGTGGGGGAAAAGATGGGGGAAAGCTAGATCCACTTGAAACCAAGCAAATCCATGCATCAAAATCAACAAAACATCATCAAACCAACAAATCACAAAAAAAAATTTGGGGGCTATTTTTGGTGGGGATTTTTGAATTTAGGACGAAATCAAGCAAAAGAAGGCTAAAAACGAAGGGGGAAGACTCCAAATTCGTGATCAACGTGGCTCATGATACCATATGATACGGGGCTAACCCGGTGTAGGCCGATCTTTCACGATTGGAGTGGATTCCCTCGAAGAACACGATGAACACGGGGAAGAACGGGGACAAATCACAAGGGGAAACACTCAAGAACAAGTCCAATCACACATCCACTAGACAATCAAACACACAAGATCCACAACGTACATGAACAACAAAAGGAAAGATACAAGATAAAGTTCATCTCCAAGAGGAGGTCTTGATGATATCCTAGACGGATCTTCCCGTGAGGGGCCTTGACGATGTATATCCCGCAGGATCTTCTCACATGGAGGTCTTGAACTCCATGGGAGTGGTGGTATCTCTCTCTCTCTCTCAAGAGTAGAGGTAGGTAGGAGCAAAGCTCACATACAAATGAGCTATCACTTTGCTAACACTAACTAGGAGGTGGAGGTGGAGTATATATAGGCAAGTCCACGAAGGGGGTAAGTGAGAGGGGGGATACATGGGCCTCGGGCCCTTTCCATGCGCGCAGGCAGGCGCCGGATGTCCGGGCTGGGGTCCGGATGTCCGGCCGTTCGCGGGGCGTCGGATGTCCGGCCTGGCGGTGGCCGAAACTGTTGCGCTCTGGATAGCTGCTGTCCAGATTTCCGGGGGTGGGTGCCGGATGTCTGGGCGTTGCTGAGGCGCCAGATGTCCGGGTGCTGATGCTGTTGGTCGTTTGGTGGGGCAGCTCGCGCGTAGCTGCCCAGGCGCCGGATGTCCGGCCTCTGGCCCGGATGTCCGGCCGCTGTAGCTTCAGCAGCTCCGTCTTCTTCCGTCGTCGCTTCCAGGCTTCCCTCGCGGATGGTGTAGTTGTTTCTTGGCGCTTGCACTCCTCCTTGACATTCGTGAAGCTCCGACAATACCTATGCATGCACACGGGAGAAGTGTCAAGTAGTATACCATCCTCGAAGGGGTCAAGTGAGCACGTGTAAAGGAGATGATTCACCTTTGTGTATGTGAAGTAGATGTCGCACGTGTCACTCGCCGAATGGACTCTTAACATGGTGATGTCCATAGGATGCTCCGCAATAGAGAGCGTCAGGGCAGGGGCCCAGTCTTCTTTGGTTGGTGGTGAGGGACGGCGGTTACCCACCAATGGAACAGCCCCCCAGCCCCCAGCCCGCATATAAAAGGGGGCGGGGGGAAGCAGAAGTGCTCATCCACGCACCTCTTCTCGCCATTTCCTTCTTTCTTCTTGCAATGTTGAGAGGGAGAGACCGGGGGCAGGCCCCGGGCTTGGGCTTGGGGTCGATGACGCCGAAATCTTGTGTAGGTGCCTGGGGAGTAGAAGGGAGTTGTCACGCCTTTGCTGAGATAATACCCCTCTCCCATCTTCGCATAGGCCTCAGGAGGGCGCGCGGGCGGCACGGCGGTAGCGCCATAGGTAGCGACTCTGGTGCGTTCGTCACCGGGCCGCCCGGAGCTTCAATTCCAGTGAGGGGTTATGTGAGGGACACCACGCCCGAGCCCACAAAGTGTGGTAGTCACTCGTGGCCTATCGCCTTTTTCCCTGTGACGCTTAGGGGAGACCGTGGGAGTGGTTTGCCATTGGTAACGGCAGATCCCTTCCTTCGGGGTACTGCCTGCCTTGCGTACGAGTGGGTTCCTTGTGCTCGGGTATGCTTCTTCAGGGGACGGCATCCTTCTAACTTCGGGTTGATGGAGACGACCATGCTCTCTATGGAGTCTCCCGAAGCACCCGGTGCCCGTCCTGGCTGCCGCGGCGGGGGCTTGAGCGGCAGCAACCGTGCCTCTTCGAGCGACAGCGACGGGGAGGGTGGCGGCAACCCACGATGCGTCAAGAGCGGGGACAACCGCTCCGACGTGGCGTGATTGCCGGCAGCACCATCATCTCAGGCTGGGCTTCGGTAGCGCCACCATCTGCACCTGCCCTCCGGTTTCTTCTTCTAGCCCGGGAATGGCGCCCTCCTGATCCTGGGGAGGCGCCGAATCCCAGCCAGGCCTTCCCTCCGTCTTCTTCATCTCCCCCTGCAGTTCTAAGGAGGGGAGGGATAGAGCAAAGGCATCATGGGCATTTATCTTTTTTCAATTTAAAACATGTAAGCACTTGCCAAACTTTAGTCTAAATAATGTAATCTTCTTTATCAATGTTGGTGCTCTGTAAGATCTGTACTTGTTCATCAGCATATTAATGAAAGAGACAAGCTTTGCCAGGCACTT